>CAJHZI010000873.1:4422500-5050000 GCA_905160935.1 Enchytraeus crypticus | reverse complement strand
TTCCACCTGTTTTCATCCCCCGTGTCTCAGTGGAGAGACTCGAGATTGTCTCACTGGAGCTGAGAGCGGCAACTGATCCCATTGTTCCAGTGACAGATGGCAGGTCCGTTTTGTCAGGGGTGAGAGCTGATGATTCTAGTACGGTGACTGTTTGAGTTTCAATAGATATACTGGATGGTGCTTGGCTTTTGGTTGAGGTAGTGGGCTCTGTTTGGGTTGTGGTTTCGGTCGACATGATGGATTTGGTTGGGTTTGTGGTTTCGGTTGAAGTGATGGATTGTATTTGGGTTGTGGCTTCATTTGAAGTAATGGGTTGTGTTTGGGTTGTGGTTACTGTTGAATTAGTGGATTGTATTTTGGATATCGTTTCGGTTGAAGTAAAGGGTTGTGTAGGGGTTGTGGTTTCGGTTGAAGTAATGGGTTTTGTTTGGGTAGTGATTTCGGTTGAAGTAATAGGTGGTGTTTGGGTAGTGATTTCGGTTGAAGTAATGGGTAGTGTTGGGGTTGTGGTTTCAGAAGTGGTTGTATATTGTCTGCAGGCATCGCTGTCGTTCAGGAACACTACAATAACAACACTAATAGAATAATAATAACAACATGTAAATAGTACGAAAATAGAATACTTACAATGATGGAATAGTAACAAAAACAAGTAAATAACTAGAAAATAGAATACTAACAACAAGTAAATGTAGTGCTAACGTCGACACCCAGAAAAATATATATCATAAAAGCGACGTAAAAATAATAACATAGCAATCGTCCATGTTACGCAAAGGAAACATGAATTCTTGATCAGTCGTGATCTGCGCATGTTTTATGAGATGACGAAGTAAGAACTGAGGATGGAAAAGTGAAACCAAGTCAGAAGCCATACTGTTAAAAGAATAAACTGCCATAAGGTGAGTATAATAAAAATAATAATAAAGATTTAACGTCAGCTTCCTCATCCAAGGACGTCCCCACAGCACACATCACAGCAGATCAATTCACCCAAACCAATCTGCAAAAGATATGTGCTGAGGAGTAATCAGTATAAGGCCTCTTCCGAAGGAACTGACTTATTGATCTATGTTTTCATTCCGGTGCTTGCAAGCTCATCGTGAGTAGAAATCCGTATCTTGAGCCTCCTGTTATGTTGAACACTACAGAGACTACAGTTATGGAAATTTTATAGAAAATGAAGCAGTGAGGTTGAGGACATATATAATGAAATTTGTTGATTGATCAGTCAGTGAAATAAGGAACCGCTCTAAGCAAGAAACCATTGTATCGGAACCGCCGGCTTGTTGGCATGTTGTTCGACGGCGGATGAGTAGGTAGCAACGTATTGATTCAAATTCAGTCCTCAGTACGTCATTGATATGATGTTGTGCATGAAACTGACGGTAAACTTGGCTTTAGCATTAACTCTGGCTATTAGCTATACATGAAAAAATAGAAGGGCATAGGACTACTTTGTCCTTTTTCCCCTCAATTTTGATTTTGCACCGGTTTGGACAGTTTTTCGTTCGTCGGCTTGAATTTGGCTCAAAGGAATCCGATGTTGTCATTGACGAGAGTAGCATCCACTAATTGTTGTTGTTGTTGTTCGTACGCTAATCAATGATTTGCAACGAAACTTCACATTCTTCATTATGAAATTGAACCCTCATTTATTCTCTGTGTTTCACTCCCCCCCCCTCTCTCTCACTCTCTCTCTCTCTCTCTCTCTCTCTCTCTCTCTTTCTCTCTTTCTTCTAACCGAAGCAGCATAATTAGTATTTCAATCTAACAAAGATAAAACAGTTAGTTTTACAGATAAAAGGGAACATTGAATTTATTGATATTTTTAACTACGATCTCAGCATGGCATTCCAGATCACTGTGGGAAGGGACATATATTCGTCCCACTTTGTGAGCAAGGAAATAAACCTAACCTGGTCTAGCAGATTTTTACAGAAACAAGCGTTAGTCTTAACTAATAGCGTTTTCTAAGGTACGAACCCAGCATGGTTTTCCAGACGTAGAATTCGTCCGTTGCCCTAGTGGCATTGTCAGCGTCTCCTCCAGCTTCACAACAGAATTGTTTTGAAGGACCTTTGCACTTCGTGGTGGAGCCAGTAGAGAAACTACTGATATAATCAAAGCAGTAACACTTGTCTCCTATAATCCCAGCGTACAACGTGTTCTGTAACAATACAAAGGAGTAACATTGGTCACTCACAGTTAATAAAAATTACTAAACGCAGCTTAGTAAATGCATTTAAAGAAATGATTACTTGCTAACAATTAAGGAGATATGCAGAAAGATTGCATCGATTGGAATACCGCGTTCCTATCAAGCTTGCCTGACAAGCATGAGATCAACCAGGGTAATTTAATTAAAGCATTCTTTGGAAGTATTCTCAGTAAGTAGAACAAAGAGCTTAAGCTTAGCCTTTTCAGCTATCCGTATAATGTCTCACTCTCTTCTTCAAATGGATGAGATAGAAGCCATGGAGGAGCAATGATTGCATATGTTAGATTGATGAATTGACAGATGTAATGATCCAACAGAGGCCATCGATTCGAATATTAGATGGATTTTTGCGATACTCAAGCAGACGTTAAACTTAGCTATATAACTTATAAACGATCCCGCGTGAATAGGCTATCTATAGTCATTAAGAAGCATACATATACCGATCAGAACTGGTGGCTAGTGGCAAGTTTTCGACAGTGGATTTGCATGGTTCCAATTCCATGATCTCAAACTAACGAGAAGAAACTGGTAAATTAATTGACTACTTCAATACCTTGTCGATACAGGTAGATATGCATTTAGCCCTTGTTAGACACTGATCGGGTGCTGTTGGGTTAAGATTTAGTATGCTGAGTAAATCCGAGTTCTGGGGGAGGAAGCAGTCAACGTACTGTGCATATGGGTTTATAACTGAAAAAGTAAAAATCATTGAGATTAAATTCGCTAAATAGAGCAAGCGTAAACTGAGCATGTTGTAAGATACCACTAAGAAAGAACCGATGAAGACAAAGGGAATACACCTCAGACGTCGTATGTTCTCAAGGTATAGATTACGTTAGTGTAGTGATAAGGCACAGCAAATTATTTAATTTGTTATCATTGTAGCAGTGCTCTTTATGTAGCATGATATTAAACTACGACCAGGAATATGTGCCTTGAACCTGCTACTTGACAGAATATCTGCATTCAAGTATAAACATTCCTCAGGATATGCTTTTATATCTTGAGCAACATTATTTTAGTTTACTTATTAGTCTTTTATATTCTCACATAGAAGTACCTTTTTATTTTTATTCTTAAGTTTTCAATCACATAACGTTTGAGTGCATGAATGACGCGGCTGTCTAATCCTCAGATAGCTACTCAATAACTTCATTTTATTTTAAAATACGAAACGGGTGCAAACATTGACAACACTTTTTACTGAAAAAGGTTAAAAGTGTTGTCAATGTTTGCACTCGTTTCGTATTTTTCAACATTTTTTATCCTTTTGAGTAAAAAATATTACTTAAACTAGTAAATGCATAAGTACTTCGGACAACTAGTAAAAATTGTTTGTAATCTGAAAAAAATCAGTAGCAATTTCAAAGTCATATGGCAAACAAGTATATTATTACTTTCTTAATTCTACCATCCAAATCACTTATGAACAAACATTGGAAGAATGAGTTGACTCGATCCACATAGCATTTACCTAGGCACAACTGCAAGGGCCAAAATGAAATAATTTAAAGAAATGGTGGCTAACAGATAAACCATAAACTGACTTACCTGCATCTTTTTTGCAAATGTACGGTATCTCGGTAGAAAAATTTCTATCTGTGTATTTTCCAGTGTTCGAGCCAGAGTCGGCTTTGTTCAGTCCTATCCAGTAGTTTCGGTTATCTACTTCATAGCTTCATCAACGTAGTAATACAACAATAAGTTAATCAATTCATGTTTAAATAAGCTGTATTAATGTTAAGGTTTTCGCATATCTTTATAGAATAGATGCAGTATCAATATCTTCCATAAATACTAAGACACAAAATTGAATAGACAATGGCCAACATGACCCTTTTCGAAAAGCAACAAGTTGATTGCGCAGAAAATTAACAAATTTTTGGCTGACCACCTTGAAAGACGGAGTGTTGAAAGTATTAGAGATGGAATCCTTGGGGTTCTGGAAGATTAATTTAAAATCCGCATCGGTTGCATTCAGTGCGCTATCATAGGCAACGATTGTATCAACTGGAATCAAATGAATCGATTCAATCAAAAGTCAACGACTAGAAACATGGAGTGGAGGGAGGAAATCTTGAAAACTACAAAGAATAGTAACTAAGCGAGGACACTCAGTAGTATAAGCGATTGTCACGTGTGAAAAATTCAAAAAAGTTTTTGTGATAAACAACCTGATACTAGCAACGAAAGACATTTCGTCAAGGCTGAGGATGCTGGTTAGATTAGAGTTGTATGACTGACAGTACAAACTAGCGTCGTCTCTGCTCGTCTCATTCATCGAGGCGTAGTAGCAGTGACCATTATAGTGGCTCCATCCAATAGGACATACTGTTACAACAACAACAACAGCAATAACAGAATTAGGTTGTTATAGTGGCTTCATCCAATAGGACAGACTATTACAACAACAACAACAACAACATAATTAGATCATTACAGTGGCTTATCCAATGGAACATACTGTAACACCAACAACACCACTAGAATTGGATCATTATTGTGGCTCCATCCAATAGGACAGAATGTTACAACAATAACAACAACAGATTTAGATCATCATTAACTACATCCAATGGGACTATGCTGTAAATACAACAACAACACTAGAAGTATATCATTTAGTGGCTCCATCCAATAGGACAAACTGTTACAACAATAATAACGACAACAGAATTACATCATTTAGTGACTCCATCCAATAGGTGAGACTGTTACAAAAACAATAACAACAGCAGCAACAACAACAACAGAGTTAGGTCGTTATAGCGGCTATATCCAATAGGGCAGCCTGTTACAACAACAACAACATAATTAGATAATTATAACGATCCATCCAATAGGGCAGACTGTTACAACAACAGCAACATAATTAGATAATTATAATGATCCATCCAATAGGGCAGACTGCTATTGCAACAACAACGAAGTTTTGTGCAATTTTCCGTTCTCTCTCTCTCTCTTTCTCTCTCTCTCTCTCTCTTTCTCTTTCTATCTCTCTCTCTCTCTCAATCAATCTATCTATCAGTCTATCAAGCGCCGTCAATCTATCTGTCTGTTTTAATTTAAAAACTTTAAATGCTCTTTCAAAAGGACACAAGTTGAGAAAAGAACATGATATTTACAAAGAATCTAATGGACGACTGAAACAATCTAATGTAATATAAAGAATATAATGGATGGAGATTGGTAGATTAATGGATTGGTGAATGGATGGATGGATGGATCGATCGATGAAGGGATGGGTGGATAGATGAAATGAATGGATAGATGGACAGATGAATGGATGGATAGATAGATAGATAGATAGATAGATAGATAGATAGATAGATAGATAGATAGATAGATAGATAGATAGATAGATAGATAGATAGATAGATAGATAGATAGATAGATTAGATAGATAGATAGATAGATAGATAGATAGATAGATAGATAGATAGATAGATAGATAGATAGATAGATAGATAGATAGATAGATAGATAGATAGATAGATAGATAGATAGCTAGATAGATAGATAGATAGATAGATAGATAGATAGATAGATAGATAGATAGATAGATAGATAGATAGATAGATAGATAGATAGATAGATAGATAGATAGATAGATAGATAGATAGATAGATAGATAGATAGATAGATAGATAGATCGATAGATCGCTAGATAGATAGATCCATAGATCCATAGATCCATAGATCAATATATCGATAGATCAATATATCGATAGATCCATAGATCGATAGATCGATAGATCTCGCTTTCACTTTTCGGTCTTTGTATACACAGTCGTCATCGAGTGGTGCTTTGGCGTCTGCTTGTACAAATTGTGTTAGGAACGTCTCTGACATTGCCCTATACGGTACGGTATAGGGCAATGTAGGGTAGTAGCACATACATGTTAAGAAAGGATGATAATAGGAAACTGAAAACATTCGAAATGTGGCTATGGAGAAGCATGGAGAAAGTCGAATGTATTGTGAAATTACGAACCAAAAAGTGCTGAATAGAGTAGGCATAAATAGACAATTGATAGATATCATATATAATAGAGAGAAGCACTGGTTAGGTCATGTCAACAGGAGGAATTATTTACTAAGAGGTAATAGAATATACAATAGAAAGAAGGTTAGATGAAGGTCAAAACTTGGAATGCTGGATGACTTGATACCTAAAACGTATGTTGATATGAAAAGAAAACCAGAGGATAGAAATATGTGGAGAAGTTGTATTGCGTAAGCCTACAGTCGAAAAAGCACTAAGAGAGAGAGAGAGAGAGGGAGAGAGAGAAGAGAGTGAGAGAGGTCTTGTAGCCAATTGTAAAGGAGTTAACTTGATGATCGTTGGAGTGCTCTTTACGAAGAGTGACATCTGATTGTGAGCAGAAATGTGTACCTTGAACCTATCACTTCGTCAAGCGATTGAGAGATTGTTAAAACTACAAATACTATGGACTTTTCTCGCAGACAAAATGCACGAAATTTCGACGTTATCACAGGATTCTCAACGTTAAGAAGAATCAAGATTTCTGCAAGAGACGTCCCTGACATTTCCTTATATAGCGAGGAACCGGATGTTACATTTTTATTGATTGACTGATTAAAGTAATTTAACTTTCCAGATTATGCTTACTTCAACACCATATATAACACCATATATAACACCATATATAACACCATATAACATCAAGAGCTCTGACTTCTTGTATCTTGTACAAACCACTTTCATACAGCTTTTCCTTTTAAATATCTACTTCTATATTCGTCAACATTTGACAGGAAGAAAAATAACAGAAAACAAATCAAACACTACAAACAAAAAAAGTAAGATAAAAAAGACATCATAGTAAATCGAAATATACCACCACCAATTACACAGTTAATTGTATCAATACTCGCTTCATTTACAAGCTGAAACCAATATAAATCAATAACTAAAGAACATGTTTACATTTTATTATTGAACGTACATCTACTTCCTTATCCGTTATTATCAAATATGAGTAAAACACAAAACAAAAACAAAATATAATAATTTAATAGTAAATCAAGAAGTCAACATTGCATATAGGAGTAGGCAAATCAACATAAATCGATTCCAATTTAAGAGATAGAAGCAAAGAGCAATAAATCGAGATAAATATTCATGATGTGGACATGTAACGGTCTAAAAAGAGATAGACACTATGGCTACATTTAAGCATATTAATTATACTAATGTTCATTATACTATATATACAATGTTTATTATACTACATTTATAATAATATAATATAATGTTCAAAATACGTTCATAATAATTATATTTCAAATAATTGAAAATTAGCCACACCGACTTGAAAAAAACTTCAATAAGAAGTGCATAGTTTGACAGTCTTCTTCTTCTTCTTCAGTGCACTGCTAAGTGGCAGGTTTAAGGTACATATTCATACTCGAAGTCTGTTTTCTCGCTCCATAAGAGCACTCCTAAGATCAACAAGTTAATCCATTCACAAGTCTATGTTTTATACATACCTTATGCATCTTATAGCTTGATAAAAATTTGACTTCTGAGGTGGTTAAAGCTTAGTTTGAAAGTAAGATATATTATTTGATAACATTATAGAGTAATTAAAAGGTAAACTAAATGTCTTGAACAGGTTGTAAAAGTCAGCGATAATATACCTAATTGTAATATGTTTTAGAGCACCATTCCTGGGTAACAAGCAGTACTTTCTTAAAAGGTTTATTTCTAACTTTACCCCAATATGCTGAAATCTAATTTACCTAGACCCCCGCCATAATAGGTTTAATATACTCACATCTGTTATAATGAAAAATTGATCTAAAAGCATTGTTCCAAGCTACGTTTAAGTTATGAATCTGGTCTTTTATCTTTTCTCAGATCAATACTAACAGTAGCATAGGATAATATTGGCAAGCAGTGAGTTTCAAGAAGATATAATCTGGTGAGATCATTCACATGTAAAGATTTATTTAAAATACTATTACTGCTACCATAAAATCTTCTAATAATAGCATTAGTATCCACATATAATATGTTATCTGCTTTGAAAGTAACACCTAAGTACTTAAGCGATTTACCCACTTTAAAGTTTTATCTTGTAAGATCATGGGCTTGATAGAGTAATTCGATGCTGAGCCAATAGCAATGCACATAGATTTATTAACGTTAAATTAAAAATTTAGACACTAAACGACAGATAACATTGATTTAGTAACTTCTGTAGGCCTAAAACTGACGGTGAAATTAACAACAAGTCATCTGCATACATTATAACTCCTGCGAAGAGGGACCCAAATGCAAATCCAGTTTTTAGTATTATTTAACTCTTCTATGCACGAATCGACAAAAATGTCAAATAGCACAGTTGAGAGCAGACCACCCTGCCTTACGTCACTTTTTTTATCAAAGAGTTAAAAGAGCATGCTAGATTCCATCGAACACAGACATTGAAATTAGAGTACCAATCTTGAAGCACTAAGGCTATCCATAAGGGCATGCCTCTAATTAATAAACTAGTAAAGAGCTTAAAGTGTCACAATGATTAACTCTGTCGAATTTATATGATCACTGTGCATATAATGTATGTTCTGAGAATAGGACAAAATTCTTTCCAAATTACCCTGAATTTTCTTGCAGATGAAAAGATAGTTGGTTCCACAATCCTGGTCCCTGTAAAGCCCTTCACCGTTAAGTCGGACACAAAGCTCATTTTTATCTGGATTTTGATCATACCAACTTCCGTAGAATCCCGTGCTGCCATCCAGCCATATAGTTGAGTTTAGACTATCATCCGAGGTCTTCTGCAGTCCTATCCAATAGTCCTGTCCGGCAATTCTGTAGGTGAGTTGTGAATTAATCAATGAAGTAAACTGAATAAAATAAATAAAATCAAATAATTGTCAATCAATCATATAACTAGATCAACGAAGTTGGTATCTGCAAACATAAAATTTACAAAATAAAAGTAGGTCTACTGGATCAGAAACCATTTTGTTCTTATTTAAGATCCATTGAGATTGATGAACATTTTGACAGGTTATTATTAATCTTTTTCATGGCTACTCGAGTCTTTGTAACTGGTAGCACCAAATGACATCAAGCTCAAATACATGATAAATAACCTTCCATGGGTCCAATAGGATATCCATCCTTCGTTGATTGACCTGGGCTTTGAAATTACGTCACATGCATCAGAGGCGAACAATCTAACCGTTACGCCATATTCCTCCCCTCAATATGACTTAATTGATTGTTCTCATATGTAGAATTATATACTTAGAGTGTTATTTTCTCTGATGCAATTTGAGTTAGAATTGGAGTACTGGCAGATTGCGTGCGTCATAATATTGATGTTTTGTTTCAAAACTTTCAAATTCCATATCAATCACCAACAAATAAATCCTGAGGCTATGGAAGGATATTCATACATCCAACCTAGCTGTACAGTGGAGCGCTACTAAGAGGTAGAGACACTAATGTTAGTTATTCCACCGCGGATCAGTATGTGCGGGGTTCAAATCCTGGGCTCGCCCGTCACTGACATCGCTTTCGAGTGAAGAAACTGACGTTAACATTAGCTTTACCAGCTTTTTTAAATGGTCATAGAGCGAAGGACGAAGTAAGGAAAACTATAAAAGCAGCCTCATAAAATCAATAATACCGTTTCTTCTCTCAATTGTTCTAGTAAGTGGCAGTTCCAAGGTAAATGTTCATGCTCATAATGTGCTTTCATGCTCCATCAAGAGCATTCCATAGCTCAACAAGTTAATAACTTAACAAAAAGGCAGTGCCTTATCCATGGCCTACCTTCCTTAGACTCTAGCTTGGGAAATATGACTAAAGGGATCATTTCCAATTGCCTCCCTCAGTTCTTTCTTAGTTGCGTCTTACGACACGTGCAGTTAACGGTTGGTGTATTTTTCAGTTTCGGGACACAAAATGGGAATATTGCTAAACTATTATTGTATTATTTCACTATTGATTATTTTATATTTTTATATCACTGTTGCTACCAGTTTCGAAGAAATGCTCGCATTAACATTCAATGCATTATTGCCATTACATAAAGAATCCACTAACCAGCGGCCTGATACCAAATCTACATTTGAGTTCATGAGAATCAGTGAGCTATACTATTTAGTGCAAAATTAAATTAACGGCAGCGAGAAAATACGATTATAGTATTTACTCATTTGGAAATGTGAATACATTTGCGATATAGTACAATGTAAAAACTTTTCATGCAGCGTGATGTGAACACTTATCATACAGGGCAATGTGAACACTTGTCATACAGTGCAATGTGAACATTTGTCATACAGTGCAATGTGAACACTTGTCATACGGTGCAATGTGAATACTTGTCATGCAGTGCAATGTGAATACTTGTCATACAGTGCAATGTGAACACTTGTCATACAGTGCAATGTGAACACTTGTCATACGGTGCAATGTGAATACTTGTCATGCAGTGCAATGTGAATGCTTGTCATACAGTGCACTGTGAACACTTGTCATACAGTGCAATGTGAAGACTTGTCATACAATGCAATGTGAAAGCTTGTCATACAATGCAATGTGAACACTAGTCATACAGTGCAATGTGAACACTTGTCATACAGAGCAATGTGAACACTTGTCAAACATTGCAATGTGAACACTTGTCATAGAGTGTGCAATATTAACACTTGTCATAAACTGCAATGTGAACAATAATAATATAATAATAACGACAATTAGAGTGCTACAGTCATCAATGACAACATCGAGCACTATTGAGACAAAATCAAGCCGGCGAGCAAAATAAGAAGGTCCAAAAACGGTGCAAATTCCAAAATCCAGAAATTTAGTCCAAAGTAAAGGGAGTTAAAGAAAAGGTGGTTTAGGCGCAGGTCGCCGCTCATGGACACTGGATGGAAAAGAGAGATGGAAAAGATAGGTCTTCAACTGCTTATGGAATTGCTCATAGGAAAGCAAAGGCTGATGTGATTTAAATGAAGATTTCCGAAGATTGGATGGAAGAGAATTCCAGATCTGAGGTGCAGCATGCTGGAAAAAACGATTAAACGATTGAACACTTGCCATACAATGAAATGTGAGCACTTGTCATACAGTGTGCAATGTGAACACTTGAGGAAGGGTAACGCTGTCAAGGTGGCTGCTTTGGAATTATTTGTAAACAGAAAGTGCAATAATTTTTTGTTTTCAATTGTCCTAGCCGCCTTCTTCTACGTCAATTGCAGCGTTCTGGAACCCAGGTGTGATTGTTCCTTAGTAGAAATCAATTCTCTCTCTATCTCCCTCTCTCTATATATGTATATATCATTTTACCATTACTCGCGCATTCTGTCGAAACGTGGTACTTACTAAAACGTGTTTGTTTTTTTTGTTTTGTTTTGTTGTTGTTGGTTGACTGTGCAATAGATTTTAATAGTAGTATTGCCACATAATTCAATTAAACTTGTGTCAATGTAAATTCTGTCTAAAATAGTGCATTTCATTCTATCTTTCCAATAATATTTACATTATTTACGTGTTAACCCTATTCCACTAATTATTGCCCATTGCACCGCCAATCACTCTCATGGCTCTCATCAATCGAATAAATTCTCTTCGCACCAAAGTCTCACTATGCTCTCTCAACATTCGCTCACTCTCCAACCCTGACCATATCATTGCACTTCACGATTTGGCCAGTACCTATAAATTTGACTGTTTTGCTATCAATGGGGTTGTCAGCCAAAACCTCACCCAGTGAGGTTTTGACTGACAACCAGGTTTGACAACCAGCTGATGGCCATCCTTCCACCTGGTTACGAAATGCATATTGCTAACCGTGATACCAGAATCTCCGGTGCTAAGGGTGGTGGATTGGCTCTCCCATTTAGGACGCCTTTCACACTCTTAAGCAGTCACTCACATAAATTTTCCAGTTTTGAAGCTATTTCAGCCACTGCTAAATTTAACTCTTGTACACTGCACGTTGTTTCAGTGTACCGTCCCCCTTCGTCATCTCCATATGCCAAACCTTTCTCTATGTTTCTGTCGGAGTTTGCTGCATTGCTTTCCTCTCTCACTGCATCCAAATCTGATTTTGTCATCACCGGTGATCTAAATAATCATGTTGACCAACCACTTGATCACTCAACCCAGCAATTCAATAGCCTACTCAAATCCTGCAATGCTGTACACCACGTTAACATTGCCACACACTTGGACAACCACACCTTAGATCTTGTCATTACTCCTTCCCAGTCAGCACTAGATCCTACGAGCATTGATATTTTATCACATTCTCCATCTGACCATTTCCCCGTCACTTGCTCATTCAACCACATGAAATCCCAAACTGTACCTAACACCACTACTATATCTTACCGGAAAATCAATAGCATGAATATCGACCAATTTTGCTCGGACCTCGAGAATTCGACTCTAATCAAGTCGCCTTCTCTTGACCTTGATGAACTTGTACACCAGTACAACTCCACCCTTTCTGCCTTGCTTGACAAGCACGCACGTTTAACTCGTAAGACTATAAGGGAGTCTAACCCATGGTTCACTCCCGAACTAGCTAAGTTGAAGGCTGCGTGTCGTAGAGCCGACAGGAAGTGGCGCCAAACCCATGCTGTAGTTTAGAAAACTACTTCCAATCTACAGTATAAAGAGTATCGTTCTTCCATTGCTTCTGCTAAGCAACGATACTACTCCCTGTCATCAGCAATGCAGTAAACTCCAAGAACCTATGGGAAGCAGTCCACACTTTATTGCATAGGTCACCCTCTCCGTCTCTTCCTTCACTTCCTGCTGAGTCACTTCCTAAACGGTTTGCTCTTCACTTCTCTGACAAAATCAACCAACTCCGGTCCTCCATCATTCCTCTCATCTCTAGCTCCACACCTTACTATCCTCAACCAACCAAATCAACCGATGAGCAGCTCCATAGCTTCATACCTGTCTTCATTGAGGAGATCATGCAACTAGTCTTGACTTCTCCTCCCAAGCACTGTGATCTCGACCCTATCCATACTTCTCTGTTGAAGAAGTGTATCCATGTTCTGGCACCTTCAATTTCCACAATTGTTAATTTATCTTTGTCCTCTGGCACTTTTCCACAGTCATTTAAAAATGCTATTGTCACTCCACTCCTAAAGAAACCCTCTCTGGACAAGGAATCACTCTCCAACTGCAGGCCCATATAAAATTTACCATTCATATCCAAACTCACAGAGAGACTAGTCTTTCAAAGACTCTCCACCTATCTTAAGTCCAACGACCTCTTCAACAATCGCCAATCTGCTTACACCCAACATCGCTCTACTGAAACGGTTCTTCTTTCTGTCTGTAACACCATTACTAACGCCATGTGCACTGAACATGTCACTGGACTTTTTACTCTCGATCTGTCTGCTGCTTTCGACACCATCATTGTAGAATGTCTTAATTGCGTAGGGGTAACATCATGAAGTTTTAAATGACAAATCCTGAGGTGATTTGAATCCTCGTGGGTTCGAATCCCAGCAGCGCTGATCTGAGAGTAAAATCAGGGACATTCACTGGACTGGTTACACGGAAAATGGAACAAATTGCCTAACGGTATAGACATGTGGTGATAAAAAGTGATAGATATCAACATAGTTGATCATTTCACTATAATGCGTGTTTACTTTTTGTTTTTACTTTACATCGATCACCAAATCCTGCTACAACGTCTTTCCTCATGGTTTTGTATCCACGGCAATGCACTTGCTTGGTTTGCTTCATATCTCACAGACCGTACTCTTAGCGTCAAAGTTCAAGAGTATTCCTCTCCGCCTTCCATCCTCAAGTACGGTGTGCCTCAGGGCTCTGTACTTGGTCCTATCCTCTTTAATTTATGCATTACTCCACTAAGCTTCATTAGACCATCAACTTTTCGCTGATGACACTCAGCTGTACACATGCTTCACCCCCCACTCCTATCCTGATGCTAAGGCTTGTCTACTGCAATCCTTTCAGGAGATATCTTCCTGGATGTCTGCCAATTTCTGGGCACTCAATCCATCCAAGACTGAGTTCGTGCTATATGGAACACCTTAGCAACTTTGAAAACTGAACGAGATTTCCATGGCTCTCTCTTCTGATGTTTCAGTAACACCAGTTTCTTCTGTGAAGAATCTTGGTGTTGTCCTTGACCGCCACCTCTCATTCGCGATCTTCGTCGAATATGATCATTTCTTTCTCTCGAGACTGCCACTACAATTGGCGCTGTTCTCGTGCAATTGAAACTTGATTACTGTAACTCCCTATTTCTAAATCTTCCTAGTTGCGAGATTGATAGGTTGCAGTTCATCCAGAATTCCCTTGCACGTGCAGTCTTTCGTAGCTCCAAATATTCTCATGTTACTCCAATCCTCAAGTCCTTACACTGGCTAGTTAGAGAACGCATTTTATACAAGACAGTTACTCTAACTTATAAGTCTATTACCACTCCTGGTAATAGTTACATGTCCCACTTACTACAAATGAGACAACCTACCTCCAGGCCCACCAGGTCCTCTAAGTTAGTTACTCTTGAGAGACCAAGCCTTCCTTCACGTAGCAAGCTGTCTAGGCGCTCCTTCCAGCATGCTGCCCCGCAGATCTGGAATTCTCTTCCTTCCACTCTGCGCACCCCCTCATCTATTCCTGATCAGCCTTTCCTACTCCACGAACAGTTTCATAGGCGATTGAAATCTTTTCGACTTTTCATATCCACCAAACGTCCACGAACTGAGACCAACACGTAAACCTCCATTCCGCTAGTACCCTTCCTTGGACTGACCACCCGGATTTTGGCTCGCACCGTTTATGGACCCCTCACTCTGCTCATCGGCTTTGATTTGGTATCACAGTGTTCAATGTTGTCATGGACAACAGTAGCACACGAAGCGTATTGTTGTTGTTGTTGTTGCCATACCGTGTGCAATGTGAACACTTGTCATACAGTGCAATGTGAACACTTGTTATGCAGTGCAACGTGAATACTTGTCATGCAGTGCAATGTGAATACTTGTCATGCAGTGCAATGTGAATACTTGTTATACAGTGCAATGTGAACACTTGTCATACAGTGCAATGTGAACACTTATCATAGAGTGCAATGTGAACACTTCTCATAGAGTGCAATGTGAACATTTGTCATACAGTGCAATGTGAACACTTATGTTAAAGCTACCTGCAAAATACTTGAAATACGATGAGAATAATAGACATTCAATAACGCAACCTGATACTGGAACTAAACGACATCTCGCTTTCGCTGAGAATGCTTGTAAGATCAGCATTGAATGATCTACAGTAGTTTCTCGCGTTATCCCTGCTCTTCGATATTGTTGAGAAAAAGTAGCAGTTGCCTTGGAACTGCTTCCATCCCGTGGGACACACTGTAGGGATACAATTCATTACAGTGTAGATTTAGCGTCTCTCAATAGCTCCTGCATTGATCAACATGCTGAATCCAAGGTAATGCTTTAAAACACAACTTGAGATTTAATTGTAATCATAAATCAACTACTAATGTAATCATAAATCTACTACTAATGCAATCATAAATCTACTACTAATGCAATCATAAATCTACTACTAATGTAATCATAGATCTACTACTAATGTAATCATAAATCTACTACTAATGTTATCTTAAATCTACTACTAATGTAATCATAAATCTACTACTAATGTGATCATAAATCTACTACTAATGTAATCATAAATCTACTAATAGTGTAATCATAAATCTACTACTAATGTAATCATAAATCAACTACTAATGTAATCATAAATCTACTACTAATGCAATCATAAATCTACTACTAATGTAATCATAGATCTACTACTAATGTAATCATAAATCTACTACTAATGTTATCTTAAATCTACTACTAATGTAATCATAAATCTACTACTAATGTGATCATAAATCTGCTACTAATGTAATCATAAATCTACTAATAGTGTAATCATAAATCTACTACTAATGTAATCATAAATCTACTACTAATGTAATCATAAATCTACTACTAATGTAATCATAAATCTACTACTAATGTTATCTTAAATCTACTAATAGTGTAATATTAAATCTACCGCTGAAGTCTATTCAAGGTTTGTTGCCTCACCCGAAAGCACGCGAAGAGGCACTAGAATCTTATACGATCACGTTAGCGTGCTCAACCCTATTAGCATAATTTTAAACTAATTTTCCAATATCTTCTTTAGATATGGTTAAATGGAGTCTTATGATTCGCGCATTGACCTACTGGTCTAATGTGCAGATAATGCTGAATTGCTATTATTAAATGCCCCTACTAAAATATTAATAATAAAGATAATTATTATTATTATTATTAGCAGTAGTAGCAGTAGAATTATTATTGTTCTTAATATTATTATTATTAATATAATAATAATAATAATCATGTAGCGTCCGTTTTCTCGAATAAGGAATGTTGTCGAAGTCAGGGACGTCCTCCCATAGCACATCATTACAAATCGATTCATCCAAAGGATCTAACATACAATACCAGTTGAACTACAATACAATACAGAGCTTTCAGAGTTGCTCACCGCTGTTTGGATCGTACAACGCACGATCGCATTGATTGTCAAAGAACTGAAATCCTGGACTACAGGAGAAGGTTCGAATCTGAGAGTCGTTGTAGTAGAGACTGCAGCGGATGTGAGGGCAGGATTGATAAGGATTCAATTGACAGGCGTTCCACATCTCCAGACATTTGGGTCCGTAGTATGGCTTGGGGCAGGCACAGCTGTAGTAGGGGTAAGTGCTGGTGTTGTATTGACAAGTTCCTCCGTTATAGCATGGGTTGAAGGAGCAAGGGTCAACCACTGTGGTAATAGAACATGTACTAAACTTCATCGACATGCATTTTACTTTATGTAGAAATGAAGATGAATAATGTGGTTTATCTAAAATATAATTAAATAAATAAATAAATATAATATAATTTATACGGCGGAATTTAGCACAGTTGGCTAAGTCGTGCGTCATAAATCTTCATAAAAAATCTTCATAAATGCAGTTAAGCATCGTCGAGCCCGGTTAGACAATGGTTGGAAGTTCTTTATGAAGAAATTAAGATAATTTCTTCATATAAAGTGACTACAAGATTTTACAAATGTAGGCCACTTATAATATAATTAAACATAAATTGAAATTTATTTGCCATTTTAATTTATTAAATAATCGATGAAAAAGTGTTTTATAGCTGCATAGTTTCATATTCTAGACTTCATAAACATGCCATTGGTCTTACCAGAACTTGTGGATAGAGCCATAATTTATTGAAATTCAACAGATTTCCTCTATATAAATATGGCACTTAACAAAACAAATAAACTTGAAACTGATCTTAAATGGTATTTGTAAATGTCTAATTTTTTAAAACCAAAATCGATAAAAACTGCTGCAGAAATAGAGGAGATGCAATAGTAGGCCTACTTTTTATTTTCCGTACTGCAACTATAGTCGACGAGATTTGGACCTGACGATTTCTAGGCGATCTCATTAGCAACCAAACATGCTCCCAACTCGATCATCAATTGATTATATTACCAAGTTCTAACTGGCATTTGAATAAATAATATATAAAGTCCATTTATCCTGACATTAAACATCAATTAGCAATTATATGAATTACTTTATGGATTTAATCATGAACGAAAGATCTATTGATTATTCAATTAAATGGATGGACTATTCTCAAGAGATTCAGTTTCGCGTTTAACAGTATTAAGTACTTTCAAAATTGGCTTAAAATTTTATTTCAATTTTGCAATTGTATCTCTATTCTAGTATTAAATCAATTCCCGAAGATGGTAATACAGTCTTAAAGATACTGTTTGTTAGAGAACCGTTTGACCGCATTTGTAGTTCCAAGTACTAACATGTTACACCCATTTCAAAGTCTTTGCACTGACTAAAGTTTAAAAAGCTTATATTTGCAAACCGGCTTGGTAACCAAGAGGTCCATCGTCATATTAGAAATTCAATAGGCAATTGCAGACCTACCCATTCCATCACTCTTATCTTTTCAGTGTTCATATGTTGTGACCAGTACGAAATCTTCCTAATTCTATAATTCCCTTGTCTTTGAACTAGTTTTCTTGATTTTGGAATTTGCAAGATTTTGGACTTATGTTTTACTCGCCGGTTAGGATTTTTTTGAATAGTGCTCGATGTTGTCATTGACGGCAATAGCACTGTAATTGCTGTTCTATTATGTTATGTTATGTTATGTTATGTTGTTATGTTGCGATATGTTAAGCTATATTATGTTATGTTGTGTTATTATATTTTATGTTATGCTATGATATCCTATGTTATGCTAGTTTATGTTTTGATATCCTATGTTATGTTATATTATGTTATGATATCCTATGTTAAGCTATGTTATGCTATGTTATGTAATGTTATGTTATGAAAGTATATCTACGTTTATCTACTAACATCTTCCAGTATCCAGAACAGTATTCATCAGTTTACCCCCGCAGATGGTTTTACGGTTAATATCTCCCGCACATTTTGTGTTACAATCCGTACCATTCCCGTATATGCCGAAACTGTTGCCGCAGTAACAGGTTTCAATTTGAGCTCCTGCGTAACGGTAACCCTGATAAATTCAGCAAACATTACTTCAATTAATCAATAATTTTGTTATTAGCAACTCCTTCACGAAGCAAGCTGTCTAGGCTTTCCATCCAGCATGCTGCCCCACAGATCTGGAATTCTCTTCCTTCCACTCTGCGCACCCCCTCATCTATTCCGGGTCAGCCTTTCTTACTTTACGAACAGTTTCATAGGCGGTTGAAAGCTCTTCTCTCCGACTTTTCTTATCCACCAAATGTCGATGACCTGAGACCAATACGTAAGCCTCCATTCCGCTAGTACCCTTCCTTGGACTGACCACCCGGATTTTGGCTTGCACCCCTCACTCTGCTCATCGGTTGTAATTTGGTTCCACAGTGTTCGGTGTTGTCATGGACAACAGTGGCACTCTAATCGTATTGTTGTTGTTGTTAAGTATATTTCCGTACTGTATCCCGATTTGTGGCTAGGCCTGGCAATGTTGTGTCCTAACTAGTGAAGAATAGATACGAGGAATAGACCTACCGTAAGCTGCACGTGGGGTAAATGACTTTTTTTGATCATAGGAACTGTATTGTTTAGGAGCTTACCTCTCTTCAGCATGCGTGTTTTGCAGATCGGTTTGTGTGAATTGATCTGTAGAGATGAGTGCTGAGGGGATGTCCATCAAACTTAGATGAGGAAACGGACGTTAAACCATTATTGTCATTATTATAATTTTATTATTTTTATATATTACTATTATTATTTTTATATTGTTATTATTAATATTAAATTACTATTATTATCATTTTTAGTATTAACTTATTATTATTACAATTGTTGTTATCAGCATCATCATCATCATCATCATCATCATCATCATCATCATCATCATCATCATCGTCGTCATCATCATCATCATCATCATCATCATCATTATCATTATCATCATCATCGACATAATCATCATCATCGTTATAATAATATTACTAATTATTACTTTTATTTTTTATATTATTATTATTATTATTATCATCATCGTCATCATCATCATGATCTTAAAGTGTATAACTGAAGCAATTAGAAAGGTCATACCAGTTCTTTCTTCAAAGTTCAAGGCCAGTTTTAAATTCACTTCAAATCCGTTCAAATCCAATGCGAGCTTCGTCATTTTGACGCCTTTAAAAAATGAAACTGACGCTGAATTTGGTCTTAGCTCTTGTTTGACTTTCTCTAATCTCGAGAAACAACAGTAAGTTTTAGAAATATAACTAACATTTCTATAGCAGAAAAACGAGCAGTCGCCTAAAGTCAAGTTTTGATTTGAAAAGGAAATTGAGTTGATATCTCGCCAGGTTTCATTATCCTGGAAACATCCAATGATGACCATCTCAGGTACGACTGAAAATAGTTACAAATTAAAATAATAATAATAGCTTTAATTCTTCTCCAGTACGGTTTAAATCATTTAACAATTAAAGTAATATCTCTCTCTCGCTCTGTGTTAGTGCACTGCCTATTGGCAGGTCCATGATATCTAACGGCATACGTACGAGTGCGTCTTTAAATCATGTATGACATTCCTTCTGATATGCCAATTTTCGTGGGTGATACTTCATATGACGAGTTGGGCCCCCTATACCTTCCTCAGTGATTAAAATAATACTAACGTTCAAATACATGTCCATCAATAAAATAGAAACACCACGACAGCAGCACAGATCTAAAGAACTAGAGCTGGACAAACAACCGCAAGTGATATAGTCTCTCGAAACAACATTGCCAGAAGAACATCCATACAGAGGTAACGCTTCATTGGTATTGATAATCATTCTGTATGACTATTTACAGTCTATATGTATATTTATAGTCTTGCGGTTTTAGATCAGGACTACTAAGTCTTCTTCTTAGCGTAAAAAAGTAAACACGCACTATAGTGAAGTGATCAACTATGTTGATATCTATGAGTTTTAATACCACATGATTAAACCCTTAGGCAAATTAGTCCATTTTCAGTATAACCAGTCCAGTGAATGTCCGAAAATATAATTATTCGCAAATTAGTGCGGCTGGGATTCGAACCCACGATGGTTCAATTCACATCAGGATCTGTCAGTTTAAATTTCACGACGTTACCCCTATGCTAATGAGACTTTCAATATAAGAATAGCGTATATCGCATTCATTCAAATATCATGACATCACTTGACTTAGCTAACTAGCCAATCAGGGGCGGATCCATGAATTTTTAAGGGTGGGGGCCCGAAATTTGTTTGAAAGTACACATTTTTTGCTTACGCCTCGCCTTCTTCGGGACATGTGACACAACCAGAAAAATGCTGTGGGGGAGGACTCAAATTTTGTTCACTACTGCGCTCAATTCATAGAGTGAGTGTATCCTCGTATCTTAACCCCCCCCCACTCACACCCGTACTGAAGTGAGAGGAAAACCTAAAATACCTAAAATCTTACATTTGTTTTGGAAAAAAGTAGGTCAATTGTTTAACATATGAAGATTCGAAACTCATCTGATTTGGGCGAATTGCAAAAGTGACTTAATTTTGACTGTAGGGGGGCTTAATTTCCTCCCAGCCCAGGCCATTTGTACCACTGCTTCGGGACAGAGTTCACGTTTTTTACTTAGACTCTTTTTTCTTCTTATACAGTGGTTAAAGTGAAAATTGAGAGCTAGAAAAACTATCAATATTAATTTGCGGTCCCCTTCCTTTATACAGAGCTCCTGGTTTACCATATATGGGCCCCTAATCTCATATTTGAAAAAAACTGAGTTGCCAGCTCAGTTTTTATAACTGAGCTATAAGTTTTTATAACGTTTTTCTATAACCCCGTAAGAATTACAATATTACAATAAATAGCACATGGCACAAAATTCTACAGAACGATATCAACAGCTATTGTTTGTGTCCATAAGTAGCTAAAAAAATTAAAATATTTGTAACATATATTTTTAAAATGTTACTAATTTTTCGAAATTTTCGAGCCATCTAAGTTCAACTGGAATTCGTATCTAACAATCCTGGTAAACTTGCAGTATTACGGTTTTTCAGTAGCAATTACATGACTATACATGTACATTAGTCTATAGATCTATTTTCAACAAACAGCATGCTACCATTGACCCACTTTCTACCAAAATGGGTGATCGTCTGACGTTGGAATTTTGGGATTACCAATGAATATTCTAACTTGCCTAAATATTAAATACGCACTAAAGTTAAATGCTCATTCATGATGTTGATGATGATATATGCAGACCTATTAGAGGTGCATATTAAGAGCCGTTAACTTTATATTAACGCGATAATTAATTAAATGTTGTTACAAATATCAACGGCCGTTTTAGAAATTAACGGTATTAAAATCCGCTTTTACAATTGCTGGACAATTGAGCATTTAGTCAGTGCAAACTTCATCTGATTTTCTAATAAAATGTGCGAGGGGGTCAGGTAGCCCTATAAGGCTAAGGCTAAGGCCACCTTAGCCTTAGCTTCAGGTATATCACATGTTAGTTTTATTAAATGTATTAAAAATAGGAAGAAGAGTTGCATAGGAAATATCCAAAGGGGAAGGTCCATTAATAGTGGTCAGAAGGTAGAATGGAACTGAAAAGAGGCAGGGGCAGGCCGAGATTAGATATGGTAGATGATTTAAAGACCCACTAATATGTGGAAATGAAGAAGAAAGCGGAAGACCGAGAAGAGTGGATGAGTTATATATCATGGACCTGCCAGTAGGCACTGCACAAAGAAACAGAGAGTTGTATTACAACCAGGCTGTCGCAACTGGATAGATTTATGACAGCCATCATCTGATTGTAGTACATTCGGATGATGGCTTTAACTGTTACTCACGAAAACCATAGACCAGAATAAACTATAGGCTTTGGCATGCTACATTTTTTTTAATGTTATGGTTAACACCGCAGTAATCAAAACAGCATTAAAGTGTTAAGATATTTTAGATGAAGGAAAATTTACTTCTAGTCTGCACATAAATTATTATAGAACAAGATCATAAAGAGGCCAGTATACAACAATGTATAGTAAAAACCATTTCCACAAACGTTTCGTTTCAGCGACTGTAATTTTTAACATATTTACATCAGGTAGGCCTACCTTTTTGACAAATTTAAAAATTAGTTAAAATTGCTATTTGATTTATGTAATTTCGCTGTATAATATCATCATCTCAGTGAACTACGTATATTTGTTAGTTTAGGATGTATTTTTGTAAGTTAATTATGTATGTTTATTAGTGATTTTAATGAGTCTGAAACAATATTGAAATTGCTTCCTGACTAGGCACTATTATTTTAAGTTGTGATCCTGGTCTTGTAGTAATTTTGGAAAACGATCTTGATCTTGGTCAAAAATCACTTTTTATGATCCTTCTAAAGTAAACACGCATTATAGTTAAATGATAAACTTTGTTGATATCTATCACCTTTAATACTTCATGTTTAAACCATTAGGCAATTTAGTCCATTTTCCGTAGTCCAGTGAATGTCCGAGATTTTACTCTCAGATCAGCGCGGTTGGGATTAGAACCCACGAGGGTTCAATTCACCACGCAATCTGTCATTTTAAACTTCATGACGTTACCCCTACGCTATCGAGACATTCTATCCCACTCAATTAATCAATCATTCACTCGAGTGTATAAGCATAAGAGAGGTTTAATTGTCACAATAATAAAAATAGTCTAGAAGTAGTCTCTAGTTAAAAGTCTACCGCATACCTAGTCCAGTAGAGACTACAGAATTAGCAAAGTCACCGCCACATGTCTGTGTCTTATCAGCCACACATTTCATTGTACATTGGCTAGAGTTGAGATATCTACCGTAAGAGTTGCCGCAGAAACATTTTCTACCACTTTGTGCTCCCGCGTACATATAACCCTGTAATCACAAAATCGAGTATTAGTTATGCGGTCAATCAATCACTTTTCATCTTCTTTCTTCTCATACTTCTTCTTTTAATTATTATTAATATTATTATTTAATAATATATTGTTATTATTAAATAATAATAGTATTATTATAACTAATAATAATAATATTACTGAACTTATTAAATAATTATTATTATAGGCCTACTATTAAATAATAATTATTATTATTAATTGCAACGACATATTATATAACAAATTAATGACCCAGCCGAAAGCGGTCTTTGAGACTGCTTTTCACAAGAAAGTGTTCAATAGCAATGAAAACAGATCCAATAACTTACTGAAATAACTTACATTTCTAAAGCAAAGGTCAGCACACCAATCTAGCGTCACGTTGTCACAATCAATAAACACATATGGCATATCTCGATTTGGTTCTACTTCATCTTTATAGCAGCCGATGATTCCCGAGTCTCCAATATCTGCAACAAAACAGCAGATGGCATTCCGCAGTTTTCTGTGAGCCTCTACAACTTCAATACGTTTAGACTAGATTTTTTTATTAAATAGATATATCTAATTTATATCTAATTAGTTTGTCTAGAATGTCCAGTGTTTGTACTGACATTGCCGAAAAGACTAAATCGCTCAAAAAGTTAATCTTTGCACAAAAGTTTCTGCCTGAGGAATCAGGCTTCCTCAATTTCTGACTTGCTTCCTCTTAAAACATACACGGATTGGGTTCGATATTTTCGCCAGTGGCCTAGAAACAACAAGTGGAGAATGACTGCTAAATAAAGCTGGCTACATGTAAATACACTCTCGAAATATCATCACAAAAATCTATTGAATAGCGATAGTCAGTCGCATATAGTCAAATTGGCAATGATGACTCTAAGTTTTGAGCAGGCTATTTCTCAAAACAAATAATTGAGTGGAGGTGGTATTATCAGTCGGATACAACCTTAGAGTGGATATGATAAATTTTGATATAGGAAATAACTTAAATAGGCTTATGCCTGTATCCTTTATAATATATTAATGCGTGCATGTTTACTGTTTGACTTATTATCTAAACAGTAAATTTCTATGTTGAAAAATCTAAATTAAATTAAATTTACTAAATAGAATCAGAAGACCATGAATCGCAGTGCACTGTGCATCGACTGATTTGAAAAATAAACGGAGAGATAATAATAGAAAAGAGAACAAGAGAGATATAGTTATGAATAGGATATGTGAATAATTAGAGAAATAAAGAGAAGTGTGTATGTATGTGTATATTTAGAAAATCCTGTCTGCACGGATAGAGAGAAAGAGAGAGAGAGAGAGAGAAAGAGAGAGAGAAAGAGAGAGAGAGATAAAGAGAGAGAGAGAGAGAAACATATACAGATAGGCGTGTGCATGATGAGATTGTCCAAGGGTCCTCCACACGTATCGCTTGAGTTACCGCTACACGACAGATGACAGTTAGAATTCGACACACCGTAAGTTCCGTAGGTCTG
Organism: Enchytraeus crypticus; assembly: GCA_905160935.1. Lineage (NCBI taxonomy): Eukaryota > Metazoa > Annelida > Clitellata > Enchytraeida > Enchytraeidae > Enchytraeus > Enchytraeus crypticus. The sequence continues at coordinate 5,024,747 of CAJHZI010000873.1, read as the reverse complement.
ACCACAGTAGCATTGACGACCACCCTGTACCCCTGCAATCTGATAACCCTGTTATTTAAAAATAGCAAGCAACTGATAAAATCACAGTATTTCGAATTTATGGTTCACTCATATATATATATATATATATATATATATATATATATATATATATATATACATATATATATATATATTTGCCTTCCTTTAAGTAGCGCACATATTGCTCTTGATTATTTTTCATTGACCAGGACACAGTACGGCCAATTATTCTGCCTCTACTTCTACAGTATGCAGCAAAATAATTAATTTTTCTATCTAGTATATATATATATATATATATATATATATATATACATACTATATAGATATATTTAACTTTTATTATCACCTTCTATTGAAATCATTCAAGCGTTTATTGATTTGCCGTTGAGCTGTCTGGTCAAAGTCCAAGATTTACTTAAGACTTCAATGCATTCAGTCTCAGTCACCTACAAATAATTAGTACCCAAATACTCATGTAGACTAATTTATCTGCACAAATGAGTACTAAGGTGGTATTCAAAGGTGGTATTCATTTGCCTTCCTTTAAGTAAGGCACATAATCTCGAATATTTTTCATTGACCAGAGCACAGTACGGCCAATTATTCTGCCTATAGTTCTACTGTATGCTGCAAAATAGCAAATATAGATATCTTTGACATAATTAAATTATCGTATTTAGTAAATAGTGCAAAAAACCCAATGATAGTATAAGTTATAAATGAAAAATAAAACTAGTACTAAAAATAGTATTAGGTCTATTTACATTACACGGGGGAGTTTACTGAAAGAGGTCAAAGAAGGTAGAATAGAAAGAAAGAGAAGCAGAAGCAGACCGAGATAAGGAATGTTATAGATGATTTAAGATCCAATAATTTGTCGATATGAAGAAAACGGAATGCAGAGCAAAGTGGATGCGCTATTTGCTGAGGACATGCCAATAGATAATGTACTGAGAGAGAGAGATAATAATCGTGAATATTGCTCGAAATTGTGAACACGTACCACAAGGTGCATAATTCGCTATTCAAAATAGTCGATGGTATGTAAATGTTTACCATCTCAATTATTATTGTACTATGTTATCGTCATAGCATTATTTTAATAAGAAATGCTATGAAATAATGCTATCTTTTATCGTCGAGCAAACCAAGCATGCACACCGATCAAAAATAAGGCATCACAGTTACACATTAGCCCAATGAAAGGGTTATCTAATTTTATATGTCAAATAATACATTGTCTATAAATTGTTCGATGTTTCTGAACAATCGAGTGTCTAATGGTAGAAGCGGGTATTTAATTTACGAAGCGTTTAATGCTAGTGCTTGAATTAGTAGGAACTCTATTTAAGTTTTTTATAATTCATTTTGATTGATCTTATGTATATGTGTGTGTAAATACGTATATGTAATGCATCTTCTTGATCCTGTCTGTTTATTTTGACGAATAAAGAAATGAATGAATATATTAAAGCTGCTCTAAACACGTTAGAAGTTGGATATTTGTGGATCTTATAACTCAAAAGTCGAATTTTGCGTTTTATGAAACAAATAATTTGGACTTCAAACTTCAAGTTCATTAGGCAAGATTAGAATTCCAATAAATGCTTTTGAGTTTCGCTACAGATTTTCGCTTCGTGACCGCCACTACCACCATCATCATCATCATCATCATCATCTTTTGATCTTTACGAGCAAGCGACAAGAGCAGATTGTCGGTTTGGTGAACGACTGTCGTATCTTGATTGTTGTACATTATGACATTTCTACATCGTTAGAAGCGCATTTTCTTTGCGCATCGATCTGCGGTACTTCCATATTCGGCTATTCATTCATTTATATACAGGAATTTAAACAATAAACTAAAAACTATTTATAAACATGACATTCAATACAAATAAAGATGTTTATTGTCTATTTACATTCCAACGATTACGTAAAAGTCTATGCAAAATCTATCAATGTCAAATTAAATACAATTCACTTGATTAACTTATACACAAAGGCAAACTCAATATGTCAAAGCATAGAAATTATCTATTTCTTGCAGAATTTAAGAAGCCGATATCATTAGCAATTCTTAAAATTGATTATTTGGTTATTTGACGAAATCACAAAAAGTATCTCGCGAGAAAGTTTGTCTAACGGTATATAACTGTCTGGCGCCAAGTCGACGAAGCCCTTTTACTTTCAAACTTGTCAGTTACTCTCACATTTCCCCACTCGTGGCTAAGTATCGCTAGTGCAATTTTCTAATAAAAACAATGAGACCAGCGTACTTCAAAGTCATCATTTAGAGCTAATCAGCTGCAAAATTTGGGAGTAAAACTCAGCTTCGCAATTAGCACACTTTATCCAAAGGTGTTAAAAATATAAAGGACCCAAAAGTGGTTAGCCATTGGATAAATCCATCGATTAGCACCAACAAGTTCTATATACAACTGAGTATATATGCTTTAAAAAATAGAGATAGTACACTTGTAATAAAAAAAGCTCTCTGAAAAGTTGAATTCTATCGAATGACTCACTTTAGTTTCGTAGTTTTTTTATTTAGCTCCTTTTATGCCATTTTATAGTGTTTTCCGATGCAGCACACCGCCGCAACATCCGACAAAACCAGTTCCATTTAGTTTATTACGATTCATTTCAGCACATTGAATAAGAGTATAAAGAGACAATCAACCTTACAACACTGCAGTACTGTTCATAGTTTGAATTTTATTGTCGGTAAATATAATGACAAAGATATAAAGACTGTAAAGATAGGCTTACATGATATCCACAACGTATTTCTGATGTTCTTTCTAGGCAATCAATAATTGTAGTCAATCGATCAAATTATACACTCTTAAATATTCATCAGTTCCTTGCGTTCTGAACAGAACAAAGGACGGCAACATTCCTCCATTCAATTCTATCATCAGCAACCCTCACATCCTCTTCCCATGAAATGTTTAATATTCTCAGATATTTGTTTATTGCGCTAAGCCAATTATACCTAGATCCTCCTCTTTTCGTTTTTCCTTAGATTGGCTTCCAATTAATTGCAGTCTTTGCATAACTATCCTCATGCATTCTCGACAAGTCACCCAATATCCTCAACCTTCTTCCAGAAAATATCTTATGTAATTTTCTTGGCTAATTCTTTTATTAAAACTTGCCACAAGGGATCATTATTGACAAAATTTAATAAATATTTACGAATGTATATATATGTATATATATATCTTATATATATATATATATACATATGTGTGAATATATATATACAGTATATATATATATATATATATATATATATATATATATACAGTATACATATATACATATATTATATATATATATATGTATATATATATATATATATATATATATATATATATATATATAACTTCAAATATTTCTATTTGTAATAATAATATCTTACGGACATCGCCTCTGGCTGGATCTATGCCAATAAGATACTCGACCGCGGATCAGTAAGTGAGGGGTTCAAATCCTGGGCTCGCCCGTCAGTGACATCGCTTTCGAGTGAGAAACTGACGTTACTATTTATGCCTTACCAGCTTATACCAGTGACTCTAGTTGAAAAGTATCAATGAAATGAATTATTTAATTTATGCTAAAGAAAACTCCATCGCTGGTAATATTACTATCTAACAATGTAATAATATATTATCTTTCCATAACAACATCGATACAGTTGTAGATACGCATTAACAACAGCAACAAAACTCCCCTATCCAAAAGTTTAACCAGCTAAAACATGTCTTGAAATTTCGTTCGAACTTGTAAGAAATAAATCTTCTGTTTAACCAAAGATTCTACACGCAGTTGAAAAGTGTCAAAGAGATGAATTATTGAATAACTTCTTAGCTTCGTAATCGATTTTATTACTCAGACACAATTTACTATCATTCTAGCAATATAAATGCCGCTGTAGGTATACAACAATAACCGCATCCAAAGTGTCTTTATCCATAAACTTTAACATATTCAACCATGTTTTGTCAAATTTTCTGAAGATATACGGCATTCAAGCTTTGAGTATCCAGTGACTCTAGTTCAAATGTAGTATCGATGCAGATTAATTATTTAATACTTGTTTAAGCTGTGTCTGTTTTATTACTGTCATCGAATTATGAATCATTCAATCAATATATGTAATGCCGTAGATTCAAAACAATTACAGCAGGCAAGTGTCTCTATCTATGAATTTTAACCAGAAGGAGCTTAAACATATATTAGAAGAAAATAAATATGTTTTGCACAATTTTTCGAACTTCTACGCAATAAAATTTAGAATCAAATACACATGTAAAAGATACACATAAGTTCAATTTATATTTTCAATTAATGACACACCTGCCGTCATGGAAGACAATGAGCTTGTCAAGTGTTCTTTGAAAACACAATGGTGATAGTGAAGAATGTGCTAGTCACTGGAGAACTAGGCAGTGTAGAATATGCTAGTTACTGGAGGACTAGGCAGTGTAGAATATGCTAGTCACTGGAGAACTAGGCAGTGTAGAATATGCTAGTCACTGGAGAACTAGGCAGTGTAGAATGTGCTAGTCACTGGAGAACTAGGCAGTGTAGAATGTGCTAGTTACTGGAGGACTAGGCAGTGTAGAATGTGCTAGTTACTGGAGGACTAGGCAGTGTAGAATGTGCTAGTTACTGGAGGACTAGGCAGTGTAGAATGTGCTAGTTACTGGAGGACTAGGAAGTGGAGAATGTTCTATGATAAGGGGGTGATGGATTAAGGTGGCTGTGACTATTGTGAAGAGTGGGCTATTTAATATGGGCCCAGCTTAATTTAGTGGTATTGACATCCTAGTAGATCGTTTAAATAAAAATTACAATGAGAAATATTATTTATTTTACACCATCCATCCGCCGACTCAATACTGATCATTAAACAAGATACATGTATATATATATATATATATATATATATATATATATATACATATACACACATGTATATATATATATATAAGTATATATATATATATATATATATATATATATATAATATATATGCCTCTCAATATAAATGTATATATATATATATATATGTATATAATTGTAATATAATCAATATATATATATATAGTAATAATATAATCTAACATTATTTATTTACATTAGTTATCTAGATGTGCCCGGATCATTGTAGCATACATGTAGATCATGGATCATGCAGCCTAGTAAAATTAACGCGTCATAAAAGGTGATAAAAGTATCGTTGTAGTAACAGGCGACTTCATGCTTCAATGAACTTGCAGGTAAACTCTAACATACAGTAGGTCTACTGTATTTACAAGCATGAAAACAGTAGGATTATGTAGGAATTTAATATCACAATAAATGGTATGAAATTTTAACAGGTAAGGAGTTTCAAATATATGGTCATACTATAACCGATGACGGGAAATGTGAGACAGAAATATGCAGTAGGATTGCAGAAGCAAAAGCGGCTTTTGGTAGTAGAAAAGAACTATTAACAAAAAGTCTAAAGAAAGACACAAAGATAAAGATAGTGAAAACTTTGGTTTGGACCACGCTATTATATGGATGTGAAACATGGACCTTAAGAAAGCAAGATATTAGGAAACTGGAAACTTCTTTGCGAAAGAAGCTTAGAATATGTCAATGACGTTTTTGTATGCTTTGTAGACTTCGAGAAGGCCTTTGACAGGATTGATTGGATAACGATGATGAAGATCTTAAAAAGAATAGGAAATGACTGGAGAGATAGAAGATAATAATTTTGAACTTGTACATGAATCAAAGAGCAGTAATCAAAATTCAACAAGAATACTCAGAAGAAGGTGAAATAGGACGTGGAGTAAGACAAGGTTATAGCATTTCGCCGCTGCTGTTTAACATTTACGCTGAGGCAATGATGGAGGAAGCCATGGAAGACCTGGAAGAAGGAATAAAAGTGGGAGGGAATTTGTTACAAGATGTACGATTTGCAGATGACCAAGGAATGGTAGCGGGTAGCGAGATTGGATTGCAGAAGATAATGGATAGGCTGAATGATACGGCCCTAAGATATCGCATGAAGATTAATATAAAAAAGACGAAGGTTTTGAGAGTGTCCAATAATAAAGGTGAAGTTAATATCACAATAAATGGTACGAAATTGAAACAGGTAAGGAGTTACAAATATTTGGGTCATACTATAACCGATGACGGGAAATGTGAGACAGAAATATGCAGTAGGATTGCAGAAGCAAAAGCGGCCTTTGATAGTAGAAAAGAACTATTAACAAAAAGTCTAAAGAAAGACACACAGATAAAGATAGTGAAAACTTTGGTTTGGACCACGCTATTATATGGATGTGAAACATGGACCTTAAGAAAGGAAGATATTAGGAAACTGGAGGCATTGGAAATGTGGATTTGGAGAAGAATGGAGAGGATTAGCTGGACTCAAAAGGTTACAAATGAGGAAGTCCTGGAGAGAGTTGGCACAGATAGACAGTTGATAAATGTATTAAGAAATAGGAAGAAGAGATGGATAGGACACATTCTAAGGGGGGGAGGTCTATTAAAAGAGGTCATAGAAGGTAGAATGGAAGGAAAAAGAGGCAGGGGCAGGCCGAGATTAGGTATGTTAGATGATTTAAAGACCCACTCATATGTGGAAATGAAGAGGAAGGCGGAAGACAGAGAAGAGTGGAGGCGTTATGTACCATGGACCTGCCAGTAGGCAGTGCACTAAGAGAGATGTAGGAATTAGTTTGTATGGCAAAGACTAGCGGTTGGCAGAACACTTGTACAATACAGAGTATCGTACAAGTGTTCAATACTCTGTATTGAATGTATGCACTTGTACAATACAGAGGATTGTACAAGTGCATATTTATTTCAAAATTAATTTTTATTTTCCTTTTATTTTATATTGCTGTTAATATTTATGCGTATGTTACAATGAATTTGAATATTGAGGGATTTGAATAGGTTGACTCAGAATTGAGATGCATGTACTTCGCATGCGGGTTGGCTCAGTTGAGATTGAGATAGTATGGGCAGGTAGTGAGAAAGGCAGATGAGGATGCAGAGAAGAGAGTTTGGTGGATGACATGAAGTATAAGTTAGAGAGTTTTTGTGATATAACTGACGTATGGCGGTGATTAAGAAGGATATGAAAAGCACAAAATTGACTAGCGATATGGTTTTGGTCAGACAGGAGTGAAGAAGAATGTCTATTCGTATCCCGACCATAGTTAACTGAGGTTCAAGGGAAGGTGATGATGATGATTGATGTTCGTATTGTATATATTACATGAAAGCTTAACTTACGGAGCTTGCGCACAAGTTGACGCAGAACCGAGAGTCGAGATTATCTCCTTGGTATGCGAGAAACGGGAGATCTCTGCTTGTATCGTTGTCCCTGTAGCATCCTATAGGTCTAGTGTCCCAAACTATTAACATTGGAATTAAAACCAAACCTCAACCAAGACAAATCATCATTGGCTCTAGACAAAGCAATCTCCCAATCAAGATGAATTAATGATCTAATAAAGACAAATCAATCAACTAATCAAGACAAACCAATCACTAAATCAAGACAAATCAATCAAATAATCGAGACAAATCAATCAACTTATCAAGACAAATCAATCACTTAATCATCAACATTCTAACACATCCAATCACTTAATCATCAAGACAAATCAATGATCTAATCAATACAAATCAATCAACTAATCAAGACAAATCAATACTGATCATTAAACAAGATCCATGTATATATATATATATATATATATATATATATATACACATTTATATATATATATATATATACCACATTTATTTATATATACACATTTATATATACATATTTATTTACATTAGTTATCTAGATGTGCCCGAATCATTGTAGCATACATGTAGATCATGGATCATGCAGCCTAGTAAAATTAACGCGTCATAAAAGGTGATAAAAGTATCGTTGTAGTAACAGGCGACTTCATGCTTCAATGAACTTGCAGGTAAACTCTAACATACAGTAGGTCTACTGTATTTACAAGCATGAAAACAGTAGGATTATGTAGGAATTTAATATCACAATAAATGGTATGAAATTTTAACAGGTAAGGAGGACTAAGCAAGACAAATCAATCAACTTATCGCGAAAAATCAATGATCCATTTAAGACAATCAATCAAGATAAATCAAACACTTAACCAAGACAAATCAATCAACTAATCAAAACAAATCAATCACTTAATCGAGACAAATCAATCACCTAATCAAGGCAGATCACAAACTAAATTAAGACTAATGAATCATTTAATCGCTTAGGCCTAGTAGAAATCGCTAAGAAAGTACGAATTTAAGAGGCAATCATCATCATCATCATCATCATCATCTTCCCTTAAATCCCAGTTTAACCAGGGTCAGGATACGAATAGACTTTCTCCAGTTTTGAAGTTTATCCATTCGTTTAAGTTTTGTGGCAATTACTGGAGCCAAGGCGTTCACCAACCGATGGCCCTTTCTGACGTTGGTATGGATCTTAGTGCGTTAGTCGCCTTCTACGACACGGGCAGTCACCGGTTGGACAAATTCTTCAAACGACCCGGACCCAACACGGGAATTTAAGAGGCAATCCCAAAATCTAAAAAAAATTAATTACTCAATCAAAAAATCAAACGGAAAATCAACCAAACAATCATTCGCTAGATCAGCCGATCTATAAATCAATATATATACCAATCAATAAATAGAGCTAAAAACTGTAAATATTTCCAATACAGGTAAACAAATTAATAAATCAATCAATCAATATGTGCCAACCAGTATCTGTAATACAACAATTTCGAATTACAAGTTGCTGAGAGAGAGAGAGAGAGAGAAAGAACGATAGAACGAGAGAGGAGCATCTATGACGCACGCTATATGCATCTATATAAATTATCATACAACTATAGTACATGTATATACTATACATGTATATACATGTATGTATATATATATATATATACATACTGTATAGGCTATATAAATAAATAATAATAAAGGTTTAACGTCCGATTCCTCATCCAGGGATGATGTCAGGGACGTATATATATATATATATATATATATATATATATATATATATATATATATATATATATATATATATATATATTCCCTTATTATATATATCCTGGGCTCGCCCGTCACTGACATCGCTTTCGAGGGGGGAAACTGACGTTAACCTTAGCTTTACCAGCTATATATATATATATATATATATATATATATATATATATATTCTACTTGTTTAATATAGTAGACTATAATTATCATATACTATACAAAGAGTGCAACCTTTGACATTAACTTCCTGCCATGAGGTGATGAAATTTAAATTTAGTACTGGGCGAGCATAGGACCTAAATCCTTCATCTCAGCACTTCCGCAATCCTATGAATTCCCGCTCAGCCCTTATTAATTAAGATCATCCCTAATTTTGTCTTCGGATGAGGAACCGGACATTAAATCTGAATTTTATGGCATTACTGTGTTTAACTAAGAAATTCAATAATTATTGTTATCTAAGTAAATAATTCAATCAATCAATTATTCAATCAAATACTTAAAGGTTGGCCTATTCGTCAGTGTCCCAGACTCAACACGGGATATATATATAATGGCTAAAATAAACACTACATAAACTCGTACAGGATACTGGATGAAGTAAAAGCTTGTAAAGCTAAGATTAACGTCAGTTTCCTCACTGGAAAGTGATGTCAGTGACGGGCGTGCCCAGAATTTGAACCCCGCACTTACTGATCCGCGGTTGAAAATCTTACCGACAGTATTTTTAAGTATTTTATTAGATGTTTTATAACCAACAACAACAACAAAAGTAGTGATGAATAGAATGTCTAAATAGCGTAGGGGTAACGTCATGAAGTTTTAAATGACAAATCCTGAGGTGATTTGAATCCTCGTGGGTTCGAATCCCGGCCGCGGTGATCTGAGAGTAAAATCTCGGACATTCACTGGACTGGTTATACGGAAAATGGTCTAAATTGCCTAACGGATTAAACATGTGGTTTTAAAAGTGATAGATATCAACATAGTTGACTATTCACTATAATGCGTGTTTACTTTTACATATATATATATATATATATATATATATATATATATATATCTTAGTGCACTGCCTACTGGCAGGTCCATGGTACATAACGCCTCCACTCTTCTCTGTCTTCCGCCTTCCTCTTCAATTCCACATATCAGTGGGTCTTTAAATCATCTAACATGCCTAATCTCGGCCTGCCCCTGCCTCTTTTTCCTTCCATTCTACATTCGATGACCTCTTTTAATAGACCTCCCCCCCTTAGAATGTGTCCTATCCATCTCTTCTTCCTATTTCTTAATACATTTATCAGCTGTCTATCTGTGCCAACTCTCTCCAGGACTTCCTCATTTGTAACCTTTTGAGTCCAGCTAATCCTCTCCATTCTTCTCCAAATCCACATTTCCAAGGCCTCCAGTTTCCTAATATCTTCCTTTCTTAAGGTCCATGTTTCACATCCATATAATAGCGTGGTCCAAACCAAAGTTTTCACTATCTTTATCTGTGTGTCTTTCTTTAGACTTTTTGTTAATAGTTCTTTTCTACTATCAAAGGCCGCTTTTGCTTCTGCAATCCTACTGCATATTTCTGTCTCACATTTCCCGTCATCGGTTATAGTATGACCCAAATATTTGTAACTCCTTACCTGTTTCAATTTCGTACCATTTATTGTGATATTAACTTCACCTTTATTATTTGACACTCTCAAAACCTTCGTCTTTTTTATATTAATCTTCATGCGATATCTTAGGGCCGTATCATTCAGCCTATCCATTATCTTCTGCAATCCAATCTCGCTACCCGCTACCATTCCTTGGTCATCTGCAAATCGTACATCTTGTAACAAATTCCCTCCCACTTTTATTCCTTCTTCCAGGTCTTCCATGGCTTCCTCCATCATTGCCTCAGCGTAAATGTTAAACAGCAGCGGCGAAATGCTATAACCTTGTCTTACTCCACGTCCTATTTCACCTTCTTCTGAGTATTCTTGTTGAATTTTGATTACTGCTCTTTGATTCATGTACAAGTTCAAAATTATTATCTTCTATCTCTCCAGTCATTTCCTATTCTTTTTAAGATCTTCATCATCGTTATCCAATCAATCCTGTCAAAGGCCTTCTCGAAGTCTACAAAGCATACAAAAACGTCATTGACATATTCTAAGCTTCTTTCGCAAAGAACCCGTATTACTCCTATTGCTTCTCTTGTGCCGCATCCTTTCCTAACATCAAATTGTGTCTTGCTCAGTATCATCTCTGCTTTCGACTGAATGCGATTAGTTACTATCTTTAATAAGATCTTCGATGCATGAGGTATTAAGCTGATTGTTCTGTAATCCGAATCCTCCACAGCATTGGCTTTTTTGGGAATTGGAATCATCACTGACTTGGTAAAGTCGTCTGGCCAAATACCTGTACTGTACACTTTCATACATACTTCGATTAACTTTTTGAGTGTTTCTCCTTCCAACATTTTCAAGAATTCTGCTGGGATTTCATCTATTCCGGCTGCCTTTCCCTTCTTCATACTGTTAATTGCTGAATAAATATACATAATTATATATATATACGTCATTACCATATTCTTAGCTTCCAAATTATATATATATATATATATATATATATATATATATATATATATACTGTATATAGGTTTATTTCACAATTAGACAACCGGAGATTGTTAATGACATAAAATGTCCCAGTGAAGTAATTCATTCAATATCATACGAGGTATGAAATTATGATTTTTCTTCATTCTAGGAGCTAGTAGTTTGATATTATTTGGATCTTCTTTTAGCAATGTTACGTTTTTCTGGTTGGATAGGATTGTTCGTTTTCCACACCTCCTATTTTATTCTACTTTATATGATATTGCACAATAATTATTATTAGGCTTAATAGCTATGATTATTTGCTAAGCACCATCGCGTTTTGCAAACGTAATTTGTAATTTACTAATTTAATACAACTCAATATACATGTATATTAAATGCAGTTTTTTAGTTCAAGAGGCTTGAGAATGATTTAGTAAATACCTAACCCTGTTGGATGGAAACATTTTGAGGATCGATGGTCGTGATGAGATCATTATGTGCGTCGTAGTTAGGCCAACCAGTAGTAGTTTTGCAGACTGCAAATAACAGTAGTCTATTCCTTTACTTCAGCGCAATCTGACAATAGCAGATATTTAATAACAGTTTCAAGGTGCAATAACAGATAGGAAGTCACGCAGGAAGGCAATCAGGTAGGAAGTCACGCAGGAAGGCAATCAGAAAACGAAAAACGACAAAGAAAAAAACGAAAAAAATAAAACGAGAAACGTTTTAAAGAAAACGACAGAAATGAATTGTTAATTATGTTACATAGCAAAGTCAACGCAATTTTCATTTGCATAATAACTGTCCTTGTTTAACATACATTTAAATAGCTAAGTTAATGTCAAAATTAAAGTACATGTAACTGGTAGTAAATTGAATCATAAAAAGAATTAGTTGATATTATTAATAATTATGAGAGTTATTATACATTTCGTCATACAGTATGTGGAAACTTAGGCAAAGAATAAACAGATGTTTATAATATTTATCTAGCATTATTTAATACTAGTTGAGTTACATACAATTTTCAATTAAACTACTATTGCACGTTTAGTAGGAAGTGAATAACTGGAGAATAACTTCTTACGGAAACTTTTCTTTTAGTTTGGTATGAGTGGTTATTGTTCAGTGAAAGCGAAAGAGGCAACTTACATGTATATTAATGAAGAGCCTCAGTTAGATGAATATTGGAAGCCGGTAATACCAAATAACTATCATAAGCAAATTTCACAAATTTTTGATAGGATTGGCCTACAGGTTATTAAGATAAGAGGCAGTAACGACAAAGCGTGAGGTACAATTACCAATCCTGGAAATTACACTTGAAGTAATTGTAGCACCTGAAGATGTACCACCTCAAATACGGACCTAAGCTGATAGGAAGTTTGCAACCCAGTTAGTTATATGTAGCATTTAATGTGCAAAAATTGTTCAAGCGCCTGAGAATGTATAATAGTGTCGAATGTTGCGTTAAAATTCAGTACTTGCACGCTAACTAATGTCTCCAATTCTAACATATAAGAGCAATAACAGATAACATAAAATGCAGCAGTAGTAGACATTATATGCAGAGGTTACAGTGGGGGTACATTGGAAAAATCAATTTCACAATCTCGGAATTTCCTCCCTTCTTCTCTGAATGCGTTCCTTTGCAAAGTGTCCCTATTTCATATAGGCCTAAGTAAAAAAAAATTAAAAAGTAAACACGCATTATAGTGAAATGATCAACTGTGTTGATATCTATCACTTTCATAAACACATGTTTAAACCGTTAGGCAATTTAGACCATTTTCCGTGTAACCAGTTCAGTGAATGTCCGAGATTTTATTCTCAGATTAGCGCGGCTGGGATTCGAACCCACGAGGGTTCAATTCACCTCAAGATCTGTCATTTAAAACTTCATGACGTTGCCCTACGCTATTGAGACATTGTAAGGAGTTATGACTCCTTACATGACTTCTTCGTCATGTTTTTACATGACTAAGGAGTCATGTAAAAACATTACAAGGGCCGTAAAAATATTGACCGTTCCACTGGCTTTAAATTGGCACTTTAAAGCAAATTAGTTTGTAAAATTGAAATGAGAGATTGGAGACAAAGTGTTCATAATTATTTACAAGTAGAAACTGACTAGATTAAAAATCAATCAATCAATATGAATTTAACGTCCGGTTCCTCGCCATAAGGCAATGTCAGGAACGTCTCTTGCAGACTCTACACAAACAGGCGCCAAAACGCCACACGATGACGACTGAGTACACAGAGACCACAAGCGAAAGCGAGATGAAAACAGTGCAAGTCCAAGATCCAAGGCAAGCGGGTCAAAATTTAGAACTATGGCGGAAAGAGATGAGTTTTTAATTTGCAAAGGAAAGTACCAATACAATTACAAGATCGAAGATCTTGTGGCAGGGAGTTCCATAGATATATTTACATCACTCAACAATTCGTATTTCTACAGTCTTAACCGAGCCATAAAATAGTTAAAGTCTCTCAGAAATGTAACCTACTGTACCTCCAGGGTCGTTGTTTCTGGTAAGATCCCAGTGATTGACAGGTAGATTGTACACAATTAATGGGTTCCTCTGAGTACCGTGCCAGCAAGTCCTGTCCAGACTGTTATAGTCGATACTCCAGCAGTCTGACTTAGACAGACAGGCTGTCTTACAAGTATCCTCAGTGTGTTCATCGACTGCTCCTTGCTGAATCAATCCGGGACTGTTGCTGCTGTAGCGAATCGTCCAAGTTTCTCCGCTACAACCTATTGTCACGCAAATGATTTTGAAATATTTCATTTTCCTTTTGGAGTAAAAATATCTTGATGTTAACTTCTTGAATACAGCATAATTCGTTTGGAAAGCTAATAGTGACATAGTATGATACAGTATTCGAATAGAAAAAACTCATATTAGAAATAAAATAAGCCAGTTCTCTCTGTTTACATATCTGTCTGAAGAAAACGCTGATTGCAGCGCTGTCATCCGCCGAGAATATACTTAATCGCAGAGTAATATTTATAATTCCTAAGTAAAATACATTTTTCATTTATAATACGTTTTTCGATATTTACTTATTGAGAGGTATGGTAAAATGGTAGAACGTCCGCTTTAGGCCAATATGATTGAGAGGTTGGGCTTCAACTTCGTGTTCAGGTAACATTTTCTTAATCAACCTCTCACTCTCAGAAGGTATCTTCCCAACCTCCTTCAAACAAGCAGTTGTATCTCCTTTGCTAAAAAAAGCCTTCTCTACCAAAAGATGATCTTTCCAGTTACCGTCCTATTTCCAATCTTAACTTCATCTCTAAACTTCTTGAAAAGGTAATTTATACCCGTCTATCACTCATCTTGATTCTTTCCCTTCTCTCTCTCATTATCAATCTGCCTATAGAAAACTCCATTCTACTGAAATCGCTCTTCTTCGTATACATAATGATCTTAGCTTGGCCTTGGACTATACATGAGTAGTAAACAGGTTTCTGCCTTGGTTCTTCTAGATCTCTCTGCTGCCTTTGATACAATTGACCATGGCTTCCTAATAAATAGGCCTAAATCTTGTTTTGGCATATTTGATTCTGCTTTTTCCCTTCTTACATCATATCTCTCATGTCGCACACAATCAGTTGTTATTGGTCAAAATCGCTCTTTTGAACTACCCCTCCTACACGGTGTTCCTCAAGGTTCAGTGTTAGGTCCATTGCTCTTCTCTTTATATATCACTCCTCTTAGCTACTTGCTTGCTCAGTCTTCCATAAATTTTCATTTCTATGCAGACGACACTCAACTGTATATTTCCTTTTCTAATCATGATTCCGATCAGAAACTGGCCCATCTCTCATCCATTCTAGACAAGTTTTATTCCTGGTTTTGTGCTAACCGTCTTGCTGTTAATCCCTCCAAAACTGAATACCTTTTAATTGGCACTCCTTTGCAAAGAAATAAAATTACTAATAATTCTGTTAATTTTCAGAATCTTGCTCTTTCACCTTCTCGATCCGCCAAAAACCTTGGAGTCATATTTGATGAAAACCTTGACTTTAAATCCCATATCTCTTCTGTTTGTCGCGCTTCTTTCTTTAGATTCGTCAGATTAGGCAAATACGTCCATCCCTTACTAGAAATTCAGCCACTATCCTTGCTAATTCTATAGTTCATTCAAAGCTCGACTACTGTAATTCATTATTACATGGATTGCCTACTTCTTCTCTCAATCGTTTGCAGCACGTCCAAAATTCTCTTGCACGTGTTGTTTGCAAGTCCTCTCGACTTCAATTTCGCTCTCTTTCTTTACTTCGCAGACTTCACTGGCTCCCTGTTAATCAACGCATAAAATATAAAATAGCTCTATTAACTTTCAAAACTCTGCGATTTGGCAAGCCTTCTTACTTATCTGAAATTCTTCTTTCCTATCGTCCCTCACGTTCACATCGTTCCACCGATGCCAATCTTCTCTCTGTTCCAAATATTCTCACATCATTGGGCAGACGATCTTTTTCTTACGCAGCACCCACAATCTGGAACTCTTTACCTGCTAATCTTCACTCTTGTTCTTCTATTTCAACATTCTCTAGCAAGCTTAAGACTTACCTTTTCCCACCATAGACATAATCAATCTGTCCTGACCATTTTTTTTTTCCTTTCTGGCTTTCTTTTAGGACCTTACTTCTCGTCAGCACATTTCTTTTGCAGATTGGTCTGGGTGAATTAATCTGTAGTGATGTGTGCTGTTGGGGACGTCCCTGACATCATCCCTAGATGAGGAAACGGACGTTAAACCTTTATTATTATTCTTATTATTATTATTATTTCCCATTTTTAAAACACGGGTACATCTAGTTGTTTTATATTCAAAGAGAGCCGACTATATATTTTAGCTAGAGGACAGACATTTTAAGTTTACATTTTATTATTTTAATAGTTTTACCAATTTACTGTGATATTGTTAAGAATGGAAAGTTTTGATCTAATATGAGGAGCATTAGAAAAGTTGATATACATGTAACTGGGCAATCTTTGAAATTAAATCAATCTAAATTTTGTAATCTAAACTAAGCAGGCTATATGTACACGTTTTCTGAAGGCGAAACAGTAAGGAAACTAAACATCGAATCAATATGAGATGCAGCATACCATCGGGAAAATTATTCAACATGACTAACAGTATAATATTTAATACATTTTTCCTAACGTGTTACCTCCACAATCTCTGGTTAGATCATGATGATTTACATGGAAAGCTGAAGATCTCGCAGGGGTTTGAGTGAAGCCAAAGTAGCAGAGATTAGTCTGATAATTGTAGTCAATGCTGCAACAGGTTGATGTTTGAATGCAGGCATCTCTACAAGTGGACTCATTATAACTGTTTGCAGAGCCCTGCTGTCGTAGGTCAATGACGTTCTGACTACAGTATTGCGTCCATATGTATGTGCACGTCGCTGTGAATGTGAATACATCAAGAATACTTGAAAATTACAATGCAATTTAGTAGTGTACGAGCAAATATTTAACCCCTGCTAATATTAGATATGCCTATTGTCTGAGCAGAACACATGAAGGAGCGTCTGCCCATGGCAGATTTAATATTTGGTACAGTGAGGAGGTTTTTACTAGAGGAACGAAGACTACGAGAGTTTGATAGATTGATAAAAGATCAGATAGATAGGATCGTTTACCATAATTTTAACTTCTGAAGGTCAAGTAAGCAATCCTGAATTTTATTCGTTCGGCAACTAGAAGCCAGTACAGTTTCTTTAGAAGAGAAGTGGTGTGAGATTTGAGTATTTTTACATTACAGACGACTTGAGAAAGATAACTTTATAGGTGTTGGAGACGAATTAGAGAGGTATTCGGGAGATCATTCAGCATAGAGTTACAGTAATCTAGTTTAGAATGGACAAGCGCATTAGCTAACACAGTTGCGGAATTAATATAAAGGGACTTAAACATTTGACGTAATTGACGAAATCCATTTACTTATTTACTTAAGGAAATAAGCCGATATTATATAATGGAGACGAGCAATAGCTACGTAATCTATTTAGATTAACCGTCATGGTAAATGACGTAGCATCTAAAATTGTTAGGCCTACACTCCATTAATTTATTTACTAATTAATTTATTGATTAGTACATTGAATAAAAAAGAAACAAACCGATTTTACTGAATAAGCCGATGAAAATTACGATTCTGATAAGCATCGATCTAAGCATGCTTGTTTCGTTGTTATCATCAATAATGTCAAAGTGTAAAAGTAAATGGCTTCAAGTGAAATCAACTACTGGCTCCAGCTCGCAGATTTAAGAGCTTTTAAATCTGCTAGCATTTGCTATCAGTTATACGCTAAATTTCGCTTCTGCTATTTAAAACAAAAGACTAATAGCGAATAGACCGGCAATGAATGCTTCTTTAAATTATTAATGAAGTGTTTAATTAAATATTCCACGATAACAATAGTTAGCTAGGTGCAAGGTTGTTCTTATAGCAGTATAGAAGTAGGTCCTATATTTCCAAATTTACGCACAATGGCAAAATTTATTTAGAAAATGAAGTCGCTGTAAAAATCTAGAGCCTAATGATTTATATTAAATCATCATCATCATCTTCATCATCATCATCTACTCTTGAATCTAAGTTTAACTAAAGTTGGGATTAGGATATTTTGTAGCAATTTTTGGAGCCTAGTCTCTCATCAAACGAATGATATTTCTGACAATGATCTAGATCTTGGTACTATGTCACTCTTTACGACATGCGAGTCCACGGTTGGTCTATCTTCAGCTACCTGGACACAATCAGGCAATGAATTATTTAAGTATTTAATCTAATGTATTATATTAGATACCAGCGGAAAAACAGAAGCAGTGCTGAGGTTTTTCTACCGCTAAGAAAATAACGAACGGTTCCAAAAGATTCTATTAAATCGATACGAACCCTAGAGAGTGATATTTAAAATATTTATAGATCACATTAAACTTTCTTTTTAATTTTATTTTTTTGCTTAGATCATTGAATTAATCTGCTAGGTTCTCGTTTATTATGCGATAGTGTAATTCCCTGGCACATTTACAGACATGTATCAAGACGATAACTCGAGAGCTATTCCACTGAACCAGCTGCAAAGTTTATACCAGCTGTTTGTGTAGAGTCTGCAAGAGACATCCCTGACATTGTCTTAAGGCGAGGAACCCGGACATTATATAGTTATTGATTAATTGATTGATTGATTGATTGATTGATTGATTGATTGATTGATTGAGAGCTATTCCTCTGAACCAGCCGCATATAATGAACAATTGGCGCATACTTAATGTAGGCACACTGAAGCGGATCTAGAATTTTCGGCTGGGGAGACACCGATTTATGAAAACCTGATACAACCAAAACTCACCGTTTGTGTACAACGTCAAAAAGAAAACAATCATATAAATTTGCATAGCTTGGTTTATTTTTAAATAATTTCGCATCATCAAATATTTCACATACGCCTTGATTATTGTCTAAACTCATTAGAATATATTTCGCAGAGTATTTGAACGTGATATGAAGCTTTTTAATAGCTTTTTGAAGTAGGGAACAAATCACAAAGTGGGTGGTATGAGGCCATGGGTTCCTTGATTCCGTCACTGAAAGCACACATGTATATTTGCTAAATTAAAGTTGGTAAAGCTAATGTTAACGTCAGTTTCCTCACTCGAAAGCGATGTCAGTGACAGGCGAGCCCAGGATTTGAACCGGCACCCACTGATCCGCGGTCGAGCATCTTACCGACATCGCTATTGGTTCCAGCCTAAATTACGCTAATAAATTAGTGTCTGCCACGAATGACTTTACTGAGGTTTCGTCTGAAGATGACGACAGACTTTAGAAGTGACTTAAAGTCGATGGCGATGACTATGAGTATGCCCAGACCTATCATGCCAGCAGCCAGGTAGCCAAAGACATTCGCTCTCTCAGCTTCCTTCACAGGCAACACAACCTTCTTCATCTTATAACCTGCCGTGAAATATCAAAAGTAGAAAGAATGAATTGTAAAACTCTAACATTAATCTCATGCACTACTACGCGCTCTCGTGGGTAAACTTGTAATTAATTGGTAAGAAAAGAAGCTAATGTTAACGTCAGTTTCCTCACTCGAAATCGATATCAGTGACGGGCGAGACCAGGATTTGAACCCAGCACACACTGATCCGCGATCGAGTATCTAACCGACATCGCCACTGACTCCAGCCAGTGTATGCCCAAATATATCCAAATATTGGATATATTTTGGAATCAGGATACAACGCAATTTTGAAGCTCCTGAACTATGGCTATGGAGATGAAGAAATTGAAGGTTAGGCCTACATTTATTCGGAGATTTGAGCGGGAATTTTTTTAGCACAATTGGTTTAGCTTCGCGTCATTAAATGAAATGAAGCGAAGTCGAGCCGGTTAGTACGTGGATGGATGTCCACTTGAAAGACACAGTGTTGACAGCTTGGAATGAAAATTCTCTAGGTCCCCATAGCATAGGTTCAAAGTACACAACGCCAGGCTCAGCCGAAATATTTCACTAAGCACACATATTTATGTTTATTCTGTTGGTTTTTCCGAATATATTATCGGATAAAGAGAACCTAGCTAGCAGTGGGCCGAATTCCATTAAAAATAATCTTTCATAAACTCATTTCAATAGCAGCGATAGTTGAGAGGTAGTTGAACGAGTGCGCTAAACAATTCGAAACAAATAAAGAGCATGAATATTAAACAATCAACCGCCCATTTGTCCCCCTCTAATTTCTTGACCCAATGGCCTAGTCTCTTCCTTGATGTAGAATCCTATACGTTGGGTTATGCAACTTGGATATTTCGGAATTATAATATTAGAAAATATTTTAGAAAATATCGAAGTTCTCGAAGTCTGGTTATGAAGATGAAATGAGTAAAGGTAAATTAAAAATTAATTTGAACTGCTGCAAAGGAAGAATGATTAGTCAAATATTGTAATTTCAAAGTTGAAAATGGAGAGGGACCAATTATTTGGCAAAATGGGAACTAAAGTTATTCCAGATTTAGAATCTGATACGATTTTTCATATTTAGGCCTACGTAGTTAAATTCAGTTAAAATCTGGTAAAGCACATAAAGGTTAACGTCAGTTTCCTCACTCTAGAGCGATGTCAGTGACAGACAAGCCGAGGAATTTACTTAGTTAAACAAAACCACCAACCGATGCAGTCTGGTATCGGTGGATCCCAGTTTCCTCTTGAGTTGCAGACAGAGACGAGAGATTCAGGAAGATTCTGGGAGGAATTGAACTTCGAGCCTTCAGCACAGGTAACGTTTACTATCGTGCCCAGACTGGTGGCACCTGAGTTCACAACCTGTGTTAGTAGAGCAGCGCACTTCGACACTGCAGCAGAATAACAGAGAATAGATGCTTAAGGTTCAATACGAAAAAACATCCTATATAGGATGTTTATATAACAATGCAAAATATATATGAAAATCGAAAATACAAATTAATGTAGAAAGGTTTAAAATAGTACCAAACACACACACACATGGAAACTAATTTTACAATCATATTCTATGCTAAATGAGACATAAAATGTGATACATGAACGGGGTGGGGCTAAAGTGAACAAATGATCGCATGTAGCATTACCCTGACAGATATCATCGTTTAAGCTAAGGTCACTGTGCAGTATATTCAAATATCGCCCGAGAAACATGTCGAACAATTTTTAATGCAGTTGCACCTTGTGTATGTCTGAGACATTTAAAAATGGACCAGTGTCAAACTGCAAGTGCTAGGCTACAAAATGCTAATAATCACAAACTGGGAATGGAAATGAGAAACCACCTCAGAAGCCGAGAAAGTATGGATAGGACATTGACTTTTGTGATGGAGTGTTGTTCGATGGAATACCATTTATAGAAGATGAAAGCATATATATGTATGATATGAATATGTGCCTTAGACCTGGCATTTAACAGAATACTAGAGACAAAATTAAGTGTCCAGAGAGATTGATGTGTGACTTTAAAATAAACACGAGACTATAAATGATACATACGAATGCAGCCAGTTGTAAGGACGGGTTTCCAGAGTCCATGCTGATCACAGGTCAGGGTTTTGGTGTGCACATCGTAGGAGAACCAATAGTTGACTGAGCAGCCTAGCGTCATCGACTGACCGTACGACGTTAGGCTCGACTGTGAGATGACCACAGTTCGCGCAAAGTACGGCGCACTACCACAATTTACGGCTGTCAAATCAATCAATAAATTTCTCGGTAAATTCGTGAAAGAATAGTTCAGTCAGTCAATGAGTTAGTCAGTGAGTCGGTCAGTCAGTCAGGTAATCAGCCAGTGAGTGAGTGGGTGAGTGAGTGAGTGAGTGAGTGAGTGAGTGAGTGAGTGAGTGAGTGAGTGAGTGAGTGAGTGAGTGAGTGAGTGAGTAAGTGTGTGTGTAAGTTAGTAAGTCCGTTAATCAGGCAGTGAGGCAGTCAGGCATTCCGAAAGTCATATTTCATCCAGCGAAAAAGCCAAAGGTAATGAAGCAAACAATTCAACAGGACATTATGAAACAAATAATGAATATTTATGAGTAATAATAATGATTTTGGGATGTCACTGTGACGGACACTTTTTCAGTAAGCAATCTCTGCCTATCTTGCGCTGCTGCTGGTGCTGCTGCAGAGGCCGCGGCTAATAGGAAAACTCTGAAGTATGCCGAAATCTCTAGCAACAATATCTCCATGCCAATTGCCTTTGAGACCCTGGGCCCCATCAACTCTGTCGCATCAGACTTTATTGACGAAATAGGCAGGAGGACCAGCGCCATTAATGGTGATAAGCGCTAAAAAGCTTTTCTTTGGCAGCGATTGTCTATTGCTCTCCTGCGATTCAATGCAGTCTGTTTCAGTGGCACTTTGGCTAATGCGGCTTCCCAGAGTGTAGAGGAATTATTTTAATCGCTTCTTTTTAAACTTTTAATTAAATAAAGTCTCTTTTATCTTATTTTTAGCCAAGGGCCCTTTACAGCCCAGGGCATATAAAAAAATAATAGTAATAATCATAATCAATAAGTTTTGTTATTGTTACCGAGGTGGTATTTAGGGTGTATCGATATGGATATTACAAATGTAATATGGACTGATGTGACGCCATTGGTTTGAAGATGATGATGCGAGATGAATCTTTCGTTAATTGGGAAATAGCTGAATAGAGCCGCGTATTGACTGATGCTGAATGAATCTTCCGATGATACATGAATGAACATTCTGCAGGTCGTCCCTTGATTAACTTAGGGGTATGGCCGTTGCTGATGGTGCTGATGATGCTGATGATGAATTCAGTTTCTGTTGTTGATTGTCAGCTATATCAGTGCTGGCGTTATTCTAGAGTTCTCTATTTTATTATTAATGAACTCATCGACTTAATATAAAATAAGAGTGCGTTCTAATATTAACACAATATTTGTACAGTTAGTTACACGTTTCAATTTAATCTAATTAAACTACCCTACACTAGTTTAGGACTGATTGATCTAACTGAGTTTCTTCTAATCTATTTATCTATCTCTCTCTCTCTCTTTCTCTCTACATCTCTCCCTTAGTGACCAAAATCCCGGCGATCGCTTTGTACCTCTCCCTACAGTATCCTGATCCCGAATCCAACTACCGGGACACCAGACACATTCTTCCATTCTTTCTGCCTTGATTTTTATTAGATTCTAAATTTTAATCTTTCTTTCAACGTTTCATTTTCTATATTCTTTTCGATCCTATCCATCCAAATTTCCGACCAAGACTGACCCACTATACTATACTTTTCCCTTTGTTTCCTCATCCAGCATGCGTTGCCACCTCCCACACGGTTCGAAGTCCGACTCAAATTCCCCCTAAAAACAAACTCTTCTTTGTTTTTCTCAGCTTTCTTCCACGTATCGTTCCAGCTACCCAAACAGCTTTTACTTAGTCCTTTACTTTCCAGTGCCTCTCTCGCGTTTTCCAACATCTCGCTTACTTTCTCCACAGTGCCTCCTACTATCACCAGATCATCTGCAAATAGCATGCACCGTGGGGCCTCCTTAATAACTCCCTTAAGCTACTCATCCATAATCAATATAAACAAATATGGACTTAGGGCTGATCCTTGATGTACCCCGATCTTCACATCAAAACTCTCAGATTGTCCACTCTGCACTCTCACACTGCTCTTCACCCTGCTGTACATATCTTTGATTAACTCAACATACCTCCTGTTCAGTTTCCTCTTCTTCAAAACTTCCCAAACCAGTTCTCTCGGAACCCTATCATAGGCCTTTTCGAGATCCACATATACTATCTGTATCTTCTTCCTCTCACTCCTTTTCTTCTCCATCAATTGCCTCAACATAAAGATCGGCTCTGTTGTCGACCTTCCAGGCATAAACCCAAACTGGTTGCCCTTAATGTTTGTTGAACCTCTCAACCTACTCTCCACTACTCTCTCCCATAGCTTCATTGTAAGGCTCAACAGCTTAATACCTCTATAATTCTTACATTCCTGGATGTCCCCTTTACCCTTAAATACCGGCACTAAACAGCTCAACCTCCACTCTTCTGGCATCCTGTCCCCCCATAACATCTTTTTTTAAATTTTATTTTAATTAAATAAAGTCCTCCATGCATCATATCTCGTTAGCCTAGAGCAATAAAAAATAATAATAATAAATAGATTTATACAAGCGCTTCTTTAGGTAAAAAGTCACAGTAGCGCTGTGATAAATAAGAAACATATATACTAAACTAAAAATGGTTAATCAGATCAGGTTTTGAGTTCAGCTATAGATAGTTAATAGAGACTAGCTTCTAAGGTTCAGCTGTAAATAGTTAATCTGATCAGGTTCTGAAGTTCATCAATAACTAGCTATTCCAGTACTGGTTCAGTGGTTCATCTATCAACAGTTATTCAAGTCGGTTAGATGATGAGCTACGTAATTTAAGTATTATCTAATCATTTGTCAACCAAACTATATGCTACAGCATACGAGTTTAGGCGTAAATGTTTGTCTGAAAAAACTGTGCGAGAATATAACGAATCACAGAGACAGGGAACAGTGGTAGATGTCGACAATAGTGTAAGATGTCGAAGGTTAAAATCCAACTCAAGGCCAACTTTCGACATCTTCCACTATTCTTGTAACCTTGTTCAAGTTTCGCTTTAGTCATTTTTCCTTAGTCAGACTAAAAGATTTTCTTCATATTTGAAATTTTAATTCCAGTATTATATTTTCACTGAATAATGAATTTTTTATTTTCTGTTTGTCTGATAGGCCTTGGTTCCACATTGTGGTCATGAAGGATCTTAGCAACCTTGACCTTATTGCAGTTCAACTTACGACTACAGGCTGTGACATTAGAAGACCACACCCCATCCAGTGAGCACGTGATCCACAGAGATTCTGATTGGTTGAGTCTGTAGCCCACATCACATACCACTGTAACGTTGCTACCGTGAATAGTGTCATTGGAGTCAGGTGTACCATGCTCTATGTTCAGCACTGGACAATCCACGACTGCGAGTCCAACATATCAGTATATAAATCTAATTATATATTAATCCATCAGTATGCATTATATATGCATGTAATGCAGGTATATATATATACAAATTATATCTTTAATGAAAATTTCATTATCTATCTATCCGTAAGCTAGAAATAATACATGTAGGCGTACTAATCTAAATATCCATTTAATCGGTATACGAATAAAGTAATTTGGATAACAATCAGAAAGGGTGTGCATTGCCTCATAGGACTTAAGCTCTTTTGTGGTAAATATTCTTCTTGCTCTTTTGTTTATTTGCTAATGAAGTATGTTTGTATTTACGATTATTGTGACAAGATAAACAAAGGGCTACCAGTCATACCGCCTCGATGTCGGTTTAAAACAACCGTACATTGTGGCCAATATTCAAGTGCCTACCTTCGCAAGCTGCATTAGTACTGGACCACGATACCCCATTGCAGGTTACCACTGCTTCCTTGTCGTCTATGAACCGATAACCCACATCACAGGTGTAGCTGGTAACAGTGCCCGCAAAGGTTAGCGTTGAATTGGGCGTAGCATTCGCTAGTTCAGGTATAGGTGGACATCGATTTCCTGTAAATAGATCATGAGAGGAATTACAGGAGTGAAAAAGTTGCAGACATATCTCGCTGCAAAAACTACTGGATATATATACATGTATGTATGTATGTATGTATGTATATATATATATATATATATATATATATATATATATATATATATATATATATACACCAGTGATCCAGATATATATTCAATGAGATATTCTGTGTTATTGCGCCATAGATATTTGAATATGTTTGGCATGTATTTCTCATTGAGAACTGGATCATCGCTCAGTCTGGTCGAGTGCTGCTTGGGTTGGTCAGTCAGTTATCAATCAAGGGCTTCTCTTAAAGAGGTCGGGTTCAACTTGTTTAAGAGAAGCCCTTCAAGCTTTAGACATTTACGTTGAACACACAAAAATGTGATCTAGAAACACAAAATATCTCTCACAATCAATTGACAGGTAAGGTGATTCAGGTTCATCAATGAATTCTTTATTTGAAAATCTAATAGATAGTGGACAAATTAACCCTGTCTTCGATTATTAAATACCATAGACCTATGCATTGCATAATTCGTAGAATTAGAGAAACGTTCAAAATAAATCCAGTAACACGTATTTTATTATTTTATTTTGTTCATTTGGTAAAAAACATGCTACACTTTAAAATGTCGAAACTCGAACCAGCGCAAGTAAAATGTTGTTCCGACCAGTTTCCAGCCCCAATGCATTTGATATCTTTTCTGAAATGTCCATCTTCAAATCTCTCTCCATTGAGACATTCGTAAGTGATGACTGATCCGTATTTAAACAGTCCGTTAGAATCTCTGTTCTCAACTAATCCCAACACATGCATGTTATTTACTACTTCCGGTTCATCGCAGAAAACAGCTGAATCAATCAATCAATCAAGAAGTAAAGCAATAAAAACTAGTGAAGAAAATAACTTTCAAACACGAAAACGATTAGGCAATGATTATTAATACACAAAACAACAACTTAAGCAAGGGAACACTGCAGCATTCGCGCTTGTCACGTGTGCTGCTAAAAGGTAATTTAAAACTATAGTGGCATAATTAATACTTCTAGTCTAGACTTGGAATATATACGTTGGCAAGGGGTGATGGTATCGTTCCAGACAATAAGATCGTTGCAGTGCAGAACTTTACTGACAGAGTGAGACTCGGTGAAGGCAAAACCTTCTAGACACGTCGAAGTGACCAGACTGTCGTATATCACAGAACGGCTGTCAAGTGTCCCTGACTCTATCTCAAGCACGCTGCAGAACTGGACTGAAAGAAAAAGAAGAGAGAAAATAATTGAAATACTTGTTTTAAATATTCAGAGTTTAATTTAGGCTTGAGCGTAAATTAATATAGAAATCAAAAGCATAAAATAACTCAAACGAAATAATTAAAAATATTTCATGCTAAGAATGCTACAAATAGCACGAATTTATTAGTTGAATGGCCAAGTTCTATCAACCAATAACCTGATTAGAGGGAGGCTATAAGTTCGAATATAGGCCTAGTCTAGATTGCCTCGGAGAGTATATTTGTTATACGGAAAAACATTTAGCCTATCTTTATGTTTTAATTATAACTTGTAACTATGCGTTTATTCTGTACATATAATTGGGTTAAATATAAACTTCTTTGCATGCTCATTCTAATTACTCTACGTTTAACATATTTCTAGTTCACTTTTGCTTTCTGCAATCTAATTCAGGTTAATGCCTTTTCGGTACTATTCAATAGTTGTAAGCAACGAATAAATAAATAAGTATACAATTGACTAGATAAATACTATACTAAATAACCTAATAGAAAAAGATATAACAAATTAAGCCAGCAAAAAAAATTAATGCATCAAATGCCGTAACCTTCACATGGTTATAGAGCAGGCCAGGTATCATCTAGTAGGCAGTGATATATATATATATATATATATATATATATATATATACATGTATATATATATATATATATATATAATTATATATATATATATATGTATATATATATATTTATATATATATATACATGTATATATATATATATAAGGTTCTAGTGCAGGCCAAGTATCGTCCTGTAGACAGTGATATATATATATATATATATATATATATATATAAGTATATATAGATATAGATATAAATATAAACCTCCGCATGGATGTATTGCAGGCCAGGTATCATCTTGTAGGCAGTGCACAGTTTCGAGTAGGTTGCCGTTCGGAAAGCGATGTCCAGGTAGACAGGTTAGGTCAGCCCTCCTCTCATCAGGATGGTAGACCATGGTCGCGTTCTCTACCAGTGGAGGTGGGTAGCAGCGACCAGCTGGTAAACATGTTTCGTTTAATTTACTTGATTCACCGAGGTCAGCAATATACTCATCATCATCATCATCATCATCATCATAATAATCATCATCATCATCATCGCCATCACCATCACCACCATCATCATCATCATCATCATCGTCATCATCATCATCATCTTTCTCTGAATCTCATTTTAAATATGGTGGAGATACGAATGAAAACTTTTCCATTCGTGAAAAAATATTCTAGCAATTTCCAAAACCAAAGCACTAGCCAACCGAATGCCTTTCTGATGTTGGTCTGGAACCTAGTGCTTTATCGCATTTTAGACATGTGTAGTCCATGGTTGGTATATTCTTGAGCAACCCGGACACAACATGGCAAAATATAATAAAATAACATAATACATTAATTTGCATTAATGTCGTTCTTGTAGATATATTATAAATTCATATTATAATTTCAGTTCAACAGTAATGAAAAATAATTGACACCAACTACGTAATCAGAAATATTTTCATTTGGAGCAATTTAAAAGCATCTATTTTGCCTATATTTCATCTGCTTAGAGTCAGAATGTTTAACATTTATATTTAATTCTATCACGTTATAGAATCATCAATAGTACGACATATTAATATTATCTTGAAGGTAGTTAACAATCTGCTTACAGATTGGTTACATTTTATCTGGAATTTATCAACACCTACACTTTGTCACTTTTTTACACTTCCATCGCTTTCAAGTGAGGAAACTGACGCTAACCTTAGCTTTACCAGCTTTTTTATTTAGTATTTTATGGACCGTTTAGATTTTTTTCTAGAAGTTTATGCCAAATTAATCTTTCGAATTATTTATCCTTTTAACCTATTAGAGTCTAAACCATTAATATAAATTATTTCTTTAAAGATCAGTTTAAAAATGTTTTGAGTACTTCAATTAAAGCGGCAATGGATGGTTTCGAATATGGAAATCTTACTTTTTAAATTGTTAGAATATTTGAGGCCTATGGCTTCCTATTATTAACTGAGCTGACAAGATTGCATCTTTTAGAGTCCTACTGCTGCCCATTTTAACCTATGCCACTGTTAGTATTTCACTTAGAAACGATCAGATTCATGATTTAAATGTTGCCTGGAACAGTGTTTATAGAAAGCTATTTAACTATCATAAATGGGAATCTGTTAAGCCAATTATGATAGGGTTGGGTAAATTGGAGTTTAAGCATATTTGAGTTAAACTTATGTTTAATTTCTTTAGAAGCAGCCTAAATAGTTTCAGCATAAATATGATTTTAAAGCATTGCTGACGGATCTAGATAAAATGCATAAAATGCATGTTGCTGAGGGATCTAGATAAAATGTGTCATTGTTTTAGATTGCCTATAAATTGTTTGATGGTTCTAGCTAATAGAGTGTCTTACGGTAGAAGCGGGTATTTAATTTACGAAGCGTTTAATGCTAGTGCTGGAATTAGGAATTCTAGTTAAGTTTCTTATATTTCATTTTGATTGCTTTATGATCCTATGTTTATGTGTGTATGTGCGTGTATATATTTATGTGATGCATATTGATCCTGTCTGTTTTTGACGAATAAAGAAATTATGAAAATAAACTAGAGAAATCTTACAGCTACACGACGACTCTGGAGCATGAAGTGTTCCCAGCTCATCTACAGACGTACACTTGAGATTCTCATGACTCAGTCCGGAGTCGAACCTCTCGTCCACTGGACACTCGCTGGTCAGTATCCCATAGTCTCCGGGTAATGGACTTCCGGTTGAGAGCTCATTTATTTTAGATAACGTGCTGTTCAGAGGACACTCGACAGCTAAGTAAGTATTTAAAAATTAAATCGTATTTAATCAAAAATTACAGCTAGTATCTCGAGCATAGTTATGTGAAATTCGAACAATAAATCAATATCCAACCATAAATATCAATATCCAACCATAAATATCAATATCCAACCATAAATATCAATATCCAACCATAAATATCAATATCCAACCATAAATATCAATATCCAACAATAAATATCAATAGCAACCATAAATCTATATTCAACGGTGATTATGACAATGATGACGCTTATTGTTATCTCGCGTTTTAATTTGTTGAACAGTTTATTACATTTACAGATGTTCTTCCAGCTAATTTTGGCTTTATGTGCCTTACCCTGGAATTCAACCAACGAGAATTTCCAGGAGTTTTAAAAGCCGTGTAAAAACAATTATAAAAATGTCAAAATTGCGAACTGTTTACTGTTCAGTCGAAATGATATTATTGTAATGTTCTGTTACAGAAATTTGATTTTTTAATAATAAAATTTCGTGTAAGATTATGCATTGAGATTTATGGAAACGTCACATGGGTCCCCTTAAAATAGCTACTCACAATTTGTAACAGTTCCAAGAGAGATTAATACAGGGGATTAATCGTTTTAGTGATCTAAAAATCTGTATGGATCATATGATTTTCAGCATAGTCTAAATGTTTATAGCAGAAAGTTTTGTAAGTAAAGTTAATTTGTAGGTGCCCATATGGCAGTTAAGATAAATGTTCAGCTATGGCTAATATGTATGATTTGAATAATGCTAATATAAATTATTCTACTTGACTGTATCTAACCAAAAACTAGCTACTTTATAAAAGAAATCAAATGTGATATTTAATAAATCATATTTGAATCATGCTTGTCTGCCTGGTGTCAAATTTCACCTTCAAATCTCAACATTAGCTTGTCGCTCACTTCTATAGAAAATACAAACGATATTTATGTGCCAAAACAAGTTAAATGCGTAATAATAATTCTACTTAGTTCAAAAACATGAAAAACAATGCTAATATAAAGCAAGCGAATCTGATTATTTTGATTAATGTTGAGCGTATTTTTTGTTGGTTTTGTTTGCGTCAAATCACTATGATGACGTGTCGATGAGGTGGTCAACTAGATAGAGGTGCTGTGCATACTCTTTGATGGCCTTAGTGTTTGCTTGTGTAAATATACAAGTACTGTACCTTTATTTTTATGTATGAATGTTAAAAATACATTGTTGTTGCAATCGAATTATACAGAATTCCATACATTCTATATATCAACTTCATTAACAATTAGTAAATAAAACTGCTCACTTAAGTAGCAATTATTACAAATTGATAACAAGTAAATTGATAAGAAATAATATATGACAAAACTTCTTCGTGACTGATTGGATCATTAGTAAATTGAGTTTTTATTGATTGATTGGATGATTGACACTTTAACTCGCTTTCAAACCTCGACAAGGATCAACTTTGATATGCCATGCACCCTTTACACAGACGGCTGTTCTAATTGTTGTACCGCCAGGGAACGAGTAGCCAGCTAAGCAGCTATACACTGCTGCCATTCCAACGATGTCGGAAATCACCGATACAACAGAGTTGCCAACTCCTGGCAGATCGTCACATGTCAGCAGGGCTAGCTCTAATAAATTACAAATCATATTTTCTTGCCTACAAGTCATAAAATAGCTCTATATCAATAAAAATATTACAATATAACTGCATCACTGTTGTCCGGGCAATTAAAGTATAGAAAAACATACGATGCTTGTGCTTTACAAGTACACTACAATAGTCCAAACCAAGGTTTTAACTATCTTTATCTTTGTGTTTTTCTTTAGACTTTTTGTTAAAGTTCTTTCATAGTACCGAAGGCCGCTTTTGCTTGTGCAATTCTAATGCCTATTTCAGTCTCACATTTCCCATCATCTGTTATATTAAGATCCAAATATTTGAAACTCCTTACCCATTCCGATTTCGTACCATTGATTGTGACATTAGCTTCGCCATTATTATGGGTTTATCTATTAATGAAATTTAATTAACTCTGAGTATGCAGATGCTAGCATTTTATAAGCTTACCTCAAACTTAATCAAATAATTGTAAAATGACCCGCTATCTAGTATTGCAGTACACATGTGTCATTGACTCTAAACAATTATATAGAAACTATATAAACGTAATGAAATATTTAAGAGCATAAGAAATAAATACGTGAAATATAGACATTTTGTGGCAACAGGTTATCATTCCAGTGGATTATTTGACGTACGTACTTAATATAATGTATGTGAAATATAATACAATATAATTTATGTTACATAAGACATTTAATGAAATTTCATATAAAGCTCAATTTAAGGCTAAAGCCAAGTTTAACGTCAGTTTCCTGCCCTAATTGGATTTCAACGACGGGGAGAGCACTGGATTTGAACCCAGCACCTACCGGTCCGCTGTCGAACGACTTGCCATCAAACCACCGGCTCAGCCCAATATAAAGCTAAGCTGGTTAAGCTAAGGTAAACGTCAGTTTCCTCACTCGAAAGCGATGTCAGTGATGGGCGATCCCAGGTTTTGAACCCCGTACATACTGATCCGCGGTCGAGTATCTTACCGACTTCGCCACTGGCTCCAGCCAGTATATAAATATCAAACCAACGCAGACTCGTAATCAGTCTACAGTGTTACAAGCTAGCGGAACTCAATAGATCAGACAGTTGTGGAAACAAAGCAAAATTCCTATCGTCACAAATCATACAGCAAAATTGTTACACGTTTGAAGGTTTTCAATTTCCATACTCAGCTTGTCCTCGATTGTCTTAATTCAAAGTCAGCTTTCGGTATTCCAAGGAAGTCTCCCATCCAAGTACTAACCGAGCACGACGATGCACCATACCTTTGTTTATGCACAAGGACTATAGAGTGCAATACACCATGACTAGCTATATAGAGCAATGCTCTCACTAGAGACCGATTGAATGGTATTGGGCTTGTTTAATTAATTGCATCATTGACTATGTTTGTTGTAAGCTTGTACTTTTATTTCTCATTTTGTATACTTTGTATGTTTGCGACTTTACACTGAGGTTGTTGAATAAACATATATATATATATATATATATATATATATATATATCTCATCTCCAAAAATACCTATACGTTATTTCTTACCCGGAGGAATGACCTGTTCGCACTGCACACCCTCGTAGCCCCTGTGGCACACGCACCAGAACCGCCCTGGCAGATCTTTACAGGGGGCGTAGTTCCTACACGGACTGGACGAACACTCGTCTATGTCTATTTCACACTCCTCTCCCGTGAAGCCGTCAACGCATGCGCAGTAGTACACTTCTGTCTTGTTGTCGACGCCAGTAAGGTTTTGTACACATTGCATGTTAGTACCGCAAGGTATGAATCTACAGTCTGTATCTGTATTGTACAAGCAATCAATCAATCAATCAGCCAATAAAGTAATCAACCAATTCGTCAAATAAACAGTACTTAGAGTTCTAAAGTCCGGTTGATCGCTTGTAGGCGGACATTGGAGAGATGTCCGAAATATTCGCCAATATTGCATCCAAATAAATTTTTCAAATTAAGCATAATATGCCGCAGCTGCTGACGATTGCGATGACGATGATAATAATAATAATACTAATAACTATTATTATTATTATTATTATTAATTATTATTATCATTGACATTATGTAACCTATTCCTACATAACGAGTTGAAAGAACACTAATTTTATCGCCCGTCACTGACATCGCTTTCGAGGGAGGAAACTGACGTTAACCTTAGCTTTAGTTTTTTTGCTTTTATGACAATTGCTCTGTACAACTAACCTGGGGGGACTGTTGTGACTGACTGATTAAACTCAGACGAAACATTACTTCCACCTGCTGCCATCCCCCGTGTCTCAGTGGAGAGACTCGAGATTGTCTCACTGGAGCTGAGAGCGGTAACTGATCCCATTATTCCAGTGGCAGATGGCAGGTCCACGAGGACTGTTTGAGTTTGAATTGACATAAAAGGTCGTGTTAAGCTTTCGACTCGGGTAATGGGCTTTGTTTGGGTTGTAGTTTCGGTTAATCTAAAGGGTTGTGTTTGGGTTGTGGTTATGGTAGAAGTAATGGGTTGTGTTTGGGTAGTGATTTCCGTTGAAGTAATGGGTTGTGTTAAGGTTGTGGTTTCAGAAGTGGTTGTAAAGTCTTTGCAGACATCGCTGTCGTTAAGGAACACTGCAATGAAAACAATGATAAATTACTAATAGCAATAATATAAAAATAAAAATAATAACGATAATAAAAATAATAATAATAACAATAATAATAAAAGAACTGCTCTCATCGACAGCTTGCATTAAATAAAACATATATACGACTTAATAAGTTAAATAATTTTACATTGAATAATATGACAAAACAAATACAAGTAATTTTCAAGAAACCATAAGGCCTATTATTACGACTATCTTCCGCCTTGCATTACGTGTGCATGAATATTTGATCAATCGTAATTTACTCACGTGCTAAGAGGCGACTAAGTAAGATCTGAGGTTGGTAAAGGGAAACCAAGTTAGAAATCATATTGTCAAGGAATACGTTAAAATAGGATTCCGATAAGATTATTTTTATTTGATCAATCGTAATGTACATATGTGCTATGAGGCGACTAAGTAAGATCTAAGGTTGGCAAAGGGAAAACAAGTCAGAAATAATATTTTCAATGAACAAGTTGCAATAAGGTTTGGATAGGGCTATTTGTGAAGGGACTGACTTGTTGATCGGTTTTTTATTATTCTGGAGCTTGAAAGTACGTACACACTGTGTATAGAAATACGTTAAGTGAAGGTCAGTTACGCTGAATAGTACAAAGGCTACAATTACGGAATTATTTTTACAAAGTTTCAATTCAGCAGCGGGCTTTTTTGCTCGTCCGCTTGGATTTGGCCCAATAATAGAGTTAGATGTTTTCGTTGACGAGAGCACTCTAGCTATTGTATTGGTTTTTGTTGAGACATAAACCATGATTTGTACCGGAACGGCAGCTCGCATCTACTTTATGATGAAATCTGAGCAATCAAATATTCTACAGCATCTCTCTCTCTTTCTCTCTCTCTCTCTTAGTGCACTGCCTACTGGCAGGTCCATGGTATATAACGCCTCTACTCATGTCTATCTTCCGTCTTTCTTTTCATGTCCACATACGAGTGGATCTTTAAATTATTTAGAATATTCCTTTTGATATACCATTATTCTGCGGGATTCTACTTACGACGAGGTGAGCCCCTATGCCTGCCTCAGCTTCGACTAACATTTACTGGACAGGGAAGTCATTCCCTGAGAAAACAATCATGTTTACCCATAACATATACATGTATCAATACCACTCGGCTACAAGGCTATCTTAAGTCCTTTCAATATATTCTTTAATCATCCTACGGTAAATATGAGAAAAATGTACTAATCCGAAGGTCAAGTATATGTAATCTGAAGGCCAAGTCTAGTATTCTTGAAACCAACGCACAATAATTAATATTTTGATCGCACTAAGGCACAAAAGCTTGTTGCACAGAAAAAGATGGTAAACTTAAGATTTATTGAAATTTTGTGAGCCACGAACTCGGCATCTTATTCCAGAGAGCTATGGGAAGAGATGCTAAATAGAAGCTTGTAAAGCTAATGTTAACGTCAGTTTCCTTACTCGAACGTGATGTCAGCGATGGGAGAGCCCAGGATTTGAACCCCGCACATATTAATCCGCGGTCGAGTATCTTACCGACGTCGCTACTGGCTCCAGCCCAGGTATAAAAACATCTGATATAAATATAAATTCATCTGATTTTTGTGAGCGAGCTAATAAACGTAACCTGATTTTCCAGACTGACACAGAGACAGGAGTTTATCTTAACTTGTAATATTTCAAAGTTTTTAACCCAGCATAGTTTTCCAGATTGATAGAGAGCCCGTTGTCACAAGACTTCCAGCTTCTCCACAGATCTGTTTAGAGTCACCACTGCAAGCTGTGGTGCACCCAGCAGTCGACTCAGTGAAACTACTGATGTCATCAAAACAGTAGCACCGGTCTTTCACTGCCCCGGCATACAGCATGTTCTGTAACAATAAACATTGCAGAGTTTAACGTTCGTTTAATAAAATGAAAGGTATCCGCCTCGATTTTGATACAAGGAATTTCTAATCAGCAGTTGAAAATCTGATCGATCAACCCATTGGTTTGGTCGACGGAAGGTAATTTACTATCGGAAAATATGTGAGCTTTACCAGCGCTGTGTTATGCAAAACTGATGATCGGACCAGCCACTGACTGCATGCGTCGTAAGTGACGACCAAGCAATAACTAACAAAATATTAAATGGGAAATACTGAAGGATTTTAAAGCTTGTGATCGAAAATAGAAAGAATATATGTTTATTTAAGAAAAGAAAAACGTCACATGCGTACAATCAGGAAAAAATAATGCAAAATACACACAAACATTATAACAATCAAACTATTAATCAATGCACGAACAATAGGCCATCACTGAGAATGCGACCATTTTCATTTTTCATTCAGTTGTTCATTTAGCGTGATTAATAAAATATTTTCATTAATCTCACTCAGTGCACATGTTCCTACTGGCAGGTCTACCTTCTATTACCTATTTTATTCAACTATCTCGCCTAAGAATGTGACATATCCAATTCTGCTTCCTATATTTCTTATTGCTTTGATCCTTATACACACTAATACATACACATTAATACTGAGCTGAGCCGGTGACTTGTTGGTATGTTGATCAACAGCGGATTCAAATGTAATTGGTTCAAATCCAGTGCTCTACCCGTCACTGACATGCAATCGAGCAGGAAACTGACGTTACATTTTGATTTTAACCTTTAGCACTTGAATGCTTGACAGAATTACAGACAGATTGGTAAATGAATTGACTACTTCAATACCTTGTCGATACAGGTGGATATGCATTTAGCCCTTGTTAGATACTGATCGGATGCTGTTGGGTTAAGATTTAGTATGCTGAGTAAATCCGAATTCTGGAGGAAGCAGCCAACGTACTGTGCATATGGGTTTATAACTGAAAAAGTAAAAACTATTGAGATTAACTAACTTAACTAAATAGATTAAACATAAATTGGGCATGTCGCAAGATGAAATAACTGAGGAAGATAAGGAGAAACGACCTCAGATTCCATATCTAAGCTATATAGTATACTTAAGTACAATAAGGCTCATAGTTTTACAAGACCACTTGTTTATCAATGTATTTCTATTTACATAGCGTGAGAGTAGAATGTGAATATGAATATGTACCTTGAACCTGCCACTCGACAGAACATCCTGCATTCATGTATAGGCATTCTTTAGTACTTAGTTTTATTAACTTGGGAAATATTAACTAAGCGTACTTGTAAAGTTTTCATAATCAAATAAATATCGTTTTTCAATTTCAATTTTTGATATTTCAATCGATAGTTTTTGGCCATTAGGGTAGTTTTAATTTAAAAATTGTTGATTGTCTGGCTATCAACGGTTTAATGACACTTAATAGAACAGAGTAATTTTCACTATTTGCATGATTGCTGGTTTGAAATTTACGTGTATGTTGCTGAGGTGAAATGTAATGAAATAAAGCATACTTCTTTCTTCATATCTCTCTACAAGAGATACTGACAAAACTCCGCAATATCAATAAATTTAGAAAAGTGTTCCGAGGAAAAACTTCTGACATGAAACACGTCAATTTTTAAATTACTTTTCTAATACTTTAATATCAATCAATCAGAAAAATTCGACTATCTTTTTAAAATACAAACTTTTGAAACTAAAATAAAATTTAGAACAAATTAACTGACCAATAAATTCAAGCAAGTACAACCAACGCATACTTAAGTAGGAAACGTTACACAACACTATATTTAAGAGTTAGTTTTAACAACATGTTGTAATATACATAACTCAAAATTTGGCATTCAACCACTACAATTACGAATAATATTGCATTTTATTATATTGTTATTTTTTTGGGCTCTTAAAAGATAAACGATTTTATATGACTTCGGCTTTTTAATACTTTAACAAGAATTTCAACAACGTTCAGTTTTAATATAGGTCTATCATTGCAGTAACACTGCAAAAATTCAAACTTGAGCTGACTTTGCTAGCTAGGCTACTTTCTAGCTTATTTCCTGCCCCACATAACTCAGAGTATTTTATGATACCTTTTATCTTTTTGAGGCTTTTTATGATAGCTCATCAAGACTTCATTTTATTTCACGATATGAAACGGGCGCAAATATTGACTTACTTTTAACCAGTTTCAGTTATTAATTTAATTCTCAAAGTAAATCTATACTTCGAAGAACTAGCGATAACTGTCTGAAACCTGCAAAAACTCATTAGCAATTTCACAGTAAAAATTTGTTTTCATAGGCAAATTAGTGTATGATAACTTACCTTAGTTCTACTAAAGAACCATTTACAGGCATTGCTACAATGAGTTGACGAGATCCGCAAAGGTATACTAGAGTCCCACAGCACAAATCCAAATGCTAAAGTGAAATAGCTTAAAGCAAATAATGACTACTACGAATAACCGATACAGTTACTTACCTGCATCTTTTGTGCAAATGTATGGAATAGCTGTGAAACAATCACTATCCACGTATTTTCCAGTGTTATCCAGGCTACAGCAAACTGAGTCCGTACTAGGATAATCCGGAGACCACTGATCGTAGAATACTCCACTTCCATCCAACCACTTAGTCGTGGATGTGTTCAAGCCAGAGTCGGTTTTATTAAGCCCTATCCAGTAGTTTCTGTTATCTACTTCGTAGCTGCATCAACGTAGTGCTCCAATAGATTAAAACAACGTAGTGATCTTATAGATTAAAACTAGGCTTATAGATTAAAACTAGGCCCATCTCTATAAGTTAGCCAGTTCGTGCTTAAATATTATGTATTAATATCAAAGTAATTCGTACGTTCTATACAGAATAGAGCAATATCAGTATCTTCCAAAATCACCAAGACACATTTCTCTGCAGAAAAATGCCAGTAAGACCTTGGAAGACGGAGTGTTGACAGCATTGACAGAAAAAAAGACATTAGGGCGCTGGAAGTCAATTCTTGAACTTATAAGCATGGAGTGGTTGGATCAAATAATAACATCATCATCATCCTCCCTTAAATCCCAGTTTAGGGTCTGGATACAAATAGACCGTATCAAATACTCTCTGTCTTACACCACACCACCAGCCAATCCCCTATTTGAGACTTTTCCATTAGTTTAAATTTTTGTAGCAATTTCTGGAGCCTAGGCGCTCACCAACCGAATGCTCATTCTGACGTTGATATGGATCTTAGTGCTTTAGTCGCCTTCTACGACACGTGCAGTCACCTGATGGTCAATTCTTCAAACAACCCGGACACAACACGGTTGAATGAAATAACAAATTACGAAAACTACAGAAAAAGAAAATAAACTCTGTAGTACTTGCGATGGTCACGTGTGAAAAATTCCAAAGAAGTTATAGTAGATAAACAACCAACCTGATACTGGCGACGAAGGACATTTCGTCACGGCTGAGGATGCTGGTTAGATTAGCGTTGTAGGACTGACAGTACAAACTAGCGTCGTCTCTGCTCGTCTCGTTCATCGAGGCGTAGTAACAGTGACCGTTATAGTGGCTCCATCCAATAGGACAGACTGTTACAACAACAACAGAATTTTGTGGGATTTTCGGCTCTCTATCTCTTTCTATCCCCCCCTCTCTCTCTCAATCTATCTATCAATCTATCAAACGTTAATATGTCTGTCTGTCTATCTATCTATCTGTCTGCCTGTCTGTCTATCTATCTGCCTGCTCGCAAAATAGACCAACAATAGACGCAAAATAGAAATATGTGAAGAAGTTGTATTGGATTATCCTAGAATAGGCAATGCACTAAGAGAGAGAGAGAGAAAGAGAGAGAGAGAAAGAGAGAGAGAGGGAGAAGTCAACTGGCCTAATGTAAAGGAGTTAACTTGACGATCATTGGAGTGCTCTTTACGAAGCGTGACATCTGATTATGAGCAATAATATGTATCTTGAACCTGTCACTTCGTTAAGCGATTGAGAGAGATTGTTAAAACTACAAGTAGTATGAACTCTTATTGCAGACAAAATACAGGAACGTTCAACGTTATCACAGGGTGCTCAGCGTTAAGAAGAATAAAGACGTCTCTGCAAGAGATGTCCCTGACATTGCCTTATGGCGAGAAACCGGACGTTAAATTCATATTGATTGATTAAAGAAATTCAGTTTTTCGGGTTACGCTTACTTCTACCATATATTCTATAACATCAAGAGCTCTGACTTCTTGTACAAACCACTTTCATACAGCTTGTCCATTTATATTATCACTGTGCATGTAATAAAAATAATCAATCTACCCTGACCATTTTTGATCACCGGACTGGCTTTTGTTTTGACCTTACTTCTCCTCAGCTCATTTCTTTTGCAGATTGGCCAGGTTAATTGATCTGTAGTGATGTGTGTTGTTGGGGACGTCCATGACATCAACCCTGGATTAGGAAACGGACGTTAAACCTTTATTATTATTATAATAATTATTATTACTATAATTATAATTATTATTATTATTGTTATTATTATTATTATTATTTTTTACCCCGGTGTAAAGAACCTGGGGTTTGATAAAAACGATTCAAGCAATACGTGCTGAATCGCCGCCCGGCTACTCGAGGTCATCAATCGGCTTAAAAGAATTTTTGAAGCAGACTGCATTAAATCTTTGCAAAGTCATGGAAAGCCTCCGCCAAAGAAAATATGTTTCTCGCTTATCGCGGGTTTGCTCTGCAATAAGTCTGCCTATGCCATTAATAAAGTCAACTCCTTCGGGATTCAACGGGCCCATGGTTTCAATGGACACCGGAACAACTTCATATCCTAAGGACAGATCACGGTATTTATCCAACTTCCTAGAGGCGGCATGAACAGCAGCTCCACCGGCTGTGACTGAAGTCGTATGCAGGTAAGAGTTTGCCGTAATGTCAATGACCGTGACGTCCCATACCAGGGCACTAAAGTCATGCCGTCCGGACGCTTGCCGTCTGATCTGGACAACCCACTTGGTTCCTAAGAGGAAGGGATTCCTGCTCTTAAAGGTGCTCGCCATATTATTATTATTATTAATTTTTAAATCTGATAATAGGAAAAAAATTCTTTTCAAATTACCCTGAATTTTCTTGCAGATGAAACGATGTTCGACTTCACAACCCAGGTCCTGGTAAAGTCCATTACCTTTAAGACGGACACAAAGCTCGCTTTCATCAGGCTTGAGCGCTGCCCAGCTTCCGTAGAATCCTTTGCTGCCATCCAGCCATATAGTCGAGTTTATCCTATCTCCCGAGGTCTTCTGCAGTCCTATCCAATAGTCCTTTCCGGCAATTCTGTAGGTGAGTTGGAAGTAAATCAAACAAATTACACTGAATGAAATAAATCAATCAAATAAACAGAATCTAATAAATCAATCATATTAATTGGCAAAATCTATAGATTAACGAAGATGGTTTCTGCAAACACTAAATTTACAAAATAAAAGTAGGCCTACTGGATCAGCAACAATTTTTTATTTTGTAAGACCCATTTAGATTGCTGTACATATTCTCTCTCTTAGTGCACTGACTACTGGTAGGTCCATGGCATATAATGCTTCCACTCTACTCTGTCTTCCGCTTTCATCTTTATTTCCACATTTCCATCATTTCATTCTTCTTTTCATTCTTCATTAATTTTTTCCTGCACATGTTAGCTGGTTATTTTTAATCTTTTTCAAGGCTTCTCGTATGCTAGCAATTGGTACCACCAAATGACATAATCTTCCATGGGCCTATGGGATATCCATCCACGTTAATTAACCTGGGCTTTGAAATTAAGTCACTTGCATCAGAGGCGAACAATCTAACCGTTACGCCATATTCCTCCCCTCAATAAGACTTATAACTGATAGGTCTCATCTGTACAATTATATAATCAGAGTGCTATTTCCTCTGATGCAATCTGAGCTAGAATTGGAGTACTGGCAGATTGCGCGAGTCAAAATATTGAGGTTTGGTTTCAAATTCCATATCAATCACCACAAATAAACCCGGAGAAGATGGAAGAACATTCATAGATCCACTCTAGCTGAAACCAGAGCGCTTCTAAGAGGCAGTGACACTAATTTTAGTTATTCGACCGCGGATCATTATGTGCGGGGTTCAAATCCTGGGCTCGCCCGACACTGACATTACTTTCGAGTGAGGAAACTTACGTTAACATTAGCTTTACCAGCTTTTTTAATGGTCATAGAGCGAAGGACGAGGTAAGGAAAACTATAACAGCAGTTTAATTAAATCAATCAATTATTCCGTTTTCTCTCGTAAGAGTTCTGCTAAGTGGCAGTTTCAAGGTAAATATTCATGCTCATAATATGCTATCACGCTCCATCAAGAGCATTCC
The DNA here is from genome assembly GCA_905160935.1 of Enchytraeus crypticus. Taxonomy (NCBI): domain Eukaryota; kingdom Metazoa; phylum Annelida; class Clitellata; order Enchytraeida; family Enchytraeidae; genus Enchytraeus; species Enchytraeus crypticus. Next base: position 4,982,239 of record CAJHZI010000873.1, on the reverse strand, counting down.
ATAGTTTAACAAGTTCATAACTTCACAAATAGGCAATGCCTTATCCATACCTAACGTAGACTATCGCTTGGTAAAAAAATGACTTCACGAATGATTTTCCGTTGCCTTCCCCAATTCTTCCTTAGTCACATCTTACGACACGAGCAATAAACGGTTAGTGAATTTTTAGTATCGGGACACAAAATGGTAATATTGTTATACTATTATTGTATTACTTCACTATTGTTTATTTTAATGTAATATTCTTATACAAATAATGCTACCAGTTTCGAAGAAGTGCTCGCACTAATATTCAATGCATTATTGCCATAACATAAAGAATCCACTAACCAGCGGCCTGATACCAAATCTACATTTAGATTCATTAGAAGTAGTGAGCTATACTATTTAGTGCAAAATTAAATTAACGGCAGCGAGAAAATACGATAATAGTATTTACTCATTTTTAAATGTAAATACATTTGCGATAGAGCGCAATGTGAAAACTTGTCATACAATGCAATGTGAACACTTGCCATGGAGTGCAATGTGAACACTTGTCATACAGTGCAATGTGAACATTTGTCATACAATGTAATGTGAACACTTGTCATACAGTGCAATGTGAACACTTGTCATAGAGTACAATGTGAACACTTGTCATAGAGTGCAATGTGAACACTTGTCATACAGTGCAATGTGAACACTTATGTTAAAGCTACCTGCAAAATACTTGAAATACGATGAAAATAATAGACATTCGATAACGCAACCTGATACTGGAAATAAACGACATCTCGCTTTCGCTGAGAATGCTTGTAATATCAGCATTGAATGATTTACAGTAGTCTCTCGCGTTATCCCTGCTCTTCGATATTGTTGAGACAAAGTAGCAGTTGCCTTGGAACTGCTTCCATCCCGTGGGACACACTGTAGGGATATAATTCATTACAGTGTAGATTTAGCGTCTCTCAGTAGCTCCTGCATTGATCAATACGCTGAATCCAAGGTAATGCTTTAAAACACAGCTTGAGATTTAATTGTAATCATAAATCTACTACTAATGTAATCTTCAATCTACTACTAATGTTATCATAAATCTACTACTAATGTTATCTTAAATCTACTAATAGTGTAATCTTAAATCTACCGCTGAAGTCTATTCAAGATTTGTTGCCTCATCCGAAAGCACGCGAAGAGGCACCAGAATCTTATACGATCACGTTAGCGTGCTCACCCCTATTAGCATAATTTTAAACTAATTTTCCAATATCTTCTTTAGATATGGTTAAATGGAGTCTTATGATTCGCGCATTGACCTACTGGTCTAATGTGCAGATAATGCTGAATTGCTATTATTAAATGCCCCTACTAAAATATTAATAATAATAATTATTATTATTATTAGTAGTAGTAGTAGTAGTAGCAGTAGAATTATTATTGTTCTTAATATTACTACTATTAATATAATAATAATAATCATCATGTAGCGTCCGTTTCCTCGAATAAGGAATGCTGTCGAAGTCAGGGACGTCCTCCCATAGCACATCATTACAAATCGATTCATCCAAAGGATCTAACATACAATACCAGTTGAACTACAATACAATACAGAGTTTTCAGAGTTACTCACCTCTGTTTGGATCGTACAACGCACGATCGCATTGATTGTCAAAGAACTGAAATCCTGGACTACAGGAGCAGGTTCGAATCTGAGAGTCGTTGTAGTACAGACTGCAGCGGATGTGAGGGCAGGATTGACAAGGATTCAATTGACAGGCGTTCCACATCTCCAGACATGTCGGTCCGTAGTATGGCTTGGGGCAGGCACAGCTGTAGTAGGGGTATGTGCTGGTGTTGTATTGACAAGTTCCTCCGTTGTAGCATGGGTTGAAGGAGCAAGGCTCAACCACTGTGGTAATAGAACAGGTAATATAATTGTTAAACTTCAATACCCTTTACTTTGGACTGATTTCCTGGATTTTGGAAGTTTCACCGGTTTGGATCATTCATTCTGCTCGCCAGCTTGATTTTGACTCAATAGTGCTCGATGTCGTCATTGATGACTGTAGCACTCTAATTGTTGTTAAATATATATAATTGTCATTATTCTTATATACTACGACGACGTGCATTTTACTATACGTATAAATTATGATGAATTAGTTCGTTAATCTAAAATAACTAAGCAGCGGGATTTAGCACAGTTGGTTAAGTTGCGCGTCTAAAAATGAAGCTAAGCGACGTGGAGTCCAGTTAGACAATGGTTGGGAGTAGAATAGATGTCATGGTATAGCCTACTTTAAATTGTAAGTACAGCAACTATATAGTCGCTGAGAGATTTGGACCGTACGACTTGCAGCAGATCTGCTAACAATTCATATATGCTACCAATCATTTGATGTATATAAATATTTAGTAATTGGCATTTATATAACTAATTTATAAAGTCATTCAATCTCAAATTAACAACTATTTGAATTATTTTATGAATTTAACCGTAATGGAAAAAAGAATGATTGGTCTTGTTATTGAACTGATAGGCTAGTGTCAAGATATACAGGCAAGCTTTTGACGACTTTTTTTGCTTTTGCGTAAAATTATAATTTACAAATTTTAAATATTTATCTTAATTTAAAATCAGTTTGCAAAAAAGAGTACCGCAGTCATAAAGATACCGTTTGTTAGAGAACCGTTAAGAAATAGGAAAAACAGTTAGATAGGACACATCTAAGGGAGGAAAGTTTATTAATAAAGGTCAGAGAAGATAGAATGGAAGGAAAAAGAGGCAGGGGCAGGCCGAGATTAGGTATGTTAGATGATATAAAGACCCACTCATATGTGGAAATGAAGAGGAAAGCCGATGACAAAGAGGAGTGGAGGCGTTATATACCATGGACCTGCCAGTAGACAGTCCATTAAGAGAGAGAGAGAGAGAGAGAGAGAGAGAAAGAGAGAGAACCGTTTGAAAGTACGCTTAAGTCTAGTACTGATTACTACTAACATCTTCCAGTGTCGAGAACAATATTCATCAGAGTACCTCCGCAGGTGGTATTACCGTTAATATCTCCCGCACATTTTGTGTTACAACCCGTACCAATACCGTATATTCCAAAACTGTTGCCGCAGTAACAGGTTTTAATTTGAGCTCCTGCGTAACGGTAACCCTGGTAAATACACCAAATATCATTTGATTAATCAATAAGTTTGTAATTACCATCACTACCTCCACCTCCACCATCACCACCACTACTGCTACTACTACTGCTACTACTACTGCCATTGCTAATGCTTCTACCTACTACTACTTATACTGCTACTAATACAGCTACTTCTAATACTACTACAGCAACTACTTCTACAACTACTAAATTTTATGTTTATTATTAAAATTATCATCATCAAGTGTAGAATTGAAGAAACTACAACTGCAAGTTTCTATTCAAAATTCAAATCCAGTTAAAATCCGTTCTCTGCATTGCTCGTATCGTAACTGTCATGCTTTCGAAACAGGAAACTGACGCTAAACTTGATATTAGCTAACTTAACTTTCTCTAATCTCGAGAAGCAACAGTAAATTTTATATATAATTATAACTAACGTTTTTATAACAGAAAAACGAGCAGTCGCCTAAAGTCAAGTTTTGATTAGAAAATGAAATTGAGTTGATATCTCGGGAGGTTGTATTATCCTGGAAACATCCAATGATGGCCATCTCAGGTACCACTGAAAATAGTTAATAATTGGAATAATAATAGCTTTAATTCTCCAGTACGGTTTAAATGATTTCACAATTAAATAATTCAAACCCTTCGCTTGAGTTATTCCTCTTCTATTAGTTAAGGGCCCGTTGTGGACATAATAATAATAATACTAATAATACTTATAATAAACCTTACTTTTAATAAATCTTACTATAAACTTACTTATAATAAATTGTATTAAAAGTTATTTATAGTAGTAATAATACTATTAATAATATATTTGCAATATAAATATTAAAAATGATAATAATAATTCGAAATACTTAAGCTAAAACATGAATTCGATCTAAAAATCTCGGTAAATTTTCATTTTTACAGTCTCCCAGCAGCAATTTATAATTCTAGATCTTGATTTTGAGCATGCTACGACAAACCTATTTTCTACCAAGGTTTTATTTTTTCTCAATGCATTCTTCCTTCTATTACTTTCTTACTTTAGCAAAACCATCCTCCTTATAATATATCCTATTCAGCTTTTATATATACTTCCTATCAAATTTATTAGCTGCTTTTCTGTACCTACTCTTTCAAGAACGTCTTAATTAGTAACTTTGTCAGTTGCAAATAATCTTTTCCATATCCACATTTCCAGTGCCCCCAGTGTCCTTGTATATTCCATAATGTCCCCGTTCCACACCCATACAGAAATGTCGATCACACCGATGTTTTCACTGTCCTTATCTTTGTGTTTACCCAATGCCTTTTGCAAGCATTTCTTTTCTCTTTCCGAATGTCTCTTGCGCTTGTGCAATTCTACAATTTATTTCCGTTTCACACTTCCCGTCATCGTGAAGGGGTGACCCAAATACTTGAAGCGTCTCATTTCTTCCAACTGCGTTTTATTCAATGCAATATTTACATCCCTGTGATTCACAGACATTCTCATAACTTTTGTCTTCTTGATATTAATCTTCACGCCATTACGATACATTTATCAACTGTCCATCTGTACCAACTCTCTCCAGAACTTCCTCATTTGTAACCTTTGCTAATCCTTTCCATTCCTCTCTATATCCACATTTCCAATGGCTCTAGAATGGGTGTGGGTATGTACGGGTGGAACGGGGACATCATGGAATTGGACCTTTCTGTATGGGGGTGGAACGGGGACATTATGGAATATACAAGGACACTGGGGGCACTGGAAATGTGGATATAGAAAAGATTATTACGTCCCTGACATCATCCCTGGATGAGGAAACGGATGTTAACCCTTTATTATTATTATTAGGGGCAGAACATCTCAATCTTAAATCCACAGGTTGTTGCTTGCAGTCACTAGTTTATTTGACCCATAGCCTTTTCAAGTTGGAGACTTCACTCTCTGATAAGTTGTCAAAGGAACATTCCAATCTGAAGAATACTATTTAAAACTTTAAGAAGATTCTTTCTTCTTTCTACACTGAGCTATTGAATCATTCGTTTAACATAAGTTTAATTCCAGTAAATATGTCATCTTAGATGTTGTTGGGATTTTATCCTCCGTGTCAATCAAATCTGCGTCCAATTTGAGTATTTAAAACACAAAGATCTCTCAATTATACTCTCGGTAAAGTATCAGATGTGTAAGCAGAAGATGTGCAAGTACAATAGATTCTCGAGTTAGTAGTCTACCGCATACCTAGTCCGGTAAAGAGTACAGAGTTAATATAGCGATCTCCACATTTCTGTGTGACGTCAGCCACACAATTCATTGCACATTGGCTAGAGTTGAGATATCTACCGTAAGAGTTGGCGCAGAAACATTGCTTACTAAGTTGCGCTCCCGCGTACATATAGCCCTGAAATCAATAAATCGATCGTTAGTTTTGATGCCAATCAATCATTCGCTTAAGCAATCAATAATTCAATCTATTAATCAATCAATCATCGATCGATCAACTAATCGATCAATGAAGCAATCAAGTAAGCAATAAATCAATTGTTCAATGAGTAAGACAATAAATTGATCAATCAATCAATCCTTCAATCATTCATCAGTAGATTTATTGAGTAAACAATCAATAACTCATTAAATATAAGAAGGATCAATCGATCTATCTTTTTTTCAATCACGGATATAACAGTTATTTCACGAATCTCTTGATAAGTAACTTTACTAAATATAACTATTTCTGGTATTCCTTGAAAAAACTGTTTATTAAAATTAAGAACAAAATATGCATAAAGCTGTTCCGTTTCATTCTCCACATTTTAATTTTTGTAAGCAAATAGAGGAAGGAACCTTCAACAAGTAGCTATGAACAGGCTTCACGGCTTTATATTAAATATAATTGTGCACAAGGTTGCTTAATTGTCGCACAAACTGATGCAAGTTTGAATCTTCTATTAATTAATCAATTGGAGTTTAACGTCCGGTTCCTCGCAAAGTAATGTCAGTAACGTCTCAAGCAGACTCTGCATCAACAGACACCATAGCACCCACATGATGACGACTGAGTATACAATGACCACAAGAAAGAATGAATAAAAACAGTGCAAGTATAAAATTTGAGGCCTTTAGGGGATCAGAATATTGACGTATGCTGAAAGAGATAGGTTTTTAGGTTGCCCAGGAAAGTGACAATATACTTACAAGATCGAAGATCATTTTTGCTACAGAATTCCCTAATGTTTGAGCAGAAAACATGAAGGAACGTCTCAAGCAGACGTTGTAGACTCAGTCGTCATCATGTGGGTGCTATGGTGTCTGTTGATGCAGAGTCTGCTTGAGACGTCCCTGACATCATCCTTGTATGAGGAAACGGACGTTAAACCTTTATTATTATTATTATTATTATTATTATTATTATTATTATTTAACGGCTGAACCAAATGTCCATGGTTCGCTACAGGAATGTGTATTTAAATCACAGCCACATCTCAGTGGAACGTGAGGGAGAACTAGACCAACAAAAACAAATAGTGTTGGTTAGAGCTGAGCAATCTACATATGGAAGGTCAACTTTCGACGATAATCAAGCCAGATGCCGAGGTTATGCTTTTACAGTCCGGAACGGAATACCGTATTGTAGAAATGAACCAGTAGCATTAGAAACCGTCGTATGATTGTTAGCAGGATTTAAGCCACACGGAATGAATTTTGGTTCTTCGTTCATTACACATGTATCCTGCAGAAGGTTAGCTGACACCTCAATCAATAAACTGAACTGGTGTCCTTTTGGTAAGGTGTCTGACAGCGCATTAGTAGGTGCAGGGTTCTACTCAAATCATCATATAGGTCACTAATACATGTAAACCTACAAGACATGAAGTTGACGCTTAACTAGATTTGCTTTTAATTACAATTTCCATCTCTGAAATTCTTCTTAATTAAAAATCATCAAAGATGAAGCACAAAACTCTTTCAGTTTCAGTCGGACGATTCTAATTTCACTGAAAAAATACGAACCCATCTCTTTCCGCGATAAGTCTAAATTTTAACCCGTTTGCCTTGGATCTTGGACTTGCACTGTTTTGATCTCGCTTTCTCTTGTGGTCTCTGTATACTCAGTCGTCATCGTGCGGTGGTGCTTTGGCGCCTGTTTGTGTAGAGTCTGCAAGAGACGTCCCTGACATCGCCTTATGGCGAGGAACCGGACGTTAAATTCTTATTTATTGATTGACTGAACGAGCAGAGAGATTAACGTAACTTACGTTTCTAAAGCAATGATCAGCACACGCCTGAAGTGTCATGTTCGCCCACTCAACAAATAAATATTGAAGATCTCGATCAGGTTGTGTCATATCTTTATAGCAGCCGATGCTTCCCGTGGTTACTATATCTGCAACAAGACGGCAGATTGTTCAAAAGAAAGACATTCAGTAGGATTTAATGCTCAATACGATAAGACTTGCTGAAATGTGTCACTTATATCTAACATCAATTAAATGTAGTAAATTTCCAAGAGTTGGTTGGATTTAGGGACGGGATTTAGCGCACTCGGTTAAGCTGCGTGTCAGTTGAACGAAGTTAAGCGCCATCGCGCCGGTTAGTACTTTGTAGGCGACCAACTTGGAAGACCGAGTATTGACAGCTTTGAAATAAAATAATCCAGAAGGTGTTGGAAGGTTATTCTTAAATCTGAGCCGGCTGCAATTGATGCGCCAACAAAAGGCAACTATTACCAATATCCATAGAGAGGAATGGAGGAAATAACGAAAAGTACAAAAAACAGAAACCAAGAAAGGAAACCATGCAGCACATGCGGTATATCATGTGTGTAACAATACGAACAAAAAATAAATAACGACATTTTCGATTCATGTAATATACGACAACAAATTTCAAGTAGGTGAGTAGAATGGACTGAAGATTTTGACTGGGCGGCAATATCTGTTCGACATCGGATCAGGGGCAGGGTTCAAAATCCAGTGATCTCCCGGTCACTGACATGCTATTCGAGTTGAAAATCGACGTTAATCTTGGCCTTAATGTTCATTCATCGATAAAGCGACGTTGGCGGCGTTCAAGAGGGGTATAAAATATGCATAAAATGGGGCTGGCTTAATTGCATTGCATTGTGCATGGACAGAAATGCAAAACAGAGAGGAGAGAGAGAGAGAAATAGAAAGAGAGAATCAAAAGAGATATGGTGATAAGATGGTATATCAGAGACTGATGTGAGAGAAAAAGAGAAGTATGTCTGATAAAATGAAGGAATTGTTTACTTAGACAGAGACAAAGTAAAGGAATATATAGACGTGTGAAATACATACATATATACAGGTAGGCGTGTGAACTACATACACATATACATATAGACGCGTGAAATACATACACATATACATGTACATATAGACGCGTGAAATATATAAACATATACAGATAGGCGTGTGAATTACATACACAAATACAGATAGACGTGTGAAATACATACACATATACAGATAGGCGTGTGAAATACAAACACATATACAGATAGACGTGTGAAATACATACACGTATACAGATAGGCCTGTGTATTACATACACAAATACAGATAGACGCGTGAATTACATACACATATACAGGTAGGCGTGTGAATTACATACACAAATACAGATAGACGCGTGAAATACATACACATATACATGTACATATAGACGCGTGAAATACATACACATATACAGATAGGCGTGTGAAATACATACACATATACAGATAGGCGTGTGAATTACATACACAAATATAGATAGACGTGTGAAATACATACATATATACAGACAGACGTGTGAAATACATACACATATACAGATAGGCGTGTGAAATACACAGGCATATACAGATAGACGCGTGAAATACATAGACATATACATGTACATATAGACGCGTGAAATACATACACATATACAGATAGGCGTGTTAAATACATACACAAATACAGATAGACGCGTGAATTACATACACATATACAGGTAGGCGTGTGAATTACATACACAAATACAGATAGACGTGTGAAATACATACACATATACAGATAGGCGTGTGAAATACAAACACATATACAGATAGACGTGTGAAATACATACACGTATACAGATAGGCGTGTGAATTACAAACATAAATACAGATAGACGTGTGAAATACATAGGCATATACAGATAGGCGTGTGAAATAACTGTCTACATTAATTACGAAATAACTTTGTGAAAGAATTGTCTGCACACATAGAGATAAAGAAACACATACAGATACGCGTGTGCATGATGAGACTGTCCAAGGGTCCTCCACATGTATCACTTGAGTTACCGCTACACGACAGATTACAGTTAGAATTCGACACACCATAAGTTCCGTAGGTCTGACCACAGTAGCATTGACGACCACCTTGTACCCCTGCAATCTGATAACCCTGTTGTTTAAAAATAGCAAGTTGTAGCTGATAAACTCTTATAGTATTTTGATTTTAGAGATCAGTTATATAACGTGTTATATAATTGTGTATAAATTTGGACGTGGAGTAAGACAAGGTTGCAGCATTTCGCCGTTGCTGTTTAACATTTACGCTGACGCAATGATGGAGGAAGCCTTGGAATACATGGACGAAGGAATAAAAATAGGAGAGAAATTTTTACAAGATGTACGATTTGCAGATGACCAAGGTATGGTAGCGGGCAGCGAGATTGGACTGCAGAAGATAATGGATAGGCTGAATGATACGGCCCTAAGATATGGCATGAAGATTAATATAAAAAAGACGAAGGTTATGAGAGCGTCCAATAATAAAGGTGAAGTTAATATTACAAAAAATGATACGAAATTGGAACAGATAAGGAGTTTCAAATATTTGGGTCATACCATAACCGATGGCGGGAAATGTGGGACTGAAATACGCAGTAGGATTGCACAAGCAAAAGCGGCCTTTGGTAACTAAAAGAACTTTTAACAAAAAGTCTGAAGAAAGATACAAAGATAAAGATAGTGAAAATTTGGTTTCGACCACGCTATTGTATGGTTGTGAAACATGGACCTTAAGAAAGGAAGATATTAGGAAACTGGAGGCATTGGAAATGTGGATTTGGAGAAGAATGGAGAGGATTAGTTGGACTCAAAAGGCTACAAATGAGGAAGTTCTTGAGAGATTTGGCACAGACAGGCAGTTGATAAATGTATTAAGAAATAGGAAGAAGAGTTGGATAGGACACATTCTAAGGGGGGAAGGTCTATTAAAAACGGTCATAGAAGGTAGAATGGAAGGAAAAAGAGACAGGGGCAGGCCGAGATTATGTATGTTAGATGATTTAAAGACCTACTCATAGGTGGAAATGAAAAGGAAGGCGGAAGACAGAGAAGAGTGGAGGCGTTATATACCATGGACCTGCCAGTAGGCAGTGCACTAAGAGAGAGATAATTGTATATATATATATATGTATATATATATATATATATATATATATATATATATATATATATGCATAAACACACGCACATGCGCACACACACACAAACATACACACACACACACATGTATACGTGTATATATATATATATATATATATATATATATATATATATATATATATATATATAGGCTATATATATATATAGGCTATATATATATATGTATATATATATATATATATATATATATATATTATTGATAATATATATATATAGGGTGTCGCATAAGTTCGTATACCGTTTTCAAATTGCAGTAATTCGGCTAGTAAAGGTCGCATGTTCATAAAATTTCGTATTCGTGTATAATAGATGTGAATTAGATGTTGGTGCAAGTTTATTTTCATTAGACCTGGAAATGACGTCAAACGGCGCTGTCGCGCAATGTGACCCATTTTCTGACTGGCGCAGCTAGAGACACGCTGTGGCTGCATGCAGCGCGTGCCTGGAAATTACCTGATGTTGTCGTCCAGGACCGCAGTCAAGGCTAATCAACGTGTCAATGTTATTGTTCGATGAGGCCGCGTATAATTATAATATGGATAAAATTAAAATAATACAATTACGTGCACAGGCAGTAGTATTGGCTAAAGAAGGATATTCGCATAAATGTATTGCACAAACGTTAAATCGGAGTAAGTGTTGGGTTACGAAGTGGGTAGGTCGAAGCAAATTTGACGAAAAACTAGTGGATATGAAACGTAGTGGACGTCCGAAGATACTGTCTAATACAGCCAAGCGTCTCATCCAATCCGCAAAATACAGACGTGGACAGAGTATGCGCCGTATTTCAAATCAACTGAAAATTCGTAATGAACGTGCTTCTAAGGACACAATTCGCAGATACATGGTTAATGACATGAAGTGGAAGAACTGGCGTCGCAAAAAAATTCCACTGTTGACTGATGCTCACAAGGTGAAACGTATTAAGTTTGCGCGTGATCATCGTAATTGGACTGTTCAGGATTGGTTAAATGTTCTGTTTACTGACGAGTCACCCTTCAAATTGTTTTACATACCCAATCCCAAGAACGACACTGTGTGGGGATCACAGGAGAGTAATGTTCCTCCCGCTGCTCAAATGAAGTTCAGTCCCTCGGTTATGGTTTGGGGCGGAATGACTGCACACGGATTAACGAGTCTGCACTTCATTCCGAACGGTACACGACTTAACTCGGATTATTACATTGTAAACATACTGGATAAACTCGTCAAGCCAGCGTTTCAAAGAATCGTAACCGGCGGCAACGTTACTCGAGTAAAGCTGTTCAATGACAATGACCTTGGCATCTTTCAACAGGATGGTGCAAGATGTCATACATCAGCCAAAACAACAAGATGGTTGGAAGACAACATTCCATCGTACATTAAGCCGAAGGACTGGCCACCGAACTCTCCAGACCTTTCTCCTATCGAGAACCTGTGGAGTATTCTGTCGTTTAGTGTCTACCGCGATCCAGAGCCCACGAATGTTGTGCAGCTGAAACGTCGTCTACAACAAGCTTGGAGATCAGTGAAAGTGGAAATACTTCAGACAGTAATCAAACCTATGCCGGATAGAATACTCGCTGTCATTAAGCAAAACGGAAATACTATAAAATATTAGTTTTTGCGAAAATGTGACGTCATTCAGAAAAATTTCAGTTTCTACTTAATTACTTGTACGATTACAAATTAAATTGTAACCATATATTTTATTTATCGTGTCTACATACTGTCCAAATTTGGTTTAAAACGGTTAAGTAGTTCCAGAGTTAATGCAATTTGAAAACGGTATACGAACTTATGCGACACCCTATATATATATATGCATGTGTGCCTTGTGCCTTGTTATATACATGTATATGTGTATATACATAAGCCTATATATATATATATATATATACTGTATATATATATATATAGTAAAATACAAATTCCAAAAATACAGTAATCACTAAGATACAAATTCACTCTTATAACTAAGCCATAAATGCAGTATTAAAAGTAGAAAAAAGTAAGTCAGTATATTTTTAATAGCTGCAAGTAGTAATGTCCCATTGAGATTAGCCATTTCAAGTTACATTTTTCATCTTGAACACAAAAACTTCGTCAAACATTAGTTGCAGGCACATCATGGATATTCCCCGAAATATTGAACTCATGGCGCACTGGCATGCTTTGCAATTCAAAATTGATGAAGCTAATTTCATTTTCATCATCTCAATTAGTATCGTATTAGAATAATATTATCAGAAATCGAAAATCAAGCCTATGCATGCCTACTAAAGATCAGCAGGGTTCCTTTGATACCTGTAACCATATGATTAGGTCATCTAAAAGTTACTACAGTACAGAATTACTATGCTTTGAAAGCATAAATCCATCTTTTATCGCCCTATAGTGTTATTTTCCTAAATAATTTATCAGCGCTCGTTATGATGCTATAGTAGAATTTTGTCCGATGAAGCAAACTGTCACAAAATAGACGACAATTAGCAACGGGACTAGGGGACCTATACTCCTGAAGTCGGTCTTCAGATTCCCATCTTCAAACCTTTGTCCATATAAATACATAGGGGCTAGAATAATGCCCCTCCCAAATAGCTCTATCTATTTCATGACCTTAGTCTCATGCCTGAGTCGAGCCATTTCAATTTTATTAATCTCTGTTTCCTTTTCATGTCTTCTCAATGAACAACAACTATTCCATTCAGTTAAGGTTTGAACACTTTCATGTTACTTCACTGAACAACTATTCTATTCCATTCAGTTAAGCTTGGTATACTTTTCAATTCACATCATTTAACAACAACATTATGATACAAACATACCTATAGCACTGAAACACTACCCACAGTGTGTATTTTGCTGTCAATCAGATTTACAGCACTGCATAAAGTACGTATTTTGCTGTTAATCTTGTTTACAATACTTCTCACAGTATGTATTTTGCTGTTAATCATATTTACAACACTGCTCACAGTATGTATTTTGCTGTCAATCTTACAACACTGCTCACAGTATGTATTTTGCTGTCAATCTTACAACACTGCTCACAGTATGTATTTTGCTGTTAATCTTACAACACTGCTCACAGTATGTATTTTGCTGTCAATCTTTACAACACTGCTCACAGTATGTATTTTGCTGTCAATCTTTACAACACTGCTCACGGTATGTATTTTGCTGGTGCATACCAAAGTGTGGTGTGCGCACAGTGTGTATTTTGCTTTTAATCAGATTTGCAACACTGTTCGCAGTATGTATTATGTTATCTGTAGAAATACAAGACTAAGACAAATGGCGGCAGAGAGTAGCATCAGGCAAACATTCCATCATACGTAACGCTTTATTGGTGTTAAATTATTATTACTTTTAATTAATAGAATTATTATCCGTTTATATGATTAATAATTGCGGTCCTGGAGAGAAAAACAATCCAATGTGGAATTCGTTGAAAGATAAAAGTACAAAGAATTATTGAATTCCTCACTAGGCAACTATCGAACGAAGCCAATTGAGCAACTAATATTCTCTTAAATATTAATAGCATTCAATAGCATTCCTTTACAATAAATGCAAATGTAGATAGGAAGACCATCCGTAGTTGCAAAACTTGCAGTGTTACTGACTGAAGATGAGTACTATCCAGTTTGAATACTTCTATCTAATGTTCAGCCAACTGGCAGGTTCAAGGTTCATATTCGCACTTACTGTTTTCATACTCCGTAATTTAAAGAGCACTCCATCGATTAACTAGGCTGGAGCCAGTGGCGATATCAGTTAGATATTAGACCGCGGATCAGTATGTGAGGGGTTAAAAACCTGGGCTCGCCCGTAATTGACATCTTTTTCGAGTGAGGAAATTGACGTTAACCTTAGCATTACCAGCTTTTAGTTAATACCTTCTCTAATGGCATACTGTATCCACACCTTAATGCAACTTTTAGTTGGGTAATAACATAAGGTAGTTAAATACTACGGTTTAACTAGTGTCGGGAAGTTAAATAACATCAATAACATTAATTATTTACTACTGCTCTAAGCTCCAACGAGAAAACATTACTCTCATAAATATGATTGTTGTGTAAGGAACTCCGAAAAAGAGATACACCGTATACTGCATGCGTCGAAAAAGGCGACAAAGCAAGAACCGAGGAAGGTAACGGGAAATAAAACCTCAAAAGTCAAGCCATGTTATTTACAAATTATAGGCTACATTAAGGTGCAAATAAGGCGTAAAAGGTTTTGAAGGGATTAACTGGATGATCCAAAGAGCGTTTTCTATGTGAAAGGCAGCATATGATAAGGATTACGTTCTTTAGACATGCCCTTGATCTGAACACTAGAGACGGAAAATTGAGTATCATTCTCTCTTTATCATATTCTCAATATCGTTGTAGATACGCAACAATAGCAGCAGCCGAACGTATATATTCATTACTTGAATCCAGTTTAAATATTTAATAGGATTCAGAGAGCATGTCTCGCAAATTTCTCCTATCTTCAACGGAATATAAGGAAATAAGCAATGCAATTTCTAACTGCACGATTAATTGTACAATAATCCCCATTTTATATTCTATTGATGACACAATTGACTTCACAGCAGACAATGAAGTTTACGAATTGTTCTTTGATAACGCGCTCTTCCCAGTGGAGAGCGAACAAAATTATTAGGATTAGAAAAATTATTAGTATTAGAAGCATTAGAGAAATATTAGAAGAAGTATTAGAAGAAATTATTAGTAATTAGGCCCCTATAATGAGAACATTATTAGTATTAAGAAAGGTGAGTAGTGGACTTAAGGTGGCAGTAACTATTCTAAAAAGTGGGCTATTTTATATCAGAGCACCTTCAGTCGATGCACATGACTTCTTACCAGAGCGTTGAAAAGCTTAATATGAGAAATGTTAATTATTTTACACCATCCATAATCACCATTAATGCTCAACATGATTAAGATTCTCTCTCTAGTGTTCTGTCAAATGGATAGTCCAAGATACAAACCTAAGTCTGCTTCCACGCTTCGTATAGATCAACAAGTTAATTCCTTCACAAAAGCACATGCCTTACCCCTACCATTAGTAGCTTAAAACTTGGGAAAAATATGGCTTCTGAAGTGGTTTCTCGTTACCTTCGTCAATTGATTTGACGTCTCTTAAAATACGCTCAGTTAAAAGGTAGTCTACTCCTCAGTGACCCGGACACAACACGGAAAATTAAGATTACCAAGCCAAAAATTCGTCTATATGGATTAGTTATCTAGATGTAATCGGATCATAGCAGCAGAAACTATCCGTAAATGAACGAACGTAAGAAGTTTTAGTCACCTCTTACAACCGTAAGAGGTGAGTAAAAAAAGCTTGTAGAGCTAAGGTTAACGTCAGTTTCCTCATTTGAAAGCGATGTCAGTGACGGGCGAGCTCAGTATTTGAACCCCATACATACTGATCCGCGGTCGAATATCTTACCGACTTCGCCACTGGCTCCAGCTAGAAATAGACACTGAATAAGCCAATCAGAAACCATGAAACAAGCATTTATTCCAAGCATATATGGTCCACATTAGGTTTTGCAGAAGGTGAGACATTATCATTGAACAAACATTTTCGTCAATGGCGCGCTATTATACGGCGTGAAAAAGTCTTTGAGTTGGAATTGGTCTATGTACCTTAGACTTCAAGATTAGCAGCACACTTGTGAGATATAGAGTATATATTTCCCAATTAATTTAAATATCCGATTTTTATTCTATCTTGTTGTTCGTATTGTATTTATTGCACCAAAGCTTAACTTACGGAGCTTGCGCACAGGTTGACGCAGAACTGAGAGTCGAGATTATCTCCTTGGTATGCAAGAAACGGGAGATCTCTGCTTGTAGCATTGTCCCTATAGCAACCTATAGGACTAGTGTCCCAACCTATCAACATAGGAATGAAGATAGACCACACACTCAATCAAGACTAATCAATAACTCAATCAAGATAAATCAATCAATCAATAAAGACATTTTACTAATCAAGAAAAATCAATTACTTAATTAAGACAAATCAATCACTGAATCAATCTTTAACTCTATATTTCGAGATTATGTCTTTGATAAATATGATATATTGCAAAAAATGAATTTTTGCTATGTTTATTATACAACGTGTATTCACACGAAGTTCGTATTTCCGCAATGTTTTCTCTTCTATACGGACATGAATTGTGATAATTTCTCTGGTAAATCAAAAGTATTATGACATTAGATATTCCACTACGGACTGCAAAAGTCTATGGTCTTTTTTAGTGACAGTTTGTTTAATTTCCTGGTTGTACTTATGCAATCACACAGAATAATTAACTTTTTGTTAGTGTCTGTTTACTCAATTTGATGTTTTCTGTTCGGATCATCTCTACTGGCTGAAGCCAGTGGCGACGTCGCTAAGATACTCGACCGCGGATCAGTATGTACGGGGTTCAAATCCTGGGTTCGCCCGTCACTGAAATCGCCTTCGAGTGAGGAAACTGACACCAACCTTAGCTTTTAGCTGTTTTTACCAGAAAATTATCTATAATGCACGTTATATGCACGTATATATTTCTACTAAAAAATAGAAAGTAATTCTGTGTAAATTCCCTGTCTCGATGCGCGCCTGCAATGTGGCTAGCAAAAAGCATGAATCATTCATCCGCAATCCCGTATAATTCGTGCTCAGACAATATTAAGACCATCTCTGATATCCCTTCAAGTTAGGAACCGGACGTTAAATCCAAATTGTATGGCGTTGCTGTGTTGAACTATAATTTTCGATAAATTATTATCTAAACAGTTAACTAAACAGTCCACAAACCAGCCACGTATTTCGTTTGACTCGCTGCACATGATGAGGGCATGTATCCAGAACAAATACAACTGTACGCGCCATTGCCACTTGTGGGGGGCCAACAGGTGCAGGGACCAATCCCCCCAGTGCCGCAAATATTCTGATTAGTTGTACATCTGGTACCGTTGAAACCAGGCAAACAGACGCACTTGAAATCGAACCCGGAATTTAAACACTGGACACTGTTTGGACAGGGATTCGGATCACAAGCATCCACGAAGATCTCGCAGTGGCTACCGTTGTACCCAGGCACGCAGTCACACTGATAGCCTATCTGAGAAGTGCCCGCCTTAGATGTACATGTGCCTTCGTTCAAGCACGGGTTGGACAAGCAGAGATCTATATCTGTAGAGGAATTGAAGCAAGAAATATAGGCAGCTAATCAATCCATCAATCCATCCAGTCATTCTTTGATTGATCGATCTAGAATCTACGTTAAACATACACATGTGCACCAACCAACTCTCCCCCCAACTCAACTACCAACCAAACTATAACCAACCAACCAACCAACTAAACTGACATCAAACCAATCAATAGATCTATTTATAAAACACATAAAGTACTAAATCATTAAATAAACCTATATATTAATCAATTAATTAATTAATTAGTCACAAGCCAGTCAATAGATAAATAAATTAATAAATCAATCAATCTATAACTCCTTAAGTTACTAATTAAATTTTCTAATTCGTTTGTTCATTAATTTATTCATTACTTCATTCGCTCAATCTATCAAAATAAATTGCTCAATCTCCATGCACGGAAGATATCAGAGAAGCCGCAAATACGCGATTAAACTAAAAGAAAAGCTCTTACCCAATCCAGTGTCGATGACTGTGATCGCTGTCTCATTGCCCAAGGTTCCTCCACAGGCGCAAGTCACATTGCTGGGACCGGCTACACAGTTTGTTGTATAACAGGGACAACGAATGGTGCAAGCTGTTGAAGTACCGCTAGACCCATAAGAGTTGCCGCATCGACAAGTCGTGTTGAGCAGTGCGGCAAACTTGTAACCCTGTCCACATAGAAAACATTACCGAAGTGCAAAATCATTTTGCACAATTTATCTCATTGTCATACTAATCTTGACTGAATTGTTAAATTTATTGTATTGTTTGTTTAAATTGATTAATTAATTAATTTGTACTAAATTGTTTGTGTAATTAGTTAATTAACTGATTAACTAATTTAATTGTCGACTCAAATAAAAAGAAATCAATCACACTATGCTGGACTGATTGAAGGATTTTGTCACTCAATAAAGAAATCAATCAAATTAGGCAGATTTATGGTCTCCAAAAGCATATAGACTGATTGATTGACTGATTTATGTTTGATTGCTTGATCAACTAATACGCTGTGTGAGGATCAGGTCTTGGATTTGATTAATAACTGGATTTATTTTGTTTAACTTCTTTTTTATTCCGAATGTAAGTAGGCCTACATTGACTTATAAATTTCGAATGTCTCAATAGCGTAATGGTCATGAAGTTTTAAGTGACAGATCCTGAGGCGAATTGAACTCTCGCGGGTTCGAATCCCAACCGCGCTGATCTGAGAGTAAAATCTCGGATATTCACTGGACTGGTCATAAGGAAAATGGTCTAAATTGCCTAACGGATTAAACATATGGTATTAAAAGTGATAGATATCAGCATAGCTGACCATTTCACTATATTACGTGTTTACATTTTACTTTACTTTACCTTATATGTTTTATTTACTAAATTTGCTTTGAAACTAATCCCGTACTGACAAGTAGGGCCTATACCATTAGAGCAGTTTAACAGTTCAAGGATCGTGCTTATATCCTTATTGAAAGATTAATTATTCTAAAATGATTCAGAATTTACAGAACAGATTGATTTATTCATTGCTTGACTCACTGATTGACTACTACCTGATTAAAGCATTGATTATTCATTGCTTGACTCACTCATTGACTACTACCTGATTAAAGCATTGATTATTCATTGCTTGACTCACTCATTGACTACTACCTGATTAAAGCATTGACTATTCATTGCTTGACTCACTGATTGACTACCTGATTAAAGCATTGACTATTCATTGCTTGACTCACTGATTGACTAACTGATTAAAGCATTGACTATTCACTGCTTGACTCACTGATTGACTAACTGATTAAAGCATTGATTTATTCAACGCTTGACTCACTGATTGACTGATTGACTCAATGATCCAGAATTGACAGAACAGATTGACTGACAGAACAGATTGATTCACTGATTGACTACCTCATTAAAGCAATGTTCTGCGCAGTTCTGATGACAATTTAGGGGGATGGTGATTTCAGAGGCCTTCATTTCCAGATTAGTATCCACGTAACAACCTCGATATGTAGTCGTGAAATCGTTGTTAGGATCTGAGACATGGATTTAGATGAAATAAATAATGAAATATGAGCTAAAATCAAGGCAAATAGAAAAGGTTAAACAATAACTAGTTAAACGGTTATATTTTTGTTTTATTTAATTAAGTAATTATAAGATTACTCAGTGCTACACAATTATTATGGGTACGCTGCATGAAACTCAGCTATAGTCAATATGTAGCTGTACTTCAATATCCCTCACCATCGTCATCATCCTTCCTTGAATCCCAGTTTAACCAGGGTCGGGATACAAATAGACTGTCTCAAATCCTCTCTGCCCTACATAATATCATCAGTCAATCCCATATTTGAGACTTTTCCATCCGTTTAAATTTTTGTAGCAATTTCTGGAGCCTGGGCGCTCACCAACCGAATGCCCTTTCTGACGTTGGTACGGATATTAGTGCTTTAATCGCCTTCTACGACACGTGCAGTCACCATTTGGTCAATTCTTCAAACAACACAACACCGGACACAACACCGGACACAACACGAGGACACACAACACATGTACTTCAATATCAACAATAGTAATAAAGGCCATGATGCGATAATTGACTATATCTTAGGTGACAATATCACCATGAGAATAGACAAATCGCATAAAATGTTCAACTATGAACATAATATACTACTATCTGAACAAATAGTATCACAATAGAAACATAATATAATATGAAGGAAGACAACGTGAAACCACCTCAGAAGCCATAATTTTCCCAAGCTACATAAGATACGGATAAGGCGTATACTTTGTGAAGAGATTAATATGTTGATCTAAGGAATGATCTTACGGACCGAGAAAGCAGACCTTGAGTATGAATATGTACCATGAACCTGCCATTTGGCAGTGCACTGAAGAGAGTGAGAGAGAGAGAATGAATACAATATCGCCATTAGAACACGAAACATATGAGATTTTCCTACACGTAGCAGCGTGTAGTACTGTGTAAGAATCCACTGAACCACATATTTCGCTGCCGTCTCCACTACAAGTGTTGTTACAGTTCGTTGATCTACCATAGAAACCATAAGTGTCCGAACAACTGCAGTTTGTTCCGTTAGCCAGCAAAGCGTACATGTATCCCTAGAGATTAATCAATCAGTTAATTAAGCAGTCGATACATTAGTCACGCAGGCGATAATTTCACGACATTGATAAGTTACCAAGTGAAAGACGCCAGAGACCCTATGTAACATATTCATCCTCATCATTATCGTCCTTTAAACCCCAGTTTAACCAGGGTCGGGATTCGAATAGACTTCTCTAGTCCTCTCTGTCCCACACCATATCATCAGTCAATCCCCTATTTTTCATTTCTTTCTTAATTACCGCATCCCACGTCAATTGTGGTCTACATTTCTGTAGCCCAACATCCATCTCTTCCCCCAAACTCTCTTTACTACATCCTCATTTGCCTTTCTCACAATATACCAATACCATCTCAATTTCGACTGAGCCAACCTATCCCCGATCTCTTCAACAGAGATGATTTTTTAAGTAGGACTAATTAAATATTTTATGATGTACAGATAGATGAAATTAGACCTAAATAGAAATATATATTTGAAATTTCATATAAATAGTTATAGGCCTAGTTGGTCACTAGCTCTTTTTGGTAAATGTACTTGTATAATGTGGTTTTCAGTTTTATATTGATCTATGTGGTGTTATTAATATTAATTGGTTTTAGTTAGGAATCTGATGAGTCTTAAACAAACATATAATTTCTTTCTGACTCTGTAATGTTATGTTAACATTCATCCTCACATTTTCATTTTACATTCTGTCCTTCCTTCTACATGTAACCAATTAGTAACATATTATACATTTTATTATTTTATCATATTATTTATATGCTCTGACATATTGCTGATTGCTTCTACAAAATAAATACACATTATTAGGCCTATATATTTTGTCTGAGATTTTGGAGATAAGATGAATTGATAACTCAGCCGTACGTTGATATCAAAAGAATATCAGAGGATAGAAGCATATGAATGAGTTATATACCATGGACCTGCCAGTAGGCAGTCCACTAAGAGACAGAGAGAGAGAGAGAGAGAGAGAGAGAGAAACCCGTGAAGCAGTTACAAACATGAACCTGCCAACAGGCAGTGCACTGAGAGAGATTATGCACTTTGTTTACTAGTTAGAATATACTAATTGCGAGGCGAACGCGCTATAGGCCTTCTTTGTTTTGCTATCATGGTTACACACATGACTAAAGTATATGCTACAGAAGTTCATTGTTTAGTTTCTGTTTTTGTAGTTTTCGTCATATCCTCTTTCATCTCCATGGATATTACTCCTTAATCGTTGCCTCTGATAAAAGGAAATAAATACAATTTTGTTCCTAACTTAATATTTAGTTATATTTTTATAATACTCATACTGACGGAAGTAATAGTATAAGTACTTATATCACTAAGTGATAAGTACTTATACTACTGAGTGATAAGTACTTATACTACTAAGTGATAAGTACTTATATTACTAAGTGATAAGTGCTATGTATAAGTACTTTTAACTAAGTGATAGCCCTAGTGCTATAATTCTGATAGATAATACAAAACATTCGTAGATACTGGAACAAACCTCTACGGTGCAGAAATCTGTGCAGATTTCGTGAGTCATATTTTGGAAAGGATTTCCTGGATAAGTTTTCTTCTCATTAACTACTGGATAGGAGTAACATCCCACGACGTAGCTTGTGTTCCATCCTGAACGAATATTTAAATGTGATAAATATTTGAGTAGATTTTTAAATATCAGTAAATATTCTTTTAAGATAATTTACCAGAGGAAAAAGATGAAAAACGTTATTTAGTCTACTTGCTGCTCGGTAATTGGGTGTCACGCATATGAAGTTCTAGAATGAGGAAAATAAAATAGAATTATTGAAAACCCACGCTGCGATTTTATGTATTTATTTCCTTCAACTCACGCAGTGCCTATATATATGTATGTATGTATATATATATATATATATATATATATATATATATATATATATATGTATGTATATATATATATATATATATATGTATGTATATATATATATATATATATATATACATGTATATATAAAATCAAATACAGCAGATCATATGAAAGACAAAGGACGCAGAGATTAAAAAGGCACTGACGTGTTCCCAGTACAAGAGAAAAAACAATTCAAATAAATTAAACATCAAGTCAGTTTCATCATCATATCACTTACAAATAAAACCGCCTAAAACACATTTCTTCACACTCATTTTAGAATGCTGTCATCTTAATGTTTCGGCACATTTGATCCTCAATTGCTAAAGGAGGTTATTAATTCATTAATAGTTAATTCACAAAACGCGATACGGTTACAGTTAGGGATCTCCAGCTTAATTTGGTGAGACAGATTTCAAAATGGAAACAAAATGCCTGAAATCCCTTTATTGTACTTTTATTGAAATTACAACAAAGTTATAAAGCTTTTTGGTGAAGTTAAACTGATTTTCTCCAAAATTAGGCTTACCCAACTTAGATTTGGTTTGTGTAAAAGCATAGATTTGGAAATTGTAATACGATAAGTTGAGCCGAATTGTGCAGAATCTTTGCTAACAATGATCTACGTCAGTCGATCTCTAGCGAAATACGCATCTTTGTATGTTCAATTTCATAAAGGGAGTCCAATTAAGATTCTTATCAATGTCCATGGCGTCCTAAAGAGAAGCCCTTCGGGTTTCTTACCTTGATGTTAAACCGTCATCACAATCACGAGTAAAAATTCCTTTAAAACATGCAATATAGTGAAACGATCAACCATCTATGACTTTTAATACCACAAATTTAAACCGTAAGCTAATTTAGTCAATTTTCGTATAACCAGTCCGGTGAATGTCCGAGATTTTACTCTTAGATCTGCGTGACCGAGAATTCACATCAGGATCTGTCATTAAAACTTCATGACGTTACCTGATGATTCAAAACACTTAGCTATTGATACATTCTAAAACAGATCCAATGTATCAATAGCATCCTAAGTCTGTTGAAAACTTAGGGCAATATAATTTCAGAGAGAGAGAGAGAGAAAATGAAAGAAAGAGAGAGAGAAAGAGAAAGAGACATTACCAGGCATAAGAAAACGGAAGCATTTGAAATCTGTGAGTCCAGTTCTGTCATCTTCACACACACACTGAGCACTTGAAATTTCACACTGCTGATATGCCGGGCATATTGGACACGCTAGAAATTGTCACAAAAACTTTAATGAATGGATCAAGTCTATTCGTGTCCCGACCCTAGTTAAACTGGGATTTAAGGGAAGACGATGATGATGATGACGATGATGATGATGATTGTATATATTTTAATAGAACAGTATAGGCTTAATAGCTAAGACTATTTTCTAAACACCATCGAGTTTCACAAGCGTAATTTGTAATTTACTAATTTATCTACAACTAAATTAATATTAATTATAGTTCTTGACTATAGGAGGCTTGAAAATTTTAACACAATAGAAAGCAGCACGGTAAGCAACATTTTAAATCCTTGTTATGATTTAGTAAATACCTAACCACGTTGGATTGAAACAATTTGAGGACGGATGGTCGCGAGTCCACTTGGTGGACCGGGGTTAGGCTTAAGGCAGTCTGCAAATATTAATAATTTGCTCCTTTATTTCATCATAATCTGAACCGCAGATAGCTGCAGTAGACTGCAACAAAGAGTAGGGGCCTATATGTAGCATCTCTCTCTCTCTCTCTCTCTCTCTCTCTCTCTCTTCAGTGCCCTGCCAAGTCAAGATACATATTCATAGGCCTAATCAAAGTCCGCCTTCTCGCTACATAAGGGCACTCCTTAGATCAACAATTTAATCCCTTCACAAAGTCCATGCCTTATGTAGGCTTCTTCTTCTTCAGTGCACTGCCAAGTGGCAGGTTCAAGGTACATATTCATACTCAAAGTCTGCTTTCCTGCTCCATAAGAGCACTCCCTAGATCAACAAGTTAATCCTTTCACAATGTCTGCCTTATCCATACCTTATGTAGCCTATAGCTTGGGAAAAATATGGCTTCTGAGTTGTTTTACCGTTGCCTTCCTCAGTTAGGTGGATTAATTACCATTTAATCCTGGAGGCAAATATATCATGGTGAGGTGGGTCCACTCTTGCCATGCTCAGCTCCTGCCTTTAGTCGACTCTTACGTACACGCGGCAGATTGTTTGCGGTTGCCCTATTATGGCAGTGGTCCAACCACACCCGAGCACAACACGGGGAAAATGTAGCCTGTAGCTTGGGAAAAATATGACTTCTGGGGTTTCCCGTTGCCTTCATCAACGGAAATGTGAATACGAAGCCTATATAACATTAATAAGCAGTAACGAAACAGGTAAATAAAACAATCGAAACTGATTTTTAATTAGGGTATACTTTAAAGTCTAAACACTTTCATTATCATATCAACAGTCATTGTATTAGGCCTACAAATATCTACATCTAGGCCTACATAAGTACGTTAATTGAAAACAAAAGTACATTTCACCAAGAGATAATTGTATCGTAACAATAATTCGTTGCTAAGTATTAATAGAGTGAGTAATTCTAAAACGTATCATACATAATGTATGGAATTCGACTGAGAAAAAACAAAAATTAAGAATTTCTAGAGTTATCCAAAACTGCTCGGGTTTTAAGTGTTTTTTTCTTAGACAGATAGATATAAACTTTATTTCACGAATGTCACAAAGCATTCATTATATACATTATACCACACATGGAAAGTGAACAGCGACATAAAGGCCCACGTTTCTCATACATATACCCAGTAGATTACTTTTAAAAAGAAAACAAAAAAGAAAAATTAAAAGCTACAAAAAGAATAAAGAAATAATTTCAAAGATCAAATAAGCTTATTTAAACGCATAGACCATTTGTCGCTAGAAATTATTATACAGGCTTAGGCACATATAGTAGACCTATCGCAACATATGTTCAATAAGCAGTAGATACGTTTGATACCATACAATGCGACTATAGTATGTATATTATCATTGCATTACCTTAAACTGCTACGTTTAGTATGAAGGGAATAACTTCTTCTGGCAACGATTCTTCTTGTATGGTATAAGAGACGGTTTAGTGAAGGTAAAATAAGGTTTAGTAAATGTTAGGCTACGATTGATTTTACAGTGAAGGTAAAAGAGGGGTTAGTAAATGGTACAAGTGATGATTCAGTGAGGTAAAAGAGAGGTTAGTAAGTAGTACCAGTGATGATTCAGTGAGGTAAAAGAGAGGTTAGTAAATGGTACCACTGATGATTCAGGGAGGTAAAAGAGAGGTTAGTAAATGGTACGAGTTATGGGTCAGTGGAGGTAAAAGAGAGGTTAGTAAATGGTACCAGTGATGATTCGGTGAGGTAAAAGAGAGGTTAGTAAATGGTACGAGTTATGGGTCACTGGAGGTAAAAGAGAGGTTAGTAAATGGTACCAGTGATGATTCGGTGAGGTAAGAGAGGTTAGTAAATGGTACCAGTGATGATTCAGTGGAGGTAAAAGAGAGGTTAGTAAATGGTACCAGTGATGATTCAGTGAAGTAAAAGAGAGGTAAGTAAGTGATACTGGTGATGATTCAGTGAAGGTAAAAGTGGGATTAGTAGGCGGGTTATATTGCTGCGCATTGTTGCGAAAAGTTATCAGCTGCTTGGCTCAAATCTTCAACACTAGACTTAACGTTTTAGAAATGTGTCTTTTGACACGCCCAAAGAAGTTAAGAAGGCTTCAAGTTCAAACCTACTCATCTTCTGTGAGTCTCTACCAAAAATCGGGATGTACCAGAAAGCATGTTGAGCGTAAAAGCCCTGAGCACTCTCAGAATGAGTTCATTTGAGTCCTTTGTGCTTAAAATAGAATGGATCAGAAATATTACTGGAGCAAGGAGTTAAAACATAAGATATATGCCTATGAGTAACAAATTAAAAATTACAAAAGATACTGACG
The DNA here is from genome assembly GCA_905160935.1 of Enchytraeus crypticus. Taxonomy (NCBI): domain Eukaryota; kingdom Metazoa; phylum Annelida; class Clitellata; order Enchytraeida; family Enchytraeidae; genus Enchytraeus; species Enchytraeus crypticus. Next base: position 4,955,397 of record CAJHZI010000873.1, on the reverse strand, counting down.
CCTAGATGTGTTTACGTCTGATACCCATTCTACGGTTTCAAGGTCACAGGTTTCTAAAGCCTACTTCTTACAATGAGAGGTGGAATTGTTAAATTTCTCTCGATTGCGTTCGATTTAATTTCAAATTATTTACAGTAGACCAGTTTTCGATATGGCCTCGTTCAATTTCAATTAGATGGACACTGAAAGAACAATCAAATAGCCTGCATAACTGCATATAGACTCTAGGCCTATTTGTCGGAGGGTTTTGAGGATAACGTTTACTAACGTGAATTAAAATAATAGGATAAAGATCAGATCTATCATCATAAAGTAACGCTGATTTACAGTTACCCATATCAACATTTATAAAAAAATACTGTCAACCAGGATAGCAGAGGAATCTGCAGCTTTGATCGTTTTGTTGATTGTCGGTAGCAGACCATGAGATAGCATTAACTTAAGAAGATAATCGTACATGTACATTAATTTATGCAGGGTTGAAGTAAACTCTAAATTGAATAGACGCAATTAATTTATTCACTAATTAATTATATAGTTAGTTCATAGAATAAAAAGAACCAAACCGATTTTCATGAATAAGCCGATGTAAATTACGATCCCGATAAGCATCCATCTAGGCATACTTCAGTTTCGTTGTTATCAACATTAATTAGTTAAAAGTGTAAAAGTTAAAGGCTTCAAGTGAAATCGACTACTGGCTCCGCTCGCTGGTTTATGAGCATTTAACTCTGCGAGCATTTGACGTCAGCTGCAGCTACATTTCGCTCTCGCATTTCGAAGTAGAAAATCAATTGCGGATTGACCAGCGATTAGCGCGTCACTAAAATATTCATTAAATGTTAAATTAGATATTCCAACAAAACGAAAGTTAGCTTAATTAGGACAAGGCTGTTCTTATAGTAGTTGGTCAAATACGTCACTTAAATTAACTATTAGCCAGGACCGATGAATACGCATATCAGCTAAATAGATCATATAATATAGGCCTATAATGCAATCTATATAATGGCATCTCCCGTACTATGTGCGGGACACTACTAAATAGACCAACCGTAATTTCTCATGTCGGAAGAGGCGACTGAGCAAGAACAGTGAAAGGCAACGGGAAACCATCTCAAAAACCATTGAATTCTCAGGCTATAGCCTATACTAGGGAGTGGATAAGAAATGGCATTTTGTGAAAAGATTAACCTGTAGATCTATGGATTGCCATGTATGCAGCGTGAAAGCAGATGGACTTTAAGTATGAAATAATATGTACATGAGCCCAGGATTTGAACCCGCACATACTGATCCGCGATCGAATATCTTACCGACATCGCCACTGTCTCCAGCCAGAAAATATAAACATAGGCTTTTAATATGACATTTGACATGCTATTTTCTTCAGTGCGAGAAAATGGCATATTACAACATAATTATATTATATATAGCAGGGTACATTGAACAGGATGTTAATGTATGGAGTTATATTAGCCGATGTTAGCGCTCGTCGGCAGATGACCGTCGAAATAGAAGTATTCTTATTGGTTTTAGCGCTTAAAAGCAAATTTCTACCGAAGCAGTTCTTAAATTGTTCATACAATGAGCTGTTTGACAACTAGTGACGTAAATATTATGCTTTTACTTTAAGCTGGACATATTGAACAGAAGGTTGAAGCACTACTTACTTTACCTTAAACTTTGTAATTTGTTTATCTTGTTAAAATGATAGTAAATTCAAACATACTTAACTAACATTATTGTCATCACCTTCCCTTGAATCCCATTTCAACTAGAGTCAGGATACGAACTGACTGTCTCAAATCCTCTCTGTCTTACGTAAGATCATCAGTCAAACCCCTATTTGAGACTTTTCCATTCGTTTAAATTTTTGTAGCAATTTCTGGAGCCTAAGCGCTCACCAATCGAATGCTCTTTCTGACGTTGGTATGGATCTTAGTGCTTTAGTCGCCTTCTACGACAGGTGCAGTCACCGGTTGGTCAATTCTTCAAACAACCCGGACACACACGGGGAAAACAATGATCTACTTAACAAAAAATAAAACAAATATTCAAGTTGAATGAAGACTTTGCAATAAAATTCCCTATTTGGAAGCAAACTGATTGATCTGACACGAATTCTGGAACTGACTAATTTAGAATAATAAACTACTAATGATAAACTGATTAAAATATATGAACTTTAATTTGGATATTAGCTCATTTAAAATTAATTTATTTGCGTAACATTTCTTGTAAGAATTGGTTCAAATTGAAACTGACCACTACCTCAATGTATTGCAAAGACACTACGCCTTCTTCAAATAAAACTGAATACAGGTTGATCTAGATTAAAATAAATTTGTAATTCTTCAATTGCATTTTTGAGGTAACCAACTAGATGGCGCTAGTCGCTGTTTTAGTAGCCTCTATTTCAGATCAAATACATGAAACTGCCAGTAGGCCCACTGATAGAATAGACGAATTAATTATGTGCTGGTTGTGATTCCGATTGAAATATCTATTCTGATATGAATTCATGCTGTATATTATTTTGAACTTCATATAACTTGTATGTAATATTGTACGGCGTGTGATTCTGAAATAAACAGAAACTCTCTCTAATCTATACAACAATAATTATTTATCTGTGGTTCGGTTACAAACGGGGAATTTAAAGATAGGGTGTCCTACTAAATTTTAAGGAAGAAAACACCAAGAATCTCACTGATAATTGCACTTTAACCACGCGACGTTTATTAGTTAATGTGAGTATACATGTGCAGACAGAGAGTCATGCACAACATTAGCAACAGTTCAATTTATATTTCCTTGCTAAATGGTAATCTACACCATATAATTAATCGTTAATCTAGATAATTGAGCTTCAAGCAATAATTAAAGAGCAGAACTGAAGAATTCTTACTCAACATTCTCAGCAGATTCTAAAACAGAACAAACAAAATTAAATGTTTATATGTCATGTAAGTTAACACGCATAATAGTGAAATGATCAACTATGTTGATATATATCACAATTTTTAATACCAAATGTTTAAACCGTTAGGCAATTTATTCCATTTACCGTATAAGAGTCCAGGGAATGTCCAAGATTTACTCTCAGATCAGCGCGGCCGAGATTCTAACCCATAAAAATGTAGCTAAAGTAATTACCACTAAAGGGATCATAAACGATAGTAAGCTACATAATTGATAATTTATTTATTTTTGACACAGTATTGCGTATGGCAGTAGAATTTTAGGCTACCAGTTTCTTCAATATGTACACTTGTATAGAATACACAGTAGCCTACTAAGTTAATAGATTTTATAATTAATCGCAACCTGAGTTACTTCCATAAAACAATATTTGCTAGACCTTTGTGATCAGCATTACTAGACGACGTCTGCATTAGCAAAGAGCGACGCTTTAAGACTACAATTATTTTATCACATTTTATAATAATAATAATAATAACAACAATTAGAGTGCCACAGTCATCAATGACAACATCGAGCACTATTGAGACAAAATAAAGCCAACGAACAAGAAGTAGGTCCAAAAACGGTGCAAATTTCAAAATCCAGAAAATCAGTACAAAAGATAGATTGAGACAGATGCAGACAAGAACCATAGCTAACCCTCTCCAGTCAGTACTCTCCCCACAAGCTTAGTCTCTATTCTTCCAACAAAGTCTTCAAACAAACCCAGCGCCTCTTTCCACAAACTTCCAGAGCTGCTACCTGATCATAGAAACAAAACTATCAATCAATTTATATACAAACAAAACTATCAATCAATTTATTGTATCTAGCTGTACATTGCATGCAGATATGTCCACAATAATTCTTTTTATTGAATGATTGAATGATATTTGAATGGTAATTATCAACATTTTATGAAGTTATAAGTATCATCATTAGCTATGATTAATATTTTAATCATCATCATATTCTTCTTCCCATGAACTAAAGTTTAACTAGGGTAGGGATAAACTTTTCCATTCATGCTAGAAAATTTTGTAGCAATTTCTGAAGCTTAGGCGCTCACCAACAGAATGCCCTTTCAGACATTGGTTTGGATCTGAGCACTTTGTTGCCTTTTAATACACATAACGTCTACAGTTGGTCTATTCTTCAGCAACTCGGGTAATGAGTAATATTTTAATATTTTATTTGCTATTAAGAGTAATTAATAATATTTTAATAATAAATAAATATCTATCACTGTCGTTCTTTTGATATTGAAAATACTATTTTCCCAAAGAATTAAATGGTAATTAATCTATCTAACTGAAGAAGGCAATGAGAAACTACCTCAGAAGCCACACTTTTCCCAAGCTATAGGCTATATAAGGTTTGGATAAGGCATATACTTTGTAAAGAGATTAACTTGTTGATCTTTGGAGTGCTCTTATGAAGCGAGAAAGCAGACTTCGAGTATGAATATGTACCTTAAATCTGCCACTTGGCAGTGCACTGAAGAGAGAGAGAGATAACATATAAACATTCTGTGAGCTACTTGTCAGTTAATTCTTAATCTACACTAATTTACTCAGGTAACTGATGAGAATTTGGTAGAAAAAAGCCACAAGTTTTAGGGCTTAGATGTTAAACTCAAACATGCTATAAACCAGTTATAACATATAAACCTGTTTTGTCGCCAATCTTCTCCGCACCATCCATACATAGTTGACTGCAAAAACAAATAACTTGCTAAAACACTGATAACTTAAAATTAAGATTTTTATATATTTGTTTATTTCTAAACATGGTGATCTATTACAGCTCTTGAAAAGTGTCTTACACAGTTATGCATACAAAGGAGATTTAAGGGACCAAGGATATGCTATGGACAAAGGAGATACCAGGGACAAAGGAGATATTAGGGTCAAAGGAGAAGTCAGGGACAGAGGATATGTTATGGACAAATGAGATGTTAAGGAAAAGGAAATTTTTTGGACAAATAAGATTTTTTGGATCAAGGAGATGTTAGGGACAAAGGAGATGTAAGGAACAAAGGAGATGTTAGGGACCAAGGAGATGTTAGGGACAAAGGAGATGTTAGGGACAAAGGAGATGTTAGGGACAAAGGAGATGTTAGGGACAAAGGAGATGTTAGGGACAAAGGAGATGTAAGGAACAAAGGAGATGTTAGGGACAAGGAGATGTTAGGGACAAAGGAGATGTTAGGGACAAAGGAGATGTTAGGGACAAAGGAGATGTTAGGGACAAAGGAGATGTTAGGGACAAAGGAGATGTAAGGAACAAAGGAGATGTTAGGGACAAAGGAGATGTTAGGGACAAAGGAGATGTTAGGGACAAAGGAGATGTAAGGAACAAAGGAGATGTTAGAGACAAAGGAACAGACAATGAATAAATTTATTTATAAGCAAAGCGATTTATTGGCAATAATGAAAAATGTATAATAAAGAACAAAATTAACAGCATTGCAATAACATCTCGCAACAGGTGCAAAAGCTACAGTATGTTTATTTTTAAACAAGAGCCACCAGTTGGTCTACATCACAGAAATATTTGCTATATAAGATCAAAAATATTCCACCTGCCAGCACCTACAGTAATGTCACCTAGTTGCAATTACAAAACAGTGTGCAAAATAATAATATTAATAATCATTTACGAGTTAACTATTGCCCGTTTCCAAATCCAAGGATTATGTAGATGTTGGCATAACTATTTTAAAGATCTCACAATAATATATGTATGACAATAAATAATTCAAGAATCCTGTTCTGATCAAGCAGTAGTGCCCGATATAGTTATAATAATGGTTTAATAAAGATGAAGGATCATTTCCTCATTCGAAGGTGTCTGGGAAATCACATGTACACAGTTCAGAAGCCTCGTGTTACAGTTGAGTGGAAAGATACACCAAAGATCTGATCAGATGGATCCGATATCATCGCAGATGGAGTTCTCGACGGATTCGGTTTTAAAAAATTGTCAACATTTTGCTTAAAAGTTACTTGAGTGATAATCTGCACTGTTGCACAAACACTTGAGAAAAGAGACATTACACTCTCTGGTTAGACACGGTTTACCCATGAAACCATTGCCCGTTTTTCTTATCATCTCATAAAGTAAAGATTAACACAAGAGAGAGTGTGAATACCTGATAGTAGGAACGGAGAAAGGATCGAACGATTCAATAGCATCCACATTGATGGGTACACAGACACGTCCTAAACACAACACCCAAGTAAAAATATATGCAAGACCCTACTTTTATAAAGAGGTGATGACTGGCAGAATATTCACTAGCTTTCATCTTCTAAGAAATAACTGACTATAAATTTTATCCCTACGACAATACATTTTAGTTTTCCATAATTAAAAATTTTCACTCAAATCCGTCGCTGACAGGCTAACAGCTCTCTCCGATAAGCATGGAAACTGATAACAATAAATAATAATAAAAATAATAGTAATAATAATAATTTCTTGAAGCAGCCGGATGACCTCGACTCCTCAAGTAGACGGGCTATGATTCTCGCACGTATTGCACGAATCGTTTTTATTCAACCCCAACTTCCAGACACCCGAGGTTAATTTTTAATAATAAAATAAAAAATAGCAATATTAATCATACTAACAACAACTATAGTAATAGCAGTAGGCCTAATAAAAAATACAAAATGGAAGTGAACAAATAAATTTTCATTTAAAATTAAAACAGCAGTTCTAGTTGGATTGACTTTCCTACCGGTTTTAGGATGAATACAGAAGGGACTTTTAAGAAGATGGTTAACACCCTTCGTGACGTTGACATCGAGACGAGGGTAGCAGTACTGCAGCTTTATCTCACTCAACGTGTTCACCAACTTTCTTGTCTCTTTCAAATCTCCGTTCTACTCAGTACACAACAACATTGTCCATGATGATATCCTGCACTATTGCTACTTTGTAACCTTATCCTATTTTTTAAATTTTTGTGTGATTCTCCATTCTATGCAATAGTGCGTGATGAAACCCTTTACCAAAACCACTCCGAAACCTTAGACTCTTTTCAATTTCCTTGTTTATTTTAAATTCATCTATCAAGTTTATCATTTACCTAGGCTTCATCCACGTTAGCCTCTAGCACCAATATCTAGCAACACATGTGATATTTTCAGTATAGAAGTGTTATAATTAATTCAGTAAAAAGGTGTAATTATACCTTTACATTGATCTTCACATGTTTTCACTGTTTTATTCTTAATATTCTATAGCAGTCACCCAAAACGTGTCAATTTATATAATTTTAACAATTTTGAAAACAAGATATCCCAAGGAGATTCAGATAGACTAGAATAAGAATAGAAATTATACAAACCCCGTGTAAAAATAAGTGTATATCTAAGGAGGCATAAAATTAACTATAAGGAAAGTCTGTCTAAAATGGGCATGCAGCTATCTTCTTTTAAGTAAAACGTTGTTAAATAAATAATTAATATAAATGTCTACTGCATAAATGAAGACTTTAATTAATTACATTAATTTAATTTACGGAGTGGGTTCAATAAGGGAGATATGAGAAATAGGGGATTGACTGGTGATATAGTATGGGACAGAGAGGAGTGAAGAAGGTCTATTCATATCCTGACCTTAGCTGAACTGGGATTCAATGGAAGATGATGATGAATTAGTGCAACTAATTAAATTAATACTACTACTACGTCACATGCAGAATTCACTTGATTTTAAGAATGCTAACAAATTTTAGCTAAACAATACTTATATGACTAAAACTGCATTCCGCTGACATTGAGATCTAGATGTGGGTGTTATTTTAGTTCTTACAAAGCGAGAATAACATTTACGGCATTTTGGAAATTTCTAAAAAAGCTTCAAATAAGGTTGTAAGTCTGTTTTAGTGCAATATGATTACAATGTGGCGTTATAGATTGTTTATACCTCTAGTTTGTCGTTAACACACTTGCACACAGTCTCCCAGCGATTGAGAGAAGTGAGCTTATCTTCACTGAAACGAGACAGATAGTCGCTCGCAGCTTTGCGAACACTTACACAGAAACAACAACTGAAGTCAAGGAGTAACGTCGATCACAGCTCATTCATCTTAAAACAATAGAAACAACAAAGGCAGAAATAATTAAGAATGAATTTCCCAAGTTATTGGTAGTGACTAAACTTAGAGAATTGAAATTTAAAATGCACTTATATTATTTATGCAAACGGTCTTGAGAACAGCATAAAAACAATAAAGTTATTAATAAATTACAATAAACAGAATGATAAAATGGTAGCTTAAAATAAACTTATTATTAGAATCATTAAATTCGTGAAGCACAAATCAATGCATGAACCAGTAGTAATGTGATCCATACGAACTGGGGAGCATTTCCTTAACCATAATCAGATTTAGCAATTTTTCATAATTATTTAATAAATTCATAATTGTAAAAGCATTAATAATTTAATAATTTGGTAATTATTAGTTCAAGAATAGATATTTCTACATTTGTCTTCACTATATTTATTATTATTATTATTATTATTGACTATATATATATATATATATATATTATTAAAGCTGCAACACAATAATTACAAATAATATATAATTAAAAATAATTTCATTGATAGTGATATCCGCTTGACATATCATGAACTAAAAAAACTAATCCTGTTTTTCAAGCACAGAAACCAACTTGCTCTTTTGGTGTTTACCCTACCACTCCACCAACATCACCACATTGCCTTGGCATATTTACATTTGCATATGCGAACATAACTTTTTACTTATATCTATATATAAATGTGTCTAGGACATTGAAGAATAGACCAACAACAACTGAGGAAGGCAACAGAAAACCACCTCAGTAGTCATATTATTCCCAAGCTATATGCTACAATAAGGTGTTGATATGGCACACCCTTTGGTGAAGGGATTAACTAGGTGATCGATGGATTGCTTATTATGAAGCATGAAAATCAGCATCTCAGTAGAGATATATACCTTGGACCTGCCACTTGGCAGAACACTAGAGACACAGAGAAGGTACCTAACTGTCATTTGCGACACAGGATTAGCTAGCTTGCACTTAAACTAGAAATCGTTATTAACAAAGCTCTACAACTTTACTTTAGCTTGGGAATACCATGAATGCTGAGGTGGTTTATATCCATATACATATCATCTATATACATAGGTCTAAATTTTGACCCGCTTGAGTTGGATGTTAGACTTGCACTGTTTTGATCTCATTTTCTCTTGTGGTCTCTGTGTACTCAGTCGTCATCATGTAGTGCTTTGGCACCTATTTGCGTAGAGTGTGCAAGAGACGTCCCTGACATTGCCTTATGGTGAGGAACAGGACATTAAATTCATATTGATTGATTGAAAGCGCTGAAAGGATATTATCGTCAGGTATCAAGGTCAGCAGATTCTGAAACTTTTCCTCAGAACCAATGAAATCCTGACAATCAATGGCGTAGTGTTTAAAATGCTCATCAATGATGGATAAGGATCTCCTGCCGTGGTACAATCAATCAATCAATCAATCAATCAACGGTTGTGCAAATAAATCAATCAAATAAAAATAAAAGATAGATAGCTAACGACAGATCAACTTAAAAATTAATCAAATTATTAGAAACAGACTAGATGCATATAACTGGGTTTTAGTATTGTTTTCGAAAGAGTGAATTGAAGACTAGAGCTCAGTCAGTGGCCCAACTGGAACAGTTAATAGTTTGTACTTTACGGTATTTTAATATACTTTATAGGAGTATCAGCATTAGAGGGCTCGGACGAATACAAGCAGTCGAACCTTAAATAGCTATCTATAAATGACCGGACTGATTTCTTATTAAAATAAGAAATCAAGAAACTTAAAAAGTAGAAATGATTTCTGCAAGTTTCACAGCAAGGAAATTTATGTTAAAGGCAACACTAATTAAATTAAAACATTAATATAATGACATGTATAATAATAATTATTGTTGTTTACACTTCTAAGCATATTACAAACTATTAATGTAAAAACAAAACTAGTAATTTATTATCTCTACACTCATTATCGTTATATATAAAACATACCTATTTTAAGTTGCTCGTTACAATAATTATATTAATAATATAATTATCATAATTATATTATTAATATAATTATTACAATTATATTAATAACATAATTATTATAACTAGTGTCGTGATCATTAACTGTCAGGTATATTAAGTACTGGACCGACATCGCAACTGGCAGGAGCAAGTGGCGATGTCAGTAAGATGCTCGACCATGTATAAGTATGTGCGGGGTTCAAATCCTGGTCTCGCCCATCACTAACATTGCTTTCGAGTGAGGAAACTGACGTTAACATTAGCTTTAATAGTACCATTAGGCAACTTAGTATCATTAAGTAACCTAACCTTATCATGGGATGCATGTGAGATAGACTGACTCTTTTTGTCTGATTTTCTCCTCCCTAGAGTAAAACATAATACCATACACTGTAGTACAATACATTAAAATACAATACAATACATTATACTACAATACATTACAATACACTATACTAAAATACAATACAATACAATATAATATATTAAACTACAGAAAAATACAACACAGTACAGTATGATAACAGTATAAAAGTATTTAGCACTCATTTCACGACCATCCATTTGATTCTCTTTTGTTTCGTGATATCAATATCAGAGACTAAGCAATTTAATAAGCATACAATAAAATAATTTATATTAAAATTATACTTATAAATAATTATATTTTATATAATTATACTTATAAATAATTATACTGATATATTGGATATAAGTATTTATATTTTAGACCCAATTCAAATTAATTTCACAATAATGGTTGAATAATCCTCCATACAGAGAAGAGAACTATTTACAACTAAAGGCAGAAGTTTAACTTCAGCTACAAACTCTGCTTCAAGAGCAGACCTGGGTACTATATTTGATCTTTGAACCTACTGATGTGCAGTCAGACAAGTAAATGCAATGACGAGATACTGAGTATGTTACGAAAACCATCAAATTAACAAACCTTTACAATAGTTAGATAGTCTGCGATAGCAGATCGGCTGTTCTGAGTCAATGATCTGGAACTCTCGTCACATATCCAGCAATGTATACCTCGCCTACCCGAGTAGACCCAAAGTATGTGCTCAAATCCAAAGTCCTCTAATCAAACCAATCAATCAATAAATTAGTCAATCAATCAATCCAATAATCAATCGATCAATGCCATATGACAACAAAGCTTTCTACTGCTAGTCACATGTATCAATCAAATCAAGACTGCAAACGAACAGGAGTCAGCACATTTCAATTCTTAAATCAACCAAACTCGAGGTATAGTCCAGTTGAAAGAAAAACTTAGAATGTCTCAATAGCTTAGGGATAACGTCATGAAATTTTAAATGACAGATTCTAACGAGAATTGAACCTCGTGGGTTCGAATCCCAGCCGCGCTGATCTGAGAGTAAAATCTCGGACATTCACTGGACTGGTTATTCGGAAAATGGTCCAAATTACCTAACGATTTTAATATGATACTAATATAAGTGATAGATATCAACACAGTTGATCATTTCACTATAATGCGTGTTTACTTAATTTTTTAACAATACCTAGACAATTGAACAACCAAGACAACTTTTAATTAACCTATAAATGTGAACCTAATTTCAATGATGCATGGATTCATACATCAGAAAGGACAGTAGGTTGATGAGCACATAGGCTCGAGAAAATTGCAATAAATGTTTATAAATTAAAGTAAAAGAAGGTCTATTCGTATCCCGACCTAGTTAAATTGTAATTCAAGGAAAGATGACATCGATGATGATGATGATGATGATGATGATGCTGATGATGATGATAGACCAACTCCAAATAGATAGACCAACATCAACTCCAGAAATTTAAAAAAAATTTAACTCCAGAAATGTAAACTGTGTGTTTACAGTTCTACAAAAAATAAGCTCCATCATAAATGCTCTAAATGTCTAGAAATTCATGAATTACTCCAGAATATTTAATATATAAATAGGTAAACCACGCAGTTAATTTCTATAAATTTTTCTCAAAGCTTCTCATCAATTTAATCTCGATAGAATTCCAAGTGCAGAGTTAACAAAACTAAGTATGAAAATCCCACCAACAGACCCCTCAAAGCAGAATCAATAATTTTTATGGCAATTTTCATCAGAGGCCAGCATAGCTTGCAGATGTCACCACCACTGTGAAATAATTAATCAATCAATCTTTCAGTCCTTCAGGTAATAAATATAATAGCAAAATCAATCAATCACCATACAGTCAATTTGTACAAAAAAGTACACCATACAACCAAATACAGACAATAACAAAAGAACAATAACAGGTTTACATAACATAAATTATGTAAACCTGGATACTCATGATATCTCTCTCTCTCTCTCTCTCTCTATTTTGCTCTCACTCTGGTGTCCTTCTCAATAGCACAACCATTAAGATACATTTCTGTATATTTCTGCTTTCACACTAAGATATTACAAGGTGGCACGATATGGCATTACAGTAGATCCACGTGTGTATATCCTCAAAATCAAAATTCTAAAGAAAGTCTGTATAACCCGGCGCATATTCCAGAAGACATTATCTTGTGATGGTGTCATTCTGATGATGTTCATGGTTGTTCCTGTGGAACTGATTCCCATTTGAGCTGAGTAGAGAGTAAAGATCTTGTACCTTCACAGGACTGATAACATGGATAATTGACTAAATTTACCCATTCCGGCTAAACACTTTCTGTTAAAAGTGACAGATACAGTCTTGGATCGTCATTTTACTATAGAATTTCTGTCTGTGTTTTATTCGTCTACTTCAAGCGAGTAACCACATCACTAAACATATAGCAAATAAAAATCAAAAATAAAACTATAAAAAATATAAAATTACAAGTCAAACAAATTTGTAAATACAAACATATTAAGTAATTAAAATTTAAAATTAATTACCTGATTAACAGTATCATAAACATAAATAAAAATACAACATAAAGCAACAATGAAAGCTTACCTGCAGCAGCTCCTCACGTCATCATAATCGGTCATGTCGATATCAAACACTAGCTCTTTCTCAATCGCTTGAAACGAAGTCGGCTTCACAGTCTTGTGCAGCTTTGGCTACACAACATAAAATGTAGGAGACTCGATGACCTAATGATAGTGCAACAGCTTTAGAATCCAAATGTTTGACATCAAAATATGATAACTTAATAACAACAACTGATAACTCAATGACAACAGAAAGCTCACAGCCACCAGAAACTGCATTAGCCTACATGCAACAGGTTTGAAGCCCCACCATCATTATCATCATCATTCTTCCCTTGAATCCCACTTAAGCTAGGGTAGGGATAGGATGGTTTGGCTTCAAATCATCCAGTTAAAACAGTCGATATAGAATCTGTCCATACATAAAGGCTAAAACTAGTTTAAAATAGCATCCAGTTTCCGATCAACAGTTAACTGTTTCCTGGTGTAAGAGGTAAGCTCCGGATTTGAACTCTTCACTTACTGATCCACATTTGGACAACATAATAATAATAATAATAACAAAGGTTTACCGTACATTTCCTCATACAAGGATGATGTCAGGGACGTCCCCCCATCACATGGCACTACAAATCGATTCACCCCAAACGATCTGAAAAAACATGTGCTGAAGAGAAATAAAAGATCCTAAACATTGCCAGTCCGGTGATCAAAAAAACAGTCAGGCAAGATGAAATAAAATCTATGGTGGGAAGAGATGTGTTTTCAACTTATAATGGAAAGTGTAAGTAGTAGAACATGAGCGAAGATCAGTAGGCAGAGAGTTCCAAACAGTAGGAGCGGAGAAAGAAAATGAACGTCTACCTAATGAAGTGAGAATATTAGGAATTTTGAGCAGTTAATAACCGACATACTAACGGCTCAGTTCAAAATGTACATACAAACACATTCAATAATTTACAGCTCATTTGCCTTTACACTTTGTTTACTGATTTTTACAAAAAATATTATTTTGCTGCCTTTACCAGTAAAGGCAAAGAGAATTAACAATAGAATCAATTGAATGTAGCTTTAATTGGCAGGAGCCAGTAGCTATGTCAGTAAGATATTCGATCGCAGATCAGTATGTTCGGGGTTCAAATCCTGGGCTTGCCCGTCACTGACATCACTTTCGAGTTAGGAAACTGACGTTAACCATAGCTTTACCAGCTCTTTTACCTTGTGAGAAAAGACAGCCCCAATGTCTATCTTGTGCGGACATTTCTTCACGAGCTCCTTGTGGAATTCCTTCTGATCTTGGAAAGACAGATATCGGATGTACACGTCATCTTTTAGCGTGAAACTAAATTCACGGCGAGACAGGTAGTCTTTCTTCACTGCAACCAATTTAACAATTTAAATTTATGGTTATAATGATAACCATGTCTTCTTCTTCTTCTTCAGTGCACTGCGAAGTGGCAGGTTCAAGGTACACATTCATACTCAAAGTCTGCTTTCTCGCTACATAAGAGCACTCCTTAGATCAATAAGTTAATCCCTTACGTAGCCTATAGCTTGGGAAAAGTATGGCTTCTGAGGCGATCCCATTGCCTTCCTCAGAACCATGATAACCATGTATAACCAGTTAAAACCATGCTCTACCTAGTGTTCTGCCCTAGTCAAAGTACAAATTGTTACTAACATGCCACTTTCTCGTTCCATAAAAGTACTCCATCGAATAACGAGCTAATTCCTTCACTAAACAAAGCTATAGTTATAACCAGGCTAAACCCTTCAGTGTACAGCGTACTGGCTCGTTGATGGACAAAACAACTGGAAGATCAATCACTAAAGCAGCTCTAAAATGAAGATGACTAAGTATTGGAATGTGCGGTTTGAACCTAAATTAAAGACATTAATTCTTAATATTTAAAAAAGAAAATATAAAGCTAAGTACAAAAAATAGATGAATAGATAGCAAAAATGCACATGCCTTCTGTATAGCTTGATAAAGATGAAGATGACTGTGTATTCGAAAGTGTACTTTGAGCTTACATTAATGAAACTAATTTTTAAAAAAGAAAATTGGAAATACAATTGAGCACAAAACAACAGAAGATATAGCAACGATTCACAAACCTTCTGCATAGCTCATCCACCGACAGTACAAACTGCTTGGAAAGAATTTCTTGTAGTATATTGGCAACAAATCCTCAAGACAATCTGGTTCAAATACTTCTGATTTGTCAGTTGGAGCCATTCTTAACACCTACGATAATCTATTTACAATAATCTACTTATAATCTATAAAATCTTAAAATATTCGAGATTAAAGACAGAGGTTGAACATATTTAGAATTTATAGTGATATTATAATTCATTACATTTCAAATTTTCTCCAAAATTCAGATTTTAAAGCTCGGGCAACTTCTTCCTCTTCTTAAACTATGTCTCATTCGCTCAACCATCGTTTAGACATCACTTGACTCTTGATTGCGTTAGGAGTTGCTGTTGAAATGTTGAAATGAGTAGATATAAAGCCGATATAATTTACATTTGTGAAATTCAGCCGTCTGGTAGGTTAAATTCTGCCCACAATATTCATGTTTGTGATTTGATATATTTCGGCAAATCATGTCCTGAGTTAAGTGCGTTATACCTATACTCACATAGAGTGGGTTGCGCGTTGATTAACTTGGGCTTTGAACCCGAGACAAACACTATACATTACGCCATATTCCATCCCCCAAAATACTAGAAAATTAAATATGCGAATAACTTTATTAAGTTTTGGCTATGAATAATGTATCCCTACATAAGATATCGACACGGGAATTAATCTGAATGTTTGAAATAATAGGTTGGCCAAGATTAACTTAGAGTAACTCCAATGACTATTTCCGTATTCGAAAATAACAAATTTGTCAAGAACAGCTGCTGTATGTTAATATGAAACACAAAGAAAAGAATATCTTTACAAGATTTTAATACTCTAATAGCCACAAAATGTATTTTAAAAAATAATCTTGTACTAACAATAATAATCGTTTATTTGTAAACAAAACTGTGGCGCTCAATAACTAATTTTTTTCTTCTTTTCGATTTGTAGGATTTAAATTCCAAACCGATAGCAAAAATTATGTCACCTAATTTTACTGGAATAATATTGTATAAATTATAACTATTTCCCCAGACTCCCTCTTTTCGAAATTAATTGCAAGTGATTCCCCCTGCACACCAACGATTTCAGTATCGTCCCCATTTTATGCCACCCCCATGACAAAATCCTGGCTACGCTCAAGCTTGCCGCATATCTGATCTGATTCAGGTAGGTACGTGATACAAAACATATTGTAAATATTGTGATTGGATTTAGTCATCGATTCTAGTTGCCTAATCTCACCTCTTAAAAGCATTTTAAAGTGTTCACTCTAACAATTCCAACTAGGGTCGGTGGCACGGAACTTGCTTGAAATCTAGATCGCGGATGATGGAAAAGAAGTTCACGGGATTTTGACTTATTCAACTTTAGGTTGTTTTTACTGGACCAGAAGTCAATGTTAGCAAGTTCATCGTCAGTGGTATAAAGACAGGGGCGGATCCAGAAATTTTTTAAGGGGGGCCCGAAATTTTTTTTGGAGAGTGTACACATTTTTTTGCTTACCTTGCAAAAAAATGCAAATTTTTTGCTTGCCTTCTTCGGGACATATGACGTAACCAGACAAAATGCTGTGTGGCGGGCTCAAAAATTTTCAGCTTACTGCGCTCGGCTCATAGAGTGAGTGTATCCCATTATCTTACTCCCCTCCCTCCACTCATACCCGCACTAAAGTGAAAGGAAAACCTTAAATTCCTAAAATCCTGCATTTGTTTAGGAAAAAAGTAGGCTAATTTTTTCACCTCTGAATTTTTTTCACCTTTTTTCTAATATATTTGAAAAAATTCCAGGTAGTCGGACTGTTCGAGTTCACTCTCGTACCCCCCCCCCCCCCCCCCAACAACCCCCATAACGCCCTTAAAACATATTTACACCTAAAAATTGTCATAGAAACAATGAAAATATAGTTTAAATTTTTATCGTTGGGCCTAAGGGGAGGGGGCGCCCGGGCCCACCTGGATCCGCCACTGTATAAAGATAATGAGATGGGATAATGAGGTATGTATCATCAGATATATACTTTTACAAATTTGGTCAAATACGGCATATGTTTTAGTAATTTTGAAGGTACGCAAGGTCGAGACCCTATGTATTAGACATACATACTGTACGTATGTTGAGAACTTGAAATTATACATATATAATTAACTTATTATTAATTATTATGGATATAATTTTTGTCACAATCCAGCATTTTGTGCTATTGGTCAGGCAGTGGTCAGAGCTGCAGAGTAATTGAATCTGATTGGTCAGTTACCAAATGACCAAGCGTCACCTGTGGTAGAATACGGGATATTCGGATAGAAGGGAGATTATTGAAGTTGTGGCGGCGAGACGGGCAAGTCCACACGGCGTAGGCCCAGGGCCGAAACCGGAGTTGAAGTCTGAGTATTGATATTTTAGGGATTGTGTGTTTAGATCTTATATTAAATTTTAAGTTTTAGTGTTCGTACATATTAAATTGTATTGCTGTTCTTATTGACTATTAAATTTTGAGATGCTATTGAAAAATCTGTGCCTTGACTTCGATAATCATCAGTAAGGAATAATCACAGAGAGCCTCACAACTACTTCAGATCGGAGTCCCACACGCCTCTGAGAATACCATCTCATGTGTGCTAGTTAGAGTAGGCCAAGGCATTAAATTAGAGTCACGGACCGAACAAACGTCCTGTGCTGTGCTCCAACGGCGAGTTGCGACACGAAGGCAGCATCAGCGACGCGAGTTCTTTATAAATGGTGCCCAGACCCGGGACTCGTAATTAGGAGAATGCCCAATGCATATTTCCGTGCCGGAGTGGTCATGCTCTACGAAAGAGGACATCTTCGATCTGATCGTCATCACTACATTGTCATCGCGTTAAGGACGATCATCATGGAAGGTGAATTCTGATAGCGGGTGTCTAGAGTGACAATTAAACTACGTATGGAGATTATCCTACAATGATCACACTATCGATTAATTCAGTATATATTGGAATAGGCTACTGGCTGTAATTGTCGTCGCCGTGACTCTATTGTAATAGTGTGAATTACACTAACAGAAACAGCTCGTTGTGAGTTTGAGGAGACTGTCTTGTTCATTAAAGGATATTTTCTGAAATTTATATTAAAATTAGTTGCGCACAGCAGAAAGACTATATGAACTTTTAAATTGAATCTGCATGGAATTGCGAATGTTGGATACATGTCGTGCGGAGCTGTGTAAATAAAGTGGAACATTAAATTCTCGCTGAAAGAACGTCGGAATATTGCTGCAGTACATCCTTATAGTGTGTCAGATTGAGGTGCGAATATACAGTATGTGCAAACAATTACTGCATACCTCGAATATTCTGCCGGCTGTCATGTTTACTAATCCCTCAACTGGAGAGCTGGACATATAGCGCTAAGTAAACTGTGACATTTGACTTGTGGTCGAATTGGTCGGATGTAAGTTACCTATCTTACCCGGACCATCCCCCCTCAGCCCTACCGCTATTCATCCAGTTTATAACTTGCAACTCCAGATCAACTGGTAAATTGAAGAGTTGTCGTGTCAGTTATGCAACGATCACAATAATCGTCTCAACCTCGCATAACCTGGCACACCTGTGCAAACTTAGAGATACGATTTAGATTGTCGCGGAACAGATTTATTGCTCTGACGGAGCCTAATCCCTTCAACAAATTGCAGTAAGATGGAAGCAGGAATGGAACTGTCCAACTAGCTCCATCATGCGGTAAAGTGTGGTGTAAATGCCGTGAGTAAACATTTGTTGGAAGTTGCCAGATTATGATTATGCAATGATTTCGAAACTTTAGTGTAGGTTTTGAACCACAGTAACTTGACATTTAATAAATATAGGCCTACAGTAGTATAAATATGAAGAAACTTGGGTCATTAACCCAAAATTCAGGGGTCCCCTGACCCCCAACGAAAACACTGCCTATGCATTACCGTATACTGACCCCCCTACAATTATAGGACCCCTAGTAAATGTCTATACATGCTTGAACCCCTATAACTACAGTACAGTTACTGTAGTTATATGAAAACATAGGTTCTGAATTGTCGTATATTGACCCCCCTACAAATATGGAACCTCCAGTGAATATGTATATATACCTAAACTCCTGTAATTATAGAAGGTTTAAACTCGGAACCATAATATACGGGGAACCTTAACCCCCCTACAATTATAGGACCCCTAGTAAATGTCTATACATATTTGAACTCCTGTGATTATAGGACAGTTATAGCGCTAATGAAAACAGGGTGTACTCTTTGTCTTATGTAGTATCAAAAATTCTACTTACTTTATCTTGTAGTGTCCATAAGCATATGATCGTTTACCATCATTCAGTAAATATCGTTTATCATCATACGCTGAAAGAGAAACTTTATTCATAGTCATTGTATACAATTGATGTTTTACACTTCTAATTACTGTCATTTTTGAATACATACTTCCATTTGTTTCCAGTGTATCATTATACATGTCGTGTCTTATATCAAGTTTAGTTACACTATGAATAATTCCTTTAGCTCTTTTACTTTCTGTACCATCATCAAACTTGATACTGTACATTTTACTTTTCAATGCAATAAATTCAGTCATTGGAGTGTTAATATGTTCCATTTTCATTTTTCCAATAACTTTTTTGTTAGTGTTATCTTTATATTTGATTAATTTAGAATTTGTAATGTCACTGAGATCAAAATACTCTTTATTTTTATACATATCTTTGTATATATCTTTTGTCGTAATGGTATATATTAGTGAATCAGTATCCATGTAATGTAGAATACTGTTATTTCCTTTATATTTTTTCTTGATATAATTATAATGAAAATCGTATATCAAAGTTTTTGAGATATCTAAAATTGAGAAACCCACATAAATTGGTTTATCAAGCACTATTTTATCTCGTGCATTATGAATTGCAACTAAGTTTTCATCAAATATTTTACTAGCTATAAATGTTGGTTTCGATGCATATTTATTTAACATTTCAGTGGATGTTACCAATTTCACATTCACACGTTTTCTTTTATCTTCCATAGTTTTTCCAAAAAATGAATTATTCATCAGTTTGAAGAAGTTCTTTTCAAATTCATTCTTTGCTTCTTTTCTTTTTTCAGTATTAAAATCAATGTAGTCCTTAATCCATGGTTTCTGATCAAACTGTAATACTTTGTGAATCTTTTTCAATATTAAACCTGCATCAATTGCTTGTCTGAGATTTCTTTCATGAATTACATAATTGGTTTTGTCATTGAGTGTAGGACTAAGCTTTGTGTATTTTCCAACTTTAATATTGTGCTTCTTTGCTACTTTTTTGGAATAATCAGACAGCATAGTTTTTGAAATCAATACATGTTCTGGACAATATGGTAATTCATTATGTAAATCGTAAAGTTCCTTTGGATATTCCAAATCAACTTCTAAAATGTGTCCCTTTTCTAGATTATTATTACATAAGTCATCATAACTAGGTAGTATATATTCTTTAGGTTCTGTCCATTTGAATCCACCATATGGCATACTTTGAGACATTGCCCAACCATACAGGTTATTTAAATCTAAATATGCTAAATATGTACTTTTCTTACTTTGATCAAAATTACTCAAATATTTATTGTTTGCAGTTCCTTTGCGATTTGTTACAATAGAAACACCACCTCGTAATCCTTTTTCAATCATTAAATGCATATTAATATCTGAAATCAACTCCAATTTAATTCCCGTCATTTTTAAACATGCATCCCATGACAATCCAGGTGCTGTTAAATAATGAGCTGGATCTAATTCATAATATTCTAAACAAGTTTTTCGAAAATTTTCAAAAACATCTGCCAGTAACAACACATCAGTTTTTAAATACAAATCGTGATAATCCCCAAGAGTTTTAATATTAAATGTTTCACATACTTGGTGAAAGAACTTGTAATCAGCTTTACTAATTTCTTCTCCAGTTAAATCATTTTTGAAATGTTTTTGCTTGAGTTTACTTATATCTTTTTCAAATTTCTTGAAACTTGAAACATAACTATAAGGATAAACACCCTTTCTTGTAATTACATCTGTTAACTTACCAAAATCATTTTGAGTATATTTGAATTTATCAATTCCACTCTTTTTCAAATCATCAACCAATTGACTTAAACTTGATGACATGAACTGATAACTATCAATAAAAGTTAAATTATTTCTAATTTTTGTAACTAATTTCTTACATTTTTTATCATATTCTTTTCTTTCTGTACCAATAGTGAATGAAACATATTTTTCCATATTATTTGGAATTACAGTAAGTTTTTTGTTGAATTTTCCAATGGCTTTCATTAAATGATGTGAATCATAACCCTTCAAATTATGAATTATAACAGGAATTCTTTGCGACAATGAAAGTTTCAAATTACACTTATTACATGCAGCACCTCTGAATAATCCAGTTATATGATTATGATCTCTAACTTTTTTATTATCTTGTGTAAATGTAGTTTTACATATGTAACATGTTGTTGCTCTTTTATATTCTTGCAATTGATCATGTGATTCCCAAATTATATCTGACCTTTTAAATTCTTTCATATGCTTAATTATTTCTTTCTCTTCTTCGAATAAAGATTCAAAAAACTTCGTCGCTGCATCTTCACCACGAAAATATTTATATGGTTTACTATATTTACCATTCTCATGACAAACAACTTTATAACCAAATGAGCAGCATTCATGTTTTTGTGTTCGTATTGTATATGATTTATTATTGAGTTTTTGTTTGGGACGTTTCAATTTTTCAAGTACAGCTTCCATATCAGCATATATTACAAAAGGACATGGAACTGTATTTTTCAAATGAACAAATTTTATGATACTTCCATCATTAGGCATTTTAATAGCTTGAGAACCATTTATTGAAAAACATCTTTTACTATGTTTATCACAGCTTTTCTGACTAGCAAAATATTGAAGACAGTGTTTACAGTGATACTTTTTGTTATTATTTTTATTGCGCCGTAGTAGAAGTTTATCAAAATTCTTTATCCATACATAATGTTTTTTATCATTTTGTTCGGTATATAGAAGATCAATGTGATTGTCATATTTTTTATCTGTTGATCGAATAACTGTAAAATTATTACTTGTATGACCGTAAACATTAATAGAAATATTATATTTTTCTTCAATTTTAGGAATATCTTTCATGGAAACAGGTGTTTTAATATCAGATAAACCTAAATCAATACATACTTTTTCCAAATGTTTGCTGACACGTTCTAAATGCTTTTTTTCAGGATTTGGATCTAGAACTCTTGCTAAGCAGTATATAAAACATTTATCGTCCGTATTTTTAATATTTATCGTAGCTTTTTTATTTTGAATCCAATCTGGTAGTGGAATATAACTTCTCGCAGCTAATGGATTGATGCGAGTAATATGTAGACGGTGTCTCTGAATTTCATCAACAGTCCAACCAGATCCTTCATTAGTAAATCTATCTATTTTTCGCATTAATTTTCCATTAGCACGTCTCAATTTCCTTTTAATTTCACTTCTGTTATTTATAGTAACAGCTCTACTGTTAATATAGAATTCATTTGTAATAATATTATTTTCAGGGCCAAGTTTTGAAAATACAATTGTCAGCCCCAAATTTACTTGTATAGAACCTCTTTGAACTATAGTTTTGCACAATTCAGTTATTCTTTTCTGTAACTTACTCATTTGTACTTCTGGATCGGCTTCATTGACAATAGTTAAATCATAAATCGTTACATTATTTTGCAAGGCATGTTCAGTTCTTACGCTGGGATTTATTAATATATTACTTTCTCTTTCATAAATATAACCACGATTAATTCTTTTAATAAATTTGGGAGAATGTATTTTGATATTTGTTTCTGACTTTGGATCAACAATTTTAGTAATAAATTTATTTCTATTTCTATCATAATGATATTTTTGGATGAGTTTATTAAACACTGTACCGGTTCTATTAATAAATCGTTTTGTGTCAGGATTTTTAACTTTCTCTTCATTCAATATAACTTTTTTAGCAGTAGATTTCCTTCTTGATCTTTGAATATTTATGTTGTTATTAAAATTATCATCTAAAACAAGTACAGCACCTTCAGAATTTAAAATATAACCAGAATTAATCAATCTATTATATTGTGGTCCTTCAAAATCAATAAGTCTTCCATAAGGGTTTCGAATACGTCTTCTACTTGGATCTTTTGTTGTACCAATTGGTCGTCCTCGGTTCATTTTCTTATTAGTATTATTCATTTTATTAACAAAATTTATTTCTTTAAGTGACTTTTTCATTCTACTAATAAAATTTCTTTCTTTAAGCAACTTTTTTATCCACTCATTAAATTATATATCATTCTATATGATATATAATTATTCACGTTCTTCACTAGTGTTTTTGCTTATATTATTTTTATGTTTATTGGTTCTTTCATGGTTTAGTTTATTTTTCAAAGTACAAGTTATATTACATTCATGACATGTCCACATTTTGGGAGGATGCTTCTTATTACTAGATTTGATAACAACTTGATCTTCATTATCTTCATCACTTTCATCACATGTTGGACAATTTGAATTTTCGATCGTATCCTTTAGATTGCGTAAGATGTCTTCTGCTATCTTTTTTGGAGATTTATAGTCAGGATCATACAAAAGTATCAATTCAACGAGTCTCTTACAAAAGGTTTTATCTTTATTTACCATTTTATTATACACAAAATATTTTATTTAAGATATTTTTAAAAATAATTTTATATCACTATGTATGATATAAAATTGTATCAGCAACTATATTATCACTTTAATTCTATAAAACCTGCATTCTCTCCATTATTGAAACCATCAATTTCTGCATATAATTTTCCAACAAGTTTTCCTTTAGTGATTCTTCTTACTACAAAATCAAATTGTTTAGGATTTTTTTCAATCTTCTTGGCTTTTATATAATCATTAATAGATTTCGTAGAAAAGACTTCAACAATATTATCTTCACCATGTTGTATTACTTTTAATATATAAGAGTCACCAAATTTACCTTTTATTGGTTTAATATGCTTAACAATATATGTTTCATCAACTTCAAGATCTTGAAATTTGGTAACTGGAGTGGGTGTGTTATTGTTTGTCATTTTATTATACAAAAATTTTCTCTTTAAGTAATTTTTTATTACTTTATATTTTCTAAATTTTCCACAGGAATCCACTGATTATATTTCTTATTATAACCACTCCATTTAACTAGAGCATGATCGATACCATTTATCTTTTTCTTTTGTAAAACCTTTTCAATTCTGTATAATTCTTGATTAGTTTTCTGTAATTCATTCTCATAAAAACCTCCTTCTAGGATTTCACCAAGACTATCACGTAAAATATATGTAATTGGAACAGTATTTTTTACTTTGTCAATTGTGAATACTTCTTCAGACCAATTTGGTAAATATCCTTTTTCAAACAAACCTTTTATTCTGCCAATTCTAACTTTATCGTTAATTTTAAATTTTGCTTTCTCTTTAGTATTATAATTGGTTTTATTCAATGTATTCTCTAGTGCTAATTCATAATTAGTTTTCTCTCTTGCTTTTATTGGGCTCATTCCAATTGTTGTATGAAATGTACTATTATATCCTTTTATTAATTTATCCAGCATATTAATCCAATTTCTAGTATTTTCTGCTGTAAATCTAGTCCACATTTTTTCCTTGAGAGTTCTATTGAATCTTTCCACAACTGCTGATTTATGATCTCCGAAAGTTGAATATCTATTAATATTATTCTCTTTCAACCATTCATTCATGTTCCCATTGTAAAATTCTTTGCCTTGATCAACCCATAAATGTTTCGGTATTGAATTTGATTCTTTTACTATTAATTTGAAAGCGTTAGTCACACTTTCACCTTTTTTATCTCTTAATGGAACACTCCAAACAAATTTTGAAAAGACATCAATAACATTTAGTATATATCTGTATCCATTATTTTGTTTACTCCATTCTTGCATTTCAACTAAATCAGCTCCCCAAACTTCATCAACTTCAAATACATTTACCTGTCTTCTTGTAAATTTTCTTCGATTCGGTTTGTGTAATTCTTTTGCTAATTCTTCAAAGGGTCCAACTACTGTTTCTTCATTGGACCCCTCATTAGGTTTTTTGACATTTTCTCCTTCTTAACACCAAGACCAAACTTTGCTTTACTTTTCATGATATAATATACTAATTTAGCCATATTCCTTTGTATTCCATCAAATCTCGAATCATTTGCAATTTCATATGCTCGATGGGCTAAAGCTTCATCACTAATATTTCTATTAGCTGTATCGGTATTCGCAGTATAAAACTGATCATGCAATTTACACATTCTATCTAATTCATTTATTCCCTGATAACCTTCGAGATTTCTCTGTTCATATTTGGTGCCCGGACCACAATACGAGTAATTATTTTGATTATTAAATGATCCATTATTTACATATTCACCTTTATTTGATGGTAAATGTAATTCTCCAACAGTATTACCAACGGTGGATAATATATTATTAAATACACCCTGTCCGCTTTTATTAGCAATGAATTGTGACTTTTTCGTATTACATATTTTACACTGAGCAGTCGCTCTTTTTCTATTATTAGATGTGATCAGCTCTTGAATATTTATAGACTCTGTATGTTTTTTACATTTCAAACAATACATTTTTACATAAGTGATTTAAAATTATATAACATTATTTTTGTTATATAATTATTTTAGTAGACAATCTTAGGCGTTTGTCCGTCAGATGTTAATTTCATCACTCTATCGGATATTGTTACAATATACATACTAGTATCTGCAGGAACATTAGCACTAAATTTGAAATTAAGTTTTATAGTCATAACATTAGATTTGACTCTTTCACTCTGATGTCTTACATCGAAAACTATTAGAGGAAAAAGCTTCTTGTAGTTTATCATATCTATTTGTGTTCCTCCTATTAGATGATTAAATTCATAGTACTCTCTTTTAAATTCGTCAGCCATATCACAAAAATCTACGTAGGTATTTGTAGTAAAGTCTAAAGTTGGATCTTCTGCTGGATATTTTTCACTATTTAGTTGTACAAAAGCATTGGTCAAACTAATATGGTCAAAAACTGCTGGATTTTGTTCTTGAGTACTTGTTTTATTTGTTTGAAAACCAACTACTATCCATCTTGGTTTTTCA
The DNA here is from genome assembly GCA_905160935.1 of Enchytraeus crypticus. Taxonomy (NCBI): domain Eukaryota; kingdom Metazoa; phylum Annelida; class Clitellata; order Enchytraeida; family Enchytraeidae; genus Enchytraeus; species Enchytraeus crypticus. The sequence continues at coordinate 4,929,015 of CAJHZI010000873.1, read as the reverse complement.
ATTCCAGCAGATCTATTTATCATCCATTCATAACTTCGAACATTTGGTATTACTACAGTATGTTCATCATTTCTACTACTAAAATTTATTGGAATTTCTCTCTTATTTTTTACATTCTCAAGCAATGCAGTTCGCATTTCGATCGACGGTGTTATTTTAGGTATTAACCATCTAATATCTGTCAATAGAATTTTACCATTAGGAACGTTATTTGGTCTATGAATAGACATAGCATCTGATCCTCTAGTAAATTTTAATGTATGTCGCAGGTTATAAAGAACTTTATTATACTCTGCAAATCCAAAAATGTGTGAAAATGGAATGTTGAATGAAAATTCTCCAGGTGTATCATTATCCATTAGTAGTGTTCTTCGAATTGCAAATCCTTTATTGTAGTTAGGATTTATTTGTGGTGTAAAATGATTAGCCACTATTGCTACACCTGCTGCAACAGCTGGCGAAGCTGTGTATTTAGCAGATATTGCATTTAAATTTGTGTCTTTTCTCCAGCACTGATTTAGTCCTGCACTAACATTAAAATCATCTGGATAAGATAGATATCCTAACATCGAAGTAGTATGACCTGGATAATTTAATGTTTCCATTGTTACTCCTCCTAAGGAATATTCTATGCTTTTGAATAGATACATAATAGCATTATTAATCAGAGCTATTTGAGCATCAGCAGCATATGCATTTTCATTATCACCTCTAACTAATCTTCCTCTTATGTTAATAATACTTTTAGATGGGACATAGTAATCATCACTTGCTGGTATATCAATTTCTATTGTTCTATTGCTATTATTAAAATCTCCCCTACTCTGTGGAATAAAAGATATCAATGCTTTTCTTTCAATACTGTTATCAACCAATATTGATGATTGATGAGCAAATAGGTCATTTTGAACTTCAGTCTCCATTTTATAAATATATAATATTTTTAAATTAATATTTAAAAATATTTTTCATACATTCGATTTCAATGTTCTGTATTCAAAAAATTAAAATCTTTTTAATCCACTACCAGTTTTCAGACTTTCTAGTATTTGTCTTGAATTTGTATCTAATTGTCCCTTATGCTTTTCAGCAGCTATTTTTCTAATTAATGCTTTACCTCCTTCTGTTAGTGCAAACGCTCCAATATCACCCATTGCTCCTAGCATTGGTTTTGCAATTAAATCTTTATTGTCGTATACATATGAACCAATTCCCTTTAGTGTATCAACAAATCCCTGACCATATATCATAGGTCTTTTTGAAGAGTAGATTTTACTTTTTTGTTTGACTATCATTTTATAAATAACAATAAATTTTAATTACGTTTTTCTCTAATTAATATATCTATGGTAATTTTCTCACCCATTAAATCCAATGGTTTGTTATTTTGATCTGTCAGCCATAGTCTAATACTTTGAATATCTGGTCTTCCAACAACTGGTAAAAAGATTAATTCCGGACTCGGTTTCTCAATTATTTTGAAACCAGGAGATACTCTCGGACTAAAGCTATAAATAACATTTGATCCTTTGCTATTAAGGTAACTACCAATAACAATATCACAATGTATCAGTATGGAATTAACTTTTTCAATGTCTATTATATTTGGAGATTGATGAATACCATGCGACAGACAGTGATTATCACTCGGAAATCCTAGTGTAGATCCTATTGAATTTTCAATTCCTATATCAACCATGTAATCTTCATTTGAAATATCTAGAATAGTTTTGAATGTTGGTTTATAATAGTCTATGTTTATGTAATATTTATCGTTTATTTTATCGTAGTCACCGTTAACTTGCATTTCTTTTTGTATCATAGCGTTTATCTCATAAAATTCATAAGCACCTTTCAAAAATGTGATAGTTTTCCAAGTTTTTCCCTTATCGCTGGAGTATTTAAATGTATTATTAGCTTCAGTTATGTTTGGCAATGAATTATATGTATGAAGAGATAAAAATGCTAATTCATATTTTTTATCATCCAATCTTATTGGAGGATTAAGCCACGTTGTGAAATCAGTTTCATTACTTGATAGTGTCAATTTCGCCATTTTATAATATAATACATTTTTAAATTACTTCAAAATTATTTTTATAAATTTCGTCATAATCTTTTTTACTGATGGTTTTTATTCTTAATAATTCATCCAAAATACTTATTGCTGTATTGCGTACTCCATTGTTTCCGGCATGAATTGCTGCTATATTTTCATTTAATAGATTCACTAATTGATCTGCATTTTCATAAATTATAGGTTGATCTCCTTTAGGTCTACCTCTACCACGTTTTTGTTTGACTATTTTTTTCTTTTTCTTTTTTAATCCCTCGCCAATGAATTCACTTCCTCCTTTTACCTTTTGTAATATAACTTTATACTTTTTCAAAGTTCCTTTTTGTGATTCGAACATTGCTTTTTGAGGGTCAGATGGTTTTCTATCTATACGTAATTTCTGTCCTATACTTCTATTATTTTTTTCTATCTCATTCAGTATTCGATCTATTTCATTATTTTTGTATACTTCACTTGGAAGAGGTAAACTAAGATCTTCTAAATTCTCACGATCAGTTTCATTGAGATTTTTGTCTAAATTAACAGTTAAAGTACCTTTCTTTGGTGTAGATTCACGATATTCAACTTCAGGAATATCTGAGGTATGAAATGGGAGATCTTGCAATGCTTCCCTTTGATCATTTGCTCTCATTAATTGATTAGTAAAAGGAACTAAAATATTGCTCAAGTTTTGTTTATCAGCATCAATTTTTGTTCTATACTTTTACTAGTTTCTCTTGTAGTATCAAGTATTGGTTTAAATAATTTAGCTTGACTCTCATATGTCTGTTGATTACCTAGCTTTTCATCTATATCCCGCTGCTTTAGTTCATTTGTAAGCGCCTTGTATTTATTTAAATCAAACTCTTTCATCATTTTAATAAGTGCATATATTTTTAAATTATGTATTTTTATGTATTATTATGTGTTTTTATGTATTATTATGTATTTTTATGTATTATTATGTATTTTTATGTATTATTAGATATTGTTCAGGTATATACATATTATTGTAATTTAAGATATACCGACCACAATCCGCGTCTTCCCATAAATTTATTACAATATATCCATGCTTTTTACTCCAAGCCTCCTTACATATATTTTCGAACTCTTCTAAAGTCATATCACCATTTACATGTGTATCGTAAAAATATTTCTGAGTCTTCTTATCTTGACGAAACAAAATAAAAATATTAGCATTTTGACGTATACCATGCTTTTTCAGATGATGTAGGCTCTGACATAAATAAAACACGTTAACATTATTGTGTCTTCCTTGACAGAAGTAATCTGTCATGACTTTCTGATCTTCATTCATGACGTCATCAAAAATTACAACATGTGTTTTATTTGGATCGAGTTCAGATGGATGAACAATTCCATCGTCTGGATTGTGAAAAGTAACAATGTCTTTATTTCTTTTAGTCATATTTTTTAATTCAGTGTTAACATCTCGAAGGAATTTGTATGCATCTTGATCCGGTGTCATTGTATACACCATTATATCATCATAATACACTAATTTTTTCATAATTAAGTTCATTACTAAGTTAGTCTTACCACAACCAGTGCTGCCAGCTAGTATCATAAATATATTTTTAGGAAATATGTCGTGATGACTGCTTTTATAGTTGCTACCGTAAATTTTATGATAAATTTTCGAGTAATCAGTATTCAAGTCAACCATGTTTTAATCAATAGTTTTATTATTTTTTAATTATTTCTTTCGTATAATTCATTTTCCACATCATTGAATAAGAATCCATTATTCAGTTTGTAAAGAACATAAATACAGTAATGTCCGCAGATAATTTCATCTGACGCTTGAATTTTGAAAGTACTATAATAACGCTCTTTACCTTTACAATAATTCAGCACTTCTACAGGTGGTGGAAATCCATAACTGTCAAAATATAAACATTTACCATTCTTGCTGTTAAGACATGTCCAGTGTGTGCCATCTCCTTTGCTATCATCAATATTAAGAATTAGACTTTCATTGTTACTAATTGATCCTTTAAGTTCATCTCGCATGAATATACCTTTGAAATTTTTAATATTTAACTCTTTACATTTTTCTAATATATCAAAATTACTTAGTGGTTTAATAATTTTGAATGAATTTAGAAACTGGGGGAAGTTTATTCCCCCTCTCGTTCTAAAAAAATTCCGTTTCCGTTGACCCTTTCCAAATACAACCCATTGCCCCACATAGCACCTTTTAAATGTTTACAATCACAATCACCGAGTCCAATTTTCTTCAGTGCATTTGAAAGCGTTTTACCAAGAACTGGAATTGGTGCTATTGCGTCACTTATTATACCAGAACCTATTTGTTGTTTTGTTATATCTTCAATAGCCTTATTATGCCTAGCCATTTCTGATGTTTGTTTGCTGCTATTAACTGCACTCGCGATTCCTCCAGTTAAACCTCCTATTGCGCCAACTATAGCAGGGATTGCCGCTGCTAAGAGAGGTAAAAATCCACCATTCTTTTCCAAGTGTTTTAATTGCGAATTACTAAGACGTAATTGAACACCAGATTTAGCATTTTTTATTTTATTAATTTGAGTTTGTGTTAGTGGAATAGTCATATTACCTGATAGATTCTTTTTAGATATACGTATTGTAACTTCTCTATTATTTTTACGTGCTCTCTTTATCTTTTCGATTTGATTTCGAGATAGTGAAACTCCAAAATTTGTATATTCTGTCATTTTATATAATTATTTAAAATTAATTTTTTTAAAATAATAAATGAGTGATTCAGTAACAAAAGCGGGGTCAACAAGAAATACTACTTATGAATACATTAAAGAATATGTTAGTTCTAAATTTTTTAAACTCTATAGATATATTGATACTAAATTTAATATAACCGGTGGAAAAATGCAGGGTACATTAGATATGGATGGTAACACTATTATCAATGTAAAAATACCTGAAAATGCTAATGAGGTTATAACAAAATTATATTGCGATGAAAAGAATAATATTGTAAAAAGTGATATTACAAAATTAGTGAAGACAGTAGATTCTTTAGGTTATTACGTTAATAATGAAATTGGCGGAAGAATAATGCGTTTACAAGGTCGAACTGATGAAATGACTAAACAAATAGAAACTAAACTCAATAAAGAAGGAGATATAGTTACTGCAACTCTTGATATGAATTTCAATACTGTATCAAATCTCAAATTTCCAATTCATTCATTAGATGCTACCAATAAAATGTATGTTCTATTAATGAATAGTAAGGATAATGTACATATTACTGATTTAATCAAAATTGCGACTTCTATAAACCAAGTAATAAAAAATTATGATAATTTTAAAGTATATAATAAACATCTTGAATCACATGTTAACCTTGTAAGTAATCTGATTTCAAAATATAATGCAATATTTCATAAACGAGAAGTAGAAAAGAATTATAATGACCTTGAGAATTTCTCACTTATAATCGATTTGAAAGCTTATCTTATCCGTATAATAGAAATACTGCCAGAAAATGTTTTTATAGAAGTTAAATCTAAGCTAGTTGAAATGAAGCTTGTATCTACTCCTGAGGAGAAATCCATAGGAAGAAACTATAGAAGACTGATTAATGAATTATCGAAACTTGTTGATCCTTTGAGAGAAAATAAAGAATTGGAATTACTAATACAGAAAAATTTATTACTTCTAGATATGAAATTTGTTTATTTTATAGAAAAGTTAAAAAATATTCTTTTAATGAATTTAGTTAATAATTAGTTAATATACATATATTAACTAATTTGCAGTGAATTCGTATAGTATTTGTTTATAAACATCAGCTGTTAAATTGCCGTTACAGGAGACAATGTAGTCCAATTTATATTTTATTTTAGTATACTTTTCTATTTCCATATTAAGTTTATTATTCATATTTTGAAAGTTAAACCTGCTACTAATTCCTGTTAGTACAGCACTTGCAGTTGATAGGACTATTATTGCAGTTGGTGGAATTACAACAGCAGTAGCAGTTGTAGCAAGCACTGCTGAAATTATTATAGAACTTATTGTGGTTGTGTAGGAAAGTGCCTTTATAATAGTCCTTTTCTTTTTCTTTTTCTTAATATTATGCATAGACTCTTCCAATTGTCTAGTTAAAAACTCCTTTAGTTTGTTAGATAGTACAACACCATCAATGTGATCAGTCATTTGATATATGTAATAATTATATAATTGATTTTAAACGGAAAATATACCTTGGACTGATTAAGTTTTTCTGAAAATTATTTCTTGACTGCATTATTTTCGAAAACTTTGAGACAACCCCTGAGACATGAAGTGCAATACTACTATCACTTCTGATTTTATTTTGATACGACCCCTTACTTGTTTGTTTACCTCATTAGAATACCGATAAGTATTCTATTGGGTCAACTGCGACTGAAAATTTTGTAACTGGGTCATTTGTGTTTTGATGCATAAAATAAAAGTTTTCAGGGACAAACTTGTTTTGATCACGCAAATTATAAACAAATACAATTAAGCACATGATCCTATGAATACGTGTAGCCTACGTGGTGTGAAACTCATAATGTGTATGACGTCAGTGCGGGTACCCGTACGGATGTCACAGAAGCATTTATATCATTCTCAGACAGATATCTACTAGTGATTTCTCTTTCCTATTTGAAACACAGTCAATACTGACACAGTAAAAATAGAAAAGATAGACCACTTTCAGCATCACCCATCACTTTATATCAGTATAACTTTGCTCTCAATCCAACAAACTCTTCTCATTTTGTTATCCCAAGAAAATAAACCAAAAAATTTAATAATAAAAAATCAATAAAATAAATCACTTTGTCATTATTTGCCAGTACATAAAAATATTCAACAGATGGTGCTAATGTGTTGAAATTATCTTAAATTATATTACTTTATTTCATATTTTCAATTAACGTGAAATATAATATATATTTCATATTTTCAATTAGTCATTAATATACTTTTTCTGCTATCTTATGTAAGTGTGGTTCTATGATTTGAGTTGTAGTTATTACAAAAAGGAAAGGTATTGAAGTTTTTTGAACACCATTAAAAAGTTTCTAATCAGTCCTTTATAAGTTCGTGGAGATCTCTGATTTAAATAAATGGAAAAACTACTTGAAATACTAACGTTGGTATTTGAAATAATAATTCTTTTGATAAAACTCTTAAAACTTATCTGGTAAAGCAAATGGCGATACTGTGGTGGCACAAACTTCCATAGGGGGGCCCCCAGAGGAAGTTCAGTGGAGTTCCATGGATTTTTCTTTGGGGGCCCCCAAATAAAAATGATCTTTATTTATTAACTTAGAATCATTGCGTCAATACAATTTTAATTAATTTAATTTATTTATTATATTTCGGATAATGAGATATTTACTATATTACTCTATTTTATAAATAAATTTCTAAACCAAATTGCATGAAGCACTCGTTAAATTACAAACTTTTAAAATCTGTCTATAATCTAAGAGCATTTGTAAATGATTCGTTACATTTACAAATGGAAAATATTACAATTTGTCACCTATATTTGTAGGCGAAAAATTACACTTTAGTAATATAATGTAACATTTTCGTTTTCTCCTATGAATATAGGAGGTTTGGGGGAGTGGGTCCACATTTTATAAACTTTTAAAATCCTTCTATAATCTAAGAACTTTTCAAAATGTTTTATTACATTTTGAAATGGAAATATTACAATTTTTCACCTATATTTTTAGACCGTTTTTAAATGTTGAGTTATTTTTAAAAAATGGAAAAATATTATAAATTTTTACCTATAAATGTGGGAAAAAAATAGCAGGATATCCTTAAAAATATGATAATTTTTTACCTATTAATATGAGTGAAAAAATGCAGTTCAGTAAAAAATGGTGATTTTTTCAATTTCTCCTGTAATTGAAGGGGGGTCAGTATACGGTAATGCATAGGCAGTGTTTTCGTTGGGGGTCAGGGGACCCCTGAATTTTGGGTTAATGACCCAAGTTTCTTCATATTTATACTACTGCCTACTCTTGCAGATTGCTATTAGAATCGTTGATTTTAATTCATGGAAATGTTTATCAAGACTGTCTATATTTGAAAGACTTATGACTAGTCTTAAATGTTGTATAAGATTTTGAGTAGTTTACTTCGCGCTAAGTTATAGTGCTATTTGTGTTTTATTTGATCGCTTTTATTGTAGTTACGCGTATTCTCTTGTATTTCAATTAGCGTTATGACTCAGTTCAGTAAGTGGACTTTGATTGAACTGATGTTGTATAACTTTGAGATTTTCTATATTGTGCTTTTTAATTCATTTCTAGTATGTGTTTGCTTTTAGTGTATTTTTTTGTCGTATCCAATGTCGTGCGTGATAAGTGATCTATAGGAGAGGTTAGAGCAAGTAAAGTTTCTATGAAGGAAGTCTAAGAAGCGCTGCTATGTCATAGAGGCTATATTAATTAATTAAAGCCCATGTTTCGTTGAGGTAACTATTATTGATCTCGTAGGCCTATATGATGCTGTACCCAGGTACTTTGCTAATGTTTTTAGAACTGTGGAAGCAATACTTGAAGCGTGCATTTGCATTAATTTATGATAGATTTTGTGTGCATCACTAATGAGCACTTATGAGATATTCTGGAGGTGATGATATAGAACAATACTAGGTAGCCAGGTAATTTGCTAGTTTTTCTTAGAACAGCAATGAGATGCCTGTAGTCTATGTCGTATTGAATTATTTAAGATTTTGCGGGGAGATTGTTAATAATGCATGGCCCATGTTGCCTTTTGCTATATGTGGAGATACAAGCAGCATTTATTAATTATTTTTTGCTAGGGAAGAATCGTATATAGGCAATGCCCGTATAGAGAGAGAATGCAGAGGCTCAACGAGATTTGATTTTTATTGCATTGATTTGCATAAAATGTTAATCAAAATGTACGTGGAGAGATTTTGACATTTAATGGCTAGCTTATTTAAGATGTAAAAATATGCTAAGTCAATCATTTGAAGGATGATATTTGTGAAGCTTTGGAGGTGTGTTATAACAGCCCATACGTATTTTTGCCACGTATTGCTTAACTGTACCGATGTTGTAATTAATTTGTGGTTGACAATGTGCTTATTGTCCAAGAGGTCTTATCAGAGACGACATGTAATTGTATAACGCGATCGACTTGTCAGTGTTACGTAATGATCGTGGAAGGCGCAGTAGAGACGTCGTGGTGATTGACTCAGGTCAGTGCGGAACTGAGGTCAAATATATTGATGTTTCTTATGTCACAGTGAGTTGTGATGAGAATATTAAATTCTTTTATTGATTGATTCAAGTACTATAATTAATTGTTCATTAGAATATATTTGTGTCTATTTTAATCGCACTGCTTAATTTGAAGATTGGTGTTGTCACTGTTCCTATTTTTGCTCGCTATGGTTCTTATAATTAGTATTAAATATTTGCGCGTATTAGAGTGTAGTAAACATTTAATTTACTTATAGTGGACTTAGAAATATTTTGTGCAACTACATTTCCTAATTTTGTGAGATCCATCTTCGGTAAAAGATGTTATATTTATGTTCGAGCAGTGGAGAGCTCTGAAGAGAGGGCGGGTGGTAGTGTTGAGAACTTGAAATTATACATATATAATTAACTTATTATTAATTATTATGGATATAATTTTTGTCACAATCCAGCATTTTGTGCTATTGGTCAGGCAGTGGTCAGAGCTGCAGAGTAATTGAATCTGATTGGTCAGTTACCAAATGACCAAGCGTCACCTGTGGTAGAATACGGGATATTCGGTAGAAGGGAGATTATTGAAGTTGTGGCGGCGAGACGGGCAAGTCCACACGGCGTAGGCCCAGGGCCGAAACCGGAGTTGAAGTCGGAGTATTGATATTTTAGGGATTGTGTGTTTAGATCTTATATTAAATTTTAAGTTTTAGTGTTCGTACATATTAAATTGTATTGCTGTTCTTATTGACTATTAAATTTTGAGATGCTATTGAAAAATCTGTGCCTTGACTTCAATAATCATCAGTAAGGAATAATCACAGAGAGCCTCACAACTACTTCAGATCGGAGTCCCACACGCCTCTGAGAATACCATCTCATGTGTGCTAGTTAGAGTAGGCCAAGGCATTAAATTAGAGTCACGGACCGAACAAACGTCCTGTGCTGTGCTCCAACGGCGAGTTGCGACACGAAGGCAGCATCAGCGACGCGAGTTCTTTATACGTAGACTGATATATTTCTTTGATTTCCATACTGGCTGGTTGGAATATTGCTGATAAGAGGAGGAGGTCATCGATTCGATTTGCCTAATCTCATCCTGACCTGTCTCTGACCGCGTATTCACTGTGGACTAAACGAAGATCAAACACAACTTTTCAACTTCCTTTTACCATCAAGCCACAGTAGCTACGTACATAGGCCTGCTTTGGAAGTCCCTAAGTCGTCATAATTCGCTAAAAGACGTTAAAATCCAACATACAGTAAAGAATGTCATTATAGATTCAAACACAGGCACAGTACAGATGTGTCAGCGTCAGACGATGCTTCATGAGAGATACAACTGAAAGTACAAAGACAGACACTAACAACCATACGAGAAAACAATTGAAAGTACAAAAACAGACACTAACATACAAGTAGGTAATATAATTGAAAGTACAAATACAGACAATAACAAACGTACGGGTAGATAATTGACAATATAAAGACAGACATTGACACATACACATATAACCTAACAAGTGACAATAGGCCTACAAAGACAGACACACACCAATAGGTTACCTAATTCTTTTATTATAATCTCCGTGTAGGCATAACACTTTCCAGCACGCTTATATAACTCAATAAAAATTAACATTCTTGAGAAATGATCGTCCATGATAATATTTAGCACTAAGTATTTAACTATAATTAACACTACATGTTACATTACATGACGGTAACGCGTTAGGCAAGATATTCTGTTATCCATTTAGTCCTGTGATGATCGAGATTTTTTAATAGAGCAGCTCAGCAGCTCAGTCTAACCACGGTACTGTAAAGCAGCTAATATTAAAACACGCATAATAGTGAAATAATAACCTATGTTTACATCACCACATGTTTATAGCAAAAAACTGTTTTTTAAACTGTTAGGCAATTCAGTCCACTTTCCGTGTAACAAATCCTGTGAATGTCCGAGATTTTACTCTCAGATCAGCGCGGCTGGGATTCGAACCCACAAAGGTTCAACTCACCTCAGGATCTGCCATTTATAAACTTAATAATTTTACTTAACACCCATAACCACTACGCTAATTAGAACTGAATCACAGAGAGATCGGCAATTTACAATATCACGACATAATCCAACGCGCTATATTAGGGAGGAGTTGATGGAGGATGTAAGCTGGTAAAGCTAATGTTAGCGTCAGTTTCTTCACTCGAAAGCAATGTCAGTGTCGGGCAAGCCCAGGATTTGAGCCCGCACCTACTGATCCGAGGTCGAATATCTTACCGACATCGCCACTGGCTCCAACTAGTAGCAAAAACAATGCAGGAAAAAATGATTAGAGGTATCTCGAGATAACATCCTGGATGATTAAATAAAGAGATGATGAAAAGGAAAGATGAGAAAGGAAGTAGTTGGAAGAAATTATATGTTATGAACCTGCCGTAGAAAATACAGAGAGAGAGAGAGAGAGAGAGAGAGAGAGAGAGAGAGAGAGAGAGAGAGAGAGAGAGAGAGACGTAGGTGTTCGTAGACTGAGTATCAAACATATACATATAATTCTTGAAAAAGTGCTCAAGGAATTCTAGACTAAAACTGAACAAGCATTGTCTCTACAAAAATATACTTTGTTCGTTTGTAGTCTACATGTACCTATAGAACAGACACTATTTTTACAAAACAGGCAATATCATATGCTACAATAGACAAAAATCTTACAAAACTCTACACAGTAGGCAAGCGCTAAGTCGTTGAATTAATAAATTAAAATTTAACGCCAGGTTCCTCACCGGAAGATGACGTCACGGACATCCCCAGAGAATAATGTATCAGAAGTTTTAGTATACAGTTTCAAGACTACTCAATCAATCAATCAATATGAATTTAACTTCAGTTACTTATTTAGACGTTCGATTCAAATATGCATAATGAGCCATTATTAAATCAAATCAATCAATCAATAATCGATAAGAATTTAATCAATAAAAATTTAACGTCCGGTTCCTCGTCATATGGCAATGTCACGGACGTCTCTTGCAGACTCTACACAAACAGGGGCCAAAACATCACACCATGATAACTAAGTACACAGAGTCCACAAGAGAAAATGAGATCAAAGCAGTGCAAGTCCAAGATCCGAGGCAAGCGGGTCAAAATTTAGACCTATGGCGGAAAGAGAGTTTACAAAGTTTTCATCATCTGCAAAACCGTAAAGATTGTCAGTAACGGGCCGAGCACTGAACTTGAACCCTGCCCATACTCATCTGCAGCAGAACAACAACTTAACCAACAATCCACAGGTTCAACCAAACAAGCTACCAACTCAATGTTTTACAAAAATTAAAATAGTTACTTAATTTGTAGAAGGAATGTGGCGATATTTAATGGTTTAGATGAAAGTAACAGTACTGCAAATCAAACAACGCCAAAATAAAATTAATATCTCAATCGCTACCACGCCGTACCTGCATTCATCGATCAACACATCCTGTATTGTAAAAGACAATAAAAAATAATATTAACCAACATTATTTATTTAGTTTTAAAATATATAAAACAACTGTTGCCATAACTAGACGTCGTAAAGTTACTATTGCTAAACGTACATACTTGTATAACTTTTATTGCCACATAATATAAAAATTAATATAAAATTGTAGTAATAATAATTCCAGTGCTATTAATGATAGTAACATTAAATAAATAATTCTTTATTGTCATCAGATTATTTTAAAATAAGAATAGAAAGAATAGGAATAAGATTTCAGTTGAGATCCTCCTGCTTAGTCGCTTTTTAAAACATACGCAGAGTATATATACATAGGTCTAACTTTGAGCGTCTCGCTAATAATAATGTACACAGAAAAATAACTTTAAATAAAAATAAATAACTTAAAGTAACTAGTACATAAATATGCATTGTATTAATACAAATAAATTTACCAAACTTAATCAAGAATCAGTTATTAAATTTAGATCCAAATCATGCAACAAAATTATGCAGAATAATCGAGAGTTAAACAACGAAAGGCATTGCATTTCGTTGTTTAATGCTGCATTGAAAGGCCTAGCAGCTTTATTGAAAGGCCTAGCAGATGTAATGAAAGGCCTAGCAGCTGTATTGAAAGGCCTAGCAGCTGCATTGAAAGGCCTAGCAGCTGTAATGAAAGGCCTAGCAGATGTTTTGAAAGGCCTAGCAGCTGTATTGAAAGGCCTAGCAGCTGTATTGAGAGGTCTAGCTGCATTGAAAGGCCTAGTAGCTGTATTGAAAGGCTTAGCAGCTGCATTAAAAGGCATATGAGCTGCAACAATATTGGCACTACCACGCCACGTTTGCAGAAAATTAAAAATAGAAAATTATTGAAGGAACTGAAGCTGAATCTAATGGAAGGTGACTAAGCCATGCCAAGTTTAAAATGAAGCTCAACATCAAGCTCAGCAGCTATTTGATGGCGAAGAATATAAAACGATTTATTAGAGCATCAGCATGAAGGTACTAAAGAGATCACAAGTAGCCAACTGCAGAAATAAGAAATTAAAGAGAAGATTAAAAGGTGAAGAAACTATATAAAAAGTTAAGACTTTGTGTCTTGAGAATGCAAATGATGATTAGTAAGATTGAAATCAATTATATATTGCTCTAGCTAATGAACCTTTCAATTAATAACTAAACACAGAGAAAAATAAATAAATAATTAGAACAACCAATCAATTGATTGATTATTTGATTACGATAACAAAACTGCCCGTCAATTAATCAAAATCATATAGGTTATTAACTTTATCAATAACTTACAATTTATATACAAGCAGGCCGGAACAATGCATAATTGATCTATTTCACACTGTATTAATACATCCTAATCGATCAATTTCACACCGTATTAACACATCCTAATTGATCTATTTCACACCGTATTAACACATATCCTAATTGATCTATTCAACACTGTATTAACACATCCTAATCGATCAATTTCACACCGTATTAACACATCCTAATTGATCTATTTCACACCGTATTAACACATATCCTAATTGATCTATTCAACACTGTATTAACACATCCTAATCGATCAATTTCACACCGTATTAACACATCCTAATTGATCTATTTCACACCGTATTAACACATATCCTAATTGATCTATTCAACACTGTATTAACACATCCTAATCGATCAATTTCACACCGTATTAACACATCCTAATTGATCTATTTCACACCGTATTAACACATATCCTAATTGATCAATTTCACACTGTATTAACACATATCCTTATTGATCTATATCACACCGTATTAACACATATCCTAATTGATCTATTTCACACCGTATTAACACATATCCTAATTGATCTATTTCACACTGTATTAACACATATCATTATTGATCTATATCACAGTGTATTAACACATATCCCAAATGATCTATTTCACATTGTATATATAAACACATACACACACGTACGCATAAACAAACATAGTGACAAAGTCCTATCAGGTTAAGGCCATCACAATTTGTCATAAACGAAATGCTAAGCTACAAGTTTACATCTTTGACTACGTGACACGCTAGTTAATTTGCTAATAAAACACTAGATATATTCACAGAAGTAACGTACGAACAAAATTACATATAAAAAGTGGTTTTGAGTTTGCATCTGTAGAAAGAGGGGACAAATAGCGTCCCTATCAGCGAGACATTTACTTCTGTGTCTCAATTTAAGCGAGACCTGTACTTACTGTTTCAATTTAAGCGAGACCTGTACTTACTGTTTCAATTTAAGCGAGACCCGTACTTACTGTCTCAATTTAAGCGAGACCTGTACTTACTGTCTCAATTTAAGCGAGACCTGAACTTACTGTCTCAATTTAAGCGAGACCTGTACTTACTGTCTCAATTTAAGCGAGACCTGTACTTACTGTCTCAATTTAAGGGAGATCCGTACTTTGCGTCTCAATTTAAGGGAGACCTTTACTTTGCGTCTCAGTTTAATGGAGACCTTTACTTGTGCCTCTCGTTTTCCCGAGACGTTTACTATGGCCTCCCTTTTCCAGGAGAAGTATAATTCTGTGTCTCTTTTCCATCATAAGTACATTTCTGAGTCTCTGTTTCCGGGAGATCTCTAATTTTGCGTCTTCTTTTTTCAGGAAGACCTCTACAATTCGACTAAGGACGCTAAATGGCACTAAACTCGCTCCGATTCAACTAATAAAATACATTATAAAATAAAACACAAAACAGAAGCTATATCTATTGGATGGAGACGAAGCAATATTGGGCAATGCTATAATTCTGTGACCAATGAGACAGCAGATGCAGGATTTGTGGGCGGAGCTGACCTATATCTGTAAGTCAACTGATGCTCAGGAGAGTTAGGTCCCCAGAGTGATGTAGGCTGTAGTAGATGTTTAATCCTCTGAAATGAATCAAAATTAATCAATGAATTAATCAATCAAACAATAAATCAACCAACCAACTAATTAACAAATCAATTAATCAATGAACCAATTAATCTATCAATTAATCAATAAACTATCGTTTATTCAGTACATCAATTGAATCATTCAATCATTCGTTAAGTCAACCCGATTATGATAAGAGAGTGATTATTTAGTAAACAAGTCAGTCAGTCAATCAATCTCTTATTCACTCATTCTACCAATTCCTAACCCATCCGTCCCTATTGTGTCTGATGCTTACACTGGAATTCCTTATCAGATGTCACATGGGTCATTTTCGGAAAGGTCTGGTTTAGAAACATTTGAAGGTAATGCTGTAGGCGTAAGTGTCCGAATGTCAAGCGAAAGCTTTGTACTATCCAATCAAGCGTCTGTTGAAGCGCACAATGGCTTAATAAGTCAGGGACGGTAAGAATACTTACCGTCCCATACTTTACGTACTTACTGTCTTAATAAATTGAGACAGTAAGTACGGCTGAGGCAAAGCAGTGAAGCTCTTCAGAATTATTCTACTGCAAATATTCCAACTAATCAAATACCATTTAGTAATAACGTCAATAGATTTAACTCACACACAAAACATCCTACAGTTTATTGTATCTTTAAACTCTCCCTCTTTAGTGCACTGCCAAGAGGCAGGTTCAAGGTATATATTCATACTCAAACTCTGCTTTCTCTTAAAACTATCATTTTATAATCTATAAATTTATGCGTTTTATTCAGACATAGCCTTCTACCTCAATCTACTTCAATTATTTATACATTCCAGAAAGCAGTAAATTGATCAATACTCAATTACATACCTCTATTAGTCGCCCTCTGGCGTATATAATTCGATACATGGCAACAATGGGCATGGGCACTAGAGAGCAAAGAGCGACCATCCAACCAAAGACTATGGCCCACGTGGGGTAGACGTAGTTACCGTACACCGGTGGCTGCATGCTCACGCAGCTATATATCAACATCACCTAGACAAACATATACAAGACACTACAAAATAAAAAACTACTAAACTACGATCAGCCATTATTTATCCTCTTTGATGACCCGTTTGTAAGTGCAATTTTGTTTTCGTGCTTCGATGATAATGTGATTAAACATAGTTCTCTCTCTCTCTCCAATGATATCAAGTACTAAAGCTTACGTGCATCCAGCGGTATACAACAACAACAATACGATTAGAGTGCTACTGTTGTCCATGGCAACATTGAGCACAGTGAAACCAAACCAAAGCCGATGAGCAGAGTGAGGGGGTCCATAAACGATGCGAGTCAAAATCCTGGTAGTCAGTCCAAGAAAGGGTACTAGGTCGGTATACATATATTCGCATACTGTTTGCGCAGCTACATATCAACATCACCTAGATAAACATATAAAAGACATTAAAAAGCTATGATCATCCGTGATGATATCAAGTACTAAACCTTACGCGCATCTATCGTTGGCTGGAGCCAGTGGTGATGTCGGTAAGATATTCGATCGTGGATCAGTATATGCGGGTTCAAATCCTGGGCTCGCCCGTCACTGACATCTCTTGCAAGTGAGGAAACTGTCGTTAACATTAGCTTTTTTTAGCTTTTTAATACATTAGCACGCATCGCAGAGTACCAAGACTAAATCATATTTGAATACTTCAAAAAATACTAATGATATCAGAGACATCCATCATCACGACATCTAGTGTTACAGCCATGTTGTATCGTGTAATCGATAAAGATAAGTATAGAATTTGCGGGTACTGCCGAACGGCAGGTCCACAGCACATCGCTCATTCAACCAGTTTTATCCCAGCGTTGATTTTCATCTCTATTCCCCGAGTTGTGTCCGGGTTGTGTGAAGAATTGATAAACCGGTGACTGCACGTGTAGTAGAAGGCGACTAAAGCACTAAGATCCATACCAACCTCAGAAAGGACATACGGTTGGTGAGCGCCTAGGCTCCAGAAATTGCTGCAAAATTTAAAAGAATGGAAGAGTCTCAAATTGGGGATTGACTGATGCATGATATGATGTGGGACAGAGAGGATTTGAGACAGTCCATTCGTATCCCGACCCTGGTTAAACTGTGATTCAAGGGAAGATGATGATGATTGTAAAAATTACGCTCCGCATTGTAAAAAAGGTGGGGAACCACTGGCTTAAACGATGGTGAAGCGAAAACGACATGCGCTAATAAGAAGATTGCAGCAAATAACAATGTGATAGGAGTGATAATAGCATCCAAACCAGCATAATGAAGGGTGTTATGTAGCACCAGCAGATCTTCCATACTACACTTGGTCGTCTACCAAACATCAGCGTCATATCAGCGTAGACCCTTTCCACCTCTACACATAGTCACGTGATCAATTATATGCCAAATGCCGATTGTGCCAAATATACGCACAATCTATCTTTTTCTTTCTTTCTCTCTCTCTCTCTCTCTCTCTTTGCACAATGCCCAATGGCAGATCCATGGCATATGTGGTCTCCGGGAAAAACTAGGAATCTAGGGAAGATGATGTGTATGATAATGATGTTATTATCTTATACTATATTTTGTTTTTATTCTCTCTCCCTCTCTCTTAGTGCACTGCCTCCAGGCATATCCATGTCAAACGACGTATCCGCTCTTCTCTGTCTTCTGTTTTCCTCTTCATGTCCACATATGAGTGGATCTTTAAATCATCTAAAATTACTGATCTCGGTCTGCCTCTACTTCTCTTTCCTTCCATTCTACCTTATGTTACCTATTTTAGTAAACTTTCCCTGCTTGGATTGTGTCATATTCAGCTCTTCTTCCTACTTCTTAACACGACGAAGAAGAGCTGGAATTTGAATAAACAGAATATTAACAAATATATACTGATCACACCACTTAATGTATAATACCAAAGCTAAACCTGATTAAAAGACAATTCATATGCATCAGAAACAAGTAGCCTTGGTTCAAAGCAAAGATAACACACATGAAAACGTGATGAATTGTGGAGATCCCTTAGAGTCCCTGAAAGGTTAGTCACGTATTCGAGATATATGCCAATAGATGTTACAAACTAGCTAAAATAAGAATAAATAACGATTTAAAAGGGCTACAGAGAAGCAATTAAACTGCTCAAACACTACCATAAATAATTTAAATCGCAATTTACTTACTAGTCATAAAATATTCATGCCTGTCCGACTATTTCCATATTTATATTCAATAGTGCTCTTATTTTTTTAAAGTTTCTTTCATTAAATACAAAACAACTGTCGGTTAACGATCACTAGGATTAACACCTTTTACTTGATACTTGTACGTAATTGAAGTTGTTCTGGTATGTATGTAGACTGTACAGTATTGTCAAACCTTTTTTTGTTTCACAAATGTTTAGTTTCGAACAACAAATTACATCACCTGATGTTTATTAGAACCAAAAAACCAAAACGAAGAAAGAAATCACATCATACAGACATCATATCAATGAATGCAAATACATCAAATATTTAAATCACAATCAGATAATTAAAACACTTTATCCAGCAGCCATCAGAGAGAGCGCATAAGTTAGGAAACTCAGTAGTTGTGTTATGCAAGTAACAAAAGAAACAATTAATATACAAATAAAAATAAACTAAACAGTTAATAAATTCACAATTATTATATAAACTAATGAAATCTTAAACAATCGTCATGTTGTAGTTTTTAGGCACAAGTATTTAAATGCGAAACTCCAAAAGAAGTAAAACCATTAAGAAAGATGAGAAACCACAATACTAACTGTATATATGAGCTATGACAATACACTCCAGAAATGCTATAAACATGGCAGAAAATGCGGCAGCGTACCAGTCCAGAATTTGAAACAAGTACATCCCACCCTATAAACAACCAAGATATCAGAGTTTCTTAGAGCTAGTTCTTCCGGTTTTGTGTCTGGGACACTGAAGAGTATACCAACCGTTAAGTGCACGTGTCGTAAGTGGTGGCAAAGCATAAACTGAGGAAGGCAACGGGAAACCACCTCAGAAGTCATACTTTTTCCGAAGCTACAGGCTACGCAAGGTATGAGTTAAGACCTAGCCATTTGCGAAGGGATTAATTTGTTGATCAATGGAATGATCTGTATAGAGAGTGAAAGCTGACTCTGAATAGGAATACGTACTATGGACCTGCCGTTTCACAGAACACTGGAGAGAGAGAGAGAGAGCTAGTTTGAAGAAAGAGAGAACTGAGATCAAGCGGCTTAATGGTTAAGTTCTAGTTGAGAATACGTAGGTATTCGGTTCAAAACCAAATGTATCTCTTTAAAAACGTCACATTTAGAAACAAATCTTACGAAACTAAATAATCTGGAATAATCTAAATAGCTTAAAAAAATGATTTAACGAACCAATGATTTATATAATTCCTGGTAATATTCACCAGGATACGAAGAGACCTTCTTTTCCATTTGTTTTAGTACATTTTGTAACAATTTCTGTAGCCTACGTGTTTCTAACCGAATGCCGATTCTGACGTTGGTTTGGATCTTAATGTTCCGTAGCCTTTTGCAATACGTGCAGTATACGGCTGGTCGATTCATCAGAAATTTGGACACCACACGGGTGCGGACGTTATAAATTAAAGCAAATAATCATCATCATTATCCTCCCTTGAATCCCATTTTAACTATAGAGTCGGGATACGAATAGACTACTCTCAAATTCTCTCTACCCTACATCGTATCATCCATCAGTCAATCCCCTATTTGAGACTTTTCCATTCATTAAAATTTTTGTAGAAATTTCCGGAGCCTTAGCGCTCACCAGCCGAATGCCTTTTCTGACGTGGGAAATTAAAGCAAATAATAAATTAGTTAATAACTATAGCGAAGTACTACAAATGAAGAGGAAGCAGAGAGCAGACCTGGGTGACGAGAGGAATGCCTATGATGAACTGGACGAGGCAGACTACTCCAGTGAACAGGGTCTTACGACCTCGCAACAACCGAGGGAACTCATCCACAAACCCACTCGTGCACGTCTCTAACATCCCAAACTGTGCAAATCAATCAATCAATAAGAATTTAAGGTCCGGTTCCTCGCCATAAGGCAATGTCAGGGACGTCAAAAGTTAAATCAATCAAATGTTTGATCGATGAATCAACCAATCAAACAGTCATTCGATCAGTCAATCACCAATTATTCTGCTACATCGATAGCTCCAACGACAATAATACTGAAGTGGCCTTACAAAAAGTACTTTATATTACAAATATTTTACTCTTCAACAATATTTACATTTATAAATCAATAATACTGAATCGGCCCAACAAAAATTACTTTATTTTATTAAATATTTTATTAACAAAATAATATGGTGGTTCTAAAAGTTTTCCTATGTCTTTCTCAGTTACCTTGGCTATCTGTCACAGAAGATAAAGAAAATCATAAGCATAATTTGTTAAAACAATGGAGACGGATGAAACCTGGCTGAATCAAAGCAAAATAGAACACCGCTCATAGTGCGTGTGGTAAATGGCGATTATTTGAGAAAGGCAAAAACTGACTAAATAACTAAGAAACGCAACAGGAAACCAACTCAGAGTCATATTTGTACCTAAAGGCTAAGGTTTTTAATATTCTCCGGCTTCTCATTATTAATAATTTAGATAATAATAAGTTCTAAGAGAAATAATAAATCAGCAATAAATTAGCAGGCACTGCCAATTTAGCCTCCTTCAAACACATGCGGTCAAAAGTTAGTCAGTGATGCGTTAGTATCCTGTTACAAACACAAGTGATCACAAGTTAATCATCACTGCATTAGTATCCTATTACAGACACATGCGGTCATCGTTGCACAGACCTGACTATCGAGACCCAGAGTGAGCAGCATGAGGAAGAAGAAGATTGCCCACATGGGAGAGATCGGCAGCTTTGTGATAGCCTCAGGGTATGCTGTGAAAGCCATCCCTGGTCCTAGACAAACAACAACAACAACAGTAATAAATTGCTGCCGTGGTCCATGTTAACACCGAGCACACTCAAGATTACACACATACAAGCTAGACACTAGGATACATTCAGATATATTCAGTTTTTTCAGATCGTTTGGGGTGAATCGATTTGTAGTGACATGTGATGGGGGACGTCCCTGACATCATCCTTGTTTTAGTAAACGGACGTTAAACCTTTTGTTATTTATTATTTTATTTATTCTCTCTCTCTCGTGTTCTTCCAAGTGGAAGAATGTCCAAGTTACATAAATATGTTCAGAGCATGCCTTATGCTCTATCGAGAGCATTCCATAGATCAACAAGTTAATCACTACACAAGAGACACTGCATCCATACCTTATGCAGCCTCTAGATTGGGAAAAGTATGACTTCAGAGCTGATTTACCGTTGCCTTCTCAGGTCTTCCTTTGTCGCCTATCACGACAGGTGCAGTTAACGGTTGGCCTATTCTTCAGTGTCCCGGGCATAAGACGGGAACACATTCATTAGTCTTACGACCTAATGAACGTAAAATTGAAATTACTAAAGTAATATAAGATATTAAAGTACAATTAAATTTAAAATTTGCAATTATTACACATATAACATAAGATAAATGCACAGCCGGGATGAAATAAATCTATAAACAAGTGAAGATTTTTGACTAAAGCAATCAAATATATACAGACGTGTCAAACTTTAATTTGGTTTTAAAAGACAAGATAACTTTAACAGCCGTGTTACATTTATGTAGTATTCCTAGTTTTTTATGCCCTTTCTGACGTTGGATCAAAAAGAAATGAATATGAAATGGATCATATATCATAAAAAAAAATATTAAAAAATTAAAATTACCGTGCGTGACGACTTGAGAGACATGAAGCCCCGCCTCCCGAGCCATGAAGCCAATCACAGAGAAGCAGACAAACCCGGCGTAGAAGCTTGTGCCGCAGCATGTCAAACTCACTATTATAGAGTCCCTGAGTCATACAGATATATTCTATTATAGAGTCTCTGAGTCATACAGATATATTCTATTATAGAGTCTCTAAGTGACACAGATATATTCTATTATAGAGTCTCTGAGTCATACAGATATATTCTATTATAGAGTCTCTGAGTGACACAGATATATTCTATTATAAAGTCTCTGAGTGATACATATATATTCTATTTATTTATTTCCTTATCAGACTCACTATTATAGAGTCCCTGAGTGATACAAACATATTCTAGTTATTCATTTCCTTATTGGTTTAATTCAGGAAGAATAGTGTGACAGATTTTATTAATTCAGTAAGATAGTTTAATTCAAGAGTAAGACAGTTTAATTCAGCTATAATAGCAAGGCAAGTTTAATTCAGCTATAATAGCAAGGCAAGTTTAATTCAGCTATAATAGCAAGGCAAGTTTAATTCATGCATAACAAGAAGGCCGGTTTAACTCAGGAAAAATTGCAGGAAAATTTAATTCAGGCATATTAGCAAAAAATGAATCCTAGTAAAATAAATATGGCAATATTTAAAATATATTGAATGAAAAGCATTGAGTAGTACCGGAGGCAGTTGTTATTGAATTGATTATAACTGGACATAGTTATCAGCCCACCCCATGCCGGGCCGAGAGAATAGAATATCTGCAAGCACGCTTCCGCCCATACCTAATCAATCAATCAATCGATCGATCGATCAATTAATCAATCCATCGACCAATCAATTAATCACTCACTCAATCAATCAATCAATCAATCAACCAATCTTTTAAATAATTATCAATTAATCAATAAATTAATCGATCAATCTATCAATCTGATTAATCGATCAAACTTTTAAATAATTATCAATCCGTCAATCAATCTACCAATCAATCAGCCAATCTTTTAAATAATTACTCTCCTAAACGATTTTAACACTTCAATACAATCATAGTGAGGAAACAGAGTGAGGAAACTGACGTTAACATTAGCTTTACCAGCTTTATAGGACAGTTTAACTATTACAGGAGAGTGGACGAACGTTAAGACTGAGCAGATGCTTGAAGTCAGGGGTGAGGTAGAAGAGAATTCCGTCCACTGCTCCAGGCAGCAGCAGGCCCCTGATGAGCAGCAGTGTCAGGAAGATGTATGGGGCCGTGGCCGTCACGTACACGACCTTGCCGGAAGAGCGTATGCCCCTGCTGATGCAGAGGAAGACCAAGACCCAGGCCACGAGCAGACAGAGCAACAGCTGCCAGCGTATCTTACCCAGAGTGTCGATACCTTCAGATAGCTCCAATACGTCGTATCTGAAATACAGCGGAATACTTTATGCAATGTAATACACAGTAAAATACAGTGAACAGTGAATAAAATACAGTGAACAGTGAATAAAATACAGTGAACAGTGAATAAAATACAGTGAACAGTTAATAAAATACAGTTAATTTTAAACACTATATTGCACCTCAAGTACAGTGTATTTATAAATAAAATACCTAAAACAATACAATAAAGTATATATACATTTTAATATTTTAAACAAAACATAGTACACAATAAAATACAGTGGAATACTTTAAACAATGCAATACACAATAAGATACAGTGAATTATTTAAACAATATATTATACCCCAAATACAGTAAAATACTTTAAACAAAGTACAAATACAGTAGAAATAAAGTAATATACTTTATCAACATAATACACTAGAAATACAGTGTATTTAACAGAATATACTTTCAACGCTGCACTACAGCATAAATACATTGAAACTGTAGTATAAATATTTAAAAACATTGAAATATTTAAAACACTATAAAACACTATACAATACAGTGAAATACTTAAAATAATATACTGCACTACAGCATACAATGCAAAGGCTGCAGCCAAGTTTAAAGTTAAATACTCTCTCAAAAGCCATCAATAACGAATTTATCAACTTGTAGCAGTACAATATACGATACAGGAGAGCACGTGAAATAGAACCTGAAGTATTCCGTGAAATGCACATTGTACAGCATTTCACTATTTCATGTTCACTATTTCATGTTCACTATTTCATGTTCACTATTTCATGTTCACTATTTCATGTTCACTATTTCATGTTCACTATTTCATGTTCACTATTTCATGTTCACTATTTCTCACTAATAAGATAATTGTGACAATAATTCAGATCCCTTTTCAGCGTTTCTATTAATAGCACACCTTTATTTTACTCTAGGAATTCATATATTATTATCCAGGCCAACAGCGAAAACATATCTTGTAATAGTCCAAGCCATTATCGCACGAGCGCCGCTACTCAAGCATCATAGCTTATTATCTAAATTTATAAACATTATCATTACTATCGCCTTAAAAAACTCACTGCCAGAATTCTTCCGCAGCGGTCATCTGTTTCTTCACAAGTGGCATCAGGTGGGTCGAATTCCAGAGTAGAGAGTCGTTGGCAGGCTGATCGGCTGGCAAGAGAAGGGAAGTGTTTCCACCTCTGATGATACAGCTAGGTGTGTTCCACGTGTTGTTACACGAGGCCCAGGGCAAGCTCGAGGTGAATGAACTGACGAGGAAATAGAGAACCCACGCGATGATGAGATTATAATATATCGTCACTATACCAGACATTATCACCATAGACCACCCGATACCTGCAGCAATCGATTGATTAAAGTATTAGGTCAAGTAATTATATCAGTCAGGCAGTTAGTTAGTCAGTAAGCAAGTCAGTCAATCAGACAGTAAATCAGTAAACCAGTCAGCCAATCAATACGTCAGACAGTAAGCCAGTCAGTAAGTCAGTCAGTAAGTCAGGCAGTCAAGCAGGCAATCAGTCAGTAAGTCAGTCAGGCAGTCAGTCAGTAAATCAGTCAGTACGCCAGTCAGTCAGTAAGTCAGTCAGTCTTTCAATCAGTCAGAGAGTAAGCCAGTCAGTTAGTCAGTAAGTCAGTCAGTCAGTAAGTCAGTTTTTTTTGTAAGTCAATCAGTCAGTCAGTGAGACAGTAAATCAGTCAATCAGTAAGTCAATCAGTCAATCAGTCAGTCAGACAGTACGCTAGGGACTCAGTCAGTAAGTCAGGCAGTCAATCAGTCAGTAAGTCAGTCAATCAGTCAGTCAATCAGTCCGTCAGTCAATCAATCAATCACTCAATTATTCAATCAGTAGCTCAGTCAATTCATCAGTCAATGGAAATTGAATTAATCTATCGGTCAATCGCTTCTCAGATCAATTAATAATAGTGGATTAAATTAATTATCAGTAGTGAAGCATAGAGAGCAACTCAAGTAGCTTCGTTATCTGAATCCACAAAATAGACAACAAGAACAATCAAGTGTTTTAGATGAATGGCTCATTAAGAACCGTGAAATCTGACTGCAAGTATGCAAATGCACTGTAAATCTACCACTAGACGTAACAGCTTATTCATTTTATTTATTGCTAGACATTCAAATAAAACTTACTACATAAATAAACAATATAAAGAACGTCTAAACAGCACAGCGTGTAAGTGTCTTAGGTAACGTCATGAAATTCTAAATCACAGTTCCTGAGGTCCTAAGATCAATAACCGGTAGAGCTGATCAGGGAGCAAAATATCAGATATTTCTAAATAGGACTCATAACTTCAATAACCATTGACTAAAGAGACCAATCGATAAACATGTGGTATTAAAAGTGATATATATATATATATATATATATATATATATATATATAATATATATATATAAATATGTATATATATATACATGTATATATTAGATAATATATATATATATTATATATATATAATATATATATATATATATATATATATATAATCACAGATGATCATTTCACTATTGCATTAAATTGTGTAACGTACATACTTTGAAATATATACAATATGACAGTGGTTACCATAGATAGATAAGCTTTTAGAAGCTCTGTATACTACAACAATCCGTGGCTAAGACGTAAAATGACACTGCCCCAACATATAGATATCAGTATCATCATCATCATCATCTTCCCTTGAATCCCAGTTTAGCTAGGATCGGAATACGAATAGACTGTTTCAAATACTCTCTGTCCTACACCACAACACAAGCCAATCCTCTATTTCAGACTTTTTCATTCGTTTACATTTTTGCAGCAATTTCTGGAGCCTAGGCGCTCACCAACCGAATGCCCTTTCTGACGTTGGCGTGGATCTTAGTGCTTTAGTTGTCTTCTACGACACGTGCAGTCACTGGTTTGTCAATTCTTCAAACAACCCGGACACAACATAGGGAAAATATATCAGTATATAAATCAATAAATGAACAATTTAAAGAAATTAACTGTCTAAAGACAAATCGAGAAATACCTTTAAATAGAGGACAGATGTTCCATATATTGATGGGACTGAGTCCTGAGAACTGACCAATCACAAGCTCCAGAAAGAAGAGAGGAAGTCCACAGAGAAATAGAAACAAGAAGTAAGGGATTAGGAATGCGCCTGTAGAACACAGACAAAAGTCATCAAAACCTTTTACTCGGTTTGTAGTGAAATGCACATATTTGTGAGTTAATTGTATCATAATTCGGTTGAGAAAACAGAGTTAAATCTTTACTAAATTGTAATATAAATAGTTAGAGTGTAGTACAGCACAAAGAAATTTTGAAGAGAGTTGGTACAGATAGACAGTTGACAAATGTATTAAGAAATAGGAAGAGTAGTTGGATAGGATACATTCTTAGGGGGGAAGGTCTATTAAAAGAGGTCATAGAAGGTAGAATGGAAGGAAAAGGAAGCAGGGGCAGGCCGAGATTAGGTATGTTAGTTGATTTAAAGTCCCACTCATATGTGGAAATGAAGAGGAAGGCGGAAGACAGAGAAGAGTGGAGGCGCTCTATACCACAGACATGCCAGTAGTCAGTGCACTAAGAGAGCGAGAGAAAGAGAGAGAGAGCCAAGATTATTTATTTTTAACTGAATCACAATATACACAAAGCGCATACAACGAGACAGAATACAAATAAAACGGCCGTCAGAAAGAGCACACTTGAGCTCAATCTAGCTGACTACCGGAATCACGGAAACATAGCAACATAGGATCGTAAACTAATTGGAGATAATAAACATAAATAATAAAAATAGCAGCAAACTGTAAAGAGCAAAACATTTCTGACTAATTATAGAAGAAACTAAAGATTTGTAAAACTAAAAATGCATTAAAATCAAAACTCGATTCAAGCAATAGTATAGGCATGACTAATATTAGTAGGAAACACCTGAACGATCACAGGTTCTAATGACTTAATGACATTGTACAACTGTAAACACAGACATAGATAATCATTTCTAATTCTTAATTAAATGCTGTTTGTACATCTTTTTAAACTGATTCAGTGGAACAGGTTCTGATTTCACTGGGGATATCATTCTAAATTGTACAGCAAGAGTTTACAAACGAGTTGAAAAGCACGATTAGATTGTTTATAAAGGTAATTAGTTGACTTAATGCGAGTAGGATAACTATGACCAGCCTGATTTAATCAGAATAGATTGGTCGTAGAGGAGGAGACAGAATTGGAAGAATTTAAGCATCTGAAGATAATTTTAGAGATTCGTAAATTTCGTAAGAGGTTAACAGGGACTGCGTTGTAGTTAAGATAAAGTTATTTAACATTATAACATCTATCAACGTTCTGCGAGATTCTACATACTCGGTTGCAAGCTAAGATCAGGGGTTCAATTATGTAATTACAAGTAAAACTAAAAGCTTCAATCCGGTATGATGACAGAACAGCTAAATGGTAACAGTCTGCATGAGGAGATATGCTAAATCAAGAGAGAATAAAGTATTTGTATGGACGAGCCGGTATTAAGAATCTAGAGACGGGATTTAGCGTAATAGGTTAACTTGCGCGTCAATTAACAAAGTTAAGCTACGATTGGGACAGGTTAGTACTACGATAGACGGCTACCTTGGAAGACCGAGAGCTAACAGCTTTGAATGAAAACTCTCCAAGGTGTTGGTAGATTATTCTTAAATCCGCGCTGACTGCCAGCATCAGAGTCAACAATTCTAATAACGACGGAGAGCTGGAGAAATTAAATACAAACTACAAAGAAAAACTCTAGCTTTAAAAAATTTGAAAATAGACCTAAAAAGAAGCAGGAAATTTACTAAATAAGTAATATTATATCAATATAAAATAATTAATAGAAAATAAAAATGGAATAATAATAGATAAAATAATAATAAATAATGAACAATAAATAAAATAAATAACAACTTATCAAAAAACAATAATCAAAATAAAATAAAGAAGAAAATAGATCTAGAAGATCTTTATTTTGTATAGTCTAATTTACCTCCGCCATTTCTCATGCACAAATAAGGAAACCTCCAGAAAGCTCCGAGCCCAACGGCATAGCCTATGCAGGAGACAGTGAAGTCCAACTGTTTGGACCATTTATCTCTTGTCCGTACGTCTCGAATAACAACCTCCACCTGCTTTTCCGAGGTATTTGTTCCGTTCATTCTTTAATGTGATAAAATTCTTTTAAAATGCCACAAATATTTTGCTATTCTTGACCTTAAATTAAAGTTCAGTTAGGTGAATAAGATTTTTAACACACCACGCATGCGTGGCTTTATTTAGGCAAGAATTTAAAACACTATTAACAAAAATACGAGAGTTCTATTCTAAGAGAACTTCCAAGGTTATCTAAAATGTGACTTTTGATTATCATGACATGCAATGCGGGTGATATTGCTGTATTTATCGATTCATTACGTAAAGTACAAGTTATCGAACGGCTAATTCTCCCAGACGTTGAACTTAACTCACTTAACACTTCGAATTAAAAATGACTAATCTCTGTTCTACTGAGATCATCTTATTCGTACTTGTCCATAAAATGTTCGTTCCATTTAAAAAAAAAAAAAAAAATAGAATAACATTTTACACAATTAGAATAACATTTGACAAAAATAGAATAACATTTTATACAATTAGAATAACATTTTACAAAAATAGAATAACATTTTAAACAATTAGAATAACATTTTACAAAAATAGAATAACATATTAAATTGTATCCACCTGAGGAAGAGGATTTACCTCCGCCATAGTTATTTCTAAAATCATTTAAAGAAGCTTAAGAGCCTTTCTAAACGATGTCCCAAGTGCTTTTGTGACATGTGTACTAGGGGAGAGGTTCAATTTCATAGTCTTTTCAAACTGTAATTAAATGTCAATTTTAATACTAATAATGCTAAATGCATTGAAGAATTTAAATAATTAGACGCAGAAGAAGAACGAGATTAGGAATGTGAGATAATTTAAAGATGTACACTCCTATGTGGACATGAAGAGCAAAACGGAAGACAAAGAAGATACCATGGACCTGCCAGTAGGCAGTGAACTAAGAGAGAATGCTGATCGCCAAAAAATTACAACTAGTGGTGCAGATAACAGAAGGCATGCTAATTTTAATTAAATAATCTACGTTGTAATATTACCCAATGAAAAATAAACGGATTTTAAAAAGGGAAAGATACAATGAACTACTGAAATATTGTATAGGTAACACAATCGTGACTTGCGCATAGAGATTTTCTGTGGGCCCAGTTTAGCTTAGCTAAATCACTCAACTATATACACGCCGTACCATTAAACTTTGAACAATAGATTACATGCATATGAACGGCCTAAATATATGCTATCTATTACAACCTTAGCGTCCAGATAATGAAAATAAATTGATTAATTAAGCTTAAAACAAAACACTTAATTAATGAACTCACGTATTTATACGTAAATAATAAATGGATATCCAGAAAATAGCAGCAGCACTATAGAAAAGAGCCATACTATGTTTAAACTAGTGGAGTGATGGCAGAAAAGTGGCAACTTTAGTACTTTACTCTTCAGTCATGTCAATACTTTACTCTTCAGTCATGTCGATACTTTACTCCTTAGTCATTAGGATACTTTACTCCATAGTCATGTCGATACTTTACTCTTTAGTCATGAGGATACTTTACTCCTTAGTCACGAGGATACTTTACTCTTCAGTCATGTCGATACTTTACTCCTTAGTCACGAGGATACTTTACTCTTCAGTCATGTCGATACTTTACTCTTTAGTCATATCGATACTTTACTCTTCAGTCATGTCGATACTTTACTCCTTAGTCACGAGGATACTTTACTCTTCAGTCATGTCGATACTTTACTCTTTAGTCATATCGATACTTTACTCTTCAGTCATGTCGATACTTTACTCCTTAGTCATTAGGATACATTACTCCTTAGTCATGAGGATGCATTACTCTTCAGTCATGTCGATACTTTACTCTTCAGTCATGTCGATACTTTACTCTTCAGTCATGTCAATACTTTACTCTTCAGTCATGTCGATACTTTACTCTTCAGTCATGTCAATACTTTACTCTTCAGTCATGTCGATACTTTACTCTTTAGTCATGTCGATACTTTACTCTTTAGTCATGTCGATACTTTACTCTTCAGTCATGTCGATACTTTACTCTTCAGTCATGTCGATACTTTACTCTTCAGTCATGTCGATACTTTACTCTTTAGTCATGTCGATACTTTACTCTTCAGTCATGTCGATACTTTACTCTTCAGTCATGTCGATACTTTACTCCTTACTCATGAGGATACATTACACTTAAGTCATGAGGATACATTACTCTTCAGTCATGAGGATACATTACTCTTTAGTCATGAGGATACATTACTCTTCAAATAAAATCGTCCACAAAACAGGTCGTGACTGAGTCAGACACAGTTTTAACCCTGAAAGTAAGTAACGAAAGAGTAATTTAAAAAATTAAAACCTAACCTCACAGAATGACTCTACTATATGACTTAAAGGTTAATTTAAGTACTTAAAGTTTGCATTGCTATGCCATTTTACGCAGTGTAACTATCTGTCTTTGCCAGATTGTTGTGAAATAAATGAAGATAAATATAGTAAGTATACAGCGCCAAATCTTAAAGTGATTATGATTGAAACACCCTTCAATATCTCTACTCCTGCAATAGTACGCTAACTGCTTGCCTAGCTTTGCTTAAGCATTTCTTACAAACATTAGGTTTTCAAAGCTAAGATCTTAAATTATGTCTTCTTCGAGTAAACAAACTCGATTGCCGGAATGACCTAGAAGGGTCAACAACACATGGAATGCATCACAGCAAAACAGCCTAGTGTGAAAACACACTATGTTTAGTTTGCAAACAACTCCAAAAAAAAGTAAGGAAAGTTCAATGAACCCGGCGCACTGATGTACCAATGGGCTAATGGATGCAATTAATGACTGAAGCTGAGGGTGTGAAGATGTTTATGAGGAGAGGCAAGAGAGGAGAGAGAGATAGAGAGAGAGATAGAGAGAGAGAGAGAGAGAGAGAGACAGAGAGAGGAGAGAGAGAGAGAGAGGGTTAACTTATTTGCAGCATTTAACTTTCACATATCAAGAAAATGAGGAGTACTTAGATTTTTATCACAACGAACGAACGAGATAGGTGATCTGCAGGTATAAATAAATAACTAAATAATAAAAGTTTAAGGTATACATTACACAGTACTACATACTCATACTAATAAATCAAAGTCAGCTTTTTCGCTCTATCAACAGCACTCCATATATATACAAGTTTATCACTTCACAAATGGCAGTGCTTTATCCATACCTTATGCAGCTTATAGATACAGAAAATGTGGCTTTTGTGGTGGTTTTCCATTGCCTTCCTTAGTTCTTGCTTATTCATCTCTTAAGACACATGCAGTTAACAGTTGGTTTATTCTCTAGTGTCCTAGACACAAAACAGGAACCAAGCCATCCGTAGTTTTGATATTATAATTAGAGCAATAGGTATAATTAACACGTTATTGGTAGCGAATAATTTAAGAAAATATATTATCAAGACCAGCAGTAAACAGAATGTGTCATAAAAGACATCTAGGCAAGAACTGACAAAGGCAAATGGAAACCTCCACCGAGGAAATACTTCGCCCAAGCTATAGGTTAGATTACAACGTGGAAAAGGCATAGAGTTTGGTGAAGGATTTAAACTGTTGATCAACATAGTCGTCTTTAAGGAGTGTGACGCGAGTAGAAATATCCACCATTGGCCTGCTACTTGGCAGAACACTAGAGAGAAAATGCTCTACTGTACTTTACCAAACTAATATGCAGTTACCTAACTATACAACCTATATTATATCGAATCTCTCTCTCTCTCTCTTAGTGCACCATCAATTGACAGGGCCATGGCATATAACACCTCCACTCTTCTCTGTCTTCTGCTTTCTTCTTCATATGTCCACATATGAGTGGATCCTTCAATCATCTAACGTTCCTAATCTCGGCCTGCCTCCCCCTCTATTTCCTTCTATTCCGTACTCCATTATTCCAATTTTTCCCAATACCATCACATTATTCTACAAAATGTATACAGTACTTACATATTGTCTGAGCCCTACAGCATCCTGAGAGAATTCTATTATATTTTGACTTACTACAGTAGGATAACTGCACAGCATCCTAACTGTATCCTGAACTAATATAAACCTTCGTCTAGTGCACTGCCTAACGGCAAGTCCATAGCATAGAACACTTCCAACAAATTCTATCCTCAGCTACACTTTTCATCTCTATAAAAAACTTTGTTATCAAATCACCAAACATCTTATGTCTTGGTCTGCCTCTAACTCTATTCTCCAGCAATTATATACTTTATCATATGCAACTCTAAAGCAACAATTATCATTCTCCAACATTCCATAAAAAACTTCGGTTTAGTGTGCCGTTAATCCTATTCAGGGTTGACACAGAGGGGTCTAGATAGGAAATGGAACACTAAGGTCGGCTATCCATCGACCTGAAGCTGTCAAGTGAACACGACTAGGTTTTTAGTCGCCTCTCGGAAGAGTAAACACCACGTCGCTACGCAGTCTCGAACCCGCTACCACTTGTTCCAGAGGCGAGTTCCCTACCACTGCAACACGAGTCGTTCCTAGTTCTCCAACATTCTCATTATACCATTCTCATTCAACATTCTCCAACAGTCTAAAAGTGACCACAACAGTTGCACCAGACAGTATCCTAGAATGTATTGTGCAACCTACCATACTACTATAATCATGTGCATAATGCTTACTTCTATATAGAAATATAACTGCAAACAGTATGGCTCTCAAAGGATCAGCTAGCTATTTGACAACATCCAATAGCACTATCTTACAGAATCCTATCTAACTCAAACAACATTCTATGTGACGGATATTTACCCGTGTTGTGTCCGGGTTGCTGAAGAATAGACCAACAGTGAACTGCAAAATTCGTAAAAGACAACAAAGCATCGAGATCCAAATCAACATCAGAAAGGGCATTCAACTGATGAGCGTCTAGGCTCCAGAAATTGCTGCAAAATTATCTAAACAAATGAAAAAGAAGGTCGAGTTGCATCCTGACCCTAGTTAAACAGGGATTAATACAGCATACATCTATAGGTATATCACACCCAATTAGATAAAGTGGGGAGTGGTGACTACATCACACACCACTTACAGTGGGCTATGGTGACTAAACTCATCTGCATAGAATTTTCGAATATACAGAAAACGTTTTCAGGCAGGTAGCCGATAGTCCAGAAGACAATTAAATATTTCTTGAATTCTTAAATGTGAGTTATTACAGTTTATAAATAAAAGTGACTGTACCAAACTGAACGTTGCATCAATCAGTGGATGTACAAACACAATTGTATGTACTTACACAGTTTGTAATTATATGCTTCAATGAGACATCTCTTCAGTAAAAATGTGAAAGATGATTTTTGTCTTAGCCACAGAATCCTTATCTTCAAAATTATGCCACCTAGGAGATATACTTTTAAATAATTTTCACTATCTGTACTTCATATGTCTCTATCATTCAAGAGTTCCATCGAATGGTATCAAATGGCAGCCCATGGATTATCTAAGTACTTGTTATTATTTTCTTTCACACACTCTAACTTTGTAAATCATTGATATAAATAAATAAATAGCTCTCATACTAAAAGATATTTTTAGACAGGCTCAAAGTAGCCTTTATTTAGCCAGTCTGGCAATTAAGTCTATATACAGTAAGTAAAAGTAAACACGCATTATACTGAAATGATCAACTATGTTGATATCTATCACTTTCAGTACCACAGACATGTTTAAACCATTGGGAAATTTATACCATTTTCCGTAAAACTAGTAAAGTGAATGTCAGAGATTTTACTCTCAGATCAGCGCGGCTGGGATTCGAACCCACGAGGGTTCCATTCACCTTAGGATCTGTCATTTAAAACTTCATGATGTTACCCCTACGTTATGAACACATTCTAGTATGACAAGTAATGACGGTTTCACATTGTTTTTTTCAGCACCTACTAAGTCTTCTCTTACAACACACACCTTAACCTAGTAGTCTAATTTATAGAGACCCGGTTAAAAACGAAATATACGCGAAAAAAGTTGCTACGACGAAATTAAAATCTTTTGCAACGATTAAATCCAGAATTAATTTAGCCCAGATAAATTTACACTCCATAACACATGTAATGATACTAATCAGTAAATAGGATAACACGCACTATGGAAATATAG
This sequence comes from Enchytraeus crypticus, assembly GCA_905160935.1. NCBI lineage: Eukaryota > Metazoa > Annelida > Clitellata > Enchytraeida > Enchytraeidae > Enchytraeus > Enchytraeus crypticus. The sequence goes on along the minus strand of CAJHZI010000873.1, from coordinate 4,893,682 downwards.
AAAAGTGATTAACCATATGTTGATCATTTTAATACTTTTAATACCACATTTTTAACGGTTAGACAATTTATTCCAAAATCCGTATATAATCAGTCCGGTGAATGTCTTATATTTTACGCTCAGATAAGATTATAATTTTACTAGGAAACAATAAAAATTCATTAAGCTACGTCAGTGAGACATTAGGATTGAAAAGGGACCTATGAACTTACGATCCGACAATCGTTCGATTCAGAATTTAAATAACGATCATTGATCCACAGCGAATTGAGTTGACACTGATGGCTATTTAGGTAATTAGGCATGTGAGTTACTGATCAAACAACTGCACCGTTCTATTTCCTCAACCTTACTAAATGTAAATATAAACACATACTGACAGCGTTGCCATTGGCCAAAAGTTTCATGACCTTGAATGGTAGCGATGGTACGAATTGTAGGCCCCAATTACATTGACCTTTTATAATGTAAGGTCATGTCATGTCATATGATCATTCTGGGGCTGGCTCCAGCCAAAGATTTCTCTGTGATGTTCCTCCACAAAACTCTATTATTTGTCATTTCCTCGATTTACATTCTTGCTCTTCCGTAAATGCTAACTCTTAACTTAACATAATTATACTGGTTAAGGAAGTCACAAAGACTTGTAACACCAGTCTTCGTCGTAATTTCATACCTCTATACAGAGAGACCGTAAAGGAAAAAAGGATATAAACCTTGACAAGTTGATAGGCTTCAAAAGAAGAATATAAGAAAAAAAATAAAAATTCACCAACAAACCACACACACACACACACACACATAACCAGCTCATGTATAAACTTACACACAGGTAAACAACTATGCACAAATACGCATACATATATGCACCAATGCATGTTTACATACATGTTCATGCAGACACACTCACACACGCATTTGAACATATACACATACATAAATACATAGAAACACTCAAATACTTACATGTATATGCATATACATACATACATACCCCACATCCATATATATACAGATACACACATACATCTGCACACATATACATACAAATATATACATATACATGCACGAACATATACACATACATACACACATATACATATATATACACACATACATACACATATGTACATACATACACATATATACACATATATATACACACATACACATATACATATATACATACACATACATATATACACACATTCACAATTACACATACACCTACATATATACACATAAAATGCACTCACTTGTACATACACACATCGACCTTACAGACAAAAATATGCAAGCATGCATATAACTACATACTAGGCATATTCACAATTTGCAAAATATAGTCATACATTACATTACATACACTCATATATGCACAAACATACAAAGACATACACACATGTGCATACACTTACCCACACCTACATACGCATACAAGCCTTACCCACACTCATGAATACCTAGAAACCAAATACCCTCATGTGATGTGCAACTAATCAGCCTAGCTACACAAAACAAGCAAACAATTTCTCAATTTAATGTATTTCTTTCCAATACTTATCTAGCCTATTCTTAAAAGCATTCACTGTCTCTGCCTCTACTACATACTGAGATAGCACGTTCCATATATTGACAACTCTCTGACTGAAAAAGTTTCTTCTAACCTCTAATCTGGATCCAACCTTCATTATTTTGAATCTATGCCCTCTAGTTCTAGCATAATCAGATAATTTGAAAAATTGTCCACATTCGATATTGTCAAAACCTTTAAATATTTTAAACACTTGAATTAAATCCCCTCTGGTATGTCTATCTTCTAAACTAATTAGACCTAATACATCTAATGTAGATTCATAGCTTTGACCTCTACATTCAGCAATCATTCTAGTTGCTCTCCTTTGAACTCTTTCCATACATTCTATTTCCTTCCTTAAAAGGTCTCCACACTTGTACGCGATATTCTAATTTAGGTCTTACTAATGCTTTATATAATTTAACTATTACATCCTTATTACGACTTTTTATAGTTCTCCTCATTAAACCTAAAGTGCGATTAGCACAAGTTACTGCTGATTTACACTGCTCTGAAAATTTTAGGGTATTATCAATAATGACATATATACATGTAGATCCTTTTCTTTAATGGATGATTTTAGTTCTGCGTTACCAAGCTTATATTGATCACAACTATTGTTGTGACCTACATGCATAACTGTACATTTATCAACATTGAAGCTCATCTGCCAAGTAGTTGCCCAATTATGCAAGCTGTCTAAATCTCTCTGAAATGATAACATATCCTCTAGATTGCCTATATTTTTACATAATTTGGTATCATCAGCAAACTTACTCATTTTGGATATTATGCTGTTGTCTAAGTCATTAATGTAAACCAAAAATAAAATTGGACCCAACCACTGAACCTTGTGGAACCCCACTAGTAACACTGCGCCAGGCCGAGTCGTGATTTGAAATGCAAATTTTTTTGTCTCCTGGAGGTTAACCAACTTCTAATCCTATTCAGGACAGAGCCAGTAACTCCATGAGCTTCAAGTTTACAAAACAATCTCTCGTAAGGCACTTTATCAAACGCCTTTGCAAAATCCAAATAGACAATGTCTACTGGATTACCATTATCAACATGCAGTGTGACGGATTCCATGAAGCTCAAGATGTTTGTTAGACAAGATCTATTTCTGGTAAATCCATGTTGACTATTTCTTATTAATCCATAACTATTAAAATGTGTAACTAAACTATCCTTAATAATGCTCTCAAACACCTTACCTATGATACTAGTCAAACTAACTGGTCTATAGTTCTCAGGTTTGTCTCTTCTACCTTTCTTGAATAAGGGAGACACCCTGGCCTCTTTCCAGTCTTGAGGTACAATCCCAGTTTCGAGCGATAGATTGAACAATTTAGTAAGAGGACCTACTAATTGGTGTCTCAGCTCAAATAGTAACTTAGGATGAAGATCATCTGAACCTAGACTTTTATTACAGTTAATTTCACTAAGTTTCTTTAACACTATTTCCTTGTCTATGACTATTTCACTTCAACATTGTGATTCTAGGCCTGAAAATATTTTATCTGCTATTGGAATATTAACTAGATTTTCTACTGTAAAAACACTGCTACAGTAATCATTGAACATGTTTGCTGTGAGCTCATCATCAGTGATAATGATACCATCAGCATCCCGCAATGGACCTATTTTAACTTTGTTTCTCTCTTTATTTCTAACATAGGCAAAGAAACTTTTATTGTCATTTTTTACTTTATTAGCTAATTTAATCTCAAACTGTTTCCTGGCCTCATCATTTGCCTTAGTAGACTTGCTTAATTTCTCCTTATACTTATTGTAATATGACAATTTTCTACCCCGATTTTATATACTTATCCCAAGCTCGTCTCTTTGCTCTCCTTAACTTTTTGCATAATTTAGTTGCCCATTTGCATTTTACTTTTGACCTATATGTTAAAGGTATCAATTTATTTCTGATTTCTAAAATATCATTCTTTAAAATTGACCATATATCATTAACTTTATTCAAGGATATGCTGTCCAAACACCTTAGTTGAGAGCTGCAATTATAGTGTGATAGTTAGCTTTGTGAAAATTCAATACTTTACTCTCTTTCTCAGTTTCTATTTTGTTAGTGATTAATTGAAAATCTATCATGCTATGATCACTAGTACCTAAAGGTTCTCTAACCATTATATTCTCTACAATATTTTCATCTGAGCTAAATAATAGATCTAAAAAATTTCCATTTCGACTAGGTTCACTAACTAATTGAAACATGAAGTTATAATTTATACAGATTATCAATGGATGGTCATTTGATAATGAATCTAAATTATTCCATACTAATTCCTTTAAGTTGAAATCACCTAATATCACACAATTTTTACAATCACTACAAGCTTGCTCAAACAAATTGATTAACCCTAAGTCATTATCAGCTGTGCTATCTGGTGATCTATAACATATTCCTAGTAGTGATTTTTCGCCATTACACTCTATGGTACAAAATAGGCTTTCAGGAAAATTGATATCACATATGTCATCTGTCTGCACTACATTTATGTGATCCTTGATATAAAATAGAACCCCTCCTCCTCTGGTTTTAACAGAACTGATTCTATCTTTTCTAAAAATTTTATAACCTTCTAATTCTATTTCGGAGTTAGCCTATCTATTGAACTATTTAACCAAGTCTTAGTGATGCCAATGATACTAAAATTATTCTGCTCTACCAATAATTCTAATTCATTACGTTTATTTACAATATTCCTAGCATTACAAAACATACAGTCTAACTTATCAATTGATTTTCTTACCTCATTAGAGCTACCAGATTGATCTAATCTACTTTGACTAATAGCCTACATATGTATTTGTCCATTTCTTCTCTATACTCGGAATGTATAGCACTACCTGTTTTCCATCTACTTTTTTTACTACTTTTCCTTTGCTAATTACCACATTTTTTGTTCCTTCCGACCTAAATTCTTTAACCTTATCCCTAAGTTCCTTGTCCAGTAACTGTTGTTTCTTAGTGAGGTCAGGCCCTACGAAAATCTTTTTGTACTCCTCAGATTCTCGGAGTTGCTTAGCTCTCTTTAGAACCTCTACCTTTCCTTCAACTGAGCTTACTTCAAGCTTAATAAGCCTAGGACTCTCGCTATCCTCATTCAACTTGCCTATCCTGGATACCTTTAAGACATGCTTGGTCTTCATGTTGAGCCCTTTACTAAAAATATTGTTAACCTTCTCTCTATCACTTTGATAACGGCTTATGGCCAATTTCATGACACTTCGATAGTAAGCTATCGAAGGTTTTATCGAAGGGATAGTCACTTTTGCATTTTATGAACACTTGTTGGCTCGCTAAAGTCCGCTTAGCGACTATTAGTTAGCGACTGAATTATCGCCTCAGAGTTCACCGGATAAGCCGCTATCGGCTCTGTGCAATGCTGCAGCGTCATTGTTCTCTCTCTCTCTATCTCTCTCTCTCTCTCTCTCTCTCTCTCTCTCTCTCTCTCTATATATATATATATATATATATATATATATATATATATATATATATATATATATAATTATATTATGTTTCTGTGTGTGTGTGTCTGTGTGTGTATGTGCATGTATGTGTACGTGTATCGGTACATGGTATATATATATATATATATATATATATATATATATATATATATATATATATATATATATATATAGATATAGATATATATTCTGCGATTATGTTTGATTTATTAATAAGGCTAATGAAGATGATGATGAAGATGATGATGTTGATAATAATAAAAATAATAATAACAATAATAATAATAATAATGCTGACGGCGGGAATTAGCGCACTAGCTTTAATTGCGCGTCCACAATCGAAGTTAAGCAACATCGGCCTCGGTTAGTACTTTGTGGGTGACCACCTTGGAAGACCGAATCTTTGAAGGAAAAATCCCACGGTAATAGAAGAGAAACAAAAGAGATCCTAAACGGTGCCAGTCCAGTGATCAACTGTTTGTTGATCACTGGACAGGCAGATGATTTAAATCTAAGGCTGAAAGAGGTATGTTTTCAACTATTAGGAGAGACTGTTAAATTTATTAATAAAATTAAATGATCAGAAATTATTGGCATATACGATTGCGTAAAATCAATTATATTCTAATAAATCAACATTAATGAGAATGTAATACTAAAATAAATAATACTAAAAATATTGTATATAGAAGTAGCTCTATCATAATCATCATAAGTTTAGATTGGGCCCAATGACGGGTCAGATCATTGTTGATATTGCAGTTGCGAGTCTTCCAGACTTTCTGAACCAGTATAATTAAGGTATATTATGGTCTTACGTGGATTTATTTCATAGTAGCAGTATTGAAATATATAATAGAATTTAAACAGGTTATTTTATTGCTGCTATTAATTGTATACTAGTTGAAAATCTAGTCATTAAACTTGAAAAAGAATGTCAATATAATTTTTGTTTCCTATATATTGAATATCTTAACTCATATAGTGGTAATCAATTAATTAATTTCACTAATTTTTGCCATGTACGGGAAACAGTGGTAAAGCAAAATGATCGACAGTTGTAAACACTGATAATTCTCGCAGGAATATTATGTCAGCTGATGAAAGCAGCCAATGGCAGAGCGCAACTCTATTCCACGCGCGCGGACCACCCAGGAACTATTAGTAATCGCGCCGACTTGAAGTTGAGAGTCGTAAGAGGTTCATAAAATCCAACTAGCGAATATTAACTAGTGTAGGCAATAAGGACCTTTTCCATAACTAGTAATCGGAAAGTTCTATCGAAGTCCTATAAAACCGAGCATAAATGAGTCTAACACTTCCTAGGCCTTTCTTAACATACAACATGTGAAACTGAAATTAATTCATACTAATTAATCCATACAATCGGATATAATCTCACTATCTCATGTGGATCGATATAGAGTCAAAACAAATGTATATTTTAACAAAATAGTCACTTCGAATAACTGGCGATAAATATAAAGTTTAATGAGATTTATCTTAAATCTTAAACTAAAAGTTTAATAACAATACAAAATCAAGCTTCTCGTTTGCGGCCAACTGTCGAAGTCCAATCACTTGTGTTTACTCCAGCCACAGATCCAGGCACGGAACAATAGACGTACAGGGTAAGAAACTTGCCCTGTGCTAGTAGAAGTACAAAGGTCATTGCGATACAGCATACTCGCTCTGACGGAGAAAACATCGATACCCATACCTGGAGTACAAAAATTAATATTATCTCTACTCCTACCTTGACACAGTGATTAAAAAAGCTGGTAAAGCTAAGGTTAACGTCAGTTTCCTGACTCGAAGGCAATGTCAGTGACGGGCGAGCCCAGGATTTGAACCCCGCACATACTGATCCGCGGTCGAGTGTCCTACCGACTTCGCCACTGGCTCCAGCCAGTGGCGAAGTCGGTAATGGTAACTAAATGGTAATTAATCCACCTAACTGAGGAAGGCAACGGGAAGCCACCTCAGTAGCCATTTTTTTCTCAAGCTGTAGGCTACATAAGGTATGGATAAGGCATAGACTTTGTGACGGGATTAACTTGTTGATCTAAGGAGTGCTCTTATGGAGCGAGAAAACATACTTTAAGTATGAATACGTACCTTGAACCTGCCACTTGGCCGTGCACTAAAGAAGAAGAGAACAGTGACAACCTCAAAGTATATAATATTTCTCTGCCAAGATATTGCCTTGGAATAGAAGAGATCAAACAAATCATGAATATTGACAAGTACTGAATTAAAAAATTCTGAGGCTGAAATAGAAGAAATGTGCGACAGATATTTTGCATTGTTAGATGATATTTTTATAACGACTGGTATTCGTCTGCCTAGTTTTAATAAAACAGATTTTGACATGCCCGATGTAAGAATGACACACCCGTTGTAACTAGAGCAAAATGATCTCTAATAATGGTAAATTTATTATTTTTATCTCCTGTACAGCCTGTTGGAAAAAGTGATTTATAGCTGAACTCCTAAATTCTTCATTGCAATAACAATAAAACTCGCGTCAATGTTGATGTGTGTAATAGGTCGAAAAGCGCCGGAGCCGTCAGACATTTGAGGCCTTGGATCTAGAGCTATGAGAGATCATCATCACTGCTGATCTGAGTGTGAACAACAACAATTACACTCTTTTTTGAATAGACTGAAATTATCTAGATTGCTGAAATGCAGATGTGTTTGACTGTTTAGGCCTGTTCTTTGAATTATTGCAGATTTACTTCCAACCGTAACAATAATTTGTAATTGTTGTGTAGCTGAGGTAAAGAGAGTGGGTGATATACTGTTTGGATTAGTCACTCAGTGCATCCAAGCCAAGAATGTAACTAAAACGTCACCTCAGACGTTGTCTAATCTCTGTCTTAAGATTAACGTGAAGCTCGGAGGCATCAACAACATACTGCTACCAAATGCCAGGTATGTACGGTTATGACATCAAATGAGATGAAGGTTGTCATATATACACCCTACTGAGAGCCAACAACGTACGATAGTGCTATATATAAGCACCACTTTTAGACAAGTTACTGCTTTGGTTCTTCTAGATCTCTCTGCTGCTTTCAACACAGTTCACAGCAACAAACAAGCTAAACGTCTGTTTTGTTATTTCTGATTCTGCTTCTCTTCTCTTATCATATCTCTCATAGCGCACAAAGATCGATATGAGAGATATGATGAGCAGTTGCTTCACGATCTTGACCAACTATGCACGGTCGTTGTTGGTCAAGATCACTCGTCTGAATTACCTCTTCTATGCGGTGTTCCACAAGGATCTGCATTATATCCTTTGCTTTTTTCTTTATATACTGCTCAACTGAATACCTGCTTGATGATGCCTCCTAAAATTTTCAATCTATTCTCACGACACACTGCTAAAAAATTCTCTCATCTATGCTCTATCTCTCTTAGTGCACTGCCTATTGGCAGGTCCATGGCATATAACTCCTCCACTTATTTCTATTCCCTGCCTTTCTTTTCATATCAACGTATGAATTAGGTATCAAATCATCCAGCATCCCAAGTTTCGGTCTTCCTCTAACATTTTCCTTTCATTCGTCCCTCAATTACCTCTTTTAGTAAACCATTCCCTCTCAGAACATGACCCATCCGGTGCTTCTATCTATTCCTTATGATATTTATCAATTGTCTAATTATGCCAATCCTATTTAGCACTTCTTCGTTGGTAATTTTGTCAGCCCATTTGATCTTCTCAATTCTTCTCCATAGCCACATTTCGAATGCTTCAAGTTTTCTGGCAGCCTCCTTTCTTAACGTACATGTGTCACAACCGTTAACCGTACAGTAGCGTGGTGCACACTATAGTCTTAACAATCCTGATCCTTGTGGCTTTCTTCAAACTTTCTGTTAGTTATTCTTCATCTGACTGAAAAACCTCTTTTGGGTGAGCATTTCTACATCTATTCCAGACCAGGTTTATTCCTGGTATTGCAATAATTGTCTAGCTGTGAATCCGTCCTTGACTGAATATCTTCTAATTGTTGCCCATGTTCAAAGAAACTAAATTACTAATAACATGAGCCCTATCCGGGTTAATTTTATTTTCAAAACCCTGTTCTTTCAGTTTCTCCTAGTGCTAAAATCATTGGAGTCAAATTTTAAGGAAACCTTTAGTTCAGGTCTCTTATCTCCTCCTGTTTGTCGTTTTTCCTTCTTACCAATTCGTTATTTGAGGCAGACACATCCATCCCTTAATAGAAAATCTGTCATAATTCTTGCCAATGTCATATTTCATTCAAATCTTGATCTCTGCAACTCACTATTGTACGGGCTACCATCTTCTTCTCGCAGTCGCTTGCAGTACAGTAAAAATACTCTTGCATGTGTTGATTGCCAGTCCTCTAGACTTCAATCACTTTCTCTTTCCATGGCATTGTAATCTTCGCTGGCTATCTGTGAATCTGTGTATATAGTACAACATAGCTCTGTTAACTTTCAAACTAAGTGATTTAACAAGCCTTTTACTTCTGCCTCCCCATCGTCATTTACCTATGCTTCATTTCACTGATACCAATCTTATCTCTGTTCTAAAATTTTCTCTATCATTGGGCTGACATTCCTTTTCTTATACAGGTCTCACGATCTGGAACCTCTTGCCTTCTAATATTTGCTCTTGATTTCGCTATTTCGTTATTTCGATATTGCTGTAGGATTAAAGATCATTCAAGTAGATATTTAATCAATCAATCTATAACAATTTAACGTCCGGTTCCTCGCCATTAGGCAATGTCAGAGACGTCTCTTTCGGACAAATGGAGTCCTCTCTTCCGACTGGATGCAATTTTGCGACCTGCTAAATGTTCTACATCGGCTGACCGCAAACTATTTAAAACATTAGTTATAGTCCTGATCATTCATTGACTCCCGTGTTGCCCCACTAAACAACATTCTTATCCTACCCGAAGAAACGTTACTATAACAAGCTCTTAGATTGTTGTGAATTAAGTGAAGATAAGTAATATAGAAAATATTCCTGAAAGGATGTGGATGGTGTACGTTAATGAGTTGAATGTTAATAAACTAGGGACAGCTCTCTAAATAGTGATGGAGTATATTGAAAAAATTAAAATTATTGATTACAATTTGTTGTCAGGTTTACTATTATAATTTAAAATCTTTATAATATTGGGCAGAAACCTAATCTCTTGTATTACATCTCTCTGGTCTCTGTTGATTTCAGACCATCAGTGTTCAACGAGCCGGTTATCTTCCTTGGAGCTGATGTCACTCATCCACCTGTGGGCGATACTTCAAAACCTTCCATAGCTGCTGTATGTATGTCCCTCTCTCTCTCTCTCTATGCACCTCTTTTTCTTCCTGCCTTCTTCATTTACTTGATTAATAGGGCTTTCCTACTGAACAAAGGCGACCTTGGATAACGCAACCAATGGCATTTTAGGTTAACATTCAAGTAGATCTGTATTTTTAATGATAATAAATAACAATGATAGTAAATTAGTTGAGCGATTTTTCATACGTCAAGAGATGTTTATTGAAATTGCAAACATATCCGTGTTGTGTCCGGGACACTAATACTGTTTGCTGTTTGGCAGAATACCATAAGAGAGGTTTGAGAGTTTTACTAGAATTGAGTGTGTAATTGCATAGCTGTAGCAATATGGGTGCTACTAAATCATAGTGTACCGCTGTGAGGATCCAGCATGCTTCTCTGCTTACTGTAGGCTACATTGGCAGTAATAAGTTCTTTTAAAGCTGGTCCTGGAGCAAATGGTCTGTTTAGTGCCGATCTGGGTAAACAGAATAGTTTTCTCGGCGAATGAGACCCCTGCCAAATAAATGTTAGTCGAAGCTGAGAAAAGCATAGGGGCCAACCTCGTCATAAGCAGAATCCCCCAATAATAATGATATATCATGTTGTATGATTTAAAGATCCACTCTTATGTGATCATCAAGAGAAAAACGAAATACGGAGAATAGTGAAGGCGCAATATACCATTGACCTGCCAGTAGACAGTGCAATGAGAGAGAGAAAGAGTGCAGATCTGACAAGAGCCTGCCAATTTTTGAAAGCTATAATTTATGCTTTTTGAGATGAATTTGTTTTGAGTGTATAGGTTTAAGTATGTTTATAGGTTGTGGGTAGCATGGATGTAGTGTGTGTATGGATACATGTAGAGTATGTTTATAGGTTGTGGACAGCATGGATGTAGTGTGTGTATGGATACATGTAGAGTATGTTTATAGGTTGTGGACAGCATGGGTAGTGTGTGTATGGATGCATGTAGAGTATGTTTATAGGTTGTGGACAGCATGGATGTAGTGTGTGTATGGATACATGTAGAGTATGTTTATAGGTTGTGGGCAGCATGGACGGTCACCCGAGCAGATACTCTGCTACAGTGCGGATACAGCAGCACCGACAGGACATCATACTGGAGCTGGCACTGATGATTAGAGACATTCTCATTCAGTTCTACCGTTCGACGAGGTTCAAGCCAGCGCGCATAGTGCTGTACCGTAGCGGCGTGAGTGAGGGGCAGTTCAGAGCGACTCTAGCCCATGAGCTGAGGGCCATCAGACACGCCTGCATGATGCTCGAGCTCAACTATCAGCCTGGCATCACCTACGTCGTCGTGCAGAAGCGTCATCACACGAGGCTGTTCTGTGCTGACCAACGTGACCAGGTGCTTGCTTGTGAGTGCTTAGTTTGTGTGTGAATGTGTGTGTGTGAATGTGTGTGTATTAGTGTGCGTGTTATGTGTGTGTATTTGTGTTAAACTACGCTTATCTTTCGTGATGATATTTGTTTCAGTGTGTTTTTCTCTGTCAGTCCAAATGATCACGTATGTTTGATCCTCTTGGTCGATGAACATGTGTACTGTATGGTTGTGTGTATGTTAGTGTGTAAATGTCTGCATTGTATGTGTGTGCAGTTTGTATATGTGTGTTTGTGTGTGCGTGAATTCATTGAATGGCGTGTGTGTATGTGTATCTTCAGTTGCATGTGTTGTGTACATATGTATGTGTGTGGATATTGTGTATGTGTATTATGTGTGTGCTATTGTTTGAGTTGTCAGTTTAGCTTGCTATCTTTGTATTTGCAAGTCTTGAAGCAACCAACAGTATTGTGTTACATTTAGCTGTCACGAAATTACAGTAGTTAATAAAGTTGAAGATTTCTCCTTTTTGAAAATTTTTAACTTCAAGACCAAATGAACTGAAATCCTTGAGCTGAGCAGATGCGGAATATCATACAAATCGCATTACAGTCATCTTACAAAACTTTATTTTCCATTGTTATTGCCTAATCCATTCATTTAAGCATATCTCGTAGCTTATCTTATCTTTTCATTATGTAGCTTATCTTCTTATCGTGCAGTTATGTTTTACAATATGACTGCTAACATACTAACAGCTATAATGAAATATTTCATTGCTCTGTTAACTTTTGTACAAATTGGTTAAATATTTATCGGTTGTTCTGTTGATTCATTTCAATTTTATTGATTGGATTATTGATTAACAGAATGGCAGAAGTGGCAACATACCAGCGGGCACTACTGTAGACATTGGTATCAGTCATCCCACTGAATTTGATTTCTTCCTCTGTAGTCACGCGGGCATACAAGTATTCTCATTTATTAGTCTCTCTCTCTCTCTCTCTCTCTCTCTCTCTCTCTCTCTCTGCCTCTCTCTCTCTCTCTCTCTCTCTCTCTGCCTCTCTCTCTTTCTCTCTCGCTCTCTATCTCTTCTCCTACGTATGCTTTGGTGTGTTACTAATATATATACACAGTGGCCCATAAAAAATGAGACTAGTTTGAAAGTTATTATCTGCGGCATGAAGACAGCTAATTTAATTTTAACCAAATTTTACATTTAATAAAATATGTATCTGGAATAAAAAATTTGAATATTTGGTGATGATATCTACAACGGTTATGAAGTTATAGCGTTTGGGGTGTATATACCCAAATTTAGGGCTTTCTTAACATGGCAGCAATTACGTAACGTTATTGTTCGCTTACATTGTTAGCTATGCAATTAACTGCATAACTGCATCAATTCTGTGCGTGACGCGCCTTAGGCCTACGGCTGCATGACTTTTTCTAGCCTTCGAGAGAGTGACGCTCCCTAAGCCTGTGCGAGACTACTAGTCTTGAATTTTCTGGCTATGCGTATAATTTACTGCTAACAGTAATCTCGACATTTTGCAGGTCGTACACTTTCTCAGTTTGTGACAGAGGCGCTACATTGTAGACAATTTAAAAGATAAAAAATGCTGACAGGTCAAGATAAAGTTTCGATCAAACAATTACTTATCCACAAAGTATACAACGCACGTCGCACATGCTGCTAATTAAATTCTGGAATAATCGACACTGTGTCACGTACTGCAGTACTATCGGGATGTTTTGCTTGCTCAGCCTCTCTTGCCTTCTATCTAAAGCATCGCGGGAGACTACTTCATATTCCAGCAGGACAGTGCTTCGTTCCATAGGGTTCGTGAGATCCGTTCCATACTGGTTCACAGCTCCGCGCGGAGCAGTGAACCAGTGATTCTCAAAGGTTTTCACGCAAATAAAAATTAAACCTGACTATTTTGCAGCATTTTTATAGGATCAAATTCATACCTTCTTGCAGTTCTAGGCATAGGCCAGGTAAGTCAGGACCTAACATGATTCCTTTGTGGCCTTCCGAGCCAGATTTGTTGTACTTGTGTGTAGTCTAGAATTGAATCATGAATTGAATGAATTATTAGCATAATCATTAATCAATTTAATTTAAGGTAACGTAACCTGGGACGGTCACTAAAGTTTGTTCAAAATTCTGTTTACATTTAAGATTTTATAAACTACCAACGGTAGTATGGTAGGCCTGTATAGTTGAGTTACAATTCGTATGACAACTATACATTCCACTGTCTGGCCTATCTAGGTGTCTTTTATCAAAACATTAAAAAAATTATTGCTAACTTATCAGCAAAAAATTATTGATAGATAATATTTATTAGTGAAATATCTTGATATGTTTATACACATTTATCGCATTTTTGTATCTATTTGGCTTTTTAGCGGGAGTATCATTAATAGTATCAATGATGCTGATGTTGCTACTAGCACGTTTGTGACACGGATAATTTGCTTCAATGTTAATAATATTAATTCCCCGTGTTGTGTACGGGTCATTTGAAGAATTTGACCAATCGGTGACTGCACGTGTAGTAGAAGGCGACTAGCGCAGTAAGATCCATACCAACGTCAGAAAGGGCTGCGACTAGGCTCCAGTAGTTGCCACAAAACTTAAACGAATGGATAAACTTCAAAAGGTTTGGAGAAAGTCTATTCGTATCCCGACCCTGTAAAACTGGGATTTAAGGGAAGATGATGATGATGATGATGATGATATGATTATGATTATGATGATGATGTTAATAATATTAATATACTGATACATTACATAAAATATGTTACGTCCAAAGCTGCAGGCAGGATTTAAGTGTAATTTCAGGTGCTATTGTGTGCAATGGTTGTGTATGTATAATGTTAATAGGGTACAAGTAGACCTTCACATTACCACGTGCTTTGGGATGACAATCAGTTCACGGCCGATGACCTTCAGATATTGACCTATCAGCTCTGTCACACGTACGTGCGCTGCACTCGCAGTGTGTCCATACCCGCTCCTGCTTACTACGCTCATCTCGTCGCCTTCCGTGCCCGATATCATCTCGTCGAGAAAGAGCATGACAGGTAAGTCTTGTGTCTCCTGTCATGTAGCACTCCCTAGCATGACAGGCAAGAGTCTTATGTCGCTGTCTCCGGTCATGTAGCACTCTCGCTGTCTTAACTCTAGTTCTTCTGACCTACTTTCCATCCCCAATATTTGTTCATAAATTGAAAAGTAATAATTCAGCTTTGTGAATAAGCTGCTTGACAGCTGTAGATCTATAGCTCGATACAGCGCCGTGGCCAGATTATAAAATTGGCCAAACCTTTGCTTCTCTCCTTACCTGTGTATCTTCTCTCCTTATCTGTGTATCTGCATATCTTGCCAAATATCATTTAAAAGATAGATTAATTAGTGAGCATGGATTCCCCTTGTTGTGTCCAGGTTTTTTGAAGAATTGACCAGCCGGTGACTGCACGTATTGTAGAAGGCGACTAAAGCATTAAGATCCAAACCAACGTCAGAAAGGGGATTCTGTTGGTGAGCGCCTAGGTTCCAGAAATTTTACAAAAATTTAAACGAATGGAAGTCTCAAATAGGATATTGGTTGGTGTTGTGGTGTAGGACCGTGAGGATTTGAGACAGTCTATTTGTATCCCGACCCTAGTTAAACTGGGATTCCAGGGAGGAGGATGATGATGATGATGATGGTGGTGATGATAATGATGATGATGATGATTAGTGAGCAATTGATTAGACTCTTGCAACTGCCAAACTGTTGTTTTGACTAAATGTTGTGAAGCCTAGCGTCGATATAGCAATGTTACTGTTTTATAGTGGCTGTCTCTAAATGAGAGTATTGTACGAATGCTATATCGTAATGCACAATCGTTCTTTTTAGTCTATTGCGATGCTTCTTTGTTTTATAGTGATAATGTTAGTGAACGCCCCAGACGTCATCCTTGGACGTTTCATATGCGTCTCTGACATCATCTTTGCATAAGAAAGGGGACGTTAAGCTTAACTATTATTAATAAGAAAGGAATTTTGTATATTTTTATGTTAGTGGGGAAGGCAGTCAGTACTCTGGCAACAGTGACGAACGGAACATGTCAACAATGGCTAAAGCAATACTAGTTCATCCAGAAACTGTCAGAGTCATGTACTTCGCTTGAACAATATCAGCAATTAATTGTATTATTATTATATGATATTCACATACTTGATTGTATTTAATTTAGTCTCTTTCTCTCTCTCTCTCTCACTTTCTCTCGCTCTCTCTCTCTCTCTCCTCTCTCTCTCTTTATTTCTACGTTTGTGTTTAATTCTTTTTTAGCACACTACTTGTATACGCACCAGTGATGTAGAAAGTTATACACTACTACGGTACACGGTACTGTAATAAAAAGGATAAGCAAATAGTTGAATGAAAGTATAGGTACAAGTAAAAAGTGAACAACAAATAACATTTTACTCAAATATAAAGTACAACATACTAGACAAAAAAATTATACTTTTGACTGAAAGTAAAAGCGCTCATAATTTATTGAGAGATATTACACTGATCCTCAGCTGATGAAGGCATAGAGGCCCACCTCGTCATAAGCAGAATCTCCTAAGAATAATGATATACCAAAGGAATGACGTCCCTTACATTGTCGAGGAACCGGACTTTAAATTCTTATTGATTGATTGATTGAATGCTATAGATGATTTAAAGATCCACTTGTATGTGGACATGAAAAGGGAAACGGAAGATAGAGATGAGTGGATGCGTTATATACCATGGACCTGCCAGTAGGCAGTACACTAAGAGAGAGAGAGAGAGAGAGAGAGATTACACTGATAGAAAAGTTTTACACTTTCTTAAATTAGTTCCAAACTTCCAAGTTACTTCATTTAATTCTAATTAAAAGCAAACGCTTTAAATTTTATGTCTGAAACTTCTGAACTAAAAAAGTTTTGACCCACTTGAACAGTGTGGGTCAAAACATGCTTCTTGTGCAGGTGTAGGATTTAAAAAATTCTACTCTATGTTTTTGAGTTCACAATTAAGTTTCCGTTAATAGTTAACTTGGTTAACACAGACTCACTAATGTAAAAACAGTTATTGGCATGTTAACAAAGTCCAAAAGTATAGCTGTAAGTTCACTATTTAAATAAATGTTATTCATGTATGTTATTATTGTTAAAGAATACCTCATCATCATTATTTTCACTTGGATCCTAATTTAACTAAGGTCGGAATACGAGTAGACCTCCAGTCCTCTCTGTCCCACTCCATATCATCAGTCAATCCCATATTTTTCATGTCCTTCTTAATTACCGCATCGCAAGTCAATTGTGGTCTAGATCCGCGTTCGATCACAACATACAGAACAGACTTGCAGAAAAGAATTGAATAGATTTAAAAGCACAAGTAGAGGTAGGCGTGAAAAGGAAATAAAGGACAGGGGCGGATCCAGGAATTTTTTAAGGGGGGCCCGAAATTTTCTTTTGAGAGTACACATTTTTTGCGTAAGCCCCGCCTTCTTCAGGACATGTGACGCAACCAGAAAAATGCTGTGGGGGGCTCAAATTTGTTTCGCTACTGCTCTCAGCTCGTAGAGTGAGTTTATCCCCGTATCTAACCCCCCTCCCCCAACTTCTACCGGTACTAAAGTGAGAGGAAAACATAAAATGCCTAAAATCCTACATTTGTTTTTGAAAACAAGGTTATTTTTTTCACTTCTGAAGAAACTCAGCGGACCTTGACGAATTACCAAAGTGACCTAATTTTGGCGGTAGAGGGGGCATTAGTCCCTCCCAGCCAAGGGTGTTTATACCTCTGCTCCGGGATAGAGTTAACATTTTTTACTTACACCCTTTTTTCCTCTCATACAGTGGTTAAAGCGAAAATTGAGAGCTAGAGAAACGATCAACATTTTTTCTGGGGCCCCCTTCCATTCTATTGGACTCCTAGGATACCAAATATAGGCCTCTAATCCCATATTTAAAAAAATATTGAGCTAGTGGAACTGAGTTCCCTCTCGTTTCCCCCCCCCCCTCCACCTAACCATTGCCCTTAGAAACATAGTGACACATAGAAATTGTCATAGAAACAATGAAAATATAGTTTAAATTATTTTTCGCCGGGCCCCCCTCTGGATCTGCCACTGATAAAGGCCCATTTACTTGGCCCAAACATATTCCGCCATTTCGATATGTGAACATAGCTATAAATCATGTAAGTGTCAACTAGTTAAATATCGTCTATGACATTCTATGTGATACAAATTAGAATAAAATCATACTTATAAAATCATCAATAGTAAAGTGCGATATTGTAAATTATTATGTAGGTATATCTACTTGGTTCACAAATTCTTTAAAAAATTAATAAATTACGGTAATTATGTTGATAAAATTTCAACATTGTGGATTTTAATAATTATAATTATTCTTACACGTCTTGCCTGGCCATATTACAGAGTATTACAATACTTACCGAATGCGGAATTAATATAGGGGCTATAAGTCTTTACTCTCTAAAGAAATTTAAATGAACAGTGAAGTTCATAATGTGTTTAACACAATTATATCTCGTTAACTTATTTCCATTAATAAAATATAAAATTTAATAAAAAATTCAATCTTTCAATATCTTTTAGAATATTTGATCGAATTACAAAGTAGCGGTACAACATAAAATTAGATTTTCCAAAGTTTGTAATGTCTATTAGTCTAATCACAATGTCTATTAATAAAATCGCCAAGTCCAATTAAAATAATAAGCAGTAACGTTAGTTAATATTGGACTTGTAGGACCGATATTCTATCAGACTTGTAAAGATTTGAATTGGTTACTATTAATTGCTATTATCTATTACTGCATTAGAATTTCTCTTTCCGTAACCGGCTTTTGATTGAATGAAGATTGTTGCGAATTATCCTCTGATCATCACAGTACTATGGATTCGACTTCATGTTGTCTGGGGGCGATATAAAAGTGAACTCAAAGGAAGGGGAGTGGAGGAATAGATTTTATTTTTTAAGTGACAGCATTTATTATGTAGGCTAAGAGCCAAAACAACGCAACGTACTTTGCTATATTTCAGTTTGTGGATCCTGAACTTGTCTGGAGTTGACCAGCGTAATTAAATTGTCCACAGCTGCCCTGCAATGTGTCATGGGATCAGGCGAAGTTGAGGAGACGACGAGGACGAGGTACTCATCAAGCAGCCCCACACACACCGCCTCCTCCTCACCCCTGCTTGAGCGCCTGCCGCAGAGCCTGTCCGGTCTCATGCTCGGCTGCCTCGAGTATCGTCTGTTGTTGATACTGAACTCCTGTTGTTGGTTGCTGTTTGTTGTCACGTATTCCCCATCTCTTCCCTGATGCTCCAGACGTAACTCTAGCAGCTCCCGCAGTTCATCTCTCACAGAGGGGTCCAGTTTATATGAACCTGTGTGCGCCCAGTCAATTCCATTCGTGCTGTTCACTGTCGCGTATTTTACTTTAATATTTTCTGCGAACTCACACAAATAAATTTTCCATCCAACCATCCGACGACTTTCTGCACCTATGCTGATACTTCCCCAGCTACCAGCATTAGTTCTATTCCAGAGCTGATTACCAACAATATTGTTAAATTTCTGTTGCGTAGCAGACTTCATGGCAGTGTCGACCTCGAACTCGTTACTGTGGTCACCTGTCTCTTCTTTAGCGATCAAGTCGTACGGTGTTTTTGGCAGAGGTCCTCTGCTGCTGGTGGGAGTGAGTCGTGAGCGGTGATTTCTGGCAGGTACAACAGGTCGTACCTCCTGTGTGGCAGGTTCAGGTTGAGGAACCCTCTGAGCAACTCTTTGTCGTGCTCTGTCAATCGTGAGTTTTCTACTCGGTACGATCTGCTGGGCAGTTGATCTGTTCGCAGAGTGGGTGCCCTGAAAGTTCACAACATCAGTTTTTGATAAATTTCAATAGTACCGTGCCTACGATTTGCAAATTTTCACTGAATTCCTTACATATATCAGTATACGGGACTATACAAGTATTTGGGTACAATAGATGAGAATCAATCAAGGAATTCATGTGCCATATGGGGAAGCCTATTAACTTATTAAGTGCCGTACAATGGCGCAAAATTGCGTTTTTCATACACTGTATAAATGATTTTCATTACAGTTGTTGAATGTACATGTACGTGATAGGTTTTGCAAAAGAGCGCAATGTACTTCCTTGTGACTTGACTCGTATGTAATTTGGACAGGATGATTTCTACTAGCAGGGGCGTAGTGGTGACGATTTTGAAAAATGCTCTGGAACATTCGCAGTTACTATTGTAGCATATATTGTATATTTATGAAGAATATATCTTATATCATCTAGAATATGAATCTTAGAAGATGAAAATATACTATATGAATATAGTATATTGGAAATGTGTTGTAGTATTGAAATATACGTAGTATTGAACAACGTTTATCGTTCGTACTGTATCGTACAATTTATTACATATTCTAAGATAAGCCATGTTTGTCTTTGATTATATTATCTAAGTTAATTTTGTAGATTTGCATTTTTTTATTTGATTGTTAATTTTTCACTAAGTGATGAATTTCGGTATGCCCGTTAGTCACTTATCTCTTCATTGTTACATCTGTGGAATTAATTACGATAACAATAATTATCGGAGTAACAACAAAAATAATAGAAATTTCACTTAATTTCACTCACAATAATCGGACTTACAGCAATAATATTAGTAGACTAATATTTCTCAGTTTCTGGCCTAAATCTTGAGGATTCTTAAGTGAATAGTTAGTTATACGAATTATACGAATTATGTCACTCAATTGATTTAATTAGGGTACTATAGTAATTCTACTATAGTACCCTAATTAAATCAATTGAGTGACATAATTACGAACGAAGAAGTGTTAAATAGATTTGCATAAATAGATCACTTATAAATATCACAAGTAATAGAAAGAAGAACTAGACGGATCATGCAGTGAAATGGAACGGTTTACTAAAGATGGTAAGTGAAGGAAGAATGAAATGAAAAAAGGTTAGAGGAAGATCGAGACTTGGGATCCTGGATTATTCGATAATTAATTCATAAATTTTGATGAATTCCTAAAGTTGATATGAAGAGAAAGACAGAGGATAGAAATATGTGGAGGAGTTATACAGTCCTACCATGTACCTGCCAATAGGCAGTGCACTAAGGGAGAGATAATTAAATGAAAATTATTATTCATCTGTTAAACCTCTTATTAACAGAATAGGTACTTTGATTGAAATTTTCGAATCTATGATTCAAAGCCTATTCCCCAAAGCTAAGTCTTAAACATTATTTTATACTTTCGATAAGAAATAGCTGGAAATAATTGACGCGCAATGATTTTTAAGTTTCACCGGAAAAGTCATTTAATTAATAGGCCTATTCTTAGTTGATAACTAATTTAAATTTATTTCATTTGAAGCATGTTTGTTTCGAAAGTTTCTTTTCTGTTCTAATATCATCATCGTCACCTTCCCTTAATAACTCCCAGCTAAACTAGGGTTGGGATACGAACAGACCTTCTCCAATCCTCTCTGTCCCACACCATAACATCAGTCGGATTTGACGGCGGAATTTAGCGCACTTGATTTAGTAGCGCTTTAATAATCTAAGATAAGCTACATCTGCCTCGGTTAGTACTTTGTGGGTGACCACCTTGGAAGACCGAGTGTTAACAGCTTTTAATGAAAAATCCCTGGGTGATAGAAGGTTAATTCCTAAATCCGCGCCGGCTGGAATTGACTCGCCATCAAAGTCAAAGATTACTAATAGATCTATCCATGGAGAGGAAGGAGGAAATGGGCCTTAAACAGGCATCTGTGCTTCCTGACCCTGTGTTCCGTTATTTATGTTAAGATAGTCAATCCCCTATTTCGTGTCCTTAATCACCGTATCCCAAGTCTGTTGTGGTCTACCTCTCTCTAGCTTAGCATCCAGTTCTTCCCTCCAAACTCTCTTTACTACATCCTCAACTGCCTCACTCACGCACGCCCGTATCATCTCAATTTTGACTGAGCCAATCTATTCCTCAACAATTAAATGCATCCTCACATATTCCGAATCCTTTCTGAACCTTCCTAGTTCTTCCACACATTAGACGTAACATTATAATTTCTGCCACATGCAAACTCTGTAAATGAACCCTTGTTAGTGCACAACACTCCTAACCATGCATCTTTACTGGCCTTATCACAGAACTATAAAATTTGTCTTTCAATCTTCGTAAGACTTGATCTCTAGATCTGGTGGTCAAGGTCTTTGTCTTAATCTGATGGTCACGGTATTGGTCTTGGGATATGATGTAGGAGGCATCTTGGTCTGGAGGCTTTTGAAGAGATCTGGTTAACAACACCGCTCTTCTTTATGTCGCACTCATCGATTAGACATCACTTAACTGTTGGCTGTGTTACGAGTTAATTTCGAAACGAGAAAGAGTTACTCGTTTCAAATGTAAATTAATTAATAAATATTCTTTAAATTAGTTACGATACTCGGCCGACTGGTAGGTTCTATCGTGCGGACAACTCTGCTTAGTTCTATAGTTGTGAATTAGTGAATGTCCTAGGAATGTCCTTTTCAATTATTTGAACAAGTTTCACTTTAAATGATACGACTATGGTAAACACAGAAACAGTTCGTTACATAGCTGATTACATTATAATTACCTAGGCCTATTTCTAAACAGCATATTCATTAATACATAACTAATATAAAATAGAGTTAACAACCGACATTCTGTGATACGTTATAACAAATAATGGTGATCAGCAGTTTCTTAATTCATAAATCACAATCATTTTTAGAGCTATTTTTACGTTTGATAGCTCACAATTCATAATCAGTTTTTATAATACTGTCAGGAACCTGATTCTACAATTTTTAATCTGAGGTAAAATGAGGACCTGACATCAAATGATTCAGGATTTAAATTCCTAATAAACTGCCTCTAGTAATTATTTTGGAAGTTTTACCTGTCCTCGATTAGACTGAATCTAGATATCTTACTTAACGATTGATAACTTCAACGACTGTATTAAATTAAATATTAATTTAATACGAAAAGAAATAAAATAATAAACGGATATATAGTAGAACGAAAACTAAAACGATTTCAAATAACATGTGTACGCGAAATTCGAATAACTTTGAATTATACTTTCTATCTAATTACAGTTCACTTTAAATATATCGCCAAAGCAAGTACTTTATATTACATACAATTACTTTTGACATACAAATTACTAATACGCTCTTTAGCATAAATTCCTACACTTTACTTAACTTTCCTCTCGACAATTCGCCTACTAGGATACCTTCTAGTATTATCCCTAGGTTAGAATATTTCGATGGAACTGTCTTCCCTCTTCGATCCTCTACAAATTACTCTCTTCTCATCGACTGTTCGATGGACTACAAATAGTTCGAATACCCGAACCTTTCGCATTGCTCTCAATTCGTCTACTATTGAGATTCTTCGAATCTCCTAAATCTCTTTTCAACTTAGCACGTTTTACGTCCGTGTTGTCACGCTTCCATCTTGGATCTCTCTCTCCTTCCTGTTCAGGCATGCCCTCTTTGGTCACTTGCCCTACCTTAGACACCGTCCAGGATCTCACTTTAATAAAACTCAATACTTTAAATCTTAACTTTACTTATCCAGCAGTATTATTAAATACTTTACTAGAAATACAATTACAAATACAAATACATACTAAATACATACTAATATATATCGAATCGACCTTGACATATACCTTTTCGTTTCTTAAGTTATAAATCACAATCAGTTTTTAAGTTTTTTAGCCAGTAATACGATGATACGTACGGGAAATGAATCAGTTGGTTGAGTATAGCACTGATCCGCGTTGTACACATCGTCCTCCTCGTAGATCTCTTCGGGAGAGAAGCGCTGGGGTAGGGGTGGGGGAGAGTGCACGTCTGGGCCCTCGTGCTTGATCGAGTGAGGTCTGTGATCAAACAACATAGGCGTGCGCCAGCAAACACTTTGCGCAAGAGAAGGTCCTTGACAGGATTAAATAGATAGCGATGCTTAATATCAGAAAATATGAACTGGAGATCTTCTTCTCTTCAGTGTACTGCCAAGTGGCAGATTCAAGGTACATATTCATACTCAAAGTCTGTTTTCTCCCTCAATAAGAGCACTCCTTTGATCAACAAGTAATCCCTTCATAAAGTCTATGCCTTATCCATACCTAGCTTGGGAAAAGTATGGCTTCTGAGGTGGTTTCCCGTTGTCTTCCTCAGTTAGATGGATTAATTACCATTTAATCCTGGGGAAAATATTGCATGGTGAGGTGAGTCCCCTCTAACCATCCTCAGCTCCTGCCTTAGTCGCCTCTTACGTATACGCAGTAGATTGTTTGCGGTTGTGCAATTCCGCAGTGGTCCAACAACACCCGAGCACAACACGGGGCGATATAGAACTGGAGATATAGAAGATTAATTCTAAACTTGTACGTGAATCAAAGAGCGGTAATAAAGATCAAACAAAAATATTTAAGAACATCGAAATAAGACGTCGTTTTAGAATAAGAGAAAATTGTAGTATTTCGACGCAGAAGATAATGGATAGTCTGAATGGTATGGCATTGAAATTTTGAAATAGACAATGAATATTTACATCAAAACGACTAAAGTGACGAGTGTCCCAGGATAGAGGTGAAGTCAACATTACAATTGAATTGAATAGAATCACGTTTATTTCACTTCGGTAAAATCGTACACCAGAAATACATGGAGATAAAGTATAAAAGGACACAAAGGGCACTAACATGTGCCCTTAACACATAGCAAATTAAAATTATATAAAGCAGTTAAAAGTTTATAGCCATCAAGACATTCAATCTAAGCATGTTATTACTTCAAAATACCCCTACACATTAGCAGGAAAACGTATCTTAATACACTAAAACCTATTTACGAATAAAATTCAAAACACCAGCATATTATACAAAATCATAACATATTACGTACGTTTGTTGTAGTTGTATAACTAATCAGTAATCAACTTAAAATGAACATGCATTACAGTCCACACCAAGAAATCTAGAAATATATACATTATATCAAATATATACTTTAGTCACTTTTGGTACTGATTTAAAAATTAAAAACTTATTAAAATCGAAATCTTTCAGTTGGCTTTTAAAAGATTTGACATTATTTGCTAAAACAACACTGTCTGGTAAGGAGTTCCAAGGTTCTCATATCCTGGAAGAAAAGAAGTATTTGCGTGTATCAAGTTTAGGATTATTGATTAGGCCTACTAATTTAAAAGAATTTCCCCTTGACTTTCTAGTAGAGAGCTCAAGATCATAGCTATACATATCCTTCCACAAATCCATTCAGGATCTTATAACAGAAAATTAAGTCGAAGTATAGTCGCCTTCGTTCCAAGGTAATTAAATTTACCTCATTAAGTCTGGCATCATACTGCATGTTTTGCAAGCAAACCTGGAAGTCTTTTAGTAAAGCTTCTTTGGATACTTTCCAATAAAATAGTGTCTCTCAAACAGTGCGATCAATGGTACGAGATTGGAACTGATAAGGAGTTTTAAATATCTAGGTAATACTGTAAGAGATGATGAGACATGTCAGACTGAAATGTGTAATAGGATTGCACAAGCAAAAGCGGCCTTCGATATTCTAAAATATGAAAGAACTTTGAACAAAAAGTCTAAAGAAAGCCACAAGGATAATGAAAATCTTGGTATGAAACGCGCTGTTATATGGGTGTGCACCATGGACCTTAAGAAAGGAAGATAGTAGGAAGCTAGAAGCGCTGTAAATGGGGGTATGGAGTAGAATGGAAGTGATTAGCTGGACTCGAAAGGTTACAAATGCAGTTCTTGTGCTAGTTGGAATTGATAGACAGTTGATAAATGCTATCGAAATAGGAAAAGAGCTTGATAGGACATATTTTCTATGATCAAACAACATAGGCGGAACAGGTAAGGAGTTTCAAATACTTGGGTCTATAGCCGATGACGGGAAATGTGAGACAGAAATATGTAGTAGGATTGCGCAAGCAAAAGAGACCTTCGACAATAGAAAGAACTTTTAGCAAGAAGCCTAAAGAAAGATACAAAGATAAAGATAGTGAAAACCTTGGTTTGGACCAGGCTATTATATGGATGCAGGCTATTATATGGACGTAGACTTTAAGGAAGGAAGATTTCACGAAACTAAAGGCATTGGAAATATGGATATGGAGAAGAATGGAGAGGATTAGCCTTAGGTAGACTTAAAAGGTTACAAATGAGGAAGTTCTGGAGAGAGTTGGTACAGATAGACAGTTGATAAATGCATTACGAAATAAGAAGAAAAGTCGGATATGACATAGGCTTTTCTAAGGGGGGAAAGTGTACTAAAAGAGGTCATAGAAGGCAAAATGGAAGGAAATGGAGGCAGAGACAGGCCGAGATGTTGGATGATTTAACGATTCACTCATAAGTGGAGATGAAGAGGAAAGCGGAAGTCAGAAAAGCGTGGAGGCGTTATAGAGGCATGGACCTGCCAGTAGGCAGTGAACTAAGAGAGGTATTCACGGATATAATTCAAAGAAAAATAATCCTTAAAAATTATTTATCAAAAGTAAAATAATATTTATACAGTAATTTTCTTTTCCTTAAAGACACAGTGAGAAAATCTGAATTTTGAAAGATATATCAAATGCTTTAAAAGGTAACTAATAGATCTATTCGCCATGTGGGACTAGTAGTTTCCTGCTACGCATTGATGAAGTTTTTAATATTAAAAGATTTACTGGACTGAGTGGAGCTTATGCTAGAATGTAGGGACATCGTTTATTTTAAGCCACGATTATAGAGATGCATTTTTCGTGAACCCAAGTTTTGAAACTCGGCATAACAAATTCAGACATATCTTTTAATTACTCTATTTTCTTGGCTCATTTATAGAATATTTCTATTGCGCTAAAAAATCTTCATAAAAACCTTCAAGATAATGAATGTACATCTATGTATAATATGATACGATACCCTATCTAAAATTCTGAAACCTACGGTCATGTAGCTGAGATACTGTAGTTTATTTACATGTGGTTATAGTTTATACTGCACGTTAGAAGATTCAACTGATTAATAATTCATAGTGCTCTAGTTCTTCTTTCCTTCATATTTATCCATATACTGGTGAATGCTTCTTATGATAGAAGGGGCCCTAAATCCCATCCATGGCCCTATAAATTGGAGGGGGATTTTACCTTTCATTTTAAGCTCTTGAAAAATTAACGCCTCTTTTGGAAACCAAGCCTCCCCACACCCAACAAATGAGGGGCCAGGAAAATGGTAGTGTTTATCTCATTTTATGTTCTCCCGTAAATACAAAATTTTTCTCCTGATATTCTTACCTGAGGCTTTTAGCACGCCTCCTGCAGTAGCACGCCACGACGAGAGCGAGAAGCAAGCCGAGCAGCAGGATGGACCCCGCCACTACGACACCTATCAGCAGAGGCACGCGATTAGAGCCCGAGTCCTGAGGGTCACCGGGGCAGCGATCCTCATCCTCAGCTAACAGCAAATACAACAGCTAAACCTGTCAAGCGCTGTGCCTGTTACGTTACTCTTTTCTGTTGTTCTCCGTGGTAAATTACTAGTATCAGCTATCTCATCTGGAGCAGAGTTCAACTATTATTGCAACAAAGATATGGCACAGCCACCACAGCGTTCCGTGTCTTTAGCCAAACGAGATAAGGTAATAATATATTTTAAAATTTCCTAGTTTTAAATAAAAATTGGTTTAAATTAATTTAATTAGGCCCCTATATTTTCATACTTTTTACCCAATATACTATATTACTAACGAATTTTCGTCATAGACATCATTCAATCCTAATTCTCGAGATGATCATTTCAATTCTTTTCATTTAATCTTAGAGATCAATTTTGCTTTTCTGGCGTCATGATGATGATCATTATGCTGTATTTAATCAATTAGTTTGTTGCCAAATGGGACTATAGCATGCATCTATTTTTAAAATCAAATCACAATTTATTCAAATTATATTAATCTGATTATGCATAAGCACAGAATTGCTGACGCTTTTATAATACATTATTCTTATTTATTCTCTCTTAGTGCACTGCCTACTGGCAGGTCCATGGTATATAACGGATCCTCTCTTCTCTGTCTTCCGCTTTCTTCTACAATCTTTAAGTCCACGTATGAGTGGATCTTTAAATCATCTAACATTCCTAGTTCTTTATTTATAATAGTTGGGCAATTTATGTTTTTGTTTAGAATGTAAATGACACAAAATTCTATAAATTGTTTGTAATTTATTTTGTTAATGATTGTGTATAATAGTAAAATTTAATTTAGAGGCTGTAACAATGAATTGCAACTCAGAGAGCAACGAAAACTCTGATATCAAGAGAGTGAATGGTACCAAAATCTAACTCTGGAATCTGGATTGGTACCGCAATACAACGCTTGCTAAGTCACAGCTCTCGGCTGATTTTATTACTTTAGCCTCCACACTTCTGACATCGATGTCTACTTGTCTTGTTCGGAATAGTCAAGACAGCAAAAACAAATAAATTTAATGACTTCTCCTCAGCTTAGTTTGTTTACATTTTGTTTACTTCTCTGCACATTTCTTTTACAGATTTGTCTGGGTGAATCTGCAAGCATGTGTGCTTTGGGGACGTCCCTGACATCATCCTCGGATGAAGAAAAGGACGTTAAACCTTTATTGTTATTATTAATAACCAAAAAAGTGTTAGCTTGAAATTCAAACAAACTCAAAACCTTTTGGAGCGGTTGTTGTTAGTTGTTGCCTCTGTGTTATCTTTATGTTTCGTTTAAGTTTTATCCAACACAGCTATACAGTCTCATATTCTCTGTCGCTAAATTTTACTTTAATCCTGATATATAACGTATTTATCATAGCACAAACCAGATTGATTATAGAAAGCATGTCTGCATTGATCACGTTTTCCAGAGCTCACATTACAAGAGAACACACATCCTGGATCTGAGCAAGAATGTTTTGTATCTTTTGAGCATGAATCAGCTATCACTCCTTCAAATCCGCTTGATCCTATATCTTCACAAACATATAACAACATTGAACCTTTAATCAGTATATTTACAACTCCGTGCATATCTTGAATCTCCCTATTTCAGTATCATGTATCTCTTCAACCTAATGGGGCCCCAGTTTGTAGTTAGGCCTGGTCCACTTAAATCATAGATGAAAAAAACGTTCTTACCAAAATAAAAAACGTTAAAAAACGTTGAATGAAAACGTTAGTAGCGTACACGTAGGCTTGCATATATATTACCATGTCTTCATTCCGTAAAACTAAACAATTTTATTACAACTAGACTTGCTCTAAAGTTCTAAAGTATGTCCATAGACTCCACACAAATATAAACATATACTTTCAGGTCACATATAGCCACACTGCCAGTTGTTCATAATTATCAATACAAGAAAATTTAACGTTAACGGTTTACGTTTTTTACGTTTTTTATTTATAAAAAATAAAAAAACGTTAAAAACCGCGTTTTTTTCCACAGATATAAAAACGTAAAAAACGTTTTTTTCATCTATGACTTAAATCTATACAATTTATCTGCTTTCCTTTTTGAGTTATATGTGTGCTTCTGTGTAGTATGCGAATATGTTATAAATCTATGAATGTTCCTTGCTTGATCAATCAATCAATAAGAATTTAACGTCAGGTATACCAATACAATCGCCATAAGGCAATTTCAGAAACGTCTCTTGCAGACTCTGCACAAACAGGCGCCAAAGCACCACACGATGACGGCTGAGCACACGGAGACTGCAAGAGAAAGTGAGATCAAAACAGTGCTAGTCCAAGATCCAAGGCAAGCGGGTCTAAATTTAGACCTATGGCGGAAAGAGATGGATTTTAGCTTGCAAGTACCAATACAATTACAAGATCGAAGATCTTTCGGAGCAGAAAACATGAAGGAGCGTCTGCCCATGGCAGATTTAATGTTTGGTACAGTGAGAAGGAGCGAAGTCTACGAGAGGGTTGATAGATTGATAAAAGATCAGATAGATAGGATGGTTTACCATAACTTCAACCTTTAAAAGCCAAGGAAACTACCTTGAATTGTAATCGTTTGGAGACTGGAAATCAGTGCAGTTTCTTAAGGAGAGAAAGTGTAGGATTTTGAATTTGAAAACGTAATGAAATCGTAAATCCCAAAAAATAGTAATTCAAAATCCCTAAATAAACTACATAAACTACAATTAAAAGGATGGATATTCTAAAGTTCGAAACAGTTATAAGAAATTAATAAGTAAAGAAGATATTATCTAAATAATTAGAAAAATAACTTTTTAAACCACACCACGTAGTTAAACGATACATACGTAGAAATTTCTCCCACAGCGTTATACATGTAATAACATCAACTGTGGTAAGTTGTGTAAGACCATTCTGATCAATGCAGCATGATCTTCCATCTGATCTTCCAGATGATAGTAATGTCACATATACATGTACCTGAAACTAAGATATGGTAGTGAGTTGTCATGATTGAGACTAAAACTAATATAATACTTAGTTATACAGTTTACAGGATCTAATAACTGTGTTCAGAGTTTGACGTTTTGCCCAAATCAACACGTGCTTGTTCGTATAATTTGTACGAAGGTTCCTCAAATAGGAATATATAAAGTTATGCACTTATAATTGCTGAACTGTAAACCACAATATGCAGACGATACAGAATATTAGCAAATTGCATAATAATTCCTAATTACCAATCAATTAATCAGTCAATGAGAAATTAACGCCCGTTCCTCGCCATAAGGCAGTGGCAGGAACGTCGATAATTATGAAAGATATGCAGTAATAATGGAAATTTTACTATCTTTTTTTAAATATTAATAATAATACTAATACTAATAACAATAGTAATAATAATGGTGATAATAATAATAGTAATAATAATAATAATTATTATTTTTTTATTATTATTATTATTGTTATTATTATTGTAATTATTATTATTATTATTATTAATATTTTTTAATTATTTTTTTATATTATTTTACCCCGGTGTAAAGAACCTGGGTTTGATAAAAACGATTCAAGCAATACGTGCTGAATCGCCGCCCGGCTACTCGAGGTCATCAATCGGCTTAAAAGAATTGTTGAAGCAGACTGCATTAAATCTTTGCAAAGTCATGGAAAGCCTTTGCCAAAGAAAAGATGTCTCTCGCTTATCGCCGGTTTGCTCTGCAATAAGTCTGCCTATGCCATTAATGAAGTCAGCTACTTCGGGATTCATCGGGCCCATGGTTTCAATGACCACCGGAACAACTTCATATCCTAAGGACAGATCACGGTATTTATCCAACTTCCTAGAGGCGTCATGAACAGCAGCTCCACCGGCTGTGATTGAAGTCGCTTTCAGGTAGGAGTTTACCATAGTGTCAATGACCGTGACGTCCCATACGGCACATTTACCGTTGCACCAGGGCACTAAAGTCATGCCGTCCGGACGCTTGCCGTCTGATCTGGACAACCCACTTGGTTCCTTAGAGGAAGGGATGCCTGCTCTTGAAAGTGCTCGCCATATTAAGTCATTTAAATTGTGATGGCGAGACATTCTTGAGAACTGAGCTTCGTTTGCAGGAGAGGCCGTGGAGACCTAAAGCGTCGACTTCATGACGCAGGGGCACATGTGAGGCTCGCAAGTTTTCGCCCCTAAACGGAAACTAACGGCTACTCGAATCGCCTCATTGTCTAAAAAAAGCCCACAAGAAGCAACAGGGAGAACGTGAAGCCAGTCGCTGCTTCTTTTGGTTGATACAGCTAGGAGTCTGGATCTCTGTCTAGGATCTCTGTCTACTGCATTGGACTGGGATTCTAACAGACTGGTATAAATCCGATCCACTATAAGACAGTCCCATGATTTCTGGTTACTGACTGAGGTAGAAGGTGGAGCACTGGAGGTGAGGCTTTTGGACCAAACTGACAACGCAACGTCAATGGATCTATCGGCAGAAAGGGAGCACTTATGAAGGATGGCGTCTTGCAACTGCCTCGTTCCCATCGCTGATGCCAAGAAGGCTGAAGGCGCGATATGGGAAACAAGACGAATTCCAAGACCACCTTTGCTCACCGGTAAACTGGCTTGTTGCCACTGCAAATCAGACAAATCTGCGTTGATAACGGCGCACAAGCATTGCCTAAGTGCCTCGTCGTAGTCTAAAAGCCGCGGATTAGAGAAGCTCGGACTAGAGCGCAGAATGTGCATAAGTTTAGGTGCACTTAATGAAAAGCGAAGGATTGTCAAAGCATCATAAGCGGCTAGCGACTTCAAGCGCGATGCTGTACGTTTGAGAACCTCCAAGCGACTAGATAAAGCGGTGGTAGTAGCTTCTTCTCCAGAGAGTGGCGCACCGAGTAGAGTACTATGGGATAGGCCCATTGGCACAAAGGATAACAAAACTAAGTTGCCCGGAGATTTGCAAACTGATGATATGACTTCGCACTTGGTACGATTCAACTGAAGCCCAAATTCTTGGCCTCTATCGATGATAGTCTGTACATCATTTGCAATCCACGACTCGCAACCACCTAGAGTAATGTCATCTAGGTATCCCACCGTGAGAGCGCTAGAGAGAGAAGTAAGGAGAGGGTGAATAGTCAAGCAAAATAGCATGGGCCCTAAGGGATCCCCTTGTTGGATTCCTTCCTGTGATTCAATGCACCAGTCTCCGAACTTCAACCACGAAGGGCTTGAGTAAGCTAGATGGCAGAAACTATACAGCTCTGGTATCGTGTGATGTATTTCGCTGAGCATTCGTGATCTACTCAAGCAATTAAAAGCATTACAGAAGTCTAGATTATTATTATTATTATTATTATTATTATTATTATTATTATTTTACCCCGGTGTAAAGAACCTGGGGTTTGATAAAAACGATTCAAGCAATACGTGCTGAATCGCCGCCCGGCTACTCGAGGTCATCAATCGGCTTAAAAGAATTGTTGAAGACGACTGCATTAAATCTTTGCAAAGTCATGGAAAGCCTATGCCAAGCAAAAGATGTCTCTCGCTTATCGCCGGTTTGCTCTGCAATAAGTCTGCCTATGCCATTAATAAAGTCAGCTCCTTCGGGATTCATCGGGCCCATGGTTTCAATGGCCACCGGAACAACTTCATATCCTAAGGACAGATCACGGTATTATTATTATTATTATTATTGACCTTGAAAATTCTGTCTCCGCTAACTGATTTTCTCTCTATTCTCTATTCTCTTAAATGCCAGCAGCTTATGGCTTTGTTCTTTATTATTATTATTATTTATTATTATTATTATTATTATTATTATTATTATTATTTTATTATTATTATTTTTGACCTTACTGAGGAAGGCAACGGAAAACCACCTCAGAAGTCTTATTTTTCCCAAGCTATAGGCTACATAAGGTATGGACTTTGTGAAGTGATTAACTTGTTGATCTAAGGAGTGCTCATATGCAGCGAGAAGGTAGACTTTGAGTATGAATATGTACCTTGAACCTGCCACTTGGCAGTGCACTGAAGAAGAAGAATAATTATTATTTTATTATTATTTTTTATTATTACTAATGTTATTATTGTTATTATTATTATTACTATTATAGTAGAATAATATTTACTAAGATTAATTATTAATTATTAATTAAGTATTATTAATATCATAATTAATCATCAAGTAGTAAGTATTGATGAATCACAATTAGTAATAATAATAATAGTAATTATTATTATTATTACATTGCTAATTAAAACTAATTATAAAATTATCACTATTATTATTAGGCCTATATAATTATGGCCTGTATATTAATACATGTATACAATATTATATATTAGGCTTATATAATTATATATTTATAACATCCTTGTCCACTGATAGTAAAACGTTGCTGATTGCCACAGGGGGTGTCATTGCCATGAATCCACAGCTTTTAGCTCCAGCAGCGCCGGTCCCCACTTCCTCTGTTATCGATCCACCACGTCTGTGACTCCCCTGAACAGGCGTTGATGAGGCAGTTGTGTCTCTATTGGGAGACGTCAACGACCCTGAAATCTGGATTGCTGTTCCTGGAGAATTCTGGGATCGAGTATCCACTTGATTAAGGCTTT
The DNA here is from genome assembly GCA_905160935.1 of Enchytraeus crypticus. Classification (NCBI taxonomy): domain Eukaryota; kingdom Metazoa; phylum Annelida; class Clitellata; order Enchytraeida; family Enchytraeidae; genus Enchytraeus; species Enchytraeus crypticus. The sequence continues at coordinate 4,859,725 of CAJHZI010000873.1, read as the reverse complement.
GATTTGTAAAACCCGATGAGCTCTGCCTCTCCGACTCAGCCTGCCCTGAGGTCAACATCTGGTTCAGCCTTTGACCCTGGTGCTGTGACCCTGGTGAGAGGGACCCCTGGGACGCTGAGATCATTCTAGCCTCGATCTTGTGGATCATCTCAGGCTCCGTGGAAGCACTCGAGGAGGAGGAGCGGGTATTAATACTATTGTTATTATTATTACTATATTAGTATTCAATCAATCAATAAGAATTTAACTTCCGGTTCTTCGCCATAAGGCAATGTCAGGGACGTCTCTTGCAGACTCTACACAAACAGGCACCAAAGCATCACACGATGACGACTGAGTACACACAGACAGTATTATTATTATTATTATTATTAGAAATGTGATCTTGACCAGCGCGGGGCTCATGATTATCAGGGATTACAGGTTCATCATACAGCTCAAGTTCATCATGATGAAGAACATACTGCTCACAGTAAACAAGGTAAACACTGTGCTGACTTTCATCATGAGTAACTCGGTGTTAAATATCATCATGGACATGATGATATTAGCATCATGATCCTGGGTGATTATAATCAAGTCACGCTTTATAGAACAGCAGTAGCAGAAGTTCAGTAGTTCAGAGTGTTCTAAGCGAAACTTGTTCATATTCACTCTGCCTTCAATTAAATCTACTTCGATCAAGAAGTTTCCCTTCTCAGTCAACATGCCTGTTGTTGCTCCCGTTTCAGAAGTATTGGCCACGCTTTTACATGGATCTGAAACATGAAACTTAAGGAAGGAAGATATCGGGAAACTGGAAGCGTTAAAAATGTGGATATAGAGGAGAGTGAAAAAGATTAGAGAACCCAAAATAGTTACACATGAAGAAGTCTGGAAAGAGTTCGTACAAATAGAGACAGTTGATATATTAGGATAGGTTATTAAGGACAGTTAATGCACTAAGAAATAGAACGAAGAGCTGGATATGACACATTCTAAGGGAGGTTGGGGGAAGTTTAATGAAAAAGTCATAGAGGGTACATGTAGAATGAAAGCAATGCTAGATGATTCAATTTAAAGTTCCGATCATATATGGCTATGAAGATGAAAACGGAAGACAGAGTAGAGAATAGATAATATGTTTATTTTTCAGCAAAGACACAAAATGCATATCGCGAGAAAAATTGGTCGTCAGTGAAGATACAGAGTACCTTATCTAGCTGACTACCATGATAATTATTTTACTTATAGTTGTTAATAAAGCTAGTATTAGTTCATAGTTCATAATACATACAAAGTTGAACTTATAATCTACATGTATAAGCAGAGCTAAATGACTAATAAAAAATAAAAATAAAAAACCATAAAAAACCAAAACGCAGTTTTGGTTTTTTATTTTAGTAGAGTGAATATACTCTCTCTCTCTCTCTCTCTCTTAGTGCACTGCCGGTAGGCAACGCACTGAGTGAGAGGGAGCGAAATATATATATATATATATATATATGTAGAGAGAGAGAGAGAGAGAGAGAGAGAGAGAGAGAGAGAGAGAGAGAGAGAGAGAGAGAGAAGGATTATTAATAAGGCTTAGTAACAGGTTGACCTATCAGTATTGTCAACATTTTGCCGGAAAACCTACTCCCTACTAGACTAGTCTACTAAACATATCAGGTTGTAAGTTAATAACGAGCTGCACCTAATATCGCACAGCACAAGATGCATATTATCATTAAAATCCGTAATCCTCATAACCTATTTCAGAAGGAGATTAGAGAAACTTCTATATAGCATAGCTTAAAAGTTACACAGTAAATTCTACTTGACTTTATCTCAAAACTTGGGATTTTGTAAAGTTAAAATAGTTGCAACTTTCAAAAAGTAGTTGGCAACATTTCAGTTAGGCCTACTACAAAAGCGGTTTTGTTTGGGAAACTGCACTCGCTGTTTTGACGAGTTAAGTGTTTTGCACTCGTCAATACTGCATGGCGAGTGTTTTTTTGGTTACTAACCGTTTGATTAGAAAGCAGATCCTTAAGTTTTGGGTAGTCATAAGAATTATTTTCTTCAGATATTATCCATAAAATCTTTTCGACATTGCTGTTTAAATCGCCATGCCTTTTCAAAGTCGCAAGTTGAAGTGTTAAAATGTCATTTCTAGGCTGTACTTGAAGCCATTTCTTGAAGTAGCAAACGTTCAAATCTGCTTCAGACTGTTTGTCGAATTCTACAACATCAGTTGAATTAACGTAATATATTTGTGTTCGCCGATTTATTATATTAGCATTGAATTCTGACTCGAGAAAGGCCACAAAATTCGAAGTATAGCTCAATATTCTTTCGGTTTCGTTGTTCCAGTTTATCAATAAATACAGATTTACCTTATCCGTCTTTCCTTCAAATTGACACTTAATACGCGGAAGTATGTCGGTCACAAATTCTTTGTCTGTCGTCTGGGTTTCGCATTGAGCTAACAATATCGAAACCATGCGCAATATTGTTACTGCGCATAAAAATACAGGTCTGCTTTCCTTGTACATGTGAATCATTGCTGAAAATGAAGAACAGAAAAAAATAAAAATAAAGCAAAGTATTAGTGGTTTATTTACAGTGATGGGCACAAAACTATGTTCAAAATATTATTTTATTTTCAAAATAGAAAATAGTATTATAGAAAATTACATCATCATCTTCATCATCATCCTCATTATCTTGATCTCATGACATTAAGAGCGGACATTTTTTTTAGTTAGTTAGATCACGGTCACCAAAAATGGTCATTCAACCCTGTATAGTTCACAAGCAATGCAAACAATCAAGTAAATGCAATAAGTGAACACAATTTAAATGTGAACCATGGTGAACTTAAAACGAAAAATGAAAAGTAGAAAGAATTGAGATAAAGAAATTCAAAATAAAGAAGATTAATGATTGTAGGTATGAATTATTATACATTTAAGTTCAGTATCATTTATAACTATTTAATAAGTACTGACGAAGATTAATATTGAAACAGTTAACGGAGCGAGATGATTTAAATTCAACTGCAAGAAGTTACTTATCTCTCTATATACTATCGAGACATTCAAGTGCTAAGTGACCGGCTCTAACTTATTTATTTAGTATGTTTACTTACTAGCGTCCTTTTGCCGCGATCTTAGTTGAGTATAAAATTTAAATAAAAACTAGCAACATTTAAACATTAACAATTTTAAAAATGGACCTAAGAAATATTATTTGGATGCCCTAAAAACTAGTGTTATTGTCCTCGAGATTGCAGTCTTTGTTTCGAACCATCTCGAGAGCAACTTCCATAGTCTTGGTCTTGAGAGCTGTGGTGTCGACTCTCTTGAGAGTTCTGACCTTAGTTTGGGTCATTACGCATGGTATTTGTCTTGATGGAAAGAAGACCATGAAAGTTTCTACGTTATCGATTACACCTCTCCGTAAATCAATCATTCATACAGATGTCAATTGCTTAACTGATGGAATGTCAAGGAGAGTAACTAAGCAAGCTTATACTAAACTTCCACCTTCAATGGCCTCCTTCTAACCGAGATCTAGTTTAGCTTTTAAACCTTCCATATGAGCATATGAGAAAAATTACGCGGAATGTAACCTGGGGTCAATTTGACGCTATTGTATAAAACATGATTTGTCGAAGTTATTATTTTAATTGGAGAGATTATGATCTTATATACCATGAAATATTTTACTATTAGTATTTAATGATAAATATAGCTGAAAATGTCATTAAAATAGTGTAGAATTTTACACAAATATACAAATACAAATTATATACAAATAGTATACAAATAGCTCCCCGTGTTGTGCTCGGGTGTGGTTGGACCACTGCAGAATTGGGCAACCGCAAACAATCTGCCGCGTGTACGTAAGAGGCGACTAAAGACAGGAGCTGAGGATGGCAAGAGGGGACCCACCTCACCATGAAATATTTTCCCCCAGGATTAAATGGTAATTAATCAACCAAACTGAGGAAAGCAACGGGAAACCACCTCAGAAGCCATATTTTCCCAAGCTATAGGTTACATAAAGTATGGATAAGGCACAGACTTTATGAAGGGATTAACTTGTTGATCTAAGTAGTGCTCTTATGGAGCGAGAAAACAGACTTTGAGTACGAATATGTACCTTGAACCTGCCACTTGGCAGTGCACTGAAGAAGAAGATACAAATAGCATACAAATTGTCATACAAAGGAAGTAATGTTAATTACTACGCGCCTAACATTCAAACTATTCACTAATTATTCCTTCAAAGCAATCAGCATTCAAAGTAATCAAAGTAGCAGGTCAAGAGATCTGTATAGTCCGGTGTTTCACATTCATTAGGCTAAATCGAATTACTGAGTATTCTAGACACACCGGACGAGCACAGACCTGACAGTAACTTATTCGTTTTGAGATTAAAGTTACGTAAAGTTATATATTCATATCAAAGTTACGCAAAGTTATATCTGTATATAGGCCTATAGTTACTATTACCAAAGTTATATCTTGTACATATTCATGAATATATACAAATACTGCATTAGTATATTTTTATCAGGCAGGTCTATATAACGAAATACAGTGTAAAATACTTGCAAGTAGGTCCAATACTGTTTTTAAGTAGGCTACTAAACAGAATAGGCTGTTATATGAATATGACGGTTATCTTACTCAGGCGAGACTATGCTAATAGAACGATAGAATAGCAGAGACGGTAGGCTTCCACCACTGCCACACAATCTGTCAGGCCTCATAAAACCAGCAGAGCTTATTAGCTACATAGTAAGCTGGCTTTACTAGGAAGACAATTTGTATCAGCTTTTGAATGAGCCCATTTCACAATGCGTAATATATTTTAAATAAAATTGCATACACTGGTTTAATTCGTACAAATATGTAATCAATGATCAAATGATCAAAAAGTAATAACTGTAATTTCAATTTTTGTCTTATATAAAAAATTATATATATATATATATATATATATATATATATATATGTATATAGGCCTACTATAATATTTTATATTATCAAATATGTGTCATGAAATTTATATGTGTCATGAAATTTTAAATGACAGATCCTGAGGTGAATTGAACCCTCGTGGGTTCGAATCCCGGCCGCGCTGATCTGAGAGTAAAATCTCGGACATTCACTGGACTGGTTACACGGAAAATGGAATAAAATGCCTAACGGTTTAAACATGTGGTCTTAAAAAGTGATAGATATCAACATAGTTGATCATTTCACTATAATGCGTGTTTACTTTTTTATAATTTTATAATATATATGTGGGTTTCAGTGTGTAAATATAAATAAATAAGTTTATATATATATATATATATATATATATATATATATATAATATTATTTAATATTAATATTATATATATATATAATTTTCTACATATATATATATATATATATATCTAATATAATATATATTATATATAGATCGATACATAATATATATAATATATTATATATATATATATATATATATATATATATATATATATATATATATATAAAAATATATAGGCCTATATTTATAGGTCTACATTTATATATAAAATTATATGCTGTATAGAGTATATATAAAGCTGGTAAAGCTAATGCTAACGTCAGTTTTCTCTCCCGGAAGCGATGTCAGTGACGGGCGAAACCAGGATTATACATGCATTTATAATATATATATATATATATATATATATATATATATATATATATGTATATATATATATATATATATATATATATATATATATATATATATCTGGCTCTTTTATAATTGCGCATTTTTCATATTCTGTTTGTCTCTTTACGCAATTGGATGAAAAAATTAAGGGGCTTCGGGAATTTGATACGGGTAGGCTAATTAGATAATTATTTCTAATAGGCTAAGCCTATATTAGACCCACAATACCTATATTGGGTAACAACCTAAATATAAGTATCCAAACAGCAGGCTTTGATAAATTAAGCTTGCCGCTTCTTTAAAACAGTCTTAAACCACGGTACAGTGATTACAAAAGATAGTGCCAAAAATTCACTTTTTGTTCTGTCATAGTCTATTACTAAATTATGATAATGGTGATTGAGTAATTTTTCAAAACTCCATTCTCGCCCCCACCCTCAATTTCTGAGTTCTTATATCAATCTATATGTATATAACCAAAATAAAGAAGTATAAAATACATTGTAAAAAAGTCGGTGTCGAACTCTGGGGTGTGCCCCCCCCCCTCCATTGACATCCCTGCATAGGACCCACAATACCCCTATTGGTTTGCTTGTGTCGCAGCCTTTTCTAAAACCAAATTATCTTTGCTCAAGTAAGCGTAGCACTATAGTCTTAACATCCCAAAAGTGACATCATTAGGCTAAATGAATCAAAAAGCTGGTAAAGCTAAGGTTAACGTCAGTTTCCTCACTCGAAAGCGATGTCAGTGACGGGCGAGCCCGGGATTTAAACCCCACACATACTGATCCGCGGTCGAGTATCTTACCGACATCGCCACTGGCTCCAGCTAGCTCCAAAATATGTAGCAGGTCTATTTTTAACTGACCTTATAAGGGGGAAGTCTTCGACTTCCTGTAGCCTATACTTGTTGGACCTAACGCCGGTAGCCTAACAATTGTTACTTAGAAACCCGCGCTAAAACATAAATAGTAGGCCTATAAGTTATAACATTCCCATCAAGCATCAGAATTCAACTAAATTATGTAATCTGAGACTATGGTGACTGTATGCGTGAACATGCATACGTCCTAACGAGCCTGTAAGTGTATCTTTGTGTGTGTTCGTATGTGTGTAGAGTACGTGTAGGTGTGTGCCACAGTGTGCGTGCTCAATTAACGACCATCCCATCCTACCAAAAAGTTTTGTCTTTGCTCCTGTTACTTTCTAATCGAATTTGATCACAATTTTCTAATTATATCAAACTATAAGACGTGTTAGTCTTATCATGCATGTTCAGTGGTAACCAGACAAAAATGCTGGGGGGGGGGACTCGAAATATTTTCACTTTTACCTCGGCTTCTAGAGTGAGGCCACACTGAACCGTATGACTCGTATCCCACTAGCTACCCCACCCATAGGCCTACCCCCCATTACAGTTGAGGTAGACAAAAAATGATTGGGGACATAATATATCCGTGGCGGTGAAAGGGGTAGGATACGGGGGGGGGGCTACTGTGCCCCTCACTGAAGGGGACACTTTTTGTAAATTGTCCGAAACCCGATGGATTTTCAGAGCATCTTATGATAAATATAGGACTAGTGGATTATTTTTCCTTTTGGAATTAGTCATTAATAAACCTTTCAATTACTTATCATCTTCATTATCATCATAATTATCTGTCCAATAAGCATAAAATAGGCCTAGTCATGACTGCAGTCCCACATTCAACTATGATGATTTGTAAAAATTATGATAATAAACAAATATCTAAAACAATTTAAAGTAAAATTTGTAAACTTCAGCGTTTTAAATTGGCATTAAAAGAAAACATTTGCACTTTTTCCCAAATCATGACATAAAAATTTAAACCGCACTTAACCATAATTAAATACATAATATAGGAATAATGCCTATAATTTATTGTAATTGTGTACTTAAGGGCTATATGCTAGAAATAAAGAAAATGATATCTTAGCTGTATTGCTAAAACTTTATAAAGCACTCTATTGGCTATAGTGCATTCAATGAAGCCCAAAACTGAATGAAAAGTAGATTGAATAGGCCTAGTCTACCGACTCAACGACTCCCAGCCAGATAGCGAGCGCCCTTAATTACGTAATTTGCGTGGTTGGAAGAGTTATGGACCTGCCGTTACGTAGTGCACTAGAAGAATTTTTCTTGATGAAGTGCCCTTTAGTATACTAAGTAGGAGATATCTTCGCAAAATATGGTAAAACAAAGATCACCATATATGTCATTTTAAAGTGTATCTTTCAACAGCTTTTTTATATTGTATCTGCACAGCTGATAGCTTCAATGACTGAACAATTCTTAATTGATTGCAACATATAAATATTAATTATGTTACTCTTAAAAGAATATGAGCCACAAAAAACTAGAGAAACCAATGCCAAAAATAGACGCTAATTGCACGGCTGCACATATTCAGCTAACACATTTAAAATAGTACGTGTTCAATTAATTATTTAATGATACCAAGCATACCGAACATAAAAAACAGTAAGCATAGGCCTAGACAAAAGCAAATACAGAAACAGTCCTACATAGTTTTGTTTCAAATATCAGTAGCCCAGCAATTCGTCTAAAAGTTACAATAACTGTGGCATGCAGATCTGCTGCATTACTGAGTACGATGCTTCAAGATCAGAAGCACAAGGCTAGTAACTCGATGACGAAGCCAAAGTCTAACTCAATATCATGATCACTTGAAATGCCTCCGTGGTTATCTTCACAATCTGTCATTGCTTTTCACTAGTATTAATTTCTTTTAAATATCAGCCCCAAGAAGCAATATAAGTTTATTACTGTTGAATAAGTATAACAGTAATAAGTATTCCAGCCTCACAAACAGCATTCACCAGGACTGTTCTACAGTGCTAGCAGTACTAAGACTATATTCAAACTTAAAAGTACATCAATCTTGCTGCTAGTATGTTATTAATAGGTTTGTGACTGTCTATTGTCCAAAAAGTACACCAGTCTAGCAGCTAGTATTAGTATTATGACTGTCCAAAGTACACCAGTCTTGCTGCTAGTATCAGTATTATTATGACTGTCCCACAAGTACACCAGCCTTGCTGCTAGTATCAGTAGTACTGCTCTGTGTTCTCTCGTTCTCTCCTCTGACTCGTATGTTGTGCTTCTCCCGGTACTCCTGCAAGTCACGCCCCTTCATCTCCAACTGCTTGCCCAGAGTCTCTGAAAGCTTCTCCAGCTACATGACACAATAAACAATATCAGCACATTAATATGAATAGTATAATTGAAACCATTTATCACATATTTTCAATTTTTTAAACCATCTGCTGTTTTCATATTGCCAGATAAAATATTAGCAATTACTACACAGTGTTATTTTTGAATGAAAATACATTTGCTCACCAATAAATCTTCAGAAATTTATAATAACCTAAGATTTTGATAAATTGTACATGATTCAGTTTCGTTTTTTGCACTCTGAAATTTCCTTTACATACAGTACTATAGACTAGTTTATTAGCTTGGCTTACTTTTTTAATTTTAGTAATTTCAGAAATACAATTTCTATTTCTGAGCTTGTATTTGCCAGTGCCTGACCATTAGAATAGTTCTTGATTAGTAAATAGTCGTAAATAGCATGGTTGAAAAAGATTTACAGTATCCAGTAATATTCTTTCTTCTTCTTCCTCTTCCCAGTTTAACTAGGGTCGGGATACGAATGGACCATCTCTTTCTCCTATACCAAATCCAAGTCTATTCCATTCTTTTTAGTCTGTTCAATTCCTTTTTGTAGCAATTTTTGGAGCCTAGGCGCTCACCAACCGAATGTTCTTTCTGACGTTGGAATAGATCTTAGTGCTTTAGTTGCTTGCTACGACGCGTGCAGCAACTGCTTGGTCTATTCTTCAAACAACCCGGACACAACACGGGGAAGAGTATTTAGTAATGAAGTAGGAATTTTTATAATTCATAACTAGGCTGACTGTTCCAGCGATTATAATTAATTATTTATTGTATTGCTGCATAGATACTTTTGCAGTAGCCACTTTCATATTGTTTGATTGTTTTTAATTACTACTATGCATGTTTCTGTACATATAAACATTTGTGCCAAGATGAACAAATCCAACTTTAATCGTTTTGACAGCGAACTCTTGTGCAATGATTCATTACGGAAGTCCGAAATTGCAGCCATGAAAGGAACGGAGTTATATACAGCTTGTGTATTTTATACACTTTCTTTCTTATTTGTTGCCCAATGACAGGTCCAAGGTACATATTAAAACTCAGAGTATGCTTTCACGCTCCACATAAAGCACTCCATAGATCAACAGACTGCAGTGTTGTGCTCGGGTGTGGCGGGACCCCTGCAGAATAGGGCAACAGCATGTACGTAAGAGGCGACTAAGGCAGGAGCTTAGGCAGGAGCGACTTCTTCTGCGTGTACGTAAGAGGCGACTAAGGCAGGAGCTGAGGATGGCAAGAGGGGACCCAACGATCACCTACCAATGCAATATTTTCCCCAGGATTAAATGGTTATTTATCCATCTAACTGAGGAAGGCAATGAGAAACCACCTCCAGCAACTGTTAGGTTATCTATTTCTAACTATATATTTTCAATATCAATCTTCGTCAGTACTTATTAAATAGTTATTAACGATTCTGTTTTTAAATGTATAATTGTGCATACTTATTATCATTAATTTTCTTTATTTTGAATTTCTTTATTTCAATTCTTTAATTTTTACTTTATATTTTCATTTTAAGTTCACCATGGTTCACATTTGGTTTATGTTCACTTATTACATTTACTTAATTGTTTGCATTAATTGTGAACTGTACAGGGTTGAATGACCCTTTTTGGTGATCTAAATAAATAAAAAAATAAAAAAAATAAAAAAATATACATAACGTTGTTTATTTAGCATATGCGTTAATCCAGATCGTTGCTTCACTTGCAAGGCAACTTAGCATTGACAGTCCACCCGGTAGGCAGGTTAGAGGGCACTCTTCAACAATATGTTTCATGTTTTGAGATTGGCCGCAGTCACAATGTGGTGAATCACAAATACCCCAGCGAAACTCACTTTCTCTGCATCTCCCATGACCTGTATAGAAACGATTTAAATGGCACCAACTTCCTCTGCAGAGATTCATTCCTTGTAGCGCTTGAGATGGATCCTGAACCAGATGGTGGTTTCTAACATCAGCGATTGACCACTCTAATCTCCACTGGAACAGAGACGCCAACGGATCACATTATTGCAGCATCTCCCAAACAGGATATCGAGATTTGAGTCTCTTAGGAGGAGGATTAGACAAGTCCAGTGATAGAGGGAGGGCATGATTTTCACAGACCCTCTGCAGTTGCTTGTGTGTTATCTCCTTACGACGGATATGAGGGGGCAGTATGTTACAAAGAACTGGGAGCCACGGCGTTGGAGTCGATTTGATTGTCTCAGAAACTATGCGCATGGAGTCATTGAGACGTGCATCGACGAGTTTTGTGTGAGGCGATCGTTCCCATGACGGACAGCAGTATTCAGCCATCAAATAGCACAGAGCAATCGCTGATATTCTTAGTGTGACTGCATCCGCATCCCATGTTGTTCCCGCCAATTTCTGCAATATATTATTTCTCTATTTTGCTGCCGTTTTACCTAAATGCTCCTTGTGCGACAGCATACGATCCAATGTTACACCAAGATAAACCGGTAGAGGATCAAAGGGTAGCTGTATATCATCCATAGATACATTGAGCTTGTAGTTAGCTTTAGCACTATGGAGATGAAACACACTTGTGACTGTCTTTGTGGAGCTTGGAATGAGGCGCCTTTTCTTTAGATATTTAATCATCATCAACAGATCGCTATTTAATGTTCACTCGATTTCTCCAAATGTTTGACCTTGGACAGCGCAACAAATGTCATCCACGTAAGTGAACTGTCGCACAATAGTCGGAGGCAGGTCACTGATGTAAAGGTTAAATAGGATATGAGATAAAACAGATACCTGTGGGAGACCGCTCATTTGATTCCTCCATCGACTTTTCCCGTCGTTCATATGAACTCTGAATCATTCATAAACGTATGCACTAAATCTGTGAACCACTGTAGCATACATTTTGAGAGCTTTACTAGCATACTAGCAGACCCTTATGCCATACAGTGTCGTACGCTGCTGTGAGGTCAAGGAATACTGCACCTGTTTTGAGACCTTCTTGAAAACCTTTCTCAATGTAGGTCGTTAGGGCTAGGACTTGATCAGAAGTGGATCTTCCAGGACGAAAACTAGCTTGTTCAATTGGTAATACAGTCTCTACGATTGGCTGGATTCGTCGAAGAATGATTCTTTCAAAAACCTTATAGCATACACTCAGCAATGAAATCGGGCAGTAGTTGGATGCACATTTGGGATCCTTACCCGGTTTAGGAATTGCAATCACCTTGGCTTGCCTCCAGTCTCTAGGCATCACTTTCTCTTTTTGTACTCTGTTGAAAATGTGGCACAAACATATAGTTGCAAGTGGGCCAAGGTAGGCTAGGAATTCTGGGAAAATAGCATCATAACCTGCCGCTGTGCCCATTTTCACTTCTTTCACTGCTAGTATAATTCTTCTACGGAAAACTATTCGAGCTGATCAAGGTTTTGATTCGACTTCCTAAATTTCCTCCATTCCTCCTGTATTCTGAGTTTAGTTCTCGTTCCAGGGGGGCCTGAGCCATTTCTACTAATCTTGAAGCAACTTGATTAGTAGTGACAGGCACTTGACGAGGTTGAATAGGTTTTTTTCGGCAGCTCCTAATCTACGAATGAGACTCCAAGAATTTCTGCTTGATCTTGAGAAGCTCATCTCTGACGTACTCTCTCGCCATTTTGCTCTGCGGCTGCTGTCAAGCGCTTCAATTACTTTATCTGCTACATTGGCTTCACCTGTTTTCTTATATTCCCTGAACAGATTCCCACATTCATCGTTGATGCCTGGAATATAACTCGGTCTGATACCTCAAGGTATTGACTTTGCAGCTGCTTTCCATATAGCCTTCTTGAAGCGATTGTAGCATTCGTCTACTGAGGCTTTCTTCTTAGGAATGACTGACACACTTTGGTCTAGCATCTCTGTAAACATCAACCACTTGGCCTTACGAAAATTCCATCTAGACTTCGGCGTACTATTCACAATCGGAATTTTCAAGCCAACTAGTATGAGAATCGGTCTATGCTGACTGCGGGGAAAATTGTCTAAAACTGTTACCGTTGCTGGCATAGCATGACCGTTTCTTGTTGTGACCCAGCATACGTCAGGATTATAATCACGCTTCCATCGGGCCGAGTGAAATGTTCCTTTCTGTTTTGGGTTATGCACTAGGCATAATCCCATATTTGACGCCCATTCCTCCAATTTTTCACCATCCTGATTACCATTATCATATCCCCACTCTAAATGATGACTATTAAAATCACCGACGAATAATCCTGGATGGGGTAGCTCGGGCAGCATTGTCTTATTCCATTCCATGGAAGGAGGTTTGTTGACGTTCGCTAGGTGAAAGTCTCCAACAGAGAACGTGTCGCAAAATGTGAACAATTGCCCCACTTCTGCATCAGATATGTTGTTTCTCACATACGAGGCTCTGCCGCACTTTGAGTGCAGATTTACGGATATTAAATCGTAACCTGGAATTGATAATAATCTATCTTCGTTACGCATAATATGAGTTTCTTGCAAACATATGACATCAACTTTACTGCTAGTTGCTGTATCAAAGTTCGTTTCGCATGAGATAGTCCCTCTACATTTAGCTGCAATACTCGTAACGTTGGACCTAAATTAACCGCTGACTGTTGACTAACGCGATCTGTATCTGGATGACCGGGATTCACTGAATTCGGTCTGCTATTTGCTAATCAATTGCTGCTCCGCTTGTTGGATCTTGAGCAGGAGCAGAGGGCGTGCTGTGGGAGCACTGATTCATTGCCCTAGGAGGAGAGTTTCTTAGATGATCGAGTGAGGATGTATCTAGATTGGATAAGGATGTATCTATTTGCCTATCCGCACGAGGTCGCCAGAGCTTATACTTAAACATAGTCTTACGAGTAGGCCTAGACGCCTTACACTGAGTATTTTGATAGTGCAAAAGGTCGGCCAACGTGTAAATAAGCATAATATCATTAGTATATCGTTTTCAGCTGCAGATATGAAAAGGTTGAGAACTACTGCGTAGGTCAACACGACTTCAGCTGCTACCCTAATGACTGGGTTAAAAGTCTGTGGCTGTATCAGCAGCTTAGCTGCTTGTTTTTATAGGGCACAGCTAGTAGGCGGGTGACGCTTAGTTCTGTAAATCCCAATACATAACTTTGTAATGTAGCTTTATTCAACTGTGTTAATTATGTTTCTACTGAATCAATAATCATTTAGCTAAATATCGTTACCATATAGGCTATGAGTCGGTGTTTTTTGGGTTACATATATTTTCAGTTCCTTAGATTTTTTTTCTATTTGCCAGCATGTCTGAAGGGTGGTCAACTAGATAGGTTAATTGTAACCACTTTGACGGCCTAATCTCTATCTTTGTCTCTCTCTCTCTCTCTCTCTGTCTCTCTCTCTCTCCCACCCATCCTCTTTCTCTCTATCTTATGTTTAGTCAAATGTTAGGTCTAGGGTATATTTCCTGTTGACTATCTGCTGTCACACTCCATTAATCAAAAGCTAATCTCTTTATAGAAGGCCTCTCTCTCTCTCTAGTGTTCTGCTAAGTGGCAGGTCCATGATAAAAATTGCTAACCACATGTTGCATTTCACTCTCCATAAAGAGCACCCCATCGATCAACAAGTTAATCCCTTCACAAAATAGCTACACCCCTATCCACAACTTTAATGCAGCCTATAGCCTGGGAATAATCTGGCTTCTGAGGAGGAGTCTTGTTCAGTCGCCTCTTACAACACATGCAGTTTACTGTTGGTCTATTCCTCAGCTATGCTTTATAAAAACATCAGAGGTAGTCTATAGATTGAGAATAATGACTTCTGAGGTGATTTCCCATGGCCTTCTTCTGTTCTTGCTTCATAGCCTCGAAGGACAAGCAGTTTATAATTTGATTTATTCTTCATTGGCCCGGACTGAACACGGGGTACTGCAGCTATCAAGTCTTGAAAGTTACAAACTTAAGCAAAAAGCGGAATTACAAATTTCTAAGCTCTTGCTGCAGAGGAACAGCTGCTTTGATACTGTGATAAGATTACATACACATTCTACTGAGTCAGTGAACAAAACGCAGACAATAAAGTGACGAACCTGTTGATGGTTAGAGCTGAGTGCAGGCAGCACATTCTCCACTGTTCTCTCTACAAGGATACCTCCCACCATCCTATAGCACCTGCGAGATCCGTCTATCTCCTTCAATGCTTCTATCACCAGTCTACGTGCCAAACGTGTTCAACAACGTTACTAGTTTTACAAAAATTAACAACAAAATGGCAGCTCAAAGCCAGGCTATTTCAATAGGTAGTAGAGGGTATATTTAGATGGTAAAGTAGAGAGTACATTTTAAGTCAATACTTCCTCATCTTTTAAAATCGGAAGAGATATAGACCACAAGTTATACACTTAAACAATGTAAGAGAGTACTAAAATTATTCATCGAAATTAAGTATAAAAAATCTTATTAAAAATAACCAATGAACGCAGTCAATCCAAGGCAGAAACGATACTAAACTAAGCAAATCACAATTTGGATTTAGAAAAGGATGCGGCACAAAAGAAGCTATAGGGGCAGTGCGAGTCATATGTGAATGCAGCTTTGAAAAGGGAAATGAGGTTTTCATGTTTTTTAGATTTCAAGAAAGCATTTGACAGGGTGAAGTTATTAAGATGTTAGGAATTTTGAGAGAAATTGGAGTGGACTGAAGAGCAAGAATATTAATTATGAATCTCTACATGAATCAAAAGGTAATTATATTATCGAAGTTCAACTTGCGTAATCATTTGAAGGAGGAATAAGGAGGGAGTAAGACAAAGCTGTTGTCTTACTCCAATGCATGTTACTACTTTTATTTAACATTTACGCAGAGGCAATGATGATGGATGCAATGGATAACAATCAAGATGGAATAAAAATTGGAGATAAATTTGTGAAGGATATCAGATTTGCCGACGATCAAGGTATGATTGCTAGTAGCGAAGTGGGGTTACAAAAAAATTGTGGATGGCCTGACCAATACTGCATTAAAGTCATCATCATCATCTTCTCTTAAGTCCCAGCTTAACCAGGGCCGGGATACAAATAATCAGTTTATCCGTTTAAGTCTTTTGTAGCAATTTCTGGAGACTAGGCTCTCCCAAAACCAAATGCCTTTTCTGACCATTTGGGATCTTTATCTGGGGACTATTTCTGACTATTTTGATCTAGTTTTTATGTCACCATCTACGACACGTGCATATTTACACAGTTGGTCTATTCTTCAAGCAATCCAGACACAACACGGAGAAATAGTGCATTAAAGTACGGAATGAAAATTAATATAAAGGAAGCCTAAGTGATGAGAGTGTATAGAAAAGGAGGAAGTCAACAGAGAAATAGAGAATACGAAGTGAAAACAGGTTTCAGATATTTAGGACACACATCAACAGAAGATAGGAAAAGTAAAAGTAAAAATAAAATGTAGAATTGTCAAACAAATGAGGCCTTCACTTAGAGGAATGAATAACTACCAAAAAGTTTTTTCTGAAAGAGGTACTTGAAGGAAGAAAGGAAGGAAACAAGGTTAGTGGACCAAGGCTTGGGATGTTGGATGATTTGACTTCTATGCTGATGTAAAGATAAAAGCAGAGGATTAGAAATATGTGGAGGATGGAAATATATACAAAATATGACATAGACATACATTTTTCTGTATGAATGATGGTGTGTATACATATAATAACGGAACCAAATATCAATTGTTTTAATTATGTTGTACTCTGAAATTAGTGTGATACCATGGGCCTTCCCTATGGAATTCATTGCCTGCTCACATCAAAGAATGTACTAGCATGTGTAATTTAAAAAAGTGTGTAAAATTTTTCAATCTCATGAACTTTAGATTCTATAATTAAAGAGGAACATTAACATTTAAGATCATCATTTATTAAAAGTAATATTTAGTTTTATAGATTAAGTATTATAGTACATAATTAATACATTTTTTCAATAGGCTTCTATTCCTAACAGGCTGATACAACTTAAAAGCCAACTTAATTATTAATAAATTAATTACAACTTAAAAGCCATTTATACAAATCTCGGGTGCATTTGATTTAAACCTAATAGACATGACAAACATATAAGCTGACAGGTGAACAACTAAAGACTGTAAAAATGGTTGATTATCTTTGCGGGGTCATAACATCCTCTGACCCTCAGCTCAATACATCAAAACACTTAACTAGCATAATAGTATTATCCATCAAGCACATTTTAAACTTTAATCTGTAATTAGCAAGGAGAGTATCAAAAGTTCAAAACTAGGTAATCCGGTTTCCAGCAGCACGACGGTTAAGCTGCTGCAACGTTTATATCCAAAAAATTGTTGAATACATTTATTTTAGCAAGATCGAAACTTCTCTATTGAACCTATTGTAAACGACGACCAAAGTGACCAAAGTGCTACTTCTTAGAAACACATACAATAGGCTTTGAACAGGACCTTCTTAACATTTAGAGAGCAACAAGGAAATCTACGCATTAATAAATTCGTACCAATAAAGAAATATATACTTACTCGTGCTCCTTCCGTTCCATATCAATTTCTGAAATTTTAGATATTATAGTACGCTGTTGATTCCTCATTTCTTGAAAGCCAGCCACAATCTGTTCGTGGGAGAGCGCCTTAGCCTTGCCTGACCCGCCTGACGAAGTGCCGCTCTCACTTTCCTTCACATTCATTTCATCAGTTATCGCCGCCATGACTACAAAAACTAAATATCAACAACAATGGTGGATGCATGGATATATGTATAGGTTTTAATAAGGTTTCTTTCTTCAGTCCCACGTCGCTTTTCCAAATATGTTGCAGTCTATGAAAAAAGTCATATGCCTTACCGATTCTACATCTTTTCACTTGATCCGTTTTGCGATATTGTATTGCCCAGTGCCGTTGCTAGCACACCCGCGCCTACCGGCCGGGCGGGGGGGGGGGGCAGAGCAAAGGTGGGCCCCGGATGATCAAACATAGACAGCTTTATTCAAAGATATAGAATTATATATAATTTTTATATTTATGTAATTCTTTATTCTATAGCTTTATTGCGCAAGAAACTAAATATCTCGCAAACAAAATTTAGTCTATATGGCGTGGGCCAATTACTGTGAGGGCCCGGGGCTCTTGGCCTCCTTCGTAAGGCCTTGAATCAGACGCAAGCAATGTCTTAATAGCTTAAATTAAGGAGAGTATCAAAAAATAAGTCCAAAACAACAACAATAAGATTAGAGTGGAACTGTTGTCCATCACAACATTGAGAAATGTGAAACCAAAATCAAAGCCAATGAGCAGAAAAACTAGGTACTTGAAGTCAAATTAAATCCATTATAACATAATTTTTCCTTTGACCGTATATATTAATTACCTATGTTGTAACATATATAATTAATATTTAAGAGGCGTAAGTGATTACAGAAAAGTTAGTGAACGCGAGTGTTAGAGTAAGCATATAACGTCAGTAAGTAGGGAATGAAGATATCAAGAAACTAGAGGCATTGGAAATATGGATATGGAGAAGATTTGAAAATATTTCATGGTATACAACGCCTCTACGCGCTTCACTGTCTCTCGTTTCCTCTTTATTTCCACAAAATGAGTGGATATTACGCTTAATCTATCATACCTTCCCAAACTCACCGAGCGACTAGTTCTTCGTAGACTCTCCTCTCATCTTCTCTCTCTCTATTGGATTCTCTCGAATCCAATGACCTCGAACTTTAATGAACAGTTGAATACCAATCGGCCTACACCAAAAACCGCTCTACTGAAACTGTTCTCCTCTCAATCTGCAACACCATCACCAACACCATGTGCACTCAGCGTGTCACTGGATTCTGCGTGCTTGATCTCTCTGCGGCCTTTGACACCATAGATCACCAAATCCTCCTACACCGTCTTTCCTCTTGGTTTGGTATCCATGGCAAAATGCTATTGCATGGTTTACCTCATATCTTACCGATCGTACTCTCAGCGTAAAATGCAAGAGGACGCCTCTCCACCTTCCAACCTCGAGTACGGTGTGCCTCAGGGCTCTGTTCTTGGCCCAATCCTGTTCAACCTATACACTACACCTCGAAGCTCCTTGATTACCTCTCATTCGCTCGACCACCAACTTTTCGCTGACGACACTCAGCTATACACATGCTTCATCCCCCCCCCCGCCACTCCTATCCTGATTCCGAAGAACACCTACAGCAATCCTTCCAGTCGATATCTTCAGGGATGTCTGCCAATTTCTTAGCGCTTAATCCTTCCAAGACTGAGTTTGTGCTAATTGGGACACCTCAATAACTCTCAGATCTGAATGAGGCTTCCCTCTCTCTCACTCCAGACTTGGTCATCACACCATGCAGTTTCTTCTGTCAAGAGCCTTGATGTCATCCTCGACCAGCATCTTACATTCCACGATCACATCACCAAAACTTCGCAGGCTTAATTGCTTCTTCCACATCAGAGATCTGCGCTGAATACGACGTACATATCTTACCTTAGAGACCGCTTCTACTATCGGTGCGGCTCTCGTGCAATCGAAACTGGACTACTGTAACTCATTGTTTCTGAATCTCCCAAGCTGTGAGATCGACAGATTGCAGTTCATCCGGAATTCCTTTGCACGTGCAGTCTTCCGACGCTCTAAGCACTCCCATGTGATTCCTCTCCTGAAGTCTCTGCACTGGCTGAAAGTCAGAGAACGCATCATATGCAAGGCATCTTCTTTGACATGTAAGTCTATCACTACCCCTGGTAAAGGTTACAAGTCCCACTTATTACAAGTGTGACAGCTTTCCTCTATGCACTCATCTACTAGGTCCTTCAAGTTAATTACTTGAGAGCGACCTAGCATCCCTTCTCGCAGCAAGCTTTCCAAGCGCTCGATCCTTCCAGCACACTGCTCCTCAGATCTGGAATTCTCTTCCGTCCACTCTGCGTACCCCCTCGTCTTCTCATCATCCTTTCCTTCCATATGAACAGTTTCAAAGACGGTTGAAGGCTTTTCTCTTTGATCTCTCGATCCTATCCAACAATATTACACAGGAACTGAGACCAACACTGAGACCTCCATTCCACTAGTACCCTTCCTCGGACCTCCCTCCCAGATTTTGGCTTGCACCATTTTGGACTCCACACTCTGCTCATTGGATTTGATTTGGCACCACAGTGCTCAATGTTGTCATAGACGACAGTAGGTTTTAGCGCACTCAGTTAAGCTGCGCGTCAGTTGAACGAAGTAAAGCCACGCTGCACGCGGTTAGTAAATTGTGGGCGACCATTTTGGAAGACCGCGTGTAGACAGCTTTGAACGTAAACAATCCCCAGGGTGTTGGAGGTTATTCTTAAATCCGCGCCGGCTGCTATTGGAGCGCCAACAAAAGGCAACGATTACTAATAACCATGGAAAGGAATGGAGGAAATAACGAATACTACAAAAACAGAAACTTAAGAAAGGAAACATTGTAAACACATGCGGTATGTCATGTATGTAACTATACGGAATAAAAATAAAAAATAAAAAGTAGCACTCTGTCGTTGTTGTTGTTGTTGTTAATAAGCAACTACGAATGTCGAGATTTAACGAATTGGATTAAAAAGCAAAGTTTAAGATATTAAACAACGACACCATTTTTAAAAGTCACAACTTTTACTATTCAGCTAGGAAACTCGAAACCTATCTTTACTATTCAGCTAGGAATATCGCAAACAATTATCAGCATTAAAATATAATCTAATAATTAGTCTAAACAAACGATGCAATTTCATTAATTTAAGCGAAATAATGCTAAAAATTACGTATTTAGAACAAACTGGCCACTAGACAACATTTTTTCAGCGCTTTATCCCGTGGAAATCTGATGTATCTCCCTCCATACCATTGTGGTACACAGCAGCTGTGTGTAAAACATCGAACTAAGCAAATATGATTGCTTTAAATTTTAAAAATTACAAATTTCTTAAACTTCACTAGCAAAATATTCAAAAGACCTGTTCTCTTAGCTTTTATTTAATGGGGAAAACCACTCTCGTGGGGAAAGCCCGAAGAACTTGATCTGCTAGTCCAAATTCTATCTAATAATAATTGATACTAATACTAATATAATCCTAGCATTTTTGGAAAATCCTACCTCATTCGGACTTTGATAGTTATACTCAATCAGTAATTATTTGATTAATATGAACTAGATTAAATTTTAATAGTAATGTACTTAATACTATTATAAACCTAAATATTAAAGTAAACACGCATTATATAGTGAAATGATCAACTATGTTAATATCTATCACTTTTTTATACCACATAAACCGTTAGGCAATTTATTCCATTTTCCGTGTAACCAGTCCAGTGAATGTCCGAGATTTTACTCTCAGATCAGCTCGGCTGGGATTGGAACCCTCGATGGTTCAATTCACCTAAAGATCTGTCATTTAAAACTTCATGGCGTTACCCCTACCCTATTAATTGCCAATTTTATGACACTCCGATAGTTAGCTATCGAAGGTTTTATTGAAGGGATGGTGACTTTTGGATTTTATGAACACTTGTCGACTCACTAAAGTCCGCTTAGCTAGCGACTGACTTGTCGCCTCATACACCACCGGATAAGCCTCTATCGGCTGTGTTAAATGCTGCGGCGTCATTTGTTTTCATTAAAAATTGAAGTTTATTCGGAAAACAAATGGCGATATATATATATATAAAATAATAATAATAAAGGTTTAACGTCCGTTTCCTCATTCAAGGATGATGTCAGGATGATATATATATATATATATATATATATATATATATATATATATATATATATATATATATATATATATACACACACATATATATCTGTCTGAGTGTGTTTCCGTGTGTGTACATATATCGGTTTATATAATCGGTATATTCTTTGATTATATTTGATTTATTAATAAGGGTAATGATGATTATGATGATGATAATGATGATGATGATGATGATGATGATGATGATGATGATAAAATAATACTAGTAATAATAATGGTGGCGGGATTTTGCGCATTCGGTTTAGTTGCACGTCAATAATCGAAGTTAAGCTTCATCGGCTTCGGTTAGTACTTTGTGGGTGTTCACCTTGGAAGACCGAGTGTTGAGAGTTTTTGAAGGAAAAAATTCCAGGGTAATGGAAGGTTAGCCTTAAATCCCCGCCGGCTGCAAATTACTTAAAACCATGGAGAGGAAGGAGGAAATGGGCCCTAAACAAGCATCTGTGCTACTGAGCCAGTGTACCATTAGGCCTATGTAGGGCCTAATAATAAAGTATTAACATTAATTTCCTCATACAAGGATGATGTCAGGGATGTCCCCATCACATGTCGCTACAAATCGAGCCCAGTAAATGACTTGGAAAACATGAGCTGAAGAGAAACAAAAGAGATTCTGAACGGTGCCAGTCCAGTGATCAATAAACAGTCAGACAGATGATTTAAATCTAAGGCTGGAAGAGATGTGTTTTAAACTATTAAGATAGACACTTAAATTTATTAATAAATTAAAACGATCGGAAATTATTAATTAAAACGATTGTGTAATGTCAATTTTATTATAACAAATCAACATAAATGTGAATGAAATACTAAATATATTAGGGACTGTGAAAATAATACTATAAATATTGTATGTAGAAGTTGCTCTATCATAATCATCATAACATTAGAGGGGGTTATATAATTATAATATATATTATTATACTATTAATTATATATTATTATAATTATCAGATCATTGTTGAGATTGCAGTTACAAGTCTTCCAGACTTCGCTATACCCAGTATAATTAAGTTAAATTATGGTCCTATGTGGATATTTAATAGTTGCAGTTTTGAAATATATTAGAAAATTGAAACATGTTACTTTAATGCTGCTAATAATTGTATACTAGTTGAAAATCGATTCATTAAACTTGAAATAGAATATCATTATAATTTTTGTTTGTTATATATTGGTTAATTATCTTAATTTAAATAGGGTAATTAATTAAATTCACTAATTTTTACAATGTTCGCAAAACTATAGTAAATCAAAAATGATCGACAGTTGTAAACACTCTGGGAAATTTCATGCGAGCTGATAATAGCAGCCTATAGCAGAGCGCAACGCTCGACACACCCAGAAACCACCCACAGACCACCCAAGAACTTAACAGGCCTATCAGCAAGCGAGTCGACTTGATTTGAGAGTCGAAGAAGGTTCATAAAATCCAACAAACGAATATTAACTAATCTAGACAATAAGGACCCTTTCCATAACTAGTAATGGGCAATTTGTATCGATGTCTTATAAAATTCCCCATAAGACATTCTAAGAGGTTCCAAGCACCTCTTGCAGCCTATGCGCCGTCTAATTGTCTCTCCTTATTGAAATTACTTGTTCCTTATGAAGATATTATCGTCTCCTATGTGGCAGTAATCGATATGTTATCAGTAGTATTTGATTGAAGCACTATTTGCTCTTGCATTCTTCGATCCAGATGTCAGTTTCGTGGTCATGAAAGCGATGATTCATGCTGTACTTGAGAAAGAAGGTTCAAAGGAATCTTTGAGAGGATTACCTTGATGGTAGAAAGAAAGAAGTTCTCTAAGAAGACAGTAGCTTACTATGTTACCAAGTCCTCAATTTGATTTTTTGATATAACAGGAATCAAAAATGCATTTCCTATAGTTGACCCTGAAGAATGGGAAAACAAGGATGTCTACAAGGCAGGCAGGGAGATAGCTAGGTTCATTAAGGTCGTCAATGACTATGCAGTAAGAGCGATTGCATTAATCCAGGAATTCAACAACTTGTTCACAAAGTACGAGAACAAGAAATGGCATCTGCTGCAGGTGGTTGAGCAAAAGTGACTAAAAATTCCTTGATGTAGGAAAACCTAGGTTGATGGTTGGAAATGATGGAGAACAACGAAACTATTGACATAAAAGCGTCAATTTCCTGATATCTTCCTTCCTTACTGTTCATGATTCATTAATCCATATGATATATATATTATATATAAATTTAGCAGAAAAATGGGAAGGTTTATAGAAAACCACCTCAAAAGTGTTATTATTTCAAGCTTAAGGCTACATTAAAGTTGAGTAAATAATTAAACTTTTTGATTGGATCAATGTGTTGGTTCATGAGGCGCTCTTACCAAGCTTGAAAGTTTAGAGTTGACTATGAGTATGAATATGTACTAGTTTACTAGGCAGAACTCAAAAGAGAAACAGAGAGAGAGAGAGATAAAGAGTAAGATTGAGATTTGTTTGTCTAGGTTTTGGATAAAGAATTAAACCAATCTGAAAACGTAATGTAGTATTAATTAGCCCTAATTAATATCGCTAATTGACTGAAGCCCTGTCCTACGTAGACCCCTGTCGCAAAACATTAGATAACAATATACATGTATATTATGCTTTAAATAAAATAATTTATAAAAATAAAGACATGTAATTCTAAACAATTGTGACAATGAAATTAACTGCATTTTCTGCAATGAGATGAATATGAGATCATTTTGTTGTTGTTGTTATGGTATTTAATGCTTTTTCTAGACAACAGTGACCAGTTATAAGTGTAATTTCATTTGTAAACTGTGCAGATCCTGTAAAACTGGCAATGACTGAGCAGGAGCGGGGCAGCTGCAAATGTAAACACGTGGTTTGTTTTACTGGTCCTCTGGGATGTAGGTGGCATAGGTATCAACAGTCAATTCTACCTGCATCTAAGGTACTTGACACGAATATTTTCTATACACTAGGTTACTTTTCTCTTTCTCTAGTGATCTGTCAAGTGTCAGATTCTAGGTAGGCCTACATATTCATGATCATTGTTTGAGCAAGTATAGCAGGTGCTCTTTTTGGAGATTTTCACTCTTCGTAAAGAATTCTAAAATTCATTATTGGGAGCACATCAAAAATGAAACAGTACTTGAAAGGTTTTGAGAATATTAGATGAAATAGTTGTGGAAAGAAGAGTAAGGTTATTGGGCCATGTATTAAGGATGCCTGATGATAAATATGCGAAGACTGCAATGAATTTGAAGCAAAGTTAAGGAAAGAGGAAAAGAGGAAGACCTAGAAGTACTTGGTTTAACACGAAAAACTTTTTTTCGATCAACAAAGATTTGAAAACTTAGAACATTTATATATACATATATATATATATATGTATATATATATTATATATATATATATATAATTATATATATATATAATATCTATATATATATATATATATAATATATATAGATATATATATATATATATATCTATATATATATATTATATATACATGTATATATAATATATATAAATATATATATATATATATATATATATATATATAGATAGATAGATAGATAGATATATATACAAGGTGAGTAAAAGTAGTGATAACACCTGCAAAAAGTTAAAAAGTTTTAATATCTCAGGCTATTGTAAATTTTCAAATCAAACTTTTACCAATTACTAAATGACTAATTCTTGATGGGATAACCAATTTTCAACCATTTTAATACATAGATTGGCCAGTAATGAAAGTTTCGGCGGAGCAAACCCCATTTTTGAATGTATGTAAGTAAAAAATTTACTTTATTTTATTTTTATTTTGGCCCTGAAAAGGATCATTATGGTGATTCAGAAAGAACTAGTTGTATCTGCTAGCATTGCTGACTATTCAATATGCTTTCCTGCAGCTGCTACACAGGACTGCAGTCACTTTCGGAGCGGAGGCCAGCCTTGTTGATTCCAGCTTGGGGCAGTCTCTCCCAGATTGATTGCAGCATTTACTGCAGTTCTGTCATATTTTAAGGCTTCGATAACATAACATAACATAACAACAATTAGTGTGCTACTGTCATCAATGACAACATCGAGCACTATTGAGACAAAATCAAGCCGGCGAGCAAAAAAGGAAGGTCCAAAAACGGTGCAAATTCCAAAATCCAGAAATTCAGTCCAAAGTAAAGGGAATTAAAGAAAAGGAGGTTTAGGCGCAGGTCGCTGCTCATGGACACTGGATGAAAAAGACAGATGGAAAAGATAGGTCTTCAACTGCCTATGGAACTGATCATAGGAAAGCAAAGGCCGATGTGCTTCAAATGAAGATTTCCGAAGATTAGATGGAAGAGAATTCCAGATCTGCAGTGCAGCATGCTGGAAAGAACGATTAGATAGCTTAGAGCGCGAAGGTAAGCTAGTTCTCACAAGAGTAATTAATTTAGAAGACCGAATAACAGCAGGCTGCATCACTTTAATCAAGTGAGACATGCACCTTTGTCCAGGGATGGTAATGGACTTATAGGTTAACGAAGCTGTTTTGTAAATGATTCGCTCTTTAATCTTTAGCCAGTGCAAAGACTTTAAAATGGGCGTAACATGTGAGAGTAGTTAGAAGTTTAGAACTACAAAAATTGCTCGCGCAAGAGAATTCTGAACAAACTGCAACCGATCAATCTCACAGCCTAGGAGATTTAAAACAGGGAATTGCAGTAGTCCAATTTCGATTGCACAATGGCAACACCAATTGTAGCAGCTGTCTCACGTGACAAATATGGACGGATTCGACGAAGATCTCGGATACGAAAGAAACATGCTTGTGAAGTTTTAGTTATGTGTTCGTGGAAGGTTAGGTGTTTATCAAGGATAACACCGAGATTTCTTACAGAAGAAACAGGTGCTATTGTAATATCCGAAGATAACGAAAGAGTTTTCCCATTCAGCTTCAGAAGCTGTTGAGGTGTCCCAACCAACAAGAATTCAGTCTTAGATGGATTGAGTGTCAAAGAATTAGCAGGCATCTAAGAGGATATAGACTGAAAACTTTGTTGCAGGAGGGTCTCAGCATCAGAGTAGGAGTTATGGGTGAAACAAGTGTACATTTGAGTGTCATCAGCATATAGTTCATGATCAATAGAATAAGAAGAGATCAGTGAGCTTTACCATTTACAGTCGGGACATAGATAGAGTTAACATATATGGCTAAGTTTTGGATATGTTATACAATTTGGGCTCCCTTAACAGCATCTGTAAACATTTTGACAATTTTTTTACATTTTATGTGAAATTTTTTATGTTCCCAAAATGGGTACGTTGGACTGTGCATAAGCAACGACGCGTTCAGTGATACAATGTTGATATAGCTTGAAATATTTGTACAAATTTCTCTAATTTAAGAGTTGAGTAATAGAAAACATGAAACCTAAATATTCCTTACAAATATCCCGGTCAAATGAGTCTTATTCCCTACTTATATCACTACATTTATTACAATTTATACCAGTCTAATATGTCTTATTCTCTAGCTACATTATATCTAAACATTTGTTACAAAATATCCCAATTCAATATCATTTATTCTCTAATTACAGTCTGTAGTCATGATATCTTACAGTTGTGTAACGTACTACATGTCCGATAACAGTGCTACTGCTACGCAACTGGCTGGTTATTATGGCCTGGTGTGGTACAGCCCAGAACAGAGTTTATGCAGGCGCTTCTTGCATTCACACACTACAGGCGAGTATTGGTCATACAAAAAGTGCATCTTCCTTGACTGGCGCTTTCCAAATGGTGGTTCACTCCATCATATCAGATGTCGTTGGGTGTAGGAGCAGTGGGGCCACCAATCGTATGCGTGCCTGCTGTGACATCAGCAGTGCCATCGTCACTGTTCTTCAAAACTGGATGTGAGTAAGTGTGCTGTCAGGATGCAGATATTGATAGAACCTGTAAGCTGCAACTACTGCCATGTTTAGACCGTTGCTAAGCAGATTCCACCACCACCACTACTTAGAACGGAGCAGTGGCCGATACGAAGCCAGCATCCTATCTAACCCATCAAACCCACCCATTACTTCGTTGTACTTTCTGATGAGATCAGGCTGTGTTACTTTAGTTTCCTTCACACCCTTTATCCTCCTTTTCGCTGAATGTACTGGTGAAACGCCTAGATGGTTGCTGGCAACAGTGACTACAGAATTGTCGTTCCACCATACGAAGAGTACCTGTCAATCAGAGCTGTAGTCAAAGGGGCCTCGGTTGGTCTTCTTCATTTGAGGTATGGTCATCAAAGGGCACTCTTTTCACCTGTTATCAAGCACAGTGCCACATGCCCTAAAACCTTTGTCACTGAGATCAGACATAGGTTGATGACTTGTGAAGAAATTGTCGAAATGGACTACGTCTAGGCTGGCTGGTCGACAACTTCCAACTATCTGTTAACTACCCTACTGCCAAATGGCCTTCTGTCACCATAGGTTTTGCCGCTATAGATATCGATGTTGAATGGATAGCCACATTACTAGCACAAAACATCCACAGCTTGAAACCATATCGAACGGTTTATTTTGGATGAACATTTTCGCAGAATGGTGTCCATGGTAAGGCACCATCTCTTCATCGATGCTCACGAGTTGAGCAACCCCCCCCTCCCGCATTAAAGGTGGCTTTACATGATTAAAGGACTATATCTAAATTCTCTCAAGTTATACAAGAATCTCAGCTAGACAGCTGGTTCACGGCTTCACTGGAGAAACCCAGGAATCTTAATTGGTCTCTTTAATTCGTCACTAGAGAATTCCACGGGACAGATTCTTGGATCTTTCCTTTATTCACGGCTTGGTAACCACGGCAGTTAGGCGTTGTTGTTAATTAAGTTAATAAGCTGTCAAACAATTCAAGCCCCCCCAAGCAGTCAACCCCCCCCCCCCATATCTCATGAATGTCTCAATAGCGCAATGGTTAGAGGTGTAGATAACGTCATGAAGTTTAAATGACAGACCCTCAGGTGAATTGAATCCTCGTGGGTTCGAATTCCAGCCGCGCTGATCTGAAAGTAAAATCTCGGACATTCACTGGACTGGTTAAACGGAAAATGGACTAAATTGCCTAACGGATTTAACATGTGGTATTAAAAGTGATAGACATCAACACAGTTGATCATTTCACTATAATGTGTTATTATTATTTTTAACCAATTAAAATCGTTAACCAATCAAAGTGTTTGATCAGTTTTGCAACCCTGTGGAGTCTGTCCTTGTTTACAGCTGTAATACATAATCACTCTATAATAAGTAATAATAATGCTTTTGATAAACCATTGCAATAAGCCAACAATAAATAAATATTTATAATTGCATGAAAGGAGAAAGTGGTAATATAGGTATGGTATCCATTTACGGGTCAGGACTTTCGGGGTTCAAATCATAGATTCACCCGTCACAGACATGCTTTGGGAAGAAACTATTCTAAACTCGACCTTAGCAATCAGCTTAGCCGCAAAAAGTAGTAAAAGATATACCAGTTAATTGCTTATGCACAGTCCAACGTTCCCATTTTGGGAACATAACATGTTTTAAGAATATCTTTTAAAGTAAACTATGTACAATACCTGTTGCTACAGTATTTCAAAAAGCACATATTTAGCTACAAAGTAATGCAAAAATAATTACTATACAAAAATTATTTAATATAAAATTAATTTTTAGAAAATCAAAATAAAGAAATTGAAAAATGCGTCACATTTTGTTTCTGTAAAAGTAAAAACTGGAAAAAGGCCATAACAAGTTATATATTTTTAGAACGTTTTATCCAATCTTAATAGCCTTCCATCATGATTATATAGTTATGCGTTAGAATAGTTGAATAATATGCAATAACTTCCATGTTCCCAAAATGGGAACGTTGGACTGTAAACGGTTAAGGGTGTTGTATATAGGTTGAAGAGGATAGGACAAAGAACGGAGCCTTGAGGCACACCATTCTTTAAGTGCGAAGGTGAAGAGATGTACTCCATCACGTTCACACTAACAGAACGATCCGTCAGATAGGGGGAAAACCAATCAAGAACAATTCGATTGTTGTTTCTGATAAAGTTGAAGCATGGTTTTCCAGACATGGTAATCCAGGGGATTTTGATCGAGAGAGTTTGGAGGCCATTCACTCTTCATGATGAAATGCGGATTTCTCTCGCTGATCCATTCCTGTGCATGACGAGATGCATGAGCCGGAGCATCATCCTGCTGAAAGATGAAACCATTTGGTAGAAGAGCCTTGCAAGCGTCAAACAGCTTGGAAAGCAAAGTTCTGACGTAAAACTGAGCGTTCATCAATGAAGTGCAATCTGCCCTTACATTTGTAGCAAACGCCATTTTTAGGTAAAAATGGGGGGTTGCTCTGCTGAAACTTGTATAACTAGCCAATCTATGGATTAAAACAGATGAAAATTGTCCACCCCATCACAAATTAGTCCTTTAGTATTTGGTAAAAGTTGGATTTGAAATTATTAATAATAGCCCAAGATACGAATAGACTTTATATAGTAAAAATACGAATAGTCTATTTGTATCCCGACCCTGGTTAAACTGGGATTTAAGGGAAGATGATGATGATACACACTGTATAGGGAGCACACTTTAAAATATAGCATTTAATATTTTTACTATCCCTATCACCCACTACTGAAGATTTTTTCTCTAGGCACTCCACCTGCTAAACTGAGACTGATACATCTCCCTTTTGATCGAAAATGTAGAATATTCTTATTTAAGTTAAGTTCCTCCAACTACGGGGAAATTTTTCCCCAAAGTCCAATTTGTGAAGATGCTCCTCAACGTTTAATGATGTTGGCAGCCTTGCTTCGGATAGCTGTTTAAATATATTTTTTAAAATACTGTTTAAATTATTGTTCAAATAACTGTTTACCTTGCTTTTTGTAAATACAACTGTGTAATGTCATATCTAGCTTGAATATGTATATTGTGGTCGTTAAGTATATACACGTAGGCCTATATGCATTCTTCGTAGGTAATTGTGTAGACCTAGTGTTATTAGTGTTTAATGAGTCATAAGCAAGCTTTAATTTGCTTGCTGACTCAGAAACTATTACGTTGGGTTATGTATAATTCTTTGTAATTCAAACAGTGCGATGTGCTATGGTTCTGGATCTTGAATGCTGCTGGTGTGTTCATGTTGTTCTGGTTCTACTATTGGATTCTATCTGGCAACAGTATGGATAGTATTAATGGGTTAGTCTTGCTCTAAGCATTTTTAAGATATGCCGTCATAATATTTTTATCTATTTTGTTTCTATTGGGTTCAAAATACAATGAATGGATGTAATCACACACACTGCGCATGATACGCTATTTATGTTAGTTAGGCCTAAGTGTTTAATGGGTCTTAATCAAGCATGCGTGTGCTTTCGCATTCAGTACTGTTCTCTCTCTCTTAGTGCACTGCCTACTGGCAGGTCCATGGTATATAACGCCTCCACTCTTCTCTGTCTTCCGCTTTCCTCTTCATTTCGACATATGAGTGGGTCTTTAAATCATCTAACGTACCCAATCTCGGCCTGCCCCTGCCTCGTCTTCCTTCCATTCTACCTTCTATGACCTCTATTAATAGACCTTCAGTACTGTTACGTTATGTTATATTAGAAATTAATGTTGTGCTATTATCAACATGACATAGCCCTTGGATTTAAATCAGAGCAGAGTTTATGCAGTTAACTCTTTTATAAGAATGTTTCAAATTCAATTTAACTATCGACTTGCTGCGACTTGTGATGGAATGATCGGTTTAAACAATTTGCAATGTGAAAATTAAAGGTCTACCATACAACTAGTTTAGATGTTGCAGCTAACGCGGATTAAGGAAAAACCCTTCAATACCCTGAGTTTTCCTTTGTTTAAGTTTGTCCCCATTTGCTCTTTCAGAGTGGTTGCACATTCAAGTGTTAATCGAGTCTAATGTTGCTTAACTTAATTTTTAAAGTTTGCCTTTTTATACTTGCGCTAAAGTCTTCCCAGTGTTTTACGGATAATACTATGTTCGCTTGTGAACTAAAACGAGCCGCTACAAGCTTATCTTACTAAATGGTAGGACTGAGTACATACCTGGACTTGCACAGCAGAACGCTAAACTGCTCGAGGCTTATGCAGAGAGTTATAAAAATCACCCGGTTTGTAGAGACGTAATTTATAGCGCTCTAAAGTCAACCTCACCGTCAAGACGTAGAGTGCGGACAACGACTGTTGTTTACCACTAGATGGCCAACGAGGCTCTGGTAAAGGTAGAACAGATATTCTCAAAAGTTTCATTGATAACTCTAATACTCTAATTGTTGCTATGCTATGCTATGTTATGTTATACATGCCTGTTAATCAACTCATAAAATATAAAATAGCACTATTAACTTTCAAAACTTTGCGATTTGGCAAGCCTTCTTATCTGAAATTCTTCTTCCCTATCGTCCCTCACGTGCACTTCGTTCCATTGATGCCAATCTTCTCTCTGTTCCAAATATTCTCACATCATTGGGCAGACGTTCATTTTCTTATGCAGCATCCACAATCTGGAACTTTTTACCTATGTATCTTCGCTCTTGTTCTTTTCTTTCAACTTTCACTGGTAAGCTTAAGACTTATCTTTTCCCACCGTAGACATAATCAATCTCTCTCTCTCTCTTAGTGCACTGCCTACTGGCAGGTCCATGGTACATAACGCCTCCACTCTTCCCTGTCTTCCGCCTTCCTCTTCATTTCCATATATGAGTGGGTCTTTAAATCATCTAACATACCTAATCTCGGCCTGCCCCTGCCTCTTTTTCCTTCCATTCTACCTTCTATGATCTCTTTAATAGACCTTCCCCCCTTAGAATGTGTCCTATCCATCTCTTCTTCCTATTTCTTAATACATTTATCAACTGTCTATCTGTGCAACTCTCTCCAGGACTTCCTCATTTGTAACCTTTTGAGTCCAGCTAATCCGATCCATTCTTCTCCAAATCCACATTTCCAATGCCTCCAGTTTCCTAATATTTCCTTTCTTAAGGTCTATGTTTCACATCCATATAATAGCGTGGTCCAAACCAAAGCTTTCACTATCTTTATCTTTGTGTCTTTCTTTAGACTTTTTGCTAATAGTTCTTTTCTACTACCAAAGGCCGCTTTTGCGTGTGCAATCCTACTGCATATTTCTGTCTCACATTTCCCATCATCGGTTATAGCATGACCCAAATATTTGAAACTCCTTACCTGTTCCAATTTCGTACCATTTATTGTGATACTAACTTCACCTTTATTATTGGACACTCTCACCAACCTTGGTCTTTTTTATATTAATCTTCATGCCATATCTTAGGGCCGTATCATTCAGCCTATCCATTATCTTCTGCAATCCAATCTCGCTGCCCGCTACTTGGTCATCTGCAAATCGTACATCTTGTAACAAATTCCCTCCTACTTTTATTCCTTCTTCCAAGTCTTCCATGGCTTCCTCCATCATTGCTTCAGCGTAAATGTTAAACAGCAGCGACGAAATGCTACAACCTTGTCTTACTCCACGTCCTACTTCACCTTCTTCTGAGTAGTCTTGTTGGATATTGATTACTGCTCTTTGATTCATGTACAAGTTCAAAATTAGTCTTCTATCTCTCCAGTCAATTCCTATTCTTTTTAAGATATTCATCATCGTTATCCAATCAAACCTGTCAAAGGCCTTCTCGAAGTCTACAAAGCATACAAAAACGTCATTAACATATTCTAAGCTTCTTTCGCAAAGAACCCGCATTACTCCCGTTGCTTCTCTTGTGCCACATCCTTTCCTAAAACCAAATTGTGTCTTGCTCAGTATCATCTCTGCTTTCGACTGAATGCGATTATTTACTATCTTTAATAAGATCTTCGATGCATGAGGTATTAAGCTGATTGTTCTGTAATCCGAACACTCCACAGCATTGGCTCTTTTGGGAATTGGAATCATCACTGACTTGGTAAAGTCGTCTGGCCAAATACCTGTACTGTACACTTCCATACATACTTCCATTAACTTTTTGAGTGTTTCTCCTTCCAACATTTTCAAGAATTCTGCTGGATTTCATCTATTCCGGCTGCCTTTCCCTTCTTCATACTGTTAATTGCAGAATAAATTTCCTCCTTCATTAAATCGGGGCCCCTTTTATCGTCTTCTATGATATTTCTTCTTCTATTTTAAAATCCTCTTGAACTGGTTTCCCAGCCTTATCATACAATTCCTCTACATATTCTCTCCATCTTTCTTTTACTTCTTCCAGCTCTGTCTTCAATTCCCCATCTTTACCCATTATACTAATGTTCTTTGCATCTCCTTTCTTTTTCTTATCGGTTCTTGTTAATATCCTGACTTCCTGGTATAATAGATCCGACCTCCCTCTTCTATCATATTCTACTAAATCATCACACTTTTCACTCCACCGATGATCTTTTGCTTTGTCTGTAATTCTTCTAAGTTCACTGTTTAAGCTTCTATATTTCCTTCGGCCATGACTGGTGTCAATACTTTTCTATTTCCTCCTTTCATCCATTTTGTCTAGCATCTCGCTTGTGATCCAAGGTTTTTTAGCTGTATTTGTTTTAAGAAAGCCACAAACTTCTTTTGCACCTATTTTAATAGCCTCCTTTAGCTGACACCATCTTTCATTTACCCCTGTTCTTTCGTAGTCCTTCATTTCACTTAACTTCTCTTTCCACTGCTTCCTGAAACTGACTATTTTTCTCGTTCAGTCCGTTCAAATTCCATCTCATACTGCTTTTCTTCTTAAGTATTTTCTTCAGCTGAAGCCCTACTTTTGCCATTACTAATTGTGATCTGAATTAATATCGGCTCCTGGATAAGCCCTTAAATTCTTCACACTATTCCTGTACCGTTGCTTTATCAGAATATAATCTATCTGGTATCTTCCCTCGTTTCCGGTGCTTCCTGGTTTCTTCCATGTGTAACGCCTAATCAATCAATCCTGATCATTTTTGATCACCGGACTGGCTTTCATTTAGGACCTTACTTCTCCTCGGCTTACTTCTCCTCGGCACATTTCTTTTCAGATTGGTTTGGATGTGTGCTGTGGGGACGTCACTGACATCATCATTGGGTGAGGAAATGGAAGTTAAACCTTTATTATTATTATTATTATTATTATGAATATTATTATTATTATTAATATTATTATTATTATTATTATTATTGTATGTGTGGATGTGTGTATGTGTTTGTATGTTTGGTGGATTGGACAATTATTTGTATATAAGAAGTCAGATTAATGTAACAGTCCGGTTAGTGTTCCCAGTATTGATTGCATTTTAAAAGTTTGTACTACAGCATGCAAGTTGTAGCTTTATTATACTCACTGACAATCGCCCATAGTTAGGGTAGTCATTGCATAATTATATTTTCATTGTCACTAAAAGAATTGAATCAATCAACAGATAAATGCCAACTCTAAATCTTGACTTTACCAAATCGTATTGTAGTCTTTAGCTTAAATATTAGATGAGATGATTTCCCTAATGCTTCTTCCTCACTGTCTTATATTTCCAACTACTATTTCATTTGTATTATGTATTGTTCAGGTATGCTTTCGACAGCTTTGGCACGTTTGTTCCCATGTATGCCATCATGTTCATTCTAACCTGCATAGCTCTGGGTTATGTTTTTCTAGTATTTGTAAGTATATCGTATTTTCTGTTAGGCCTAGTAGTAATACTACGACTAATAACAATAAGAATAATAATAATATTTTGGCTTCCGTTTCCTCAAAATGATGGTATAGTTTTACTAAGTTTTACGCAGGGCGAGATTTTGCATATTTGGTTCAACTGTTCTTCGTCTATTGACGAATAGACGAAGAACAGTTGAACAGTTAAGCAACGTCGTGTCCTGTTAGTACTTGGATGGGTAACCACCTTGTCCGACGGAGTGTTGACAGCTTCGGATGAAAAAATCCCCATGGTGTTGAAAGATTTATTCCTAAATCCGGACCGGCTGCAATCAGTACGATATCATTGGTAAGGATTACAAATGATAATGGAGAGGTTGGAGGAGATAATGGATAACAACAACAAAACAAAACTGAATCTTAGCAAAAAAACTCTCTAACTCATGCGGCATATAGTAATTATATAATTATTATGATCGGCAAATCAACGAACTAGCAGTCATACTAAAATCATCGACAATTCTTAAACCTTGAAGTAATATAACTCCAACTCTTGCTCATTTTTAATGTTTTCAATTGTTTCCGTCATCACTGCCTCTGCGTAAATTTTAAACGGAAGTGGTGACTTAACATCCTGGGCTCGCCCGTCACTGACATCGCTTTCGAGTGAGGAAACTGACGTTAACCTTAGCTTTACCAGCTTTAACATCATCTCTGCCTTTGATTGAATGCGTACGTCTAATATGTGATTACGATTTTTAAAGCCAGCGATCAAAGCATATACATGTAGGTCTGTAGTCCGAATATTTCACTACTTTTTTAGAAATGGGAAAATTCCTGCTCTGGAAAAATCTTCTGGCCATAGGCTATACCTGTTTTATATATTCCTTGCACGAGTCCATTAGTATTTTTAGTATTAGAATGTCTTAAAATGTATCAAATAATGTATTAAATGTATTAAAAACGTAACGTGTAATAGCGCGTAGGGGTAACGTCATGAAGTTTTTTATGACAGCCCCTGAGGTGAATTGAACTCTCATGGGTTCGAATCCCAGCCGCGCTGATCTGAGAGAAAAATCTCGGACATTCACTGGACTGGTTACACGGAAAATGGAATAAATATCATAACGGTTTAAACATGTGGTATTAGAAAGTGATAGATATCAACGTAGTTGATTATTTCACTATAATGCGTGTTTACTTTTTACTTTTTTATTTGCAGTGATAATTCCTTCTGTTAGGAATTCTGCCGGCACGTCTTCAATTCCTGCTGCTTTCCTTTTATCCATATCTTTAATTCATCTTCATCTTACATAACGACACTGCGTCAGGAAGCATAGATGCTTATTTAACGCCCTTTTTCTTCATCCTCACTATGGTTATTAGTAATCGTTGCCTTTTGATGGAGCATAGGTTGCAGCCGGCGCAGATTTAAGAATAACATTCCACCACCTTTCCACGAGCTTTTTCCTTCAAAGCAACTCACCTCACTCACGGTCTTCCAATGTGGTCACCCACAGAGTACTAACTGAGGCCGATGTAGCTTAACTTCGACTATTGACGCGCAACTAAACCATGTGCGCTAAAGCCCGCCGTCATCTTCTTCAACTCAGTGTACGTTTGGGGTACCTCAGGGTTCGGTACTGGGACCTTTTTTGTTTTCAGTGTATGTCTCGCCCATTGCTGAAGTGATTTCTTCTCGCGGTGTGCAGTTCCACCAGTATGATGACGATTCACAGTTATATGTCGCAATCAAATCAGACGAAGATATCAAGAGACTGGAGACGTGCACTATTGTTGTGAGGAACTGGTTCACGAGAAATGGCATGTTACTGAACCCGGATAAGTCAGAAACTCTTCTTGTTACTCGTAAACGAGATGCTGTGAAACTTAAATGCGGCACTAGTGTATGTGTTGCGGGTTCAGACATTCCTTTCTCAGTTCAGTTGAGAGTCTAGGAGTAACCGTAGATCATAACTTGGCATTGGATCGTCAAGTCAGCAATATTGTGAAGGTAGGCAACTACAATATTCGTGCCCTTCGACATATACGACCCATGATCGACAAAGCCGTTTCCAACAGAGTAGCTTGCAGCATAGTCAGTACAAGGCTCCATTACTGCAACTCTCTTCTCTACGGCACATCAGCTCAAAATATTCAAAAACTACAGAGAGTCCAGAACAGCTTAGCACGTGTCGTTTCAGGTGCAAGGAGACGGGATCATATCAGGCCTGTGCTGCGGGAGCTTCACTGGCTGCCAATTCCCCAGCGCATTGAATACAATGTTGCTTTGATCACACACAAGATACTCAGCACAAAACAGCCAACATATCTCCGTGATCTTGTAATTGAATATGAACCAAATCGGCAACTGAGATCACAAGGTCAGCGCTTACTCGCGAAACCTGTTGAACTTAAGTC
This sequence comes from Enchytraeus crypticus, assembly GCA_905160935.1. NCBI lineage: Eukaryota > Metazoa > Annelida > Clitellata > Enchytraeida > Enchytraeidae > Enchytraeus > Enchytraeus crypticus. Next base: position 4,821,922 of record CAJHZI010000873.1, on the reverse strand, counting down.
AGCTCTGACATCAAGATCATTCACAAGGGAGGCTGAATCAAAATGGAACAAACTATCTGCATCGCTGCGAAATGAACCCGGAACATTGTCTTTTAAATCCAAGCTTAAAACAATTTTATTTAGTGGAGTGGATTGGGACTAGTGTGCTGCCTTCTTTTTTCTGTACCTACGATTGCAAGTGTTGCTTGCACACATCGGTGCGCAGAAGTGCTACTACTACTACTACTACTACTACTACTACTACTACTACTACTACTACTACTACTACTTTCCATGTATCCCGGCTTAGCTAGGGTCGGGATTAGAAAATTTTGTTGCAATTTCTGGAGCCTAGTCGCTCATTAGCCGTACGCCTTTTCTGGCGTTTGTTTGAATCTTAGTGCGTGTCTCCTTTTACGACACGCGCATTCTACGGTTGGTCTATTCTTCAGCAACCAGGATACAACGCAGGTATTCATTTCTTTAATAGCTCTGTAAATTTATAAAGCCATTATTAGCCTTTTTGAGTTTCATGCACAGAGCTTTGTGACTAACATCACGAAATACATACATGTTTACCTGTATATTGCTTGCAGATTTTGGCAGTATTGCACATAGCCTTTGGTCAACAATTGCATATACACTGGTCTCACAGAATTTTGCTCTGTGTAGTGTTAGCGCTCTCTTCCGCCGCTACCATTGTAATGGATCAGGTCTGGTCTGATGGATGGAAGCTGCAGAATGTCTCCATTATGGTATTTGTGATACTTCTTCCTGCCTTTCTAATTGCCGTAATCATGCATCTGTATTATCTATCTGTATTTTTCATCTCTATTAGGATAATATGATAAGGGAATGAAGTAATAACAATGAAGTGATATTTAATTCTATCCATCAAAATTAATAATTTACGGACTTGGCTTAATGTGTGAATAAAGTTCTGTTGGAAATAAAGTTTTTGCATTATAATTTATTTATATATTTCTAATTAACTTATTTACTTTTACCTTCTAGGGTAAAAGTATATAATCTATGTGATATCCAATTGTTTTTGACTGAACTGAGTTACTAAATGTTGCAATGTTTAAAAATGTGATAAGAGGAATATTGTAGGGAAAAAATCGGAAGTGAAATTAAATTACACTCCAATTGGGTAAAATGGGAAAGTTACACCTATTGATCCAACGGACTATTGTCAACAAATAGATTTGATCCAAAAGTGGGGTGAATGGTTCCTCCCCCCCACAGAAGATCTGCCTGTCTCAAATTGTTTTTTGTAAAAATACAATATGTTAGTAAGTCTTGATATCAGTATACATTTATGTAGATTTTAGGATCGGCTAATTTTGTCCACATTCGCTTCAAACCGCTTAAACCAGACTGGGCAAAACCTCAAAAACTCAGGTTTGCCCTCTTCACTGGTGAAAATGTACAAATTGCACTGATTTTGCAATAATACCAGAATACATCCTAAGAAACTACTAAGAGAAATATGTACTTACATTGTATTGTTATTAAGTAAATTATTTGGCTTTGATGTTTCATTTTTTTCCTCTAATGTAAACTTTCGAAGCAGATCCACCTTCCTTAAGCATACTTTGTTTTCACTCTCTCCGCCATGTTTAGCGATAGACACTCGGCAGGCTAAAAACTCATTAAAACTCTTAACAAATATAATTAAATAGTTCAATAAGATAGAGATTGACATTATACAAGTGCATTTACCAATATGCAAGTAACCAATTAACTGTTTTTATGAAATTCTAAATGTCCTATTATATTTAATGTCACATGTCTTTACAATGTACAATGAACTCTACAATGTTTAACCTGTAACTTCGTTACGGACATCAGAATAAGCCCAATGAAAGGTGCGTTCTCGATGCATTCGGCAAACATAATTTATAATTATTTTTTAATTTAAAGAGCAACGAAGTAGATAAGCCTCTACCCAAAACAAATGGTTTTATCCCCAGCATCTCCTACCCTGGCTACGGCTATGCCTGATATACATGTAAACGATGGTAAAGCTTATGTTAACGTCATTTTCCTCATTCGAAAGCGATATTAGTGAGGTACTAGCCCAGGATTTGAATACGCACATTCTGATCCGCAGTCGAATATCTTACCGACATCGCCACTGGCTCCAGCCGGTACTTTAGTAATTTGTAAAGTGACGTGAAGGGTAGGCCTATATATGAATTACAAAATGACTTATACTATTTTTTAATTTATCTGATTTTCTGAATTGGCCTATAATATTTTTTAATTCATTTGAGTTTCTGAATTACTCTATTGTACCTTGTATTTCAGGTAACGGCTCCTTTTTTGCATGTCAGTGCTGTAGCATTGATTACGCTTCTGTCATGGTTCATTCTGTCGTGGCTGATGCCAGCAGTACATGAACACAATGGAATTCACTACAAGCCGAGTAACTAATTGCATGTATATCTTTTACTAATTTAGAGCTTTATCAAAATTGACGGCTGTAAGAATTTTTCTAGTTTTTAAAGTATGTTATTTTCATGCATTAAAGAACTTTAGCTTAAAGTTGATTGGGTATTAAGTTATATTTTAGTATGATTTTAAATATTGAGATTTTTAAAGTTATTTTGAAATGTTGATGTTCTTACCTTTTGTAAACGTAACGCTTTCTTCACTTAACTTAAGTTTTGATATTATATTTGCAGTAGGGTGAGACTGATACAATTCTAGATTTACAAGTTATGCCATTTTGCGAAGACCTAGTATAGATACGAGTCATAGGTAGAAATAACTTATAAGTTAAACCAGCCTCAGGAAACCATAAGTAGTTTCCTAACGTGCATTTTAATTCTTCTATCCTCTTATTACCCGTGATGTTGAATATAATCTCTGCCCTATCTCTCCCCCTTGCTACTTGTCTATTTTGATTTGTTCTGCCTCCATAATTACGAAAAATGTCTACAAATAATACTCTTCCAATTCGCATACTATATAATGTTTTCTTTTAAAACTGATGCATCTAGATATTTCCTTTTGGCGTACCATTTCAATCGTCAAATCTTATCTATTCTGTTTGAATGAAGACGTGCATGCTCACAATACTAGTTTCAAACATCAATTTAGTCTAAATTTTGCTGGCACTACTGGCATTTGTATTTAATTGGCCTCCTTTATAGAACGCCATGTCAAACCTTATTAAGATCTATCTGGTTGTAAGAAAATTCGTTAGTGTTTTCTTTCTCATGAAATCTAAATAAATATTGAAGTTTGTAATATGCTTCAGCTTTCATTTTGTTTTTCATTTTTGTTGCTTGTTTTAAGCTGTAGATGCTTTACTCGATGTCTGAAAAGCTCCACAGGAAACCGCAAAACTGATTTAAATATATTCCACTGTTGCTTCTATCATTTACTTGGCTATTTGCCCTCGCAATTACTATGGGCATTGTTTATCTTTACGTAATTATTGTACATTTGTGTTGTGGTCTAACACAAACAACAATAAGTAACTAAAATCGATCCACTACTGAAACGAAAAAGTCAAAAGCCTCAGATGAAGAAATGGACGTTATACCTTGATTTATCAATCACAAATACTAATGTGAGTACATGTTATGCTCTTGTGAAGCTGTTTCAGTTTCTCTGCGGTTGGTGTTGTCAATGATATATGTAGCCGTGATGTGCTTTCTTTACCTTATTCCGCTCGCCATCCAGTCACCATGCATATCTAACCAAGTGCCAACCAAACCTCGTCTAACCGCTCACAAGGGAGCCTCCGCTGTTAGTAAGGAACTATATAAATATCTCGTGTTATTTATCCAGCACAATATTCACCATATTCATAATATTCTTGTGTGTAATCTGTATAACAGTTTAAGACAACATACACAAGGTGTGGATGTTAATGAAACTTTTAAAATTAACTGCAGTATAGGATGAAACTTTCATCGGTAGCTATATTAAAACCTTTATAGAGTTAGTAAAAGTCCTATCGTTTGCATTAAAAGAATGAAAGTTTTTTTGTTTGAATCGTGATTTTGGTGGTGTATTGATGTTTTATATTCTGCTGATTTTTACTACTACAAACATAACTAACATCTGCTTAAATAAAATATAACTAAGACCTGCTTATTCGCATGTGATAACAACAACATTTGTATCTCCTGTTGTTAACGCTGTTGAGTTCAAACTAGAGATGGGAATTTTATGAATTTCCAGAGTTAGGGTTCGGTTCGTTGAAAATGAAAGTTCGGTTCGGTTCTGGTTCGGTTAGCAGTTGACAATTTGAGAGTTCGGTTTGGTTCGTTGAAAATGAAAGTTCGGTTCGGTTCGGGTTCGGTTCTAACAAGGGTTCGGGTTCGGTTCGGGTTCGGCCTGCTTTCCATATCGCAAGAGTTTTATTCGAGTTTGAAATGGTTTGGTTTGGATAATGTTGCAATTGTTTAACCTTTTACTTATAATAATCATGGTTATGATAAACATGTTTAAAATGGTTTATGGTAAATATGCTTAAAAATTCATGAAGTCATAATAGCTGCCACATTTTTTCACCTGAGTAAAAATACGAAAATGAAAAAAGGAGAGAAGTGGTATTTATTCCTGTACATTTCTTAAAATATTGTAAGTTGACCAACAAATGTTCATAATATAGATATTTAGCTTTATTATTGTATCTGAAATATTCTCCTGGATTATAACGAGCAAATAGAATGCTTCATCAATTTTTAAATTTTTTTGTCAGTATTGGCCTATATTTTAGATATGTTTATAATTAAGTGGAAATCGCTTGGCTAAAATGTTATGCACTATTTCAGAGACAAAGTGCAATTTAGTAACAAAAAATGTCAAATAAAGATGATTTGATAAACACGTGTACTTCCATAGAAAAATGATCATAATATACACCGTTTGCTATCAACTGACCAGTAATAAGCTTCATAATTTACCTTAGGGTTTCAAATTTGAAACTCTCAGATGAATTATGAAGTTACGAAAATAGTTATGAAATTATTGCATTGCTAAATTATTGACTCCAGGTATATGAAGCCTTAACACATAGAATGTCATATATTTTTTTTTTAAATATGGTTGCAAAAATATTAAAGTAGCACACTAAAATTAGAAAAATTCATAATTTGAATTTAGCAAGAACAAATCCACCTAGATTGAGTCAAGCATTTCCAGATTTTTATGGAATACTCTCATCACTTCTGTATCTTTGATGTTAATCTTCATTCCATATTGCAATGCCGTATCATTCAGACTATCCATTGTCTTCTGTAGGCTCGTCTCGCTTCCCGCTATCATTCCTTTGTACCGCTACTATTTTAAAATTTGTGTCGGAACCAGCCTTACCTGAATAAATGCTGTTAGATACTGTAAGACATGTAAATGCAAAAATTTGTATTTGTATTGTTCTTACTATCTCTATTGTCAGGCTGGTGAAGAAGAAAGGAACTACAAGAGTTTGGTTCGGTTCGGTTTGGACGAAGTCTGATTTCGGTTCGGGTTCGGCCAGAGTCTGGGTTCGAGTTCGGTTCGTTTCGGCCAGAGTCTGGGTTCGGGTTCGGTTCGGGTTCGGTTAGAGTCTGGGTTCGAGTTCGGTTCGGTCAAAATTCTAGATTTTAGGTTTCGGTTTGGTTCGGGTTCGGTTAGATTTCCATCTCTAGTTCAAACCGACAATGATCTTTATTCTTCCTAAGTTTAGGTGGGAAGTAATTTAGAGAGTAATCTTTCTTACTTCTTGATGAGACGTCAGAGAGAGGTTCAGCGGATCTTGAGATTTCTAGTTCTTCTATGGTTCTCTGGTCATCTACTCTTCTTCACTTCTTCTGATACTTAGAAACTAAGTATCAAGAGTACTGTTTTAATACTGCGATAATGATATTTGTTATGCATTGTAATAGAATATATTTTATTATTAACGGTGTGGAAGTAAGTAGGCATTTAGTAATATAGGGATTAAATGCTCAACTCAGGGTTAGCGACCCATTACTTATAAAGTGTTATGTTAAGAATTGAGTGTTCAATTTAGGTAAACGAGCCACCATAACATCTGAGGTGGTTTTCCATTGAGGTCACCTAGGCAACCTGTTTGGAAACCACCACAGTGTTATAACATGACTATATAGACAATTGACATTGTAAGGATTGACATCGTATCGTATCGTAAGGAATAGTAAGGACAACAGGTTGGGTCAGGTCCTGATAGGGAGTGGTTTATTAAAAGAAATAATTAAAGGAAGAATGGAAGGTAAAATTTAAAGGTTAGAGGAAGACTGAGACTTGGGAGTGCTGGATGATTTAATAACTAATTAGTTTGTTGACATGAAGATAAAAGCAGAGGATAGAAATGTGGAGAAGTTATATGCCTTGGACCTGCCAATAGACAGTGCATTAAGAGAGATTAGTTAAAATATTTGTCATAGCGAGAATGTAAACTTCAAACTATCATTGTGATTAACAAAATTTGATATTTTGTAAATATGTATCAACTTTTAATCGCTTTGTATTGATGATGATGAATATTACGGCAGCTTGCCCCAGAGAACAGTGTGGTGGCCTTTCAGTACGCTACCAAGTACAATGTGCTGGTACTAGAGAGTGACGTCAGTATCAGGTACTTCGACTTGTATTCTCTTCATCATTCTTGAACGATTCGCTGTTATATGTGTAGTGGTTGTTTCTTTATATCCGCGTCCAGTGTCCACGTTATACATTTTATATCGAAATATAAATAGAGCTGGGGCCAGCTCTATTAAACCTACTAGAAGCTGCTTCAATGAAAACAGGGGTGGTTCTTTAAGAATGCCAATGTTGTACCAATCCATAAAAAGGGGAATAGGGATCATCATCATCATCATCATCATCTTCCCTTAAATCCCAGTTTAACCAGGGTCGGGATACGAATAGACTTTCTCCAGTCCTCCCTGTCCCAATACAAAAAAGGGGAATAGGGATAAAGCAGAAAATTATAGGCCTATAAGCTTAACAAGTATAATCGGTAAGACATTTACAAGCATTATTAAGGATAAAATAATTTATTTCTTGGAAGAATATAACTTAATTAGAAATAGTCAGCATGGTTTTATTAGTGGGCGTTCTTGTTTAACTAATTTGCTAGATTTATTAGAATATATTACAAAGGAAGTAGATAATAAAAATAGCATTGATATCTTATATCTAGACTTTGCTAAAGCGTTTGATAAGGTCCTGCATAAAAGATTACTTAGTAAGTTGGAAGCACATGGAATAACAGGCAAACTTTTAAGATAGGTAATTGGTTAAGCAATAGAAAACAAAGGGTGTGTGTCGAGGACGAGTTCTCTGAATGGGCAGCAGTGAAGAATGGTGTGTCACTGGGCTCTATTTTAGGACCTCTATTATTTTTAGTTTACATCAATGACATTGACATAGATATTGTATCTAAATTTAGTAAATTTGCAGATGATTCTAAAGTAGCAAAGATAGTAAACAACATTGAAGATGCTGAGATTTTAAAGTATGATATAAAAATATTACAGAACTGGTCTAGGGATTGGCTAATGGAGTTCAATGCTGAGAAATGTAGAGTTATGCATATAGGGAATAATAATTTAGAAATTGAGTATACATTGAACAATATAAAACTAAAATCCACAAACAGTGAGAGGGATTTAGGAGTCTTTGTGGATAGCTCTTTTAAATTTAGTGAAAATTGTAATAAAATTGTAAATAGTGCTAATTGTGTATTAAGAATAGTAGGGTACAATATGGAGTTCTAACACACCCAGCGAAATTTAGCTAAAGATTATAGTCCTAGTACTGTTTTGTATAGTGTAATCCGGGGAAATTTACCCTACAGCCTAGCAGCTGCTAGCAGCTGCTGCTGCGGCGGCGCGTTGCTGCTGCGGCTCTGCTGCGGGGAAGATGACGCGGTGAGGGGAGGATGACGCGCTACCGGGCGGCTCTGTAGCGGCTTGTCTAGACAAGTCTCAATGGTTTGACAAAAACCAGATACCATGTATTGAGATGCCCTTGACGCGGAGAGAGGGAATGTTCTAGAATTTAAAAACAAACTGACTACACAGTCGTACACGTATAGTCAAGTCTGCTATTACACATTGTGGTCAAACCGTTGATTCTTAGTCATATGTCATACATATTGCGCAACGTTTAGAACTACGCAATAGATACGCACGTTGTCTTTATGCACCGCAACTGTTGTTATGATGTATGCAAATTGTAAACACTTTTCTGGTAAGTGCTAACTTTACAAGTTTATAAATAGTAAGCACTTTTCCAGTGTGATCCAATTACATCGACACTTTTTCATACTTTGATCCACTAGTAGCAGCACTTCTTTATACTTTGGTCTACTATCCTAAACCGTTTTATTTGCTTACGTCAGTAACTTTTTGCTTTCATCAGAATTTTATTGTTTACATCAGCACTTTTACGTAAACACTTAAGTTGTTATTGTTTACATAATTTGACACAATGTCTGCTTATATCTCTGTCCGTATGTGTCACTCTACACATCTGTTGTTATAATATTTGAAATTCGTAAACACTTTTCCAGTTAAGTGTCTTTAAGTGCCAGCATTAAGTGTTTATAAATAGTAAGCACTTTTCCGATAAGGCATCCTTATCAACTTTAACTTTACCAAGACGTGTTTCTATCAACATTAACTTTATCAAGTCATGTTTTTATCAACTTTAACTTTATTAAAATGTCATTTTATCGACTTTAATTTTAGAAAGTTAAGTTTTTATCAAGTGTAGCTTTATCAAGCGCAATTTTTTTCAACTTTAACATTAACAAGTTGTGTTTTTTATAAAATTTATTATCATGACGGTTTGTTTTTAACAATTTTAAATTTAGCAAGTTAAGTATTTATCAACTATAACTTTATCAAGTCATATTTTTATCAACTTTAACATTAACAAGTTGTGATTTTATAAAATTTATTATCCTGAAGGTGTGTTTTTATCAATTTTAAATTTAGCAAGTTAAGTTTTTATCAACTATAACTTTATCAAGACATATTTTTATCAACTTTAACATTAACAAGTTGTGTTTTTATAAAATTTATTTTCATGAAGGTGTGTTCTTATCAACTGTAACTTTACCAAGTCATTCTTTTATCAACTTTAACTTTATCTTTTTTTTTTTATTTTTTTATTTTTTTTTTAAAATAACATCCTTTACCGGATACGCTTAGTGCAATCTTAACAGTCGTTAATTTATCACTACTTATATAATGGACTTATAGTTTAAGTCAAACAGGTGAGGGATTACTGAACCAATACTCAGCTCCCAAGATCGTTACTATAAATGCAAAACTTAATTAGCTGTATTTAGAATTGATAAAGTTTGCTATCCAACAAGTTCGTGAGGCTTAGTGCGCTTCAGTCGACGTAGTTCACAAGTAACATCCAAGAGTTGTAGCGCTTCAACGTTGGTATGTTTTAGGAGCCGTTTCTCGTGTTTCTCTGCATATTCTTGAATAACTTCTGCAATAGTTTTGATATCCAGATCAGAATGCAGTTCCTGGTTAGTAACAAAGCGATAAGCCTTGGTAATCAAACTAAGGATGTTGCTTTGAGTTCTCTGCATTATTTCACGGTTTGATTGCTTTGCGCATCCCCATAACTGAATATCATATGACCAAATAGGCTTGATGATAGATGTATATATCAACTTCTTACTACTTAGGCTGAGCTTTGAATGGTATCCAATTAGCCAATATAACTCTCTCTGTTTATGTCGAATTTGCTTAGCTTTATGTATGATATGAGACTTCCAGTTCAATCTAGCATCCAGATGTACACCCAAATATTTAGCTGATTCTGCCTGAGGGACTAATAAGTCATTTATGTAAATCCCAGAATTATTGTTCCGTTGTCGCAAAGCATATGTTACATGAACCGATTTTGTCTCATTTAGTTTAATTTTCCAATCTTGTGTCCAGCTACTTACTTTATCAAGAGCACCTTGTAATTTCTTAATTGCTTTAAACTGGCAAGCATCAGTTGTCATTAAGACTATATCATCCGCAAACGATCCTATGAACGTGCCTTCTAATACCGGTAAATCTGCTGTATACAGAAGATATAGAATAGGCCCAATAACACTACCTTGTGGGACGCCTGCCTTAATTTGATATAAGATAGAATGAGATTCCTGATATGATACGGAGAAACTTCGATTAGATAAGAATGATTCCAGTAATTGGCAATAATTCTGTGGAAGTTGCTTGTTCAGTTTATGAATCAGACCCTGGTGCCAAACTCTATCGAATGCCTGGGAGACATCTAAGAACACAGCGTCGCAGAACTTCTTTTCTTCAAATGCACCTTCGATTACTTTCACTACTCGATGAACCTGATCGATTGTAGAATGATTGGATATGAACCCAAATTGGAAGTCTGGGATGCAAATCAGCGGCTTTAGTCTTCTTAAAAGCAACTTTTCAAATAGCTTAGAGATAGTAGGTAATAACGAGATAGGTCTGTATGAAGATACTTCCTCGGCAGGCTTATAAGGTTTTTTAATCATGATAATTTTTGCTATCTTAAAGCATGTTGGCACATATTTTAGTCTGAGGCAAGCATTGTATAAGAACGTCAGCAGAATAACAGCTTTCCGAGATAATTCTTTGTAAACTCCAGGAGAGATTCCATCTAGTCCGGGAGCCTTTTTATGATTTAAGTTTTTATTAATTTCATTAGCAACTTCCATTGGAGTCATTGTTTTGAATTTTACAGAAGGTAGCTGGAACGGAGTCAAATCAGCTGAGGATTGGATATCATGCGGCATGAAAACAGTTTCTAGATGTTGCGCAAAAAGTTCTGCTTTTTTATCACTGCTTCTAATCCATTGGTCTTGTTTATTTTTTTATTTGCTGTACCTGCATTATTGGGCGTTTATATTTTTTAGTTGCCTTCCATAAAGAGTAGCCTTTATCAGCTTCAGGACCTAAGTTTTGCAAATAGTTTTCAAATCGTTCTTTCTTATATTCCTTAACCAACTTATTAACTTTATTACTAATACGATTGAAATTTGTTTTATCTTCTGGAATTCTGGATCTATGCCAAACGCGTCTCAATTTCCTTCTTTCCTTTATTAATTCCCTGATTTCTATTGGATAGTTAATCTCTTGCTGAATATTATTTCCTACTACTGGAGTCGCGCCCGCTGCAGCTGTCTGAATGTAATCAATGAAAGATTGAGAGTGTACTTCAAGATCTTCCTCACTTTTGAGCTTGATGTTTAAATTAATTAAATTATCCAGATTACTCCTAAACTGATCCCAGTTCGTATATTTATTTGTAAGATTTAGCTTCTGGTTCTTTTTGATTATTGTTGAGCTGAGCACCATTATAACGGGTGTATGATCAGATGTAAGATCTTCTACACTCTCTATTTCTATATAGCTCATTGACAATCCTTTGGTTATGTAGAAATCTAAGAGATCAGGTATTCTATTGCTATCAGAGGGCCAATAAGTTGGCTGACCAGATGAGTGAAATTCACAGTGTGACTCCTTAATGGCACACAGCAGTTCTTTTCCTTTGCCTGGAGTTGTAATTCTTGAGCCCCACGCAGTATGCTTCACATTATAATCTCCACCTAGTATGAACCTTGGCCCAAGCTTATTAAAAACATCTAGAAGTTGTTGTTTTGATGGTTTATAACTCGGGGGGCAATAAACCGCACCTATATTTATTTCAGCTCCATTACGCTGTAGAGCAATGATTGTAGCTTGCATAAAATTTTCTCTTATTTCTTGCTGTTGATGATGTTTAATATTATCCCTTACGAGAACCGCTGTTCCTCCTCTTGCTCGTCCACTAGGGTGGGTGGTATAATATGCAGCATAGCCCCATATCTTTATATAACTCTTATTGGAAAAGTGGGTTTCAGAAATTAGAGCAATATCAATGTTGTTTGATCTAAGAAATATTTCCAGTTCCAGGGCCCTTTGACTGAGCCCATTTGCATTCCATGTTACTATTCGAATTATCTCATTATACATTATGCAAGTTTCCAACTTTACTTACTGAACTACTTTCCAGCATTTCCAGTCTAGTTATAATTTGGCAGATACTGCTTTTAATATCAGCTTGAATCGTATTGAGTAGCTGCAACAAATCAGAAATGGTTGGTTCTTTCACCGATGAGTCTTGTTCCTCTCTATATTCTGTAATAGAGACGCTTCCTTCGGTAACGCGAGCATAAGAGGCTCTCATAGCCCTCAATTGGGGATCCTCTACGTTGAGCACGCTCTTGCTGGGTTCTTTAACAGCAACCCCCTCTTTTGTCTGAGTAAGACGTTGAGTAACCGTTGTCCTAATAGGTATTTGAGCCTTTAGTCTTTTCTGATAGACAGGACATCCTTTATAATTAGCAGGGTGCCCTATTCCCATACCGAGAACACATACTGCTTCAGTGCTGTTTGGTTTCATGCATGATTTTGTGTGATGATCCCCTGCACACTTAACGCATTTTGGCTGTCTACTACAGAAATTTTTAGTATGGCCAAGCATCTGACACTTTGTGCATTGAGGAATTGCGTTGCTCTTCCTAGGTGGCTCAATCTTCACTTTACAGTGAAGCAGATTACTTAGTTCATATACCAGTTTGTTGTTATCTTTCTGCTTAATGTCCACAAAAAATAGGGGAAATTCCTTAAATCTCGTCTCCCCGTTGCTTGTAATTTTTTTACGTACATTTGAAACATATACAACTTCGTGACCTAAGTTGCATAGCGCACTCCCAATCTCTTTCGTATCCATGGAGGAAGGCAAACCCCTTATCACAAATCTGAAGTTCCTTTCGCTTTTAAGCTGATATGTATGATATTCCAATTTACCAAATGCGTTAGCTTCATTAGTCTCTGCTGCTGATGTCAATTCTCTCAGAATTTGCTTTACCGCCCGATAATCAGACTCAGATTGACACGTGATTTTAATGTCATTATTGGATAGTGCCTTAAACTGCATTCTACCTGCAACTGCATTTATAACTTTATCTCTGAGTTGATTAAAGTCACCTACATTGCTTAGATTTATAGGGGGCGGTGTTGGGACTTTAGATTTTTCCTGTTGAGTTTCCACAGAGTCAGTTACATTCATATTAATTCCTGCTGAGTTACTCCTTAGTGGTTCTGAAGATGCAGTTTGCTGAGGTGGTGAATCACCGTCCTCTTGTTTTGGCCGTTTCTTATTATGACTTGTCCTTCTTCTATTCCCCGCTAGTTCCCATTCTAGTTCTTCTTCATCAGTGCAGTAGGTGGAAGGCCCCTTTAGTTCATTGACCTCGCGTCTCAGTTCATCAATTATTATTTTTTGTTGATTGAACGCTTCTAACAATTCATTATAGGCTGTCAATTCCGCCATTTGCCTTAGAACGGCTATGCCGCTAAATTATCGATGTGAATTCTCTATAAATATCTAAGAAACAACTATTTATTTCAGAAAAATATAACAATTTATCTTTGTTTATTTTCTAAAACGTCCATCTTGATTGTTTGTTTACATAGATATCTTAACTTTATCAAGTCGTGTTTTTATCAACTGTAACTTTATAAAGGTGTGAAAAATCACAGTTACATAAACATAAAGTTACATAAACTTACAATTTTAACTAGTTAAGTTTTTTATCAACTTTAACTATGCCAATGATTTTTTTTTATCAAGTTTAAATTTAACAAGTTATGTTTTTATAAAATTTGTTAATGTGAAGGTGTGTTTTTATCAACATTAACTTTACCAAGGTGTGTTTTTATCAACTGTAACTTTATCAAGATATGCTTTTATCAACTTTAACTTTACCAAGACATCTTTTTATCTAGTTTAAATTTAGCAAGTTATGTTTCTATCAATTTTAATTTTATCAACTTAAGTTTTTATCAACTTTAACTTTACCAAGGTATCTTTTTATCAAGTTTAAACAAGTTATATTTTCATAAAATATATTATAATGAGGTGTGTTTTTATTAACTGTAACTTTACCAAGTCATCCTTTTATCAACTTTAACTTTATGAAGCTATATTTTTTATCAACTTTAACATTAACAAGTTATGTTTTTATAAAATTTATTATCATAAAGGTGTGATTTTATCAACTTTAACTGTAACAAGTCGTGTTTTCATCAACTATAACTTTATCTAGGTGTGATTTTATCAACTTTAACTTTACCAAGGTATCTTTTTATCAAGTTTAAATTTAACAAGTTATATTTTCATAAAATATATTATAATGAAGGTGTGTTTTTATCAACTGTAACTTTACCAAGTCATCCTTTTATCAACTTTAACTTTAACGAGACATGTTTTTATCAACTTTAACTTTACCAAGGTATCTTTTTATCAAGTTTAAATTTAACAAGTTATATTTTTTATCAATTTTAATTATATCAACTTAAGTTTTTATCAACTTTAACTTTACCAAGGTATCTTTTTATCAAGTTTAAATTTAACAAGTTATGTTCTTATAAAATATATTATTATGAAGGTGTGTTTTTATCAACTGTAACTTTACCAAGTCAACCTTTTATCAACTTTAACTTTAACAAGTTATGTTCTTATCAATTTTAAATTTAACAAGTGAAGTTTTTATCCATTTTAAATTTATCAGCTCATCTTTTTTATCATCTTTAACTTTAACAAGTTAAGTTTTTATCAACTTTAACTTTATGAAGGTGTGATTTTATCAACTTTAACTTTATGAAGGTGTGTTTTAAACCAAATATATTTTTATGAAGGTGTGTTTTTATTAACTGTAACTTTACCAGGTCATCCTTTTATCAACTTTAACTTTATTAAGCCATATTTTTATCATCTTTAACATTAACAAGTTATGTTTTTGGCTCGAGCCAGTGGCAAAGTCGGTAAGATACTCGACCGCGGATCAGTTGATGCGGGTTCAAATCCTGGGCTCGCCCGTCATTGACATCGCTTTCGAGTGAGGAAATTGACGTTAACCTTATCTTTACAAGCTTTATTTAAAATAAAATTTATTACCATGAAGGTGTGTTTTTATCAACTGTAACTTTATCTAGATGTGCTTTTATCAACTTTAACTTTAGCAAGTTATGTTTTCATGAAATTTATTAATATAAAGTTGTGTTTTTATCAACTATAACTTTACCAAGTCATCTTTTTATCAACTTTAAGTTTAAAAAGTTAAATTTTTATCAATTTTAAATTTATCAAGTCATCTTTTTTATCAACTTTAACTTTAACTAGTTAAGTTTTTTATCAACTTAAGTTTTTATAAACTTTAACTTTACCAAGGTATCTTTGTATCAAGTTTAAATTTAACCAGTTATGTTTTTATAAAATTTATTATTGTGAAGGAGTGCTTTTATCAGCATTAACTTTACCAAGATGTGTTTTTATCACCTTTATCTTTATCGAGACATGTTTTTATCAACTTTAACTTTACCAAGGTATCTTTTTATAAAGTTTAAATTTAACAAGGTGTGTTTTTATCAACTTTAACTTTACCAAGTCATGTTTTATCAACTTTAACTTGATGAAGGTGTGATTTTATCAACTTTAACTTTATCAAGTTATGTTTTTATAAAATTTATTATTATGAAGGTGTGTTTTTATCAATTGTAACTTTACCAAGTCATCCTTTTATCAACTTTACCAAGTTATGTTTTTATATAAAATTTATTGTTATGAAGGTGTGTTTTTATCAATTGTAACTTTATCATGGTGTGATTTTTTTTAACTTTTAGCATTATTAAGGTGTGTTTTTGATTATTTTAACTTTAACATGTCATGCTTTTTATCAACCATAACTTTATCAAGACGTCTGTGTGTCAATTTCATACTTCGATTGGGTCAGAAAATTTTAATACTGATGCTCTTCGTTAATGCTGATTTGTCATTTCAATTTAGATCATGCACAGGATCATCTGTTGTGAGTGCAAGGTACCTTTTCCAAACTATCTAATTCACTTACAACGAGTAAGCCTTCCGTGAAACGATTGTTGTTATTACATGTGTGTACATAAAATGCTTTGTAGAGGGTGAGTTAGTATCGAGTGAAGAATTAACTTTGAAATCTTGTCTTACTCGTTATAGCATAATCTGTAAATTCTTTGTGGTTTGAATTTATAGAAACAACTCATTTTGATTACATGAGTCTTTATGACTGTACAACTCTTTTTTTACATTTAATTCTTTACGTACACAATAATAAGCGACAGTCTTTATTTACAAACATGCAAAGTCAACAGTTTGATGTGTGCCTTAGCAACAGTCTCTATTTACAAAATCATCAATATGCACACAATATATTTTGCAACAGTCTCTATTTACATGCAAAATCAACAGTTCAATGTACGCAATATATTTTGCAACAGCCTCAATTTACATACAATATAAAAATTTGCAAATTCATCAATATTTCCGCGAAAAGCCATCATCAATAACCATTTAAAATATTTACAGCGATAAAATATCAACAAAAGTCTCTATGCACATGCAAAATATTTACAGTTCAGCATTCATAGTATCCATAAAGTTGGAGATTTACAGAAATGTAAATCTGTACAGAAATATATACAAATTTGATTCTCTGTATACAATTGTGTATGTACAATATTTAAAATATTTCCTAATATTAACGAAGATGAAAAGTGCTTCGTGATGGAAAATTTTTACGACGCACCGGTGCTTGTTAAGGAATTAATTTTAACATGTCCGTAAGCTGAAGTCGTGTATCCGTCAGGGAGAATGTAGCGTTTGTCGTCGTAAGGGTTCAGTCCGTCTATTTTCAATGTCAGAGTTCGTAAAACATGATTGTTACGGCGAATGCTGCAGAATTCAGCACCCGTTTTCTTTTGCTGCACGAGACTATTAACAAATGTCTCGTGCGTTATGTGTTTTTTGCGAAACGAGTTCTGAATCCCTTTCGCAGTGGACTTGTTACCCCTTGGGAGTTGGAGACTATACATTTTTGCCCTCAGTCCTGCAAACGCGAGTGGTTGCAGCCCTTCACACTCGTCGTTGAAAAATCCCAATTTTCTGTCGTTTACTTTACTAAAACAAGGGTTGGAGGGAGGGAAGTTGGATGTGTCCATGTGTTCTACTAACCCCAACATGTCTTTGTACAAGTCGTCCGTTACGATGTGATAACAGAGCGAGTCGGTGTCGGTGAACAAGAGCTGTGCTTTGTTACCGTACCTCGTCTTTATCACATCGTAATGGAATTTAAAAAGGTGTAATTTTGACAAATCGAGAATACAAGCACCGGTGTACGTCGGTTTATCCCAGAAGACGTGTACCTGTTTCATCTGGACGGCTACAAGAGTGTCATTAATTTTACGAAAGGATTGGTACTTTGGTTTGGCTATCAAATGCCTGTTTGTCTGATACGCACAATTTTATGTCTGTTTGTTTTCTCAAATTATGCATTGTTTTGCCGAATATTGCATTGTTTAGAACTTTAAAAGGTTTTTTTCTGATGGGGATTTTGCTTTTTGACGTTAAATGGTGTTGAAATGTTTGTAGGGTTCGATCCATGCCATTTCTGTGAAACTCATTACACCATGTATATGTTTGCAGATCAAACCCTTCTGCAAATAGTACTGAAAATTTCTGTAGTGTAGTACGTATCGGGACTTTGGCAAGAAATTTGGCATCAACTTTTCAATTTTTGAATCTTGTTTCCCCCCCAATTTTTGCAAAAGTGCCTGCTGATAAGGGGAGAGGTAGGATTCGGGGATGGAAATTCTTTCAGGGGCTAGGGGCAGGTCGTTGTGAAGCTCGTGTAGCTCGTCGGGGTATTCAAAATCTACCTCCAACATGAAACCGGTATCTGCATCTTCCGGGATCTGCATGAAATCGATGGACCCAATTTCTTCCCTAGTTAAAAATTTAAAATTTCCAGTGTGGAGGGGTTTTGGGACATGGCCCACCCGTACAGATCAATCGCGTCATAATATTGGATGTACGAGTGGGCTACCTTGGGGTCGTAGCTATGTAGATGAGGATTATTTGCTTCGGCGTACCGATGAGTGATCATCGATACGCCGCCGCGAAGAGCAGACTCAAAAAAGGTGAGGTGATCGGGCTCTGTCAAGAGCTCGATCTTTGCCTCGGTCATCTTTAGGCATGCGTCAAATGAGAGACCAGGGCTGGTGTAGTAGTGGGCGGGGTCGAGATTAATTCTTCATTGAAAATTTTCGAAAGTTTTCGAACACGTCAGCGAGAAAAAGAACGTCCGTGAGCAGGTAGAGGTCATGATACCCTTGCATATCCTGAACATCGAACGATCTCCAAACCAACTGAGCATGCTCGTAATCTTCTTTCGAGCATTCCGATTCGGTGAGTTTACTGTAAAAATTTTGGATTGAGGGAAGTTGTTTTTCGTCAAATTTATCCCTAGAGCTCATGTACTCGTAGGGATAAACCCCCTTCCTCAAGATAAGGGATATTTTATCAGGGTCTGGAAAATGACGACGAGTGTGGACAAATTTGGACTCGTCGTCTTTCTTGAGGCTTTCAACCAGTGAATCTAGAGAACCGGGGAGGAATTGGCAGGAATCTAAGATTCTTAGATTCCCTATTTGGACGGAAATAAATTTTTCGGAATTGTTAGCTATTCTTCTTCTTCTTTAAGTGCCGTGCCTGTTCCAAGCCTGGGCGGTCATGGTCATATTCCTCCATATGTCTCTGTTCATTGTTGCTCGGATCATCTCTGTTTCAGTTAACTGCATCCATTTGCTAAGACTCTTAATAAACGTCATTCGTTGTCGACCCTTGCATCTTTTTCCTTCTATTATTCCTGTCACTACGGTATTTTCAACTATTTTGTTCCGCATAATGTGTCCGAAAAATTTCATCTGTTGTCGTCGTATTCGTTCAAAAGGTCACGACAAGTTGACATTCTTTGTAGAACATCTTCATTTTTAATGTGGTCTTTATAAGATATACGCAGCATTCTTCTATAGAACCACATCTCTGTTGCCTCAAGTTTCGATTCCATTACAGAAGAGATTGTCCAAACTTCACTTCCATATAACAATATTGGTTGATTGTAGCATTGAAGAAGTCTTTTTTTGGTATCAATTGATAATTCATGGCTTCTAAAAATCTTTGACATTTTGTTATATGCCTCCTTAGCCATGGCTATTCTTCTGTTTATTTCCTTGTCACATTTCCCATTTTGATGAATAAGTGACCCTAAATAATGTTAGCTATTACGCGAATTTTATCCATTTCGGCTAACGAATCCGTTTGTAAAAATTTCAAAAAGTGGTGGGTGTCGTAATTTTGGAATTGTGAAAGATGACCGGGATAAAGTATCTCATCTCCTCGTCCTTTTCGTTCGAATTCTCATCTACATAGCATCCTTCCCTGAGTATTTCCTCAACATATATTTCATTCTTTGTATTCTTCTTTTTGTTGTCCCAACCCCTCGAGTTAAATTTCCGGGGTTTTAATTTTAGATTGCAGCTGTTGCAACAAGCTGCGATGAAAGCGCCAGTAACGTGATCGTGATGTCTGACCTTCCGTACAAATGGTTTTCTACTGAAGGTGCAGACATCAGAGTTGTGATACTGTCGAACTTCATCGTCACTCATTCTATTCATGGGGACATTTTCTTTTAGTAAATCGTAAACTTCTTCATCGATCTCATGCAGCGTGGCGTAAAACTTTTCCATCACGTTGGCACCGCTGTACGTGTATGCTTCTTTATATGCTACATTTTTGTAGCAACATACACGTAAGATGCAAAAGCCGCTGGGTGTATGTACTTCCTCGTTTTCGGAAATGAACGATTCAAAATCACAATAGAGGACAAAAGGGACTTTGAATTGTTTGTGGATATTTTTGAATTTTAAGATGTTGGGCGGGTCTAGATCCGTGGACTGTTTAATCATATCCTCAACGAGACGATTTTCGGAACCTTCTAGCTCATGCAACCTATCAGCAAGATCGTCCAGACTAGAATAAAAATGTTCCAATTCTTTATGTCTAGCCTCTGCTTGTAACTTACTGAGAGGAAAGGAAATTGCCAGTGCAGGTTTCCTCGCGCAGTCTCGTTGATGATCGATTTGGAGTTTTTCGGAAGAAAATCGGTGGACCTACATGGGAATACTGTAAGATGTCCAGACTTTACGTGTTAAAGTAGTCGACCTAAATTTTTGATTAAAGCTAATGTCTTATTTAATTGCCTTGTATGTCTACGCTGGTTAAAAGAAGAAGGTTGACATGGTGTGGACGGTCTTGGTGTTTGGACATGTAAATTGGTACCAGTCCCGGGCCATATATTTCTTCGTCAATTACAAAATAGGTAAGAACACCTATGCTTATATCTGGATTTGGTTTTCTAATTTGGCGATTTGGTCGATACGGACAGGGAACTGGATGCCGATGGTATTAAATTTGTGGAGATGTGAGTAATAATGCTGTGGACGGTTGAGATTGACAAGTCTTTTATTTTGTTTATCGTACTCGGGGATGACATACACCGCAGCGGCTAGGTAATACAAAAAGCACTTTTCATCTTTATTTAGAATATTGATGATGGCTTTTTTATTCTCTATAAAAAACGGAGTCATCATAAATGACGAGGCCGCAATAGGATCATATGATGCCACTTTAAGAGTGACATCGTCGACATTTTCTAATAGCCAACTTGGCCCCATCGAACAGAACTTCTCCAGCATTTCATTCAATTTCGCTGTGGCTTCGGTGATCTGTTCATCGGTCTCCGAAGGATGTAGGAGTCTCTCTACATCCGATCTGAAGCACGCTTTTGTACTGGACTCTGCTCCTTCGCCTATTGTTCGATGAAGGTTGACGTCGCTGGAGAGATAATATTTGATGGGGCTGCAAAATAGATAAAATATAAAAGTCCCCCATCTATTCATAACAAATAACACTAGCTAACGATAAAGAGTTATAGCATACCATATAGAGTTAGAGAGACATCTAGTAGACACATGAGACATGAAGAGTTAGACACGTCATCGAGTGACGTTTTACGATTATCTCACCATCTATCGATGAACAAGTATCGCCATCTATCGATGAAAAAGTATTATTATTTCGCCACCTAGTGATAAAGAGTTATTGCATCACATATAAGAGTTAGACTGTCACCTAGCGATAAAATACTAGCGATATAATAAATGCCACTTACCCATGGTTGGCCAAATCTTGCTGTAATATTTCAGCAATTCTGTTACGTCTGGCCTCTATTCCTTCCCTCAATCCTTCATGCTGATCGAAGGCTGGTAGAGGGTAGGATCTGAAGACTGTAATTGGTGCTAATGGTCCTCTTCCTCCTCCTCGCTGCGTCTTTTTGTTTTGGCATGTCATGCACACCTTAGAACCGGGTCGGAAACATTCTTCTCGCAATCGGCGTCTGCACGTACCGGTACATCGTACCTTCGTAGCGCATCCTACGCAGATGGAATGTCCAGGGGGTAATTCAACAATGTCACAGTCGCCTGTATGAATATAAATTATAGAATTTGCAGAAAATGCACTACTAATTTTAGAATGTGTAAATATGTAAAACTACGCACCTTAAAAAAAGAAGAGATCGTAGTCAGAATTAAAAATTTTACTAGATAGAGAGAGTACTATGTAATATAAATTCCTTACGGCAAAGGTTTCGTTTATCTCCAGAAGGACCAGGCATTGGTAAAGCGTGAGCTGATTCTTGCTGAGTACCTACAACAAATTTACAAGTAAAAATTTAATATCAAATAACATTTATTTTCTATGGATCTATATAGTCTATACTTAGAGTGAGAGACAGAAACTGTGAGAGAGACTGTGAGAGAGATAGACCGTGATATAGACTGTGAGAGAATATATTGGTGACAACATGTACAACTTACAATTCAACAGATGGCAAGTTTGTTCCAGATAGTCCAACAGCCCCGCATGTAGACCAATATCACTCTGTTGTGATACTTGGGTATAGTCTGTTGCATATCTAAGGGGAGATGATTGGCTGGTTATCTGCAGTGGTGGTGGTGTGTTTAGTACTTGCTGGGACTTAATGCTGTCAGATTGATGATTGACAGGATCAACTGTATTAAACATACAATTTCATACATGTATTAATATAAAATCTGGTCTATTAATATTTCATATACTATAAATCAACATACAGATATAGTGGTAAATAATGAAAGAAAATTTCTATATTGAAATATAATGTAGAAAAGTTACATTTATAAATAATTGTAAGACTCACAATTCCAAAGAACTGAGGATCGAATATTGAATTTGCGTCCGATTGTGCGTTACCCTCGCTCAATCTCATCCTCTTGGTAGGAGTCTGAGTCTCGCCACTTGTCTCAAACGTTTGATTATCCTATTTTATAAATAATCATTTATTTAATATAGATTATTTATTAAATATAAATATTTTAATATATTATTAAAATATATTACACTAATTCTATAAAAAATAACCCTACAAGCATTATTTTAATATATTACTAAAATTATTTTACAATAATTCTATATAGATCTAAAAATATATACATAAAAGTGCTGATGTAAACAAAAAAATGCTGACAAAAAAGTGTTAACCTAAAAGTGCCGACCTAAAAGTACAGACGTATACAAAAAGTGCTGACCTAAAAGTGTTGACCTAAAGGTGCTGACAAAAAAGTGCTGATGTAAAAGTGCTGACCTAAAAGTGCTGACAAAAAAGTGCTGATGTATAAGTACAGACTATACAAAAAAAGTGCTAACCTAAAATTGCTAACCTAAAAGTACTGACGTATACAAAAAGTGCTAATGTAAACAAACAAAAAAACAAAAAAAATTCCTAGCCTAAAAGTACCGACGTATGCAAAAAAGTGAAAAAAGTGCTGATGTAAACAAAAAAGAAGTG
Organism: Enchytraeus crypticus; assembly: GCA_905160935.1. Lineage (NCBI taxonomy): Eukaryota > Metazoa > Annelida > Clitellata > Enchytraeida > Enchytraeidae > Enchytraeus > Enchytraeus crypticus. Next base: position 4,799,091 of record CAJHZI010000873.1, on the reverse strand, counting down.
TTGACAAAAAAGTGCTAACCTAAAAGTGCTGATCTAAAGGTTCTGACGTATGCAAAAAAGTGCTAATGTAAACAAAAATGCTGACCTAAAAGTGCTAACCTAAAAGTGTCGGTCAGCATTACTTTAATATAGTATTAAAAAATATTTTACAATAATTCTGTATACTAAAAATATGTCATAACTCCTGTCAGTATTATTTTTCTTATATTATTAAAATATTTTACAATAATTCTATATAGATCTAAAAATATATGTCATTATTCATGTCAGCATTATTTTTATATATTATTAAAATATTTTACAATAATTCTGTTTACTTCTAACAATACATGCAATGTATATCTGTCAGCATTATATTTTATATATTATTAAAATATTTTACAATAATTCCATATATTGATCAATAGAACCTCTGTCGGCATTATTTTTTAATATATTATTAAAATATTTTGCAATAATTCTAAATATATCTATAGTTATATGCAATGGAACCATTATTTATATATATATATTATTTTAACATTATACAAAAGCTAAGTAAATATTCTGTAAAAGATTATCACATACCTGTTCTGAACGTTGAGCAAAATCCATAACTTGAATACATTTTTCTCTATCTTCCTTTGTTAAATAAGACATTTCTAAGCTAGAATCTACAGTAGTCGATACACAGTTCGCAAAGAGATGTTGCTCCGTCGAAAGATTTAAAATAAATGACAACTTGCAGAATTTACAGGCTTATATAGCTAGCCCACATGTGATTGCACAACGACCTGTAACCGTGCTTACAGATATTGCGCAATATTCTAGAGCATTCTAGGACATTCTCCCACTTAGGGCATCGCACATCTGGTTTTTAACAAGACTTGTCTAGACAAGCCGCTGCACAGCCGCCCGGTAGCGTGTCACCCTCCCCTCACCGCGTCATCCTCCCCGCAGCAGCGCCGCAGCAGCAACGCGCCGCCGCAGCAGCAGCTGCTAGCAACTGCTAGGCTGGAGGGTAAATTTCCCCGGATTACACTATACAAAACAGTACTAGGACTATAATCTTTAGCTAAATTTCGCTGGATGTGTTAGAACTCCATATTGTACCCTACTAAGAATGATTAAAAGGACAATTGCATGTAGAAATAAAGATATTGTGGTAAGGCTATATAAGGCTCTTGTACGGCCCAAACTGGAATACTGCGTTCTGGCTTGGTGCCCATATCTTAAGAAAGATATCGATAAATTAGAAAGGGTACAAGCCAGAGCAACAAGGCTGGTATTTGACTGTCAAAAACTTAGTTATGAGAATATATTAAAATTCGTAGGATTAACCTCTTTAAGTGAGAGAAGAACTAGAGGAGATTTAATAGAAGTTTTTAAAACACTCAAAGGCTTCAGCAAAGTTAACCCTAGTATTTGGTTTAATTTATCAAACAACAGAAACACTAGGGGACATATTTATAAACTTAGTAAATCTAGAAGAGACTAGATTTAAGGAAATTTTTCTTTAGTCAGAGAGTTATAAATGCTTGGAATAGTTTGCCAGGCGAAGTTGTGGAATCAGTGAATGCTTTTAAAAATAAATGTGATAAACATAAGAACATGTAAATTAGATGCTAATTACGTGTTCAGTGTTATACAGAGGCTATGTATAAATTTGACATGTTGACATGAAGTCATGACATGATTTTATTTCAAGGCTTAGTTGGGCACTGGCTCTTTTTAGTAAATTTACTTATATAATGTAGTTTTCAGTTTTAAATTGAACTATGCGTTATTAATTGGTATTTAGTTAAGAATATTAATAGGTTAATTGGTTTTAATATTAATTAATATTAATATTAATATTAATTAATTAATATTAATTGGTTTTTAGTTAAGAGCCTGATGAGTCTTAAACAAGCATATAATTGCTTCCTGACACTGTAATGTTATGTTAAATATATGTTTGAAACGTCCGTAGTCGGTACCATTTTAACGTATGACTAGCGCAGCTCAGATGTTTAGTAAAATAGCTGTCTTTAAGATTATAAATTTCAGAAAAGATTCTGATTAAATGTTATCCATATTTATTAATATCTGATAAAGTAGTACCACCATTTTCTACCCCATTTTCTTTCACATCTGTAGAGTTCTTATGATTATTTGCATCCTTTTCGAAATATCCTTGTATGCTCGATATTCTAGGATTCCGAGAAAGTTGTTTCAAATTTCGAACCATCATCTGTCACCGTGAATCTCAAAGTCGCGATGATCAAGCCCGAAGTCCTCATGAATATTCAACAACAATTGAGCTAAAATTGTTTTGGCATTGTGACATCCTACTTAGCGAACGTCGCTCGTAGATCTTGAGACTGCGGAGGTCGAAATATTACACATTCTAGGGGGGGGGGGGGGCAGATACTATAATAGATCATAGAATGTAGTATGGAAGGAAAGCAAAGCCGAGGAAGACCGAGATTAGGAATGGTAGCTGATTTAAGGATCCATTGATATGTGGACTTCAGAGGAAAAAAGAAGACAGAGACGATTGAAGAATTTATAAAGCAAAGACCGGTCAGTGGGCTGTGCATTAAGAATGAGTATTTTAATTTTCAATCGACATCTTTAAACTTTCTTGTTGAGATTCTGTAACGGAATTCTGTAACTCATAACATAAAGAATTTACTATGACTTGTTTTTCATATTAAGCGTATTGTCGTCATATAGTCGTATAGTCCTATAGTCGTCATCGTGGTTTTATATATGTTGTCGTACAAAGGGTAGAATTCTAATATGTTATTGATGTATAAGTTACACTTGTTGATCTTATTGTTCTGTGTTTCTAACTACTGTTTTTTGTATGTATTCTTACTGAAGTTACGATGGCGTTCCTTTTATCCTTCACGACACAACGTTCAAGCGCACGAGTAACATCCAAGAAGTGTTTCCAGGCAGTGAGGACAAACCGGCCTGTTGGTTCAACATTTCTGATATACTAAAGCTTGATGCTGGCTCATGGTTCCTTAGGGTTAGAGAAACGTTTACTTATGTGCCTTAATTCAGTATTGTTCTAGTTGAATCCTATTTAAGGTTTTGCGTTAATATTAATATAAGTCTCTCTCTCTCTCTCTCTCTCTCTCTCTCTCTCTCTCTCTCTCTCTCTCTCTCTCTCTCCCTCTCCCTCTCTCATTGTACTGCAGCGATATTGGCGGATCGATGGCATATAATGTCTCCACCTATTTCTATCCTCCGCTTTTCTCTTCATGTCAACAAACTAATTAATTATCAAATCGTCCAGCATTCCAAGTCTCAGTCTTCATCTGACCTTTAAATTTTACCTGCTTTTCTAATTTTTATCAACATAGGAACAAATTATTAAATCATCCAGAATTCTAAGTCTCGGTCTTCTTAGAAACCTTCTTTCCTTTCATTCTTCCTTCAATTACCTCTTTTAGTAAGCCAGCCCCTCTCTAATAATAACTAGGCAACTTGTTTGTGTTTATGCCTATTTTGTAAGCAACCAATCAATCAATAAGAATTTAATGTCCGGTTCCTCGCACATACAGCTCACAATGCCAACTGGGTGGATATATAAAGACCGCAAGCGAAAGCTAGATCAAACAGTGTAAATTTCAAATCTGAGACAAGAGGGTCAGAAATTCAGAATATTGTCATATGACGGAAAGGGGTGGGTTTTCAGCTTGACCAGGAATGTAAATTACAAGATCAACGAACTTATAGTAGTGAACTCCGTAATGTTTGAGAAAAACTTAGAGGAGTGTCGTCTACTAATGGCAGATCTAATGTCCGGTACACATTAGAAGATTTTTACTGGAGGAGCGAAGACTTCGGGAGGTTTTATAGATTGCTAACCGGTCAGATACATTGGATGGTTTACCGTAAATTCCATAATTTAATCATTTGAAAGCTAAGGAAGATATATATTGGATTTTATACATTGAGAGATTGGAAGCTAATGTAATTTCCTAAGAAGGGAAAAGTGTGAGAGCTGACTCTTTTAGCTTTACATAGACTGCTTATACATGATAAAGACGAATTCAGGAGGTTTTAACGAGATCATTTAACAGGGATTTAACAATAATCAACTTTAGAATGGAGAAGCGCATTAGCTACATTAATTCGGTGACAGAATTAACATCAATTGAACTAATAATTTAACTCCATTGTGGAATATGAAAGAGGAAGAACTATAAATGAGTGTCATAAGTAAAAATTACAAAATGGAAGATCTTGTGGCAGAGAGTTCCATATTGTTGGAGCTGAAAACATGAAGGAGCGTCTGCCCATGGCGGATTTAACGCTTGATACATTTGAAAGGTTTTTACTAGAGAAACGAAGAGTACTAGGGGGTTGATAGATTGATAAAAGGTCAGATAGATATTATGGTTTACCATAATTTAAACCTTTGAAAGCCAAGGAAGCAATCTTGAATTCCATTCGTTCTGAGACCGGAACTGGTGCAGTTTCTTAAAAAGAGAAGAAGTGTCGGATCAATAGTTATTGATTCTTGTAAAAATTTATCATTTTGCATGAATACGATACAAGAAAAGTAGTATAAATCGCTGATTTTAAGTAGCATTAGGCTCTTAGAGATCGGACCTGTATAACATTTATTTAAGTTTTCTTTATTTACTATTTGAATATCACGTTTTTGTAAAACAATTAATTTGTTTATGTAACTTTTGGAGGCACACCCCCAGTCAATAATACAATAGTTAAATGAGGGATAACTAATGTATAATATAGTGATAGTAAACAGATAATTTATACTTGAGTTTCCATAAAACATTTATCCCCTTTGCAACTTTTAAAGATACTTGGTTAATATGTTGGTGCCAGTTTAGCTTCGAGTCTATTATTACTCCAAGAAATTTCATGGATTCAACTTCAGTTAATAAAACATGATCAATATTAATATTAAATTTAAAACTAGCATGGCTTCAATCTAAATCGGTTAACTTATTTTTAAATCCAAAAAGCATGTAGTTAGTTACTAATATATTTAGAGATAGCATGTTAGATTAGAACCAATCAGACAATAGCATCAAGTCAGCATTAAAAGTATCCATTAATTGTACTACATCAGGATTTGAATACAGTAAATTACTATCATCAGCAAATAGTATAGGATCAAAGGATCAAAGTTTCTACATACCAAAGGCATGTAGTTAATATATATCAAGAATAGTAAAGGTCCGAGAATTGTATACACTGAGGGACACCACATTCTATATCGTTTAAATCTAAAGATGCATATTATTATAATGTACATATTGTTGCCGTTTAGTTAATTAGCTTCTATTTAAAGAAATGGGCAAACCTCGTATACACAGTGGTTGAAGTTTTGAAGTAAAATTATATTGTTTAATGTATCATATACTTTTGATAAGTCAACTCAAATACAATAATAAATACCAATACAGAATTCACCCTTATTTTAATATAGCCATATGAGTGGAGTGGTTTTTTCGAAAACCATATTGGGCAGAAGTTATTATTTTGTATATCTCAAAAAATACCTAAGAATCTATAGACTCAATTATCTTTTCAAATACTGTTGAAAAATATGGGAGAACATTTATCGGTCTATAGTTGCTGAACTCAGTTTTCTCACTTGTTTTATATATAGGGAAGACTTCAGCGATTTTCAAATGGTCTAAAAAATACATGAAGATATTTTTGCAATTATTATTTCTATTAAAGGACTAGCAATACTTTCAGTTGTTCCTTGTAAGACTAACTGGAATTTTATCATAGCCTGTGCTATTAGAGTTCTTAGTTATATTAATAATTTAAAAACTAGTAGTAAAATCAATTCCAATAGAGTACATATTACTTAGATTTTGGCCATATAATACATTTACGAGTTATTAGGGGTCGGAATCTTTTTAGCTAGTGATTTACCAATATTAACCCCGTAACGTCAGATGTGTAAAATTTTACACGTACCGAAATTGAGTATGCCAATTCCAGGATGTCAAAAATGCAACTGTTATACCAGATTGCATTACACTTCACATATACATAGCATCCTCTCATTCATGTATACATACAAATAATACAATACAATGCAATGCAGTACAATGCAATTTAATAAAGTGCAAAACAATTCAATACGAGGAGGATTTAATTTTTTCTTTTTTATCCGAGGGTGATGCCATCGATTTAAGAATAAAAATTACTGTAAATATAAATAAATATAAATATATAAATAATTATATAATAATAGTAATAAATAATAAAATAAATTTAAGAAATACAAGTAACGCGAATTTTGTTTTAAGATTCAAAGTTTTATAATTTGTTTTTAGTAATCTGTGGTAGATGAAACTATAATAACTATTTTAGAAATTCGAATTGAATTGCCTGGGTGATTTTTATGGTTTTTTTGTATGAACTCAATGTTTGTTCATTAGGTTTTTTAAAGTAACATTCATGGAAGAATCAATGAATTTATCTTTTTATAAAGAGCAAAAGTACGCATTGTTATTGTAGGACAAACCTTACGGTAGTATAAGTCACCTGACAGATATTGAGAGAGCATTGTTCAGAAATCAGAGTGTGACTACCCTTTCGCAGCTGCTGGAGATAGCTAGAGATAGTGGTTCATCTGTCATGTTTGACATCAAATTTATGGACGATATACGCCGAGGTCACTGTGCTGGTCATCCTTTCCAACACAACTTCACTGATGTCATCATGGACGTTGCTACAGCTGTCGAGCTTCCTGATGAACAGGTAACCGTAATATCATCAGTTTATGTTTATTAACACGAAAAAATATTCTGAAAAATACCACAAACAAATGAGTAGGGTGCAACGTAACCCTTCCAGGTCCACGTGAAAAAAGTTACGCGGAAGGTAACTTGGGGCCAATTTGACCCCTAAGTATATAACACAATTTAACGAAGTTGTTATTGTATTTAATGAAATATTGATCACATCTAGGATGAAATATTTTACTATTATTCTCTCTTAGTGCACTGCCTACTGGCAGGTCCATTGTACATAACGCCTCCACTCTTCTCTGTCTTCCGCCTTCCTCTTTATTTACACATATGAGTGGGTCTTTAAATCATCTAACATACCTAATCTCGGCCTGCCCCTGCCTCTTTTTCTACCTTCTATGACCTCTTTTAATAGACCTTCCCCCCTTAGAATGTGTCTTATCCATCTCTTTTTCCTATTTCTTAATACATTTATCAACTGTCTATCTGTGCCAACTCTCTCCAGGACTTCCTCATTTGTAACCTTTTGAGTCCAGCTAATCCTCTCCATTCTTCTCCAAATCCCCATTTCCAATGCCTCCAGTTTCCTAATATCTTCCTTCCTTAAGGTCCATGTTTCACATCCATACAATAGCGTGGTCCAAACCAAAGTTTTCGCTATCTTTATCTTTGTGTCTTTCTTTAGCCTTTTTGTTAATAGTTCTTTTCTACTACCAAAGGCCGCTTTTGCTTGTGCAATCCTACTGCATATTTCCGTCTCACATTTCCCGTCATCGGTTGTAGTATGACCTAGATATTTGAAACTCCTTACCTGTTCCAATTTCGCACCATTTATTGTAATATTAACTTCACCTTTATTATTGGACACTCTCATAACCTTGGTCCTTTTTATATTAATCTTCATGCCATATCTCAAAGCCGTATCACTCAGCCTATCCATTATATTCTGCAGTCCAATCTCGCTGCCCGCTACCATTCCTTGGTCATCTGCAAATCGTACATCTTGTAACAAATTCCCTCCTACTTTATTCCTTCTTCCAAGTCTTCCATGGCTTCCTCCATCATTGCCTCAGCGTAAATGTTAAACAGCAGCGGCGAAATGCTACAACCTTGTCTTACTCCACGTCCTATTTCACCTTCTTCTGAGTATTCTTGTTGGATTTTGATTACTGCTTTTTGATTCATGTACAAGTTCAAAATTAGTCTTCTATCTCTCCAGTCAATTCCTATTCGTTTTAAGATATTCATCATCGTTATCCAATCAATCCTGTCAAAGGCCTTCTCGAAGACTACAAAGCATACAAAAACGTCATTAACATATTCTAAGCTTCTTTCGCAAAGAACCCGCACTACTCCTGTTGCTTCTCTTGTGCCACATCCTTTCCTAAAACCAAATTGCTCAGTATCATCTCTGACTGAATGCGATTATTTACTATCCTTAATAAGATCTTCGATACATGAGGTATTAAGCTGATTGTTCTGTAATCCGAACACTCCACAGCATTGGCTCTTTTGGGAATTGGAATCATCACTGACTTGGTAAAGTCGTCTGGCCAAATACCAGTACTGTACACTTCCATACATACTTACATTAACTTTTAGAGTGTTTCTCCTTCCAACATTTTCAAGAATTCTGCTGGGATTTCATCTATTCCGGCTGCCTTCCCTTCTTCATACTGTTAATTGCAGAATAAATTTCCTCCTTCATTAAATCGAGGCCCCTTTTATCGTTTTCTATGATATTTTCTTGTTCTAATTTGAAATCCTCTTGAACTGGTTTACCAGCCCTATCATACAATTCCTCTACATATTCCCTCCATCTTTCTTTTACTTCTTCCAGCTCTGTCTTCAATTCCCAATCTTTACCCATTATACTAATGTTCTTTGCACCTTCTTTCTTTTTCTTATCGGTTCTTGTTAATATCCTGACTTCCTGGATATAATATAATATAATATAATAATAGTTACTACTATTATTTAATGTTAAATATACATGTAGCTGGAGCTTTAATTAAAATAACTTATAATTTTATTCCATCCTTATATAAATAGTCATACAAAACAGTGGCAGATCCAGGAATATTTTAAGGGGGGTTAAAAAATTTTCGCAGTGTACACATTTTTTGCTTGCGCCCCGCCTTTTCCGGGACATGTGACGCAACAAGAAAAATGCTGTGGGGGGACCAAAAATTTTTCACTACTGCGCTAGCTCATAAAGTGAGTATATCCGTCTTACTTCCGTACTCATGCCCGTACTAAAGTCAGATGAAAACCTAAAATGCCTAAAATACTACATTTGTTTTGTAAAATGCATGTTAATGTTTAACCTCTGAAGAATTATATTGTAGTACGATTGTTAGTGTTACGTTATTGATCTTTGATTATACTATGATAGTTATAAATTTAGATTTAGTGATTGTATTATGACTATCAATAGTACATGATAGATTTAGTGATGGAAGTACAGCAGTTAATAGTATGTTATAGATGTGGTTGTTCTACTACGATTATACAAGTGTAGTACAACCACTGCATATATACTTATTATATAATAAGAATAGATGTGTTTGTTGTACTACGATTGTTATGTTATATGTGTAGATGTGGTGGGTGAACTACGATTAATATTATATGTTAATATTATACTATATGTGTAGATGTGGTGGTTGTACTACGACAGACTGAACTTTACCACAGACAGCGGTTTGATATCTAACAAGTTTAACTATACCCCTGTCAGTGCAGATACTTCAAAATCTCCTGCAGACCTGGCCCAATCTGGAGTCAACATTGTTAACTTTGCTTACCACGCAGTCACTTCCGAATCTGTCAGGTTATGTCAAATTTGAATTCGCTATCTCAAAATATTATCAGCCATCTAAAAATTGCCTAAGTAATATCACCTCTATTTTTCGGTGATTCTTATGTATGAAAATAGATATTCTTAATTCTGCAATTTATCAAGCCTAGCCGCGATGATGCTTTTGAGTCAGTACAGTTCATCTCGGTTTGATTATGTAGTTTCTTTTTAGTTTTCTTACAGATCGATTCGCCCAGACCAATATGCAAAATAAATGTGCTGACGAGAAGTAAGGTCTTAAAATTTATTAAAGCCGGTCCGGTGATCAAAAAATGGTCAGGATAGATAGAGTATGTTTATGGTTGGGAAAATATGTCTTAAGCTTGCCAGAAAAAGTTTAAAGACAAAACAAGAGTGAATATTAGTAGGTAAAGAGTTCAAGATTGTGGCTACTTCATAAGAGAATGAACGTCTGCCCAATGATGTGATAATATATGGAACAGAGAAAAGATTGGCATCAGTGGAAGGAAGTGCACGTGAAGGACAATAGGGAAGAAGAGTTTCAGATAATTAAGAAGGTTTGTCAAATCGCAGAGTTTTGAAAGTTAACAGAGCTATTTAATATCTTATGCGCTGATTAACAGGGAGAATGTGAAGCAAAGCAAAGCTGGTAAAGCTAAGGTTAACGTCAGTTTCCTCACTCGAAAGCGATGTCAATGACGGGCGAGCTCAGGATTTGAACCCTGCACTTACTGATCCACGGTCGAGTATCTTACCGACTTCGCCAATGGCTCCAGCTAGTGAAGATTGCTAGGTAGAGAGAGAGAGAGAGAGAGAGAGAGAGAGAGAGAGAGAGAGAGAGAGAGTGAAAGTGAATTCTAGAGGACTTGTAAACAATACCGGCAAGAGAATTTTGGACGTGCTGCAAACGATTGAGAGAAGAAGGCAACCCATGTAATAATGAATTACAGTAGTCGAGCTTTGGATCGCGACAAACAGAAGAGATACGGAATTTAAAGTCAAGGTTTTCATCAAATATGACTCCAGAGTTTTTTGCAGATCGAGAAGGTGAAAGAGCAAGATTTTGAAAATTAACAGAGTTATAACTTATTAGTAATTTCACTTCTTTGTGAAAGAGTGCCAATTAAAAGGTATTCAGTTTTGGAGGGATTAACAGCAAGACAATGAGCACAAAACCAGGAATAAGCCTGAGCTAGAATGGATGAAGGCTGAGTTATATATATATATATATATATATATATATATATATATATAAAGCTGGTAAAGCTAGGGTTAACATCAATTTCTGTATATATATATATAAATATATATATATATATATATATATATATATATATATATATATATATATATAAAGTTATATACATACATACAAAGTCTATACTTAATATCTTTATACTGTATTGGCATATACAAATTGTATTGGTATATATATATATATATATATATATATATATATTGGTATATATATATATATATATATATATATATATATATATATACATGTATATATATATATACATGTATATATATATATATACATGTATATATATATATATATATATATATATATATATATATATATATATATATATATATATATATATATATATATACATACCAATACAATTTGTATATGCCAATACAGTATAAAGATATTAAGTATAAACTTTGTATGTACATTGTATTTCTATCGTATAATTACTATATGGTTCTAATTACTATATAGAATAGTTCTGTCGCGCTATAGTTCTATACATATAGTTCTTCATTTTTAAGGCATTTAGCATGGCATCAGACGGAAGTGATGTAGTTGACATCTGCCTATTAAACTTATAATAATTGTTGTGGAACAGTGAGTACAGAGAGCACAACGTGTCTGTGAACCTATGGACAGTTGACAGCCTGTGGCTGTTCTCGCTCAACTGGTGCATGGGAGCAGCATCAATAACTACCAACAGATGTCATGAGTTCCACAAACTCTCTGCTCCCGTCTGGCATCTGGTATAAAAAATAAATAATAATTTCTAAAGTATGATTTATATTGTATCTTTCTCTGTGGTCTTGCTGATTGACGGGTATAACGGTCATATTTCATCACATTCTCAGCTTTTCCATTTAGGGGTTAAGAGTTAATTCATGATTCTATATTACATGGCTTAAAGTCTACAGTGTTTTAAGTTCTTTTATTAAATTAATTTTAATAATTGAGCTTTGCAATTTCGCTATTAGACCTACATCATTATCATAATAGTAATTCGAATTCGTTGCCTTCGCAGGCTAATTGTAGTTGATTTGTTATCGATTGCTCATACTGTAAATTTAATTTTAATAAACAAAGTTTGCGACCAAATATTCAAGTTAAAGTGTATATGGATAGATAGCTCCTAACAGTTTAGTATTAGAGATGAGATACATGTAGAATTAGAGGGAGACAGAGATAATTTTGGTCTTAAATGTCTCTATTTTCGCTTTGATGAGTTTCTATCATTCAACATCGGACATGATTATGCACTGAATCGGTCGTTTAAGATTTCATATCATTACAAGATGAAATAATTTACTGAAGTTCTCACGTTGATCTATGTTGAGTTTTTATTATGATTAAGCTGTTACTTATCGTCCCCCTTTTTATCCGAACCACCAAATAATAGGTTAATCGTAATCTACCAATCACAGGAGAAGCGATTACGCAGAAAGCTGAGAATGCCTCTTAAAGGCTATACGAAATCACCTTAGAAACTATGTTTTTCTATGTCAGTTCTCCGTTGAGGTTTACTGAAGGCTTGTGATTGAGTAAGTTTTTGGATCAATGGCCGACTGAGTGTGTAAGCAGGCTGTCAGTAGTATTTTTTTGATTCTGCTGTTTTGTAAGACACAAGATATATTCTACTATATTTTAAGTTTTACTAAATTTAAACCGAATCCGATTTCTTTACAGTGATTTTATAACCTTAAAGTCCGCTTTTAAATTGCGCATTGATAAATGAAAATCGTTTACTTATTGTTTTGCTTACTTTTGATTTAAACTAATATTAATTGTTCTATTACTATAGACTGAAGCTCAATACCTGGCGATGTGGCTGTCAACTGATGTCATTTCTCTGCTCATTATTCTAACTATGACCGTATCTCTTGTGTATGTATACCTAATTTGTGACTTAATACATATATTAAACATATTGCTCTAAAACTTATCATGATTATAGTTGAATTATATGTCAATTGATATGTATTTTTCAATTACCTTGATTTCGTTCTGTTTAATTGTAAAACATCAAAATGTTAGGAATGTCGTAGCCGAGGAAAAAGCAACGGATTCGGTACTTATGCCCTTCACTGACATCGCTTTCGAGTGAGGAAATTGACGTTAACCTTAGTTTTAGCTTTACTTGTAGTGATTCCAATGAAACATTTATTTTCATTGGGTGCCTAGATGAGAAAGCCATTCTGGAAACTGTTAAAGAATTTATAACTTCGGCTGTTGTATGGTAGTTTCTTTAAAAAGGTGTCGGATAAATCTGTCTTTTGTAGGAAATGTCGGAAACTAGTATTTCAATTCTGCTAGCTCCATTGTAACTTGATGCATGCTATGATAATATTCTATTCCTTGCTAACTCTAGGCATATCTAATACTTTTTACCTGAGATGATTTTTATAAGTCATCTTCTGGGAATCATGAAGAACGATCTAATTTTCGCTGGCTCAATGTTAATAAAAATATTAATTCCAATGTCGGTTTATGTACATCAGAGTCGTATAATAGTGTTAATCAATTTCAATCCTATTGTAACTCATCATTTGTGCACATCATCATTAGAAACATTAATGCGAATTAGCTAAAGTTAAGACATTTCTAAAGTTTGTATGATCACAAGTTCGATATCGTTCTAGTCTCTGAGATTTGATTTTAATTTGTGACAAAATAACTAATCTAAGGAATATAAATTTGTCTCCTGCCCGCCCGCTATGAGTATGATAGGGCTTGATAGTGTAACTCGATGCTGAGCCAATGACAATGCACATTGATTTATTAATGTTAAATTCTAAATTTAAACGACTAATATCCGATCTTATAAACGAAAAGATATTCTCGCCGATATCAATCTCTATCATTTGATTGCGAGATAACTACAAATCTGCTTTTTGCATATTATGAAACTTCTCTATTCTCAACTTTATCTTGAGCCTGTTATGTCATATTTCCAAGAATTCTAAACATTTGCGCGGATTTCGCGCTCTCCTATTGGCTGGAGCAACCTGTGGCCGTTGAATGTCAGCAGACTGGCGACGACTTTGTTTTAATCTACCGTTGACAATAACTGCCCGAGCCCGAGAAGATATCTTTCCCGTCACATGTAGCTGAAATCAGCTCAGATACCTAGCGACATTTCGTTCATAATATGCAAAAGCGACTTTCGGCGACGATACTGTTCTTAGTGAAAGATATCTTCGCTTTATAAGATCGGCTATAAATGGCAAAACATTGATTAAACAACTTCTGTAAGCCGAAGACTGTCGGTGAAATTAACAATATGTCAGTTGCATACATTATTACTCCAACAAAGAGGGGCCCAAAGGTACAACCAGTTTTAGTATTCTTTAACTCTTCTATGCACGAGTCGACAAAGACGTTAAACAGCGCAGGTGACAGTAGACTTCCCTGTCCTACGCCACTTTCTATCAACGAGTTAGAAGAATCTTGTAGCACTAAAACAATCCATAAGGACATGCATCTAATTAATAAACTAAAGAAAAGAGCTTAAAGTGATTAACTCTGTCAAAAGCTTTTCTGTGGTCAAGAGTAGCTAGGAATATACTATTTCATTTATCTAAGAAATATTTTACTACTTCTGTCATCACGAAGATAGCCTGAATTCGGTTTGAAACCACCCAGAATTCCCTTTGAAACCAAACCGAAGGTAAAGAGATAGTAGAGAGATAATCTTTGAAAATTTCAAGTATGACTAATACTAATGATTTCGAAATAAATGATACTAAAATAATGCCTCTATAATTATTGGTATCTTTTTTGTCACCCAGCTTATCTTTAATAATTGGTATAATAACCCCAGTGCAGAAGCCATCAGAACTCTGCATAGCAATGTATTTAGAAAGTGTTGTTAAATGCTTTATGATAATTGGATGCGCATAGACTAAATTTTCTTTCTTCAAGTTATCAGGTCCACAAGCTTTTCCCTATTTAAGTTTCTCAATACACCGATCGACTAGCTCCACGTTTATGCATGCGAGGTCAGGTGAATGGGTATTAGAAGACTTTGACGCAATATTGAACGTGGACATCTTGCTAGCTAGGCAGTTATCGAATTCGCGTTTTGTATCAGTCAATGAGATGGAGTTCAGTAAACTGATTGAAAATATTAAATAAATTCATCCGCTACAGGTTTGTCATTACATGTAATTTTTTTCATATTTTATCTGCTTATATGCATTTTATATGCATTTTTTCTATCAAATTCTCCAAACGTCGCTATTGTTTTTGCTGCAAAATTCATAATAGCTGCCTCATGTGGTGGGATGCTTAAGTTATGGTCTATGTGGCGGTCTATGTGGTGGGATGCTTAAGCTTCTGGAGGGGTGAAATATGTACAGAGGATAGTATTGCAGTTGTGTTTGTTAAACTAAGGGGTGATACTGACCGTATGTTGCTGAAAACTGACTCAATGAAGAAGATAAGCATACTCAGTGTATTAAATTGGTGGTTGGGGATGAATGAGATTGAGAGAAATCTGAAAGTGCAAGATACGCGATTTACACGTTTTATAAATATATTTTGTCGTGTTGTATTTAGTGGAGAATGTGAAACACAATGATAGGAATTATACACGATAATTTGATTTTATAGATAGAAATCGTTCCTGCATACTTGTGTTATACCATAACCGATGACAGGAAAGGCGAGACTGAAATATGCAGAAGGATTGCACAAGCGAAAGTGGCCTTCGGTAATAGGAAAGAAATTTTAATAAAAAAGTCTAAAGAAAGACACAAAGATAAAGATAGTGAAAACCTTGGTTTAGACGTATATTATATGGATGTGAAATATGGACCTTACGGAAGGAATATATTGCAAAACTAGAGACATTGGAAATGTGGATTTGGAGAAGAATGGAAAGGATTAGCTGGACTCAAACAGTTCACAAAGGAGAAAGTTCTGGAGAGAGTTGAAAAAGATCAAGGATGTTATGATACAATAGACTGTTGATAAATGTATTAAGAAATAAGCAGAAGAGTTGGATAGGACACATTCTAAGGGGGAAAGTCTATTAAAAGAGGTCATACACGGCAGAATGGAAGGAAACAGAGGCATATACAGGCCGAGATTAGGACTGTTAGATGATTTAAAGACCCACTCATGTGTGGACATGAAGAGGAAAGCGGAAGACAGAGAAGAGTGGAGGGATTATATACTATGGACCTGCCAGTAAGCAGTGCACTACTAATATATATATAATTATATACTGTATATATATATAAAAGGTTTATATATATATTATATATATACATATATATATATATATATATATATATATATATATATATATATATATATATATATATATCTCTCTTAGTGCACTGCCTACTGGCAGGTCTATGGTACATAACGCCTCCACTCTTCTCTGTCTTCCGCC
This sequence comes from Enchytraeus crypticus, assembly GCA_905160935.1. Taxonomy (NCBI): domain Eukaryota; kingdom Metazoa; phylum Annelida; class Clitellata; order Enchytraeida; family Enchytraeidae; genus Enchytraeus; species Enchytraeus crypticus. Next base: position 4,782,898 of record CAJHZI010000873.1, on the reverse strand, counting down.
TTCCTCTTCATTTCCCCATATGAGTGGGTCTTTAAATCATCTAACATACCTAATCTCGGCCTGCCCCTGCCTCTTTTTCCTTCCATTCTACCTTCTATGACCTCTTTAATAGACCTTCCCCCTTAGAATGTGTCCTATCCATTTCTTCCTATTTCTTAATACATTTATCAACTGTCTATCTGTGCCAACTCTCTCCAGGACTTCCTCATTTGTAACATTTTGAGTCCAGCTAATCCTCTCCATTCTTCTCCAAATCCACATTTCCAATGCCTCCAGTTTCCTAATATCTTCCTTTCTTATGGTCCATGTTTCACATCCATATACGATTGCATACGATATTGCGTGGTCCAAACCAAAGTTTTCACTATCTTTATCTTTGTGCCTTTCTTTAGACTTTTTGTTAATAGTTCTTTTCTACTACCATAGGCCGCTTTTGCTTGTGCAATCCTACTGCATATTTCTGTCTCACATTTCCCATCATCGGTTATAGTATGACCCAAATATTTGAAACTCCTTACCTGTTTCAATTTCGTACCATTTATTGTGATACTAACTTCACCTTTAATATTGAACACTCCCATAACCTTGGTCTTCTTTATATTAATCTTTATGCCATATTTTAGGGCCGTATCATTCAGCCTATCCATTATCTTCTGCAATCCAATCTCGCTGCCCGCTACCATTCCTTGGTCATCTGCAAATCGTACATCTTGTAATATAAACTTTATCAAATAGCGAAAACCGTTGCGAAACTCAAATAATAAATTAAAGTATAACTTCGAAATTTTAAACCTTACCTTCCTAACGCTTAATCATTGACCCTAATAACCCTATGTACATCAGGTTAAGACCATCCCGGCAATATTTCACTTGCTAACGCTTTGTACACCAACTAGGTCTAGCTTTTAAAGGACACGTTTTTGTAATTGTGATAGAGAAGGTTTAAAGTTAATTAAACCTCAGGGATCGTCCTTGGATTGCTGAATGCTTCTGGGAGATAGTGGATGTATCCTATGTTTAATGACTGATTCCCTGAGTTATTCGTTATTGTTTTCTAATCTTCGCTACTCGCTGGCGTTTGTGAGAGTGAACTCTATGTTGTTTATAGTTGATCGCAACTAATATTAATATCTAATGTCTAACTTAACTATCACAGCACACTCCGTTGATAATGACATTCCTGATGCTTTATTTAATTCTTGGACAACTTGTACAAACTGGTTATCATAAGTAAATAATCAGAGCGAGCGATATATGTATCTCTAAATGTCAATGTAAAATAAACAGTAAAATCAACGACGCAAATGTATAGTTAATGATTACGGTATACGGTGCTACATAATAAATCAAACGACTTTGTATAATCAAGTCCCTTCCCTAAGTAGCTAACTGAAAAAAGAAGAATAACTAAGCCTGAGAGACTGGTCCGTGGTCTCCGATAGCTCGAATCCTGATTCCTACTAGTTAACCGTTGGCGAGCTCAGATCGAGTCCCGTGAGCTCGTAACTCCAGACTAAACTAAACTCCACTTAAAACCCGAATGTCAATTGTTCTACCCCTAAGCCTTATATACTACCCTAGTCAAGGCTCATATTCGGCCTTCATAAATAGTAAAATACACTTCTAAGCTTGATAGGATTGATATACTAAATATTACCTTGAACGAGAATGACAAGATTACACCCAACATATTAGACCTTGTGAGGGACTCGAGCCAAAACGACCTTGAAGTGAAATATTCATTTAGTCAATAAAACCTTGAAGTAAGATAATCATTTAGTCAATCCTTGAAGTGAAATAATCATTTAATCAATAAGACCTTGAAATGAAACCTTCTAGCCTTACACATGGATTATAACTGAATTGACCTCGACTAGCATATCAATGTGTTAGCCTTGCTATAGATTAAAACAGAGTTGACCTCGACGAGCGTAAATTTAATAGATAATGACAAAGCAACCTCGCTATAGAGTTCCTAAACAATTTGGCCTTGAAAGCGATGTTTACACTTGTAAAACCAACACCCTAGACTTGATCATTACAGTAATTTTGAAAAGTACGTATCCTAAGCGCTTTAACTCCGTTAAGATTTTATTTTATCTGTTTATTAAGAATACTTATACATTGCTGTAGCACTGAACGATTGCATTGTTGCAGATTGCTGCGTAGCAGAGCTAAGCTGGAGTCTGAGACGATCTCTCTGTCAGACCCGTGTCGCTGTACACAATTGTCCTACACTCCTGACACAATCAACAGTATGCTCCTCGCCTCCTCTGAGCCCATGTCTATATCGCCTGACGATCTGTTTGCCGCGCGGGCTGATAGCGACAGTTCTGTGCTGCCGCATGACAAACTGTGAGAGCCCTGTCTCGCCTGACTTGTCGGATATATATCCTATTCATCAAGTCTAATTTTGAGAAATAAAGCAGAATGAAAGAAACTTCCAATTAAAGCTAAAGCTGGTAAAGCTTACGTTACCGTCAGTTTCCTCACTCGAAATCGAAGTCAGTGACAGGCGAGCCAGTATTTGAACCCAGCCCCTACTGATCCGCGATTGAGTATCTTACTGACTTCGCCACTGGCTGAAGCAGTGGCGAAGTAAGACAAGGTAATAGTATTTCGCCGCTGTTGTTTAACATTTATGTCGAGACCATGATAGAAGCCGTAGAAGACATTGAAGAAGGAATAAAAGTTGGAGGTAAATGGCTGGTGCCAGTGGCGAAGTCGGTAAGATACTCGATCGCGGATCAGTATGTGCGGGGTTCAAATCCTGGGCTCGTCCGTCACTGACATCGCTTTCGAGTGAGGAAATTGAACTTAACCTTAGCTTTATCAGCTTAGCTTTTAAATTGTTGCAAAGTGTGAGATTTGCAGATGATCAAGGAATGATAGCGGGAAGTTAAACTAGACTGCAGAAGATAATGTGTAGTCTGAAAAATAAGGCTTTGAATTAATTATGGTTCGAGGATTTTTTTGAGCATCAAAAAGACAAAATTTATGAGTTTTTCAGAAGAGGTGACCTCAATGTTACAATAAATGGTACGAGATTGTTTCATTTTATTTATTTATTTATTTATTCATTACATCATATACAATTCTGACATACATATGTGCATACACACAGAAAGTGCAACCATATGTGTGATCGGTAATAAAAGCTAATAAAAGCACTAACAAATACCGGTTCTAGCGACTAAATATAAAACATAATAGTTAAGGATATCTCATACAATATGAACGTTTAAAAATAAAATTGTTACAAAATTTACTAGTTAAAAAACTAGAACATCTAGCATCGAAATAAATATTTGCTATTGATCTATGTATCTAGTTTATTGTCTAGATTTTATAAATTTACATAGATCATATTTGCGTAAACATTTCTTAAAATTATTTAATGAAGAAGCCATGACAATGCTAGACGGCAGGTAGTTCCAAGATTTTACAAATCTATTTTTAAAATAGTAACGCTCAACATTATACCTAGAAGTATTCAAGGTAGCACCATTATCACGAGTGTCATTATTACCTTGTTTAATAGAAGAAAAAAAACTCTTCGTTAGGCAAATCGATTATACAATTCACAATTTTATAGTATGTACATAAATCAGACTTTAATCTACGTAACACTAATAAAACAGCATCAAGAGCTTTTAGTCTAAGGGAATATTGCAGGTAGCTCAAACCATTTAATCGCTTGGTAAACCTTCTTTGGGCTGATTCGATTAGATCAATAGCTATTGACGACAAGGGAACCAGAGGTTTGAGCAATACTTCAGTGTGGGCCTGACAATGACTGTAAACGCTCTAAAGAGCAATTTCTTATCTTTGGATTTAAATCAATTAAAAATAATGAAAGCTTCTTTCATAGCTCTATTACACATGTGTTTTATATGCATGGAAAACGAGAGATCCTGCATAATAATCACCCCAAGATCCGTAATCTTTTCAACTTTATACAACGAAATGGAATCAAGTTGGTAATTAAAATTTATCCGTATAGATTTTTTTATAAAAAAAAGGACTTGGCATTTGATTTTAGGGAGATCTAGTTGTCATGAATTAGAACATTGGTATATCGCCTGCCTCCAGAGCCTCTTGAAGTAATTCACAATCAGTGATAGAATTTATACAAGCTAATAATTTTGCATCATCAGCATAATGGTCGAGGTGTTTAAACTCGAACTGCAAGCAAACACGTCATTGATATAAATCATAAAAAAGAATAGGATCTAATACAATTCCTTGGGTAACAGAAGCCCAATTGGAGTAGCCTAAGTATTATTTAGTTTAACTGTTTGTAATCGATCTGTTAAGAAAGACGTTAGCCAGATAAAAGATTACCGCCCGCCTATGCCATATTTTGAAGTTTAAACAATAATTTGGAGTGAACAGTGCGGTCAAAAGCTTTAGAAAAATCAAGATACACGGAATCAATTTGAAGATACTTACTCATGTTTTCTGATAATTCATTAAAATAGCGTAGTAATTGAGAGGTGGTGGATCGTTTAGGGTAAAAACCATATCGTTTTTATTTGCTTTTTATTTTGAACTTTACAAATAGTAAAGTGATAAAGTAGCCTCAATTCCCAGGGGCCACAAAATAGGTGCCTCATGTTTTAGATAGTGTTTATTGGTTTGGAACAAGTGGTCATGTCAACATACAACTTTGTTCAGTTCAGTACGTGCTTTCCTCACTTCTCACAAGAGAGAGTTGTATTTACACATTTTCATAACTATTTTCGTAACTTCATAATTGACCTGGGAGTTTCAAATTTGAATTTGAACACCGCAGCAACTTTCAAAACTGAAAGAAGTGTTCCTGGCTCTCTCTTCCGATGTTACAGTTACACCAGTTTCTTCTGTGAAGAATCTTAGTGTTGTCCTTGACCACCATCTTACATTCCACGAACCTATCACCACAACATCACAGGCAGGTTTCTTCCATATTGGCCATCTTCGTCGAATAAGACCATATCTTTCTCTAGAGACTGCCACTACGATTGATGCTGCTGTCTTGTAATCCAAACTGGACTACTGCAACTCCCTATTTCTAAATCTTCCCAGTTGCGAAATTGATAGGTTGCAATTTATTCAAAATTCTCTTGCAAGTGCAGTCTTTCGTATCTCCAAATATTCTCATGTGACTCCAATCCTCAAGTCCTTGCACTGGCTCAAAGTTAGAGAACGTATTTTATACAAGACAGTTTCTCTAATATACATGTAGAAGTCCATCACCACTCCCGGCAATGGTTACATCCTACAAGTGGGCACCCTACCTCCAGGCAGTCGTCTACCAGATCTTCTAAGTTAGTTCGGCTACTCTAGAGAGACCGAGCCTTCCTTCACGTAGCAAGCTGTCTAGGCGCTCCTTCCAGCATGCTGCCCCACAGATCTGGAATTCTCTTCCATCCACTTTTCGAACTCCCTTTTCTATTCCTGATCAGTTTTCCTACTTTACGAACAGTTTCATAGACGATTGAAAGCTTTTCTCTTCGACTTTTCCTATCTACCAAACGTCCACGACCTGAGACCAACATGTAAACCTCCATTCCGCTAGTACCCTTTCTTGGACTGACTACCCGTTTATAGACACCGTTTATAGACCCCTGCTCATCGGCTTTTATTTGGTCTCACAATGCTCAATGTTGTCATGGACAACAGTAGCACTAATCGTATTGTTGTTGTTGTTGCTTTGAGTATAATAAATTATTATTAGTTAAATAAGCAAGTAGTCGGTCCTTGATTATCCTTTCCATGATTCTGCATACAATAGAGGTTAGAGATATTGAGAGATAGATTTTGGGATCAGTTTCAGCTCCTTCTATAAATATAGGTCTTACAATTTAGTACTTCCAATCAGATGGGATTTTGCCAACGCATATGGAAGAATTGAATATGAGCGACAGTGGTTTAGATATGACATCACTTACTTTATTTAAAAGAGTAGGAGAGATTCCGTCGTAGCCGGGAGAGCTCTTATTTTCAGCGAAACTGGACTGCAGAAGATACTGTAGAGCTGATCAGGCATTGAATGAATATGTTTTGAGGATTTAAGCATCAAAAAAGACAAAATTTACGAGTTTCCTAGGAGAGATGGCGTCAATTTTACAATAAATGATACGAGATTGTAACAGATTTGTAACAGCTTCACATGTTTAGGTGATACTATAACAGATGATGGGAAATGTGAGACTGAAATATGTAATAAAGTTGCATAAGCAAAAGAGTCATTCGGTAATAGAAAAGAACTTTTAACGAAAAGTCTATAGAAAGCAACAATGATAAAGATAGTGAAAATTTTGTATGGTCCACTCCAATATATGAATGTGAAACACTGGTCTTAGGGAGATATCCGGAAACTGGAAGCGTTGAAGACGTTGATATGGGAAAGAATGGATAAGATTAGCAGGACACAAAAGGTTTCATCTTTAAGATTAGCAGGACACAAGAGGTTTCAAAGATGAAGTTCTGGAGTGAGCTGGTACAGAAAGACAGTTGATAAATGCATTAAGAAATAAAAAGAGGAATTACATAGGATACATTCTGACGGCGGAAAGTTTACTAAAGAGGTCATTAAAGGGTAGAATGGAAGGGAAGAGAAGCAGAAACAGACAGAGATTAGGAATGTTAGAAGATTTAAGGATACAATCATATTTTTACACGAATACAGAAGAAAGAGATGAGTGGAGGCGTTTATAAGCGGTTCCATGGACCTGCCAGTAGGCAATGCTCTAAGATAGAGGTAGGACTGTGTCAAAAATAATACTCCTATTGACAATTTCATAATTGTTTACCCTGATGTCTCTCGTGTGAATTTCCCAGATCAGTCATGATCCAAATCTCGCGTATCTCCAAATCTCGTGACCGTAGATGTCCACAGATGTACTAGTTGAGTTATACTATTTTTGTGCCACAACCCTTCTCCTTGATCTGATTACAGTGTGCATATCACAAAATAATACGGTTTTAGGAGCATTAGATTTTTTGGGAACTGGAATCATCGCCGTCCTGTTAAATCTTTTGGCCAGATGCCATCATGCTGGCACTGTATATTTCCATGAGTAATCCCACAAGTTTCAGTAATGTATCCACCGTAGGTCTACACATTTACCGAAACTCTGCTAGTACATCATTTATCCTTATGTTTACGTTATTTATCCCTAAGTCTCTTCCAAATTCCAATTCTCCGTCAATTCTTGCCAGCAATTTTCTTAATTTCTTTGATGACAAAATTACCAGACTCTATTCTTTTGTATTCCTCCCTGTCCTGAGACTATTTCATACTCCGTCTATGCCAAATCCTCCTCTGCTGTTAAATTTTAAACCTGCTTCTCTTGAAGAAATCCGTCATCTAATACTCTGCTCTACAGACTCATCTTGCTCGCTAGATGCCATTCCAACCAAACCACTTAACTCTTGCATTGATGCCCTCCTACCTCCAATTACCCATCTGGTTAATCTTTCACTTTTTGAAGGAATTTTGCCATCTACTTTTAAAAATTCTGTTGTTTCTCCTCTGCATAAAAGGCAATCACTTCCTAAAGATAATCTCTCTAGCTATCGTCCCATTTGCAACTTAAATTTCATATCCAAAATCTTGGAAAAAATAATCTACACTCGCTTATGCAGCCATCTCGAAACTTTCTCTATCTTGTTTCCAATCTGCATATCGAAAGCTTCACTCCACTGAAACTGCCTTACTCAGCATTCATACTGACCTTTGCTTAGCCTTACACTCTCAAAAGGTATCAGCCCTTGTACTACTTGATCTTTCGGCTGCCTTCGGCACCATCGATCATAACATTCTTACCAGTAGACTTAAAACGTGCTTTGGTATCTCTGATTCAGCTTTCTCTCTGATCTCCTCCTATCTTTCTGGTCGCACTCAATCTGTTATTATAGACAATGAACGCTACCCTGAACTACCTCTTCTTCGTGGTGTGCCCCAAGGATCTGTACTTGGACCTTTACTTTTTTCCCTCTACACTGCCCCACTCAGTTACGTGACAATGCTTGAATAAAATTACTTTTCTATGCTGATGATACTCAGCTGTACATCTCATTTTCTAGCTCAGATTCTCACTTGAAATTGCAACACCTTTCATCTGTTCTTGACTAAGTGTATTCATGGTTTTGCAGTAATCGTCTCTCTGTCAACCCCTCTAAAACCGAATATCTCTTAATCGGCACTCCCCAGCAAAGAACCAAAATTGCCAATTCCTCCATCTATTTTCAAAATCTTGCTCTCACTCCTACTCACAAGGCTAAAACCTTGATGTCATATTTGCTGAAAATCTTGATTTTAAATCTCATATCTCATCTGTCTGTCGTTCATCTTCCTTCCAGATTCGTCAAATCAGACAGACACGGTCATCTCTTGATAAAAATTCATCCATAATTTTTGCCAACTCAGAGTTCATTCTAAACTTGACTACTGCAATTCATTGCTATATGAGTAATAGAATTTGTACTCTCCGAGCTCAGTTTGATTTGAAGCACAGCCTAACCTGGAAATATAGCTCAATTCTATTTATAGCCTTGCTCTGCCTTGATGATGCATAATCAAATGAACAGTAATCACTTGAAGCACAGCCTAGCCTTAAAACATAGCCAAATTCTATTTTAGCCTTTATGCTTAAATGTGACGTGAATATTAAGCATAGTGTAGCCTTGAGCCTAGCTCATTTCTATTTTTAGCCTTAAAATTTACACCATTACTATTGAAGCATAGCACAGCCTAGCCTATACTAGCTCAGGCAAGGATAAAATCATGCACGCCCACGCGACCTTGAAAAAAATTCTATTACTGATAATCATTTGACCGATAATAGAAACTAATGGAATAACCCAGTTTCTAGTCGACTTGTCATATGCGTATGAGTCACACACCGCCCACGACTTCCTCGAGAGCCGAGCGTTTCAATAGTAAATATACTATTAAACTTTCATTCAATCATTGTAATTTTATAATATCCACCAACAATCTTTCCATTGTTTATAGTAAAGAATTTTAAATGGTGTTTAGTCTTTTTAGGAGCTTCATACAGAGATATAAATTCTTAAACTTCACCTGTGATGGTATTTTCCCATCATACAGGTCTAGGATTATTTCCTATAGTCCTCAGGTGCTCATACTTAGGATCTATAAACTTCATCGGATCAACCTCTTTCGGTGGATATTTTCTCGGTCTTCCTCGCTTTTATTCTCATCTTCTTTCTTTAGTGGTTATGTTTTTCCAGGCGTTGTAGTAATTTGAGTTTCCATTTTTTATATATAAGAAAAAATATTTAAATAGAAGTCAAAATACGTTACACTTATGTTAAAATAATAATTATGGGTAATAAAAATGACAGACTCAGTAGATGGTACTTCGCTTTCGAGTAAAGTGAAAGCGTTTTTAACTAGAAAACTTGAAGAAAGGCGATCCATTATTTACAAGCTAAAGCGAAAGCGAAAAAATACCAAAATTTTGTACTACATTTGCACTTTATCTTCTGTTACAGTTTCAACTGTGCTTGCAGGTTTGTCGACAATAGTAGGATTTCCCGGTATGGTTATTACCATACTTTCAATTACGAGTGCATTGCTGATATCAATCAGTCTCAAGTTCAATTTGCAGGATAAAAGTGATAAACTAAATAAAGAAATTGAACAACTAAATAAACTTAATGAAAGATTTGACTTTGTAGTCAGCTGCAATGGAAACCTTACAGAGGCAGCATAATCAAATCATTTCGGAATTCGAATAGCAAATTTGTTAATACATTTATTAACGAATTTAAATATCTCCTCCAGAATACGATGCGGATGTCATCACAAACTTCATTAGCAGAGAATCTGAAACGTAATGAAATCCTAAATCAACAAACATAAAAGAATTTCGTAATATTAACTCCAAGTCTAAATACTTTCGATCTGGGTCTCGATCTCTCACTAATTTTGTAATAGATTTCCTAATTTTCAATAAAGGTGTACCGTCTTCAGGTATTGCTCATAATTTAGCACGAACTAGATACATTTTCAATTCAACAAACATATTTCTCGGTAGTTCTTCAATTACTGATATAAGTAAATATTTCAAATCAGTCAAATAAATTGAAAGAACGTCAGAAAATGTTTCTTCACTATCATATAATATACTATAATCTAAGGTAATATTTTCCAAATGATTTTATTTCCTAAGAAATATTACACTGTGTTTAATTCGTAGGCCTTGTTCTCTGGAATATTTTGATATAATTGTCAATACATGAGAACAAATAGCCATTAATTTCTTCAAATCAACATTATCTTTCATGTCAGTAATCTGTAAATACTTTTGTTTAGCGCATCATACATTTCACTTGGAAAACCAACATTAAAAATTAAATTATGCTGCATATCTAAATTTCCGTTCATTTAACCACCATTCACTCTGAGTTTCTTATCAATATTGTTTTGTAGAGCTATTGCACTAGCAACTATGTTTTGTTCTACTTCCATTAAGATGCCTACTCTCAAATTTTCACCAAATTCGTTAACAAAATGGTCGCAGTACTCCTTTCTGATGACTTCTGCATCTTTTTCTGGAGGATGTTTAACGTTGAAAATTCTATTGTTGCTCATATTAATGTTTCCAGTAATATCTCCAGTTTTGTCAACTTTTATACTGTCGAGCTTATTAACAAGAGTGACAATTGGCCTGAAAACTGAGTCTACATGCTCCGTCAAATCGCCAGTACTTGAATGTGATTTACTACCACCAGTTTTCGATATAGTACTCATTTTATATAATAAAAATTTAAATATAAAAAATGTCAAAGTATACAAACTATGGTGTAACGTTGACTAAAGGTCAGGTCCAAAAACTACTAAAGCGCATGCGATCATGATAGAGAGGTTAAAATACGAATATCAAAAAGAATTTGTCGGGTAATACGAATCTTCCTCTAACCCAAACTCAAATTAATAAAATAAAAAAGGCTACATCTGGAATAGAATTATGTCTGAGCAGAGCACAATTAAAGTACATAGAAAAGAATGGAGGATTCCTGCCATTGTAGTCATCAGCCATTCCTGCCGTCTTGGAAGCAATAGGTGGATTGGCAGGTGGAATTAGCTCGGCAGCAAACTCGACTAGACAGACAAATGAATTTAAGAGACATAATCAAGAATTGGAAAACATGACCAAGCAATAACTCGGCGCCGGCTAACTCAGCGACACATTAGCTCCAATTCCGTTGTAGGCAAAATGCTTTCGAGTGCGTTGAAGAAATTTGGACTCGGTGGTGTGTAAAAAATTTGAAAGGAACTAAGTGGGGTAATGGATTATATCTACAGAGAACAGGATCAGGAGTTTTTTCAGCCAGACAGGGGGAGGCATAGAGGCAGGCTTCCCCCAATTTCTAAAATCGTTCAAAACCATTAAACCGCTAAGAAATTTTGATATAATAGAAAAATGCAAACAGTTGAAAATAAAACATTTTAAAGGTGCATGCATGCGTGATGAATTGAAAGAATCAATTAATTCCTAATATTGACGATAGATCTGGAAACGGAACACACTGGACATCTTTGTATAGTAATGATGTCAAATGTTTCTATTTTGATAGTTACGGTTTCGTGCGTCCTTTAGAAGTGCAGAATTTTTGCAAAGATAAAGAAAGCTATTATAATACATTCAAAATTCAAGCACCGAACGAAGTCATCTGCGGTCATTACGTGCTTTATAAACTGAATAATGAGAGTCTTTTCAAGGTTGTATTAGATATATTGTACGAAAGAAAATATTTAAAATAATTACTGCTGAATAAAAAAAAGGAAAATGATAGACTTGAATATTGACTTTTCGAAAATTTATCAAATCATTTTCGGTAGAAACTATGAAAGCAAACACCACGATATGTTTCCTAAAAATATATTTATGATACTAGCTGGCAGCACCAGTTGCGGTAAGACAAATCTTATGATTAACTTTATTATAAATAAAGTAGTGCATTACGACAACATTATGGTGTACTCAACGACACTACATCAAGACGCATACGACTGTCTTATATTTTGCAATGATGAATCAATAAAGAAATATAAAACAAATAATGATATTGTTACTTTTTGCAATCCTGACGAGGAAATTGTTCACCCATCTCAACTCGATAGAAATAAGACTCACGTTGTAATTTTTGATGACGTTATGAATGAAGATCAGAAAGTCATGACTGATTATTTTTGTCAAGGTAGACCTAATAATGTGAATGTGTTCTACCTATGTCAATCCGTAATTTCTGTTTTTCTGTTCGTTAGTTATCTTTTCATTTCTTGTTTTGTTCTTACTGCCATGTATTTTGGTGAATAAAAGATATCGTACATCAACTGAAGAAGCATGGCATACGTCAAAATGCCAATATTTTTATTTTATTTTGCCACGATGAGAAGACGTTAAAATATTTCTATGATACACACGTATCGGGAGATATATCATTTAAAGAGTTTGAAAAATCTGCAATGAAGCTTGGATGAATGAATAATCACGGTTATATTGTAATAAATCTGTGGGAGAAACCTGAATGGTCGCTATATTTTAAATTATAATGTAATTTACATACCTGAACAGTATCTAAAATACATAATACCTAAAAATACATAATAGTACTTAAAAATACATAGTAATACCTAAAAATAAATAATAATACCTAAAGATACATAATAATACCTTAAAAAAATTATAATACCTAAAAATACATAATAAACAATTATATGTACCTAATCAAAATGATGCAGAAGTTTGATATTAACCGGTTTACAGAAGCCAAGACGAAGTCAAACAAATGTTTCGGAATGAAAAACTTGACAACCTACAGTCATATGAGAGTCAAGCAAAGTTCTTCAAAACGTTAATTGATACTACAAGGGAAACGGCTAAAACTCTAGAACAAAAGATTGTCGACAACAAACAAAACTTGAGTGATATTTTAGTTCCTTTTGCTAATCAATTGATGCGTGAAAATGATCAAAGAGAGGCGATACAGGCTATGCCATTTTATGATTCGCCAATTCCTGAACGAGAATCCACACTAAAGAAAGATCCTTTAATTATTAATTTAGACAAGAATCACAATGAAAGTGATCGAGAGAATCTAGATCTACTCGACCTGAAGCTTCCAAGTGCAGTGTACGAAAACAATGAGATAGAAGCAACATTGAAGGAGATTGAGGACAACATTGAGGACACATAACAGAAGAATAGGACAGATTTTGGGAAATAACAGTAAAAAGACTGCGGCTGAGAAAACGATATGCGAATCTCAAACAGAAAACACTGGAAAATACAAGAGTATATTGACTAAGCAGGGAACGAGCTCGTCGGCGAAGGATTAAAGAAGAAAAAGAAGAGAAAACTTGCTATACCTGCCGGTAAACAAAAGCGTGGTAGAGGTACGCCTAAAACAGATAGGTTATAATTTATGAAAACCCAGATCAATTGGTTCGTCTACTGGATGAAAATATTGCGGCTCTAGATGCTGGAAATACTGGAGCATATAATTACGCAGTTAGTATTTTGGATGAGTTATTAGAAATTAGAGCAATCACCAAACGGGTGTATGATGATATATATAAAAACAAATTTAAATTTATATAAAATGGCTTGATTAACTCTATCGCGCAGATCAACAGATTTTACTACACATCTCAATCCTCCAATTACATTGGATCGAGACAAAAACTACGAAGTAGCATTTAAAAAACTGATAACGTACAATTCGATACCCAACAACACGGAAGCCAACAATAAATTTAAATATTCCACCGATGGCGGAGGTACTTGGAAAATTCACTTTCAGAGGGAGATTACAAATTACGAGATATTAACGCTACGATTCAAAGAAAAATGCAGGCAAACTGCGATTACGATGCAATCAATGACAAATATTATATCAACATAAGTCATTTCATTTTCAATGCAATTTTGATTTTAACGCATGAAAAGTTCATGGTTGACTTTGGATTGGAAAATTCGATAGGGCTACTCTCGTTTTCACTGATGAAAAACTGGCATATGGAATTCATCAATCTCCCAACATTATCGATATAGCAAAAGTCAATTCGATACACGTACATAGCGATATAGCAAGTGATAGCTATCTTAATGGTGAGAGATCTAATGTGATTCATACGTTCACCCAAAGAGTAAATCTCGGCTATAAGATAATAGAGACACCTAAACCTCAATTGGTATTTCAACCAATTGTTAAAAAACAAGAAATTTTCAGAATAAACCTGCGGTTGACCGATCACGACAACAAACTTATCGATCTGATGGATGAACGACTTACTATAGGATTATAAATTACAGAAAAGTCAAATAAAAATATATACAGTATTTATAAAAATGATTGTCAAAGAGAAATGCAATGCGTATAGTTCAAAACAAACGTTTATAAGCGGGCGTGGATTAGTCGATACACTGAAAGGTATCGGTTCGTACGTCTATCAGAATAAAGATTTAATTGCAAGGCCAATGTTGGGAGCGGTAGGAGATATTGCAGCATTTGGAATGACAGAGGGTACTAAGGCTCTAATTAGAAAAGCGATGGCTGAAAAACGAGAGACTCTAAATCCTGAACCGAGACAAATTTTAGAACGTTTAAAAGTAGGTAATAGAATCAAAAAGGTTTAGTTTAAAAAGATTATTTTACTTATATAAAATGGAGGAAAATAATGTGCTAAACGAAATATTCACTCACCCATCGTCAACAATTGTTGACAATAGCATAGACAGGATACAATACTCGTCCTTTATTCCTCAGAGTACAGCTGGGATTAATCGTGCCTCTGAAGTTATTGAAATTGATATATCAGCTAGCGATCATATTGCAACATATCCAAGAGCTTTCTTAAAATAAGGGGAAGATTAGTTAGAAATGACAATGACAATGCTTACGATAGAACAGCTCTAATAACTTTGATTAATAATGCCATTCCTAATATGTTTGACGATACCGATTATTTTCTAGGAGGAAGGTTGATTGAAGCATTACATCTTCCAGGACAGACTTCGTCAATGTTGGCTTATCTCTCTTACCTAATCTCTCGGCTGGAGCCAGTGGCGAAGTCGGTAAGATATTCGACCGCGGATCAGTAGGTGCGGGTTCAAATCCTGGGCTCGCCCGTCACTGACATCGCTTTCGAGTGAGGAACCTGACGTTAACCTTAGCTTTTTAGCTTTTACCCTGACGCTTTCAATAACAGTGCGGGATTAAATCAATGTTGGCGAAAAGAAACAACTGTCGTCGCAGAATCTTCTTCTAAATATGGATAATCTCCAGCAGTTGTAGCAGGCGCAGCCATTGCCGCCGATCATTTAACACCGCGAGAAAATCCAGATTACAATGAAGGATTTGCTGTTCGCCGACAATTACTAATGAACAATGATGCACCAGGCCAATTTTCATTTAACATTCCATTTTCGCACCTATTTGGATTTTCCGATTATAACAAAATGCTCTACAATTTGCGACATACGTTGAAGTTCAGTAGAGCGGATAACGCATTAGCTATTCATAGAGCAAACAATGTACAGAAGGTAAAGTTTTGCTAACGAATATTAGGTGGATGGTGCCACGAATAACACTATTAGTTGAAACGCTAACTTTACTGCGAGTGTTGGTTGTAAGTAAAAAGAAAATTCCAATAAGTTTTAGTTTTAGAAATACCCAGCGCACTACAGTTACACAAATGTTCGAGAATTTGAATGGATGATCAATAGACAGTGTGGAATTGAAAAGCCTAGATGGATAATTGTGGGATTTCAAACTGACAAATCACGAACTGAAGAACAGAATCCAGCCGTGTTCGATCACCTTAACTTGACGAGCGCTTTTGTTGAGTTGAATGATCAGAGATATCCTGCAAATGAACCAAGAGTAAACTATGCTACAAATGACTACGTAGATATCTGCGCCATGGGAAATTAATTTAAGAGAGAATACTATTCATTTAATAATTTAATAGGAGGTAGACAGATCGATGTGATAAATTACAAAAAAACTATTTCCACTTGTAGTCTTCGATGTAAGGCATCAGAGTGAAAAAGTCAAGGACAGCGTTATGAGTATGAAACTTAACTTTAAATTTAGTTAAAATGTTCCAGAACATACTCATATGAATGTTACGATTCTTTCCGATAGAGTGCTGAATCTAACATCCGATTATCAGACACCAATTATTATAACTTAATAATTACGTTATAAAATTTTATAATGTAATTTAAAATGTACTGCTTGAAACGTAAAAGGAAAACAGAGTCTATACAAACGCAAGAGTAGTTAACTGCTAATAATAGAAAACGGCAGAGTGCAGTTTGCAGAGTGTGTGGAAGTAAAAAGTCGAGATTTATCACAGGTCAGGGTGTATTTAATCAGGTGTTATCGGCAGTTGGAAATACTGTCGAAGAAGTACATTCACCTACCAGGCAAGGAGAGTAGGTACCCAACGGATCATTTAATAATCTAAACAAGTATTAGTACTGCGGACCAGGCACAAAGTACGAACAGAGGAGTCGCTATCAAAAAAAGGCTATCAAGGTATAAATGAGTTGGAAAGAATGTGTAAATTGCCCGATCAGTTTTATACCGCAAATACCGACGCAAATGCCAGCAGAAACATAAGCGACGAAGCTTTGGCCCATCGAGCATACGAAATTGCTAATGATTTGAGATTTGATAGTGTGCAAAGAAAAATGGCTCAATTAGTATACCACATCATGAACAGTAAAGCAAAGTTTGGTCATGGAGAGTCAAAAAACGAATAGAGGGGTCCAGCAAAGAAAAAGGTTTGAAGCGAAACGTTGGACCCTTTGAAGAATTGGCTATAGAATTACACAAACCGATTCGTAGAAAATTTACAAGACGTCAAGTTGATGTGTTTGAAGTTGACGAGATATGGGCAGCTTATGTAATTGAAATGCAGGAATGGAGTAGAGTTAATAAGAGCTATAGATATATGCTTAACGCCATTGATGTGTTTTCCAAATATGCATGGAGCGTTCTGTTGAAAGACAAGATAGGTGAAACTGTAACTGAAGCTTTCAAAGTAATTGTAAAAAGTTCAAAAAACCAATAGAGGGGTCCAGCAAAGAAAAAGGTTTGAAGCGAAAAAGATAATATAGACTGCCAAAATTCTGGTGGGTTGATCAGAATTCTTTACCCTGGTAAAGAATTTTACAACAAGAACATGGATGATTGGTTAACGAAATTTTGTATTAATAGATATTCTACATTTGGAGAAAATAAATCGGCAATTGTTGAAAGGTTTAATAGAAGCATCAAGGAAAAAATGTGGAAAAGATTTAGGGCTGAAAATACGAGAAATTGGATTGGTATGATTGACGATTTAATTGCAGAGTAGCCTATAACAACACGAAGCATTCGACTGTAAAAATGACTCCAGCTGAGGCTAGTAAAAAGGAAAACGAATCATGTATAATTAACAGTAGGAAGTATTAAAATCTAAATAATGACGCAAGTAAATTCGCGGTGGGTGACAGAGTTCGAATTAGTCGTAAAAAAGATGTGTTTGAAAAGGGTACTAGCCCAATTGGTCTGAAGACGTGTACAAGATAAGATAAAAAAGTAAACACGCATTATAGTGAATAATCAACTATGTTGATATCTATCACTTTTAAAACCACATGTTTAATCCGTTAGGCAATTTAGACCATTTTCCGTATAACCAGTCCAGTGAATGTCCGAGATTTTACTCTCAGATCAGCGCGTCCGGAATTCGAACCGACGAGGATTCAAATCACCTCAGGATTGTCATTTAAAACTTCATGACGTTACCCCTACGCTATTTAGACATTCTAAATAGCCAAATATATAATAGATGGCCAATAGATAGCCAAAGTGCAATACACATCCCCGATTACTTATAAACTGACCGATTCGCTAGGCGAAGAGATAGAAGGAGGATTTTACGAAGAAGAATTGGGAAGAACTAATCAAGAAATTTATAGCATTTGAAAGGTTTTACAACGGAAAATGATTAAAGGTGTGAAACATGCTTTGGTGAAATGGGTGGGTTACGACAAAAGGCACAATGAATGGATTCCTGCATCAAATTTAAGAAATTTATTTTAATGATTTTTATTTAAATTTATTTTCCTGTATATATATATATATATATATATATATATATATATATATATATATATATATATAATGGAAACTACAAACTCTAACGCGAATACAAAATCCGTCGTACTCAAGTTTCAAGATCTTCGTGCTGGAGATATTGTAAAAGACATATTGTAAAAGGATTTAAAGAAGTAAATGGAAAATTTGGAAGCTCGTATATTTTACACGTTATACAAAATGAGGATGATACCCCTGTAAAGGTATGGTCTACAAAAACTTTTAAAGAATATTTAGAGGAGATTGTGGGAGAGAACCTTAAAAGATTTGAATTTATAGTAAGAAAATGCACTCAAGGAGAAAATGATGAAAAATTGTTTGCAGATATAGATGGTTTCAATCAGACAGTGTAGATAATGGAGTTCTCTGGCTATAAAGGTTAATTATTTCCAAACCAAATGTGATTTGAAAATATTAGTAAAAAAATAAAATATCACTCCTCTGCTGTCTTTAGTCTGTAATTGCCATACGCAAAAGTATGTATCCCATCATCTGAAATTACTCGCTTATCATCATCAGCGCTCAGAGAAATTTTATTTACTTGTTCAGTGTAGACATCATGCAAGTGAGATCTGATGACGTTCATGCTTCTAATATAATCTCTTTTCTCAAACAGACAATTTCTATAAACCTCATGCGTTATTGTTCTTTCAACAACATTCTTTTAACTCCTTTACATTTCTTGTGCTCCTCGTCTGCTAATTTATAAGAGTACAGCTTTGCTCTCAATCCAACGAATTCTTCAATTTCCTTTCCACAAGCTTCGTCCATAAACATTCCAATGACTTTCTTATTAATTCCAGTCTTAATACCTGATGGATGAACTCTCAAATAATCATTAGTATCAAATTTCAGTTCGACATCATTAGAAATGTCTGCATAAAAATCTTGCGTCTGTATTTCATACATCAACGAATCCGTGTCTGTAAATAACAGCTTGGCTTTATTATTGTACTTTTCCTTTGTGTTGAAGTCGTGAAAGTCGTACATCAAAGTTTTACTTAAATCTATATTGTTATACCTAGGTATACTGGTTATTATACAGCCATTTAGTTTTTCTCAGGTGAACGCCAACAAGATTTTCGTCAAATATTATCGTTCGATCATAGTATGGCTTTGCAGCTAATTTAACAGCCTTTTCCCTATCGTCTACCAATCTGAAATCTATCCTCTTTTCAATATTCTCCATTGTCTTTCCAAAAACGCAATTGTTCATTAGTTTTAAAAAATCTTTTTCAAAGTCGTTAGCAGCCTTAGTCCTTAGCTGTGTGTTCAAGTCGATGAATGTCTTAAGCCATGGAATTTCTTCAAATTTTATGCCTCTGTGTATTTTGGTAATTTTCAGACCCAAACTTTCGTACAGTTTCAAATTCTCGTAATGTATTATATACTTTGTTTTATCATTCAATTCGGTATCAATTTATCTAATTTATTCACTTTTACAATCTCAGGCGCTTAAGGATAGTCATTATGCAGGTCGTGCAATTTATTGGGATGTTCCAAGTCAACTTCAAGGCTACATCTAATTTCTTTCCAATTCTCCAACTCGTCTTCATCAATCCATTCAAATCCGTGTGTGGGTAGAGGCTTACTCATCGCAAAGCCATAAAGGTTATTACTGTCTAGGTACTTGTTAAATTTGGAAGGTTCATTCACATTAAAATTCCCATCCATGTATTTATTATTAGCTTTCGCGTATCGATTTGAAATAGTGCTTACACCGCCTCTAATACCGTGCTTAATCATCAGCAGCATGTATTAGTCACTTAACAATTCGAGTTCAACTTTAGTTAATTTTAAAGCAGCATCCAAGCCAGTCCTGGCGAAGTATAGTACCACGCAGGGTCTAATTTATAGTTGGCCATGCAAACATCTCTAAAATTTTCAAAGACATCTGCGAGTAAAAGAGCATCAGATATATTGTACAAGTCGTGATAGTCTTGAAATGTTTTACACCCAAACTCTCTCCAAACAGTCTGTGCGTGTTTATAGTCGTCATCACTGATATTGGTATCGTTAAGTTTCGTTTAAAAAGCCTCCTTTGGCGGTTGTTTAGTTTCATCAAGTCTTTCTAACGAACTTACATAATCGTATGGGTAAACTCCATTTCTCAAAAGCAAATCCAATTGCTTTCCAGAGTACTTACTTACAATATTTTTACACTGATCCTTACTTAGGTTCTTTGAAAGTGTATCAAAACTCGAAGGCATAAACCTAAAGCTGTCGATAAACCGCATTTATATATTTAAAAACTCGTCAACCAACACTTGCCTAGAAAAGCTGATGTACTTTTCTTCATTACACGAAATGCAATTAATGTTTCCACCTGCCAACTTCTCTATAAATAAATGACTGTCGTATCCTGATAAATTGTGAAAAACTACTGGAAAGAATATTGGAATCTTATAATGTAAATTACATTTATCGTGCGCTGAGCTCCGGAATTCGCCAGAGAGATGACAGTGATCGCCACCCAACTAACTAACTAGCTAACACGATCGCCACCCAACTCTTTTTCGCATATATGACACACTGTTGCTGCATTGAATTTCCTTGCGTCAGATTTATTGAATATCATTGGTTTAGGAATCTTGAACTGATTGTATATTTCTTTAATATTTTTCTCTAACTCGTCAAAGAATATTTGAGCAACATCATCATCCTCATTCTTTGCAGTAAAAGTGGCCGGAGCTTGCGAGTAAATGCTATCATCAAAACACTTGATGTAATAACAGAATGAACTAGGTGTATGCTTCTGGTATCGGTTAGTGTATGTATCAATAGGTTTTATGAATGACTCAAAATCTGCATAGACGATGAATGGCACTCTCATGGATTTTTTGTAGTGTCCGAAATTCATAAACCTTCCAGGTTTAGGTAGCACTATTTGTTGAGCATCATGCTGTGAACAGTATTCATTGCGATTATTAAGAGCATCTTCACGAGTGAAACCATTTAAGCATCTCCGACAGTAATGCATTACATTAACATTTCGTGTTGCCATCAATCAATTAAAGTTCTTAATCCAACTGTGCTCCCCGTGTTGTGTTTTCCCGTGTTGTGCTCGGGTGTGGTTGGACCACTGCAGAATAGGGCAACCGCAAACAATCTACCGCGTGTACGTAAGAGGCGACTAAAGGCAGGCGCTGAGGATGGCAAGAGGGGACCCACCTCACCATGAAATATTTTCCCCCAGGATTAAATGGTAATTAATCCACCTAACTGAGGAATGCAACGGGAAACAACCTCAGAAGCCATAATTTTCCCAAGCCATAGGCTGCATAAGGTATGAATGAGGCATAGCCTTTGTGAAGAGATTAACTTGTTGATCTAAAGAGTGCTCTTATGGAGCGAGAAAGTAGACTTTAAGTATGAATATGTACCTTGAACCTGCCACTTGGCAGTGCACTGAAGAAGAAGAACAAGAAGAATCTAACAGTAATTATTAATCTCGCCTTCTGAAATTAGTAACAATCTACTGCGTTTTGACTATTAAAGTTGAAATCCTTTATGGTATTATTTCTTCTTCTTTGGCCCACGCCTGTAGCTTTTCATATCCAAACACATGAATCGATACATTGTTATTCTTTTAAATTTATTAATATTTTTCAAGTTAACCGGAAACTCAATACCATTCCAATTAAATTCTTCAGCCTGCTTCTTTAATTGTTTATCAATGCGTTCTGAGTTTTTATCCACTTGATTGAATGCTCTAGCTATACACCATTTGAAACACTGATTTTCTTCATTTTTCACATTTATAATAGACAGCTTCTTCAGCAATTTTTCAGGAAGTTTAATATAGCGTCGTCAATAAGATAATAAATATGGTTATAACTTTTTTTAGAATCGCTGAACAATTATGAGATTTTGCAGGGACATGCATATATGAGATATCTATTCAATAAAGCAATAAAATCAAAATCAATAATTTTGTGACATATGAGGATATGTCACAAAATTATTGATTTTGATTTTATTGCTTTATTGAATAGATATCTCATATATGCATGTCCCTGCAAAATCTCATAATTGTTCAGCGATTCTAAAAAAAGTTATAACCATCACAGTAATACCTCCTATGTGTGTCTGTGTAGCAAAAGCTCATATGTGACAATTTAAATGCCCTAACAGGTAATAGCAGGTATGGCTTTACACACTAGATTCCAACAGTTTTGTCAAAAATGTCAGTTTTCCTTCTACCTCTTAACTGCCTTAATTGGCTTGAGTAAGCCACCCCCTCCAATCATCATTTGCCTAACAGATTTAGCTTGTTTCCACCCTTCCTATCCACCCCTCCTCTTCCTTTGATCTCTTCCATTGTGGATTCTTTCTTAGCAATTAAAGTGACTTAATTTGCCAATCCCAGTCAAAACCTAAACATGAAACATAAACATACCTTTATGTAACTGATTGCCAGTTGGATTGTAGTTATATTAAATTGAGAAGCTACTTTAGCAAATAATGCTGCACAACTTAAAGCAGTGTGATAAAAGAAGGAGTTCATTTGAGCAGAGATTATAGTGCAAGGGCTATATTATCTATTCCACATCTAAGAATAAAAAAATTAATTACTCAGGACTTTGAAAGAACCCCTAATATAATTGGAAAGCGTTGTCATTATCAGCTAGCTGCTGATAAATATAAGACACAAATAAGTTTCAAATGTGTGGCAGTCACACAAGCATGCAGGGAGAAAATGCCCAGTTGGATCTGTAAAATGACATTTGTGAGAGCATTGGTAGACTGCAGACCAGCTGTAAGAAAGGAGAAAGGAAGCACAAGAAAGTGTAGAGAATCGTAGGAAGATGCTAAATCACGATTTCTTTCTTCCTACAGTTAACTGAAACAAAGTTTGTGTATGTAAAAGGAAGTCTTGAGTACTTTAAACATTGATCAATTCAGACGCTGGACTGCTGAAGATGATGCAAAAACCGGTTGATCGAAGGAATGTTATTGGTAGGGAAAGTTCTCAAAATCTGAAAATGAATGCCATATTGAGAAAGAGAACGAGGCGGGTTAAGCTAAGAAAGTGGCAAAACACAGTTGTGACTTGTCAACTGTTGTGATAACTATGGACCTTCAGAGTGCTTTACTGAGTCCAAGACTTTCAGCATCAGCTGTGCACTACAAGCAAAAACTCAAGATTCACAATTTTACAATAAACAACTGAATGATGTTGCTGTGGAACAATATGTATTGCACGAGAGAGAGGGTGGTAAAACATCAAATGAGTTTGTATCTTTTACCATATCAGACTTGAAGTCACTGTCTAATTTTGTGACAAAAGTCATTCTTATTTTCGACGGGATGTGGTTATCAGAACAGAAGCAAGGTTCTTGCCAGTCGTCATAGTGACTATGCAAAAGAAATACAGGTGACTGTGGGACAGCTAATTCTTTAACGTGGTCATACTCTGATGTAGGCTGATTCTGTTCACTCGAAGATAGAGCAGATGTTTGATATGGCAAATGTATATTCTTCGGCATATTATTTAGTCCTAATGCAATTGTTAAGACTAAAGCAGCCTTTTACAGTGAATTCTGTTGACCACAGACTTTTTCTCAGATGTGATGACTTCCCGAGCAACTCGTCCAGGCAGTCTAGGCAGTATGAACTCGTCCAGGCAGTCTAGGCAGTATCAACTCGTCCAGGTAGTATCAACTCATCAAGGCAGTCTAGGCAGTATCAAGTCGTCTAGGCAGTATCAACTCGTCTAGGCAGTAACAACTCGTCCAGGCGGAACCGCCAGTGATCCAGTGGTTACAGATATAAGCTCACTGGGAAATGAAACTTCTGAAGTTTTGCATAAGTTAACACATCGTGATGCTTGGACAAACAAATGAGAACATTAGGATAAGAACAAATCTACTAATGGTCAGTGAAATAAAAATAAATGAAGAATGAAATGGGCAGGACATGATATCCACTTGGAAGATAACTGAAACCCTCGAAAGATATTTAAATATAACGCAGACGGCAAGAGAACAGCGGGAAGACCTAAAAGAAGATGGAAGGACTGCCTCGAAGAAGACTTGAAGGCTGCTAGAGTTAGAATTTATGGGAGAGCAGAAGGGAGAAAAAGAATGAACATCGAGGAAATGACAAAGAATATAGTTTTATGGAGGAACATGATAGAGAAATCTTTGGCTGGAACCAGCCACAGGATGATCACATGACATGATACCTGGACCGTGCTTCTTTCCAGAAGATGCAAATTCAGCTCGGCTCATTGCATGCAGACAAGTTACCCATTGGTGCTGATAAGTTTCAGTATCTTCAGGAATTTAGAATGCTAATCCCACAAGAATATCAGGAATTTTACGACAGTCTTTTGATAATTAGCAGCATGTGTCAATCAACAGTAAATCAGTGAGGATTTAATGTTCGTTGTCCCACCCGAAGGCGATGTAAAAGTCATCAATTTAGAATGGTTAAACTTTAAGTATATTTACCATTAATATAATTTTTTTACTTCAAATGTGAAGTTCCAGTTCATTCCATAGTTTGATTGTTGCTGTGACAGAAAATGTGAATTTTATAAACTTGTATGTGACATTTGAAAATTTTTTAATGTATTTTTTACATTTTATTGCCATTTCCTTGAATCAAACGATATTCTGAGTGCTTAATAAGTGTAAGTTTGCTATTTAACGGCAGTAGTGGCGATTAGCTTTAAAAAAATTAAAATGCAATATCTCATATGTGCAGTCAAATCTCGAAATACCTCATATGTGCATAAAATTTAGTTTTATCAATTTTATTAAAACATCATCAAAGCAATCAATACCAGCAATACAAAATGTCAAATAAACCACAATTGTCCACAAAATAGTAAACTATAAAATTGGATCAAATGATTCTAACAAGTTTTTTGTGTTTCCTGAACAATTTTCATTTCTGCACATATGAGGTATTACCTTATTGACGACGATAGGAACTACCTTGGAGTGGCTTGCATTCAACAGTATTGATTTCTAACTTCATAACCCTTCTAAATCTCCAATTGCTACCCCGCATCTGAAAATTAGCCATTGACTCTAACATTTTGCCTTTAGTCTTTTCAAACATCGCTGCAGTTATCTGTGGATGGTAAAATTATTTCATTTTTTGAGAGAAAGGGGGCGTCAGAAGATGTAATTTCCCTAGTCTTCAAATATACCCTCTCCATTGTACATGTGAGCATTAGATTAACTTTTGACTGAGGATTGTTGTTCAATAAATTCACCACATTTGGCTTAACATAATTAAGAAATGACACCGCATCGACCCCCTCCCTACCATCTATGGTATATTGCGTTATAAATCCCTTTAGTGCTGATTTAGTTTCGCAAATTTCGTATTTTTTCTAAAAATACTATTAACCATTGATATAAGTGCATCCACGTTTTCATTAATTTTCCTTCTTGCAGGTTCAGGTATTAAATTAATCCTAAAATCAGAAAATTTATGTAATTTTGATCTGGCTTCCCCCTCGGTACAATTTACCTTAACAGCTGACTGATCCTCTATTTTCACCACAGGTAAATGTACACTGGGCTGAAGAAATGGAGCTGTAATATTTGGAACGCGAGTATCTAAAATTGGTGGATTTAATAGAGCTAACAATTCAGCCTTACGCATTCTTGAATATCCACGCAAACCTCAGTCTCTCGCAATAGTCTTCAGTTGAGCAACAGTTTGATGTTCCAGTTTATATATACAAGAAAATTTATTTAAATAGAAATCAACTTTTTTTCTCAAATCGAGTAATGACTAGCAGCACACTCGTATTTATACTCTTGGGTCGTCGCTGTGTGTGACTCACGCGCATATGACAAGTCGAATAGAAACTGGATTTTTCCATTAGTTTCTATTCTCGGTCAAATGATTATGAGTAATGGAATTTTTCTCAAGGTCGCGAGCTCGCGCGACTGTGTGTGGGCGTGCATGATTTTATCCTTGCCTGAGCTAGTGTAGGCTAGGCTGTGCTACGCTTCAATAGTAATGAAGTAAATTTTCAGGCTAAAATTAGAAATGAGCTAGGCCCAAGGCTACACTGTGCTTAATATTACTGTGACATTTAAGCATGAAGGCTAAATATAGGATTTAGCTATATTTTAAGGCTAGGCTGTGCTTCAAATGAATAACGTTGATTTGAGTATGCATCATTAAGGCAGAGCAAGGCTAAAATACAATTGAGCTATGTTTTTAGGCTAGGCTGTGCTTCAAATCAAACTGAGCTCGGAGAGTACAACTTCTACTACTTATATGGTATACCTTCTTCTTCTCTCATGCGTTTGAAACGCGTTCAAAATACTCTAGCACGTGTTGTCTGTCGATCCTCGAGGCTTCAGGCCACCTATAGTTCCTTGCTTAATAACCTTCCTTGGCTTCCTGTAGTTCAAAGAATTAAGTATAAAATTGCTCTTCTAACTTTCAAAACACTCCCTTTTGGTAAACCTTCTTACCTTTCTGATCTCCTAATCCAATATCAACCTTCTCGCAAGCTTCGTTCTTCCGATACCAAACTGCTCAAAATTCCTAATATTCTCACTTCGTTAGGTAGACGTTCATTTTCTTTCTCCGCTCCTACAGTCTGGAACTCTCTGCCTCCTGACCTTCGCTCATGTTCTACTAGTTCCACTTTCCGTTGTAAGTTGAAGACATATCTCTTTCCACCATAGAATTTATTTCATCTTGCCTGACTGTTTTTTGATCACCGGATCGGCACTGTTTAGGATCCTTTATTTCTCTTCAGCGCGTATTTTTTCAGATCGTTTGGGGTGAATCGATTTGTAGTGACATGTGATGGGGGACTTCCCTGACATCATCCTTGTATGAGGAAACGGACGTTAAACCTTAATTATTACTATAATAATAATTATTATTATTATTACTATCCCTGCCGCATATACATTTTTATGTTTCCTATGACCTCGTGAATTTCTTCCTTCACTATATCTGTTCCATTTTCATCATTCTCTACCATAGTTTCTTCTAGTTCAAACTCTGCTAATTTATATCTTTAGGACACAGATACTCATCATCACTTTCCACTTTTTCTATTTCACTCATTCTGCATTCAGCTCACTATCCTTGCTGCTTATACTAAAGTCATTCGTTCCTTCTTGTATGTATAGAGGTATGAAATTACGTCAAAAATTGGTGTTACAAGTCTTTGTGATTTCCTGAACCAGTATAATTATGTAAGTTAAGTTATTTTCGAATTTTGCTACGTTTCGTACTTCCTCGTACAAAAGATCAGATCATCCATATATATAACAGATCAAATCTCTCTCATAGTGCACTGCCTACTGGCAGGTCCATGGTACATAACGCCTCCACTCTTCTCTGTCTTCCGCCTTCCTCTTCATTTCCACATATGAGTGGTCTTTAAATCATCTAACGTACCTAATCTCGGCTTGCCCCTGCCTCTTTTTCCTTCCATTCTACCTTCTATGACCTCTTTTAATAGATCTTCCCCCCTTAGAATGTGTCCTATCCATCTCTTCTTCCTATTTCTTAATACATTTATCAACTGTCTAGCTGTGCCAACTCTCTCCAGGACTTCCTCATTTGTAACCTTTTGGGTCCAGCTAATCCTCTCCATTCTTCTCCAAATCCACATTTCCAATGCCTCCAGTTTCCTAATATTTCCTTTCTTAAGGTCTATGTTTCACATCTATATAATAGCGTGGTCCAAATCAAAGCTTTCACTATCTTTATCTTTGTGTCTTTCTTTAGACTTTTTGCTAATAGTTCTTTTCTACTACCAAAGGCCGCTTGTGCTTGTGCAATCCTACTGCATATTTCCGTCTCACATTTCCCGTCATCGGTTGTAGTATGACCTAGATATTTGAAACTCCTTACCTGTTCCAATTTCGCACCATTTATTGTAATATTAACTTCACCTTTATTATTGGACACTCTCATAACCTTGGTCCTTTTTATATTAATCTTCATGCCATATCTCAAAGCCGTATCACTCAGCCTATCCATTATATTCTGCAGTCCAATCTCGCTGCCCGCTACCATTCCTTGGTCATCTGCAAATCGTACATCTTGTAACAAATTCCCTCCTACTTTTATTCATTCTTCCAAGTCTTCCATGGCTTCCTCCATCATTGCCTCAGCGTAAATGTTAAACAGCAGCGACGAAATGCTACAACCTTGTCTTACTCCACGTCCTATTTCACCTTCTTCTGAGTAGTCTTGTTGGATATTGATTACTGCTCTTTGATTCATGTACAAGCTCAAAATTAGTCTTCTATCTCTCCAGTCAATTCCTATTCTTTTTAAGATATTCATCATCGTTATCCAATCAATCCTGTCAAAGGCCTTCTCGAAGACTACAAAGCATACAAAAACGTCATTAACATATTCTAAGCTTCTTTCGCAAAGAACCCGCACTACTCCTGTTGCTTCTCTTGTGCCACATCCTTTCCTAAAACCAAATTGCTCAGTATCATCTCTGACTGAATGCGATTATTTACTATCCTTAATAAGATCTTCGATACATGAGGTATTAAGCTGATTGTTCTGTAATCCGAACACTCCACAGCATTGGCTCTTTTGGGAATTGGAATCATCACTGACTTGGTAAAGTCGTCTGGCCAAATACCAGTACTGTACACTTCCATACATACTTACATTAACTTTTAGAGTGTTTCTCCTTCCAGCATTTTCAAGAATTCTGCTGGGATTTCATCTATTCCGGCTGCCTTCCCTTCTTCATACTGTTAATTGCAGAATAAATTTCCTGCTTCATTAAATCGGGGCCCCTTTATCGTCTTCTATGATATTCTCTTCTTCTATTTTAAAATCCTTTTGAACTGGTTTCCCAGCCTTATACAATTCCTCTTCATATTCTCTCCATCTTTCTTTTACTTCTTCCAGCTCTGTCTTCAATTCTCCATCTTTACTTATTATACGAATGTTCTTTGCAGCTCCTTTCTTTTTCTTATCGGTTCTTGTTAATATCCTGACATCCTGGTATTATAGATCCGACCTCCCTCTTCTATCATATTCTGCTTAATCATCACACTTTTTTTTCACTCCACTAATTATCTTTTGCTTTTCTGTAATTCTTTTTATTTTTTTTAACAGATCATATATATATATATATATATATATATAGATATATATATATATATATATATATATTTATATATATATATATATATATATATAGTATATAATATAGTATAATAATATATATATTATATATTTCTTAAGTATTTTCAAAGTACTTTTCAAAATACTTTTCTTTAATTTTTTTGTTTTAGATTGGATAATTAAATTTTGTTCACCCAATCTGAAAACATTAAAGTTATTATTTATATCTAAGAGGTAGTTTTGATTGATTGTTTAGCAAGCACCCTGGGTATAGTCTATTTCTAATATATTTTAATTAAATAGCATCCATCTTAATTAATGTTACATAGTGTTATTTTACTGTTTATTAATTATTATCTTAATTTAAATAAATTTCAAAAGAACGTCACTCATCTATGATCTTAAAGTATGATCTGTTGATCAAACTATTAGGCCTAAAAATTAGTGGAATAATTAGTTTTTCTTTAGGTAAAACCAATGACTTTAAGTAAATAAATTAAATTTCTTATAAAATAAATTATGCAAGAAAGCCTTAAATTAAAATTTTGTTAAATTGTAACCATATTTTTTAAATTATTTTATTTTAAAATCGTAACATTTTAACCAACTATGTGCAACTATGGCCAACTAATGGCATTGTCATTCAATATATATATATATATATATATATATATATATATATATATATATATATATATATATATATATATATATATATATACGCTTTTGTGTACAGTGATGGGCAAAATACTTTCAAGTATTTTGAAATTAGCTTTGAAAATAATTTGTAAAAGTATTTTAAAAATACCTAAAATACTTTTTTTAAAGTATTTTGAAAATAGAATATAAAAGAGTATTTTGAAAATACTTTTCTACATATATACATGTACAGGGTGGTCCAGAATAAATGCAACTACTTTGAAGGCTAATGACTTTGACAATTTTTATCCAAATTAAATTAAAGATAATAGACTTTTCTATTAATTGGCTAAGTATCGAAGAGATACTGTCATACATGTTTGAGAAATTATCATTAGTCGCCGCTATGTAATTTTCATGTCTTATGATCACCTGTATGAAAGTAAATATTGAACTATAGAACTGTCCACCTAACAGCCACCCTGATTTTAACCCGATTTACTATTCGATCGATTACTATTGTCTTCAGCAATTAGTCTATCGTGAACCAATTCACGACGTTAAACATTTGAAACGAGTCATTGTCTTTGGGCTGAGATCAGTCAGACACTCGTGGATTCGGCAATTGATCAGTGGTCTCAGCGGTTGAATGCAATTATTCGGGCACGTGGTGGACACATTGAACTTTTGTAAGATTAATTCTCAATTCATTTTAGGACATTGATAGAAACTGCAATGCGCTTTTTGGAATAGTGAAGGCCTAATGCATAATATTGAATTCTTTATTTTTAGATTTTGCGTTTTCACGCATTTTCATTGAAAATTATATATCGGCGACTAATGATAATTTCTCAAACCTGCGTAATATAATCTCTTAGATATTTAGTAATAGCATAGAAAAGAGAATTGTCTTTAATATAATGTATCAAGTAGGATGTTTGAATAAAAATTGTCAAAGTTATTAGCCTTCAAAATGGTTGCATTTATTCTGGACCACCTGTATATAGGCCTATCTATATATGGGCTAAATATACTTGTAAATATATATATATATATATATATATATATATATATATATATATATATATATATATATATATATATATATAGGTGTTGTGCTCGGGTGTGGTTGGATCACTGCAGAATTGGGCAACCGCAAACAATCTGCCGCATGTACGGAAGAGGCGACTAAAGGCAGGAGCTGAGGATGGTAAGAGGAGACCCCCCTCACCATGAAATATTTTCCCCCAGGATTAAATGGTAATTAATCCAACTAACTGAGGAAGGCAACGGGAAACCACCTCAGAAGCAATATTTTTCCCAAGCTATAGACTACATATGGTATGGATAAGGCATAGATTTTGTGAAGGGATTAACTTGTTGATCTAAGGAGTGCTCTTATGGAGCGAGAAAGACATTGAGTATGAATATGTACCTTGAACCTGCCACTTGGCAGAGCACTGAAGAGATATATTAAAAGAAAGATTATTAAAAGAAAGAATATTAACCTATATATATATATATATATATATATATATATATATATATATATATATATATATATATATATATATAGGTTAATATTCTTTCTTTTAATAACACTTGATGTAGGAGCGTAACGGGGATGCTGACTTAGATAGAATTGAATGTTAATTGAGTTGAGAGAATGGCAGAAATATTCACCTCTATTGCCAATAAAGCTTCGATTGTATTTACGGCTTACTGTCGTTTAATCCCTCAAAGCTTCTATTAATTTCCGGGCTATGAACGGCTATATTACGTTGATGGTGTGCGAAAGTTTTCTTCGATTATTCTGCACGATTGCTTTTAAACGCTGGACTGGACTAACTCAGTTTCTATTAGAATTCAACTGCCTACACGGGTAGAATTGAAGCTCTGCAGAATAGTGTTACGCTGGTCGAGCATTTTGTTTTATTTGAAGTAATAGTTTTCCACCGGAGACAAACTAATTGATGAGAAGCTCAATCGACGATAATGAAATTCTCTGAGTGTGATATTGCGAAACGCCAATGAACAAGTTTAGTCAGGGGTAGAATTGTAAAGTCCTACATGTATGTGTAGGCCTTTAGACCTATTCAAGTATGAAATGTGGCCTCTTTGTACATTCACATTCACATTCGAAACTAGGTGTTTTCTTAATATTTCAAATTCCAAAGAGTAAAACACGCACGAATTATAGTGAAATAATCAACTATGTTGATATCTATCACTTTTAATACTGCCATTTTAACAGTTTAAAAATTTGGAAGTTTTAGCTAAGAAATTTTATATAGGCCTAGGCTATGCATTGTTGTCTAAATCTGAGACACGAGGGTGTTAAATTAAATTTTTTGGATGAGTTGACATGGGATGACTCTGTAGGCTACACATATTTGAACCGGTAGGCAATTTTATTCCATTTTTCGTAAGCTATAGCCAATCAAGTGGTTTGAAGTGAATGTCCGAGATTCTACTCTCTGATCAAGGCGGTCGGGAATTGAACCCACAAGAGTTCAACTCTCACAAGTTTGGCTGTTTTGCTATCAGTGAAACTTTGCTTTTCTTTAAGAGCTCAACATCTGAACTGATGTCTATTCTTCCTCTAGGTTATGATATGTCTATTGCAAATCGTGACTCTAGAATATCTTTTGCTAAGGGTGGTGAAGTAGCTCTCCTACTAATGAAGCCATTTACCCTTCTTAGCAATGATCGTCATAAATTTGCTTCATTTGAAACAATTTCAGTCACTGGTAAATTTGGCACATGTACTCGCATGTTATTGCGGTGTATCGACCACCATCTTCTTCCCCCGATGTCAAACCTTTCTCTCTCTCTTTTGTAGCAGTTTTCTAACTTACTCTCCTTTCTTACTACTTCTAAATCAGATTAGTGATTACAGGTGACCTCAACATTCACCTCGACAATCCTCTTGATCACTTATATTTTAGTACTTTACTGTCCTCTTGCATCGTTGTTCATGATGCGAAAGTTGCTAGTCATATACACTTGATGTTGTTATTACACCAAGTCTCTCTTCTATTGATCCTTTAAGGGTTACTATTTTATCTCACTCGCGGTCAGATCATTTTCCTGTTGTATTCACTGATAATCATGTTAAGCCAGATGCTATCAAAAATTCATCTACTGTTTCATTTAGGTGTGTAAATAACGTTGATCTTGATCCCTTTGGTTCTGATCTTGAAAACTCGACCTTGATCAATGCTCCTGCTAATGATCATGATGAATTAGTAAAGAAATATAACACTACTTTTTCATCTCTTCTTGATAAGCATGCACCTCTAACTATCAAGAAGATTAAGAAATCTAACCCTTGGTACACTTCTGATCTGAGAAAATTAAAGGCTGCATTCTGTAGAACTGAAAGAATGTGACGCCATACCCATTCTGATTTTTGGAAAACTGTTTCTAATATGCAACATAAGATTTATCGTGCTGCTATTGCTAATGCAAAGAAAGAGTACGACTCTTTTTTGATCCGTAGGGGTGTGAATGCCAAGATATTATGAAAAGCTGTCAATGATCTTTTACATTGATCTATTTATCCTTCTCTTCCTTCTACTCCTGTTGAGTCACTGCCTGAACAGTTTTCCAGTTACTTTACAGATAAGATAAGCAATCTTAGAGTATTTGTCACTCCAGCTCCTAATTTTACTCCTCATACTCCAGTAGAGACTCATTCCAAGAATGAGCTCTCTAATTTCACTAGAGTTACTACTGAAGAAATTACTAAATTAGTTTTAGCCTCCCCAGCCAAACATTGTGACTTAGACACTATCCCAACATCTCTTCCTTCTTCCTAATAAGTGTATTTTCATACTTGCTCCAGTATTAACATTGATTGTTAATCTCTCTCTATCTCTCTCTCCCTCTCCCTCTCTCTCCCTCTCTCTCTCTCTCTCTCTCTCTCTCTCTCTCTCTCTCTACTAGCATATTTCCTCGGGCTTTTATTTTCGAATTACGGATCTATATCTAATTTAACATAACTTTCTAAACTCACTGAAATAATTGTTCTTCAGAGGCTCTCTATTCAATTATCTTACGTCATCGTCGTCATCATTCCTTTAATCCTAGTTTAACCATGGTCGGGATACAAATAGACTGTCTCAAATCCTCTCTGTCCTACACCACACCACTAGCCAATCCCCTATTTGAAACTTTTCTATTCTTTTTAATTTTTGTAGCAATTTCTGGAGCCTAGGCGCTCACCAACCGAATGCCCTTTCTGACTTTGGTATCTGACTTAGTGCTTTAGTCACCTTCTACGACACGCGCCGTCACAGGTTGGTCAATTCTTCAAATAACCCGGACACAACACGGGAATCATCTCTCTTACAATTGCCTATTTAATATACACCAAGCTGCTTATACAACATCATTCAACTGAAACTACTGAAACTACTGAAACTACTTCTATCTGTGTGCAATTATATTATTAATGCCTTGTGCACGGAACGCTTAACTGTACTAAGTATGCTTTATCTTTCGGCCGCGATGATACCTTTGATCACGAAATTCTGGAAAGTCTTCCTGGTTTGGTATTCGTGGAATTGTTCTTAATTGGTTTTCCTCCTATCTGGCGGATCTTTCTTTTAGTGTGAAAGTGATGGAATACTGCTCTGCGCCTTCCCACATAAAGTATTGTGTGCCTCAAGGCTCCGTTCTTGGTTCTATCCTCTTCCAAAAAAAAGTTTAAGAATTAAAAGCGAATTATAGTGAAATGATCAACTATGTTGATATCTATCACGTTTAATACCACATGTTTCAACCGTTAGGCAACTTAGACCATTTTCCGTATAACCAGTCCAGTGAATGTCTGAGATTTTACTCCTTGATCAGCGCGATTTTGTTTCGAACCCACGAGGGTTCAATTCACCTCAGGATCTGTCATTTAAACCTTCATGACATTAATTCTACGCTATTAAGACACTCAATCTCTATACCACACCTTTAAGCTCTCTAATATCGTCTCATTCTCCCGATCATGAACTATATGCTGATGACACTCGAATGTACACTTGTTTCACCCCTAACTCATATTTTGAGGCTGAAATCCTCCTGTATCAATTTTTTCAGTTTATATCCTCTTGGATGTCTGCTAATTTCTTGGCACTTAATCCATCTAAGACTGAGTTCTTGTTGGTTGGGACACCTTAACAGCTTCTGAAGCTGAATGGGAAAACTGTTTCGTTACTTTCGGGTATTACAATATCACCCGCTTCCTCAGTTAAGAATTATCGGTGTTATACTAAGATAAACACCTCACCTTCCGTGAACACATGACTAAAATTTCACAGGCATGCTTCGTCCTTATCCATAATCTTCGTCAAATACGTCCATGTTTGTCACGTGAGACAGCTGCTATAATTGGTTCAGCTCTTGTTCAATCCAAGTTGGACTACTGCAATTTTCTGTTTGTAAATCTCCTTGGCTATGAGACTGATCGGTTGCAGTTTGTTCAGGATTCGCTTGCGCAGGCAAGTTTTTGTACTTCCAGTAGTTTTTTTGTGTTTTTAAGATAGCTAGAAACTTGCATAACTGGCCAATCTATGCACCAAAATGGATGAAAATTGGCCACCCCGTCAGAAGTTAGTCCTTTAGTAATTGGTGAAAATTATATTGGAAAATATTTTTAAAAAGCCTGAGATATTCACATGTTTGCAGGTGTAATCTTTTTTTTTACTCACCCTGTATATATACATACACCATACAGATGTATGTATATATAATACACATATAATATATATATATATATATATATATATATATATATATATATATATATATATATATGATTATAATGTATTATAGAACGTCCAATATAAAGTTTAAGGTTTAAACGTTTATTATATAACGTTTTTTATTTAACGTTTAAATATATTGGTCTTGAGGTTTGACAGACGGAACACTAGAGAGAAATAGATATATACTTGTATACTTCCAAGGCCTCCAAAAATTAATTTCTTCTGGCATCTTGCGGAGGCATAGCCAATTTTCGGTCAATTGTGGAAGGTTTGAGACCCCTCAGCCTCCCACAAGCCGGTCCTGTTATAAATAATTTTATTTCAAAGTTTTGCAGACTTCTGAATTCTGTGATATAATTGAGATTTGTATAATTTAAGAAGTTATAAATTAAGTTATAAATTAAGTTTCTCCAAAGTCATTTTGTAACATTTGTTACAAAATGACATGTGACATGCCTACTACCAGAGACAGTTTGACTGGCAGGAATTCTAAATGCTGTCCTTCGGTTTATTTGGCAACCGCTCGAACAACTTAGCCACCCCATCTATTAAACTACAATGCAGTAACGCGAATGAATTCAGTAACTTTTACTGGTAGGCCTAATATACATGTACGTTCAGATCGCAGCTGCGAATGTGGGCGGTTCAGCTGTATATTTAAAGCAGCGTTATGCAGTCCCATGGAGGAAAAGTTATGCGAGCACGATTAGAGTGACATTAGTTCAAAAATACTGTCTGTTTTACAGATGTTAATCTTTAGAAAATCTTTTTTTGGCTTTTGTAACTGCCTTCAGCATACGTTTGAGATTAAATGCTTTATATGTAGGCCAACATTAGTCTACTTGCAAAATGTAGCAACGCTTGTAAAAATCGTAAGTTTAAATTAATCTTTAAATTTAGCGGGCATCATCTAATATTATTTGAATTATTACTCAAAACCAAATTGTGCGTTTCGATTTCAGATGAGAAATAATACTTTATTATCGCGTTAGATTTATGATTAAAACGTTTAGATTTATCGCGTTATTTTAAATCGCATTAGATTTATGCCATGACTTCCTTACAAAATTAAAATGAGAGCCTTGTGTAATGTGTGCATTTTCATGTTAAAAGTAAAAAATGAAACATTACAATATTAATAAATGATTGAAACTGCCGTGTCATAAAATAAACTCGTATAGACCAACTGATGATTTCAGCTACTTACGGGGACCTGCTTTCAAAATTAAATGCAATATTTTGCTGTTTATATAGGCATACCATCCTAATAATAATCCATGTTCCGGGCACCATTGCAAACCTGCAATAAATTACACTCTTCAGAAAACGAGTCCATATTGCACTCTAGTACTAATCATATGTTGTCCAATTTGTAATCTGAAAGCGAAAAAATATGCTTTGACAAAGGGCAGTACTGTAACAGACAGAAATCTGCCGGCAAGACTTCTGAGTACACCCCGCTGGCTGGAGCCAGTGCCTATGTCGATAAGTTATTCGTCCGCAAATTAGTGTCTGTGGGGTTCAAATCCTAGGCTCTCCCGTCACTGATATCGCTTTCGAGTGGGGAAACTGACGTTAAACTGACATTAGCTTTGCCAGCTCTTTTTTTACATTATGAAAAAATAAACATCAATTAATAATTATCATTTTTTACAAAAATATTCAGTAAAATAGTAAAATACTAAACCCATTGTAAACCAGTACTGTAGAAGTACATAAGCTATTCATTATGGATTTCGAAGGTCAAACATCAATGTCTTCCCCTGCATTCTAGTCCACTACGTGGCGTTTCTTAGCAATTGTAAATATACTTGAAATTTGTGACGATTAGGTGGCCACACTAGCTCATACCCTGTTCACGAAACGTAAGAAGCTACATGTACATCCCATTTCATACATATACATGCACTTCGGATAATATTATTGGATGTAATTAAATTCTAATCATGCGCAATAAGTAATATATGACCATAGTATACAGTAACTCTGTATTAAACAAAATATGTAAAGATAATTTGTATTATATCAGGGGCGAGACTAGGGGCAATGGGGGCTCAGCCCCTCTAAACTTTCTATCACTTATCTACGTATATATGTAATGGGGACGTCTCTGACATCATCCTTACATGAGGAAACGGAATAATAAACATTTATTATTATTTTTATTATTATATGAATATATAGAGACTTGAATCAACCCCCCCCCTCAATTTAGCCCCCCTCAATTCGCCCCTCCAAATAGAGGGACTAATTTACCCTACATGACCCTACTTTCTTCCGTTGTAGGCTAATCAGATGTGTAGGATTTACAGAATATATCTTTGAGAGTATATCGTACTTTTAAGTATTCGCCTCTATGATAAAAAATAGTAGCATATTTATAGCCTTAAAATGTTCC
The DNA here is from genome assembly GCA_905160935.1 of Enchytraeus crypticus. NCBI lineage: Eukaryota > Metazoa > Annelida > Clitellata > Enchytraeida > Enchytraeidae > Enchytraeus > Enchytraeus crypticus. The sequence continues at coordinate 4,744,828 of CAJHZI010000873.1, read as the reverse complement.
ATAAAACATTAACTAGTTAACGGACGCTCAAGTGAAAGTTTAGTGCAGCGCTTATGCGGTATGACTTTCATTTTATATACTAATTGATATGATATCGGTCTAAGCATTAAGTGTGCATCAGGATGATTACAATAATCCACTAAACACCATAATTGTCTATTTCGAGGAATATCAGCAACAGAAGCAGCAGTAGCAATAACATTTCTAGGATTAATTTAATAAAATTGTACATACGAAGGAAAATGCTTCTAAGTAAACCATAAAATATCAATACAGTGTTTTAATTTATTTATGCCATAATGACATTCTTGCAAACCAATTTAACAATCGTGTTTATTGCATATACTTATAATTTTAAGAATTATTAATTGTTAGATTTAAATAATTGGAATTTCATTATTATTCTTTAATTTTATTGCGTTATCCCATTGTTCATTTAATTAGCCTAATGTTAATTGTGAAATATTAAAAGTCTATAGCTTCCGTAAGAATTCCAAATCTTTTAGCTGTCAAATAGTTTATGGATCATTCCATTTATGGATCATATTGCCTAGGCCACAGTTATATTTAAAATATCCGGGTTTTTAATTTGATTTGGAGTTTTATGAGTGTGAAGAACTTAATTCAGTGTAGTTTAGTTGTAAAACAGTTTGCAAGCCGCTTGCATGATAGGCCCCATATAACATAGAGGTTAAAGTCTCTGCTATGGTTGTCAAAGAAATAATTGCAAACGTAGGCCTATGGATTTACATGTATATATGGTTACGTATGGATTTCGGGATTTTTAAAAATATATATGCCTATCAATTAAAGAAATATTTCATTTAAATAATGAAATATTTAAATAATTAAGATTGCCAATAAATGGTTCGATGGTTCTGGACAATAGAATGTCTTATGGTAGAAGCGGGTATTTAATTTATGAAGCGTTTAATGCAAGTGCTGGAATTAGTAGGAACTCTATTTAAGTTTCTTACATGTATAATACATTTTGTCTCTTCTATGATCGTATGTGTATGTATGTGTCTATATGTATATTTGATGTATCTTGATCCTGTCTGCTTTGACGAATAAAGAAATGAATAATAATAGTAATCCCTCTCTTTTTTTCTCTCTCTCTAGTGTTGTGCCGAGTGGCAGGTCCATAGTACATATTCCTACTCACACTCAGCTTTTACGCCCCACAAATTATATTGCATTTATTGACGAGGTAATTTTTCACAGAAGTTATTATCCACGCCTTAAATGAAACCTATAGCTTGAAAAACTTGGCTTCTCAGATAGTTTCCCTGTGACTTACCCAGTTCATGCTCAATTGCCCACTACTTACTGTTGGTGTATTCTTCAGTGGCTAGGACTAGTAGGACACATAAAGAAGACAGTACATATTGATATTAAGTTGTTACTCATAATCAGGTACGGCCATACAACATTAACAACGACCCAAGTTTCGTGTTTGTCTTTGACATTGGAACGGACTACTCATAATACAAACGTAATAGCTTTTTAAATTATCAATAAAATTCTCAGTCAGCTAGCTTACACGCAACAAGATAATAAAGATCAATGACAATTCCATAAGGCTGTATATTTATTCATTCCTTATGTTATATGGCCTATGACTTTGGAGAAATATGGCTGTTGATCCTGCATAGGCTTACATTAAAGTTCTTCCTGGTTTTGAACACGTGCTACAACGGTGGCGTAGCCAGGATTCTATCTAGAGGGCACTATAGTTTTCTATGGGGGCACTGTTGGGGTACACACTTTATACGATGTATGCACTTATATGTTGGGCACTTATATGTTGGGCACTTATATGTTAAAATGTTGCACTTAGCCTATATGTTTAAATTTTACATGACATCTATGGGACACCTGACCCCTTCCTCTCCTCGCTACCGCACTATGCTATAACAATAGTTAAGTCCGAACTATCTGATATTGGCCATATTCGATGGAGAGCGCCGCTACAGCCTAATTGAACCGGGTCATCAACCATGTCGCTAAATTACGTTGTTGTAAATACGGCCTGAGTTATTGCAGCCTTGACAAAATGGCAATATTACAAGAGAGAAGCAGCTGGTATGATATTAACTGCGTGTTTATTGGAATTTCTAGACTAATACTCATCTCATCACAAATCACTTGATAGTCAGAGCTACGAACTAAGTATTTTTAGATGTGCGTGTATGTACTTGTGTGTATCAGTGTGTGTGTGTGTGTGTGTGTGTGTGAGAGAGAGAGAGAGAGAGAGAGAGAGAGAGAGGATTAGAAGATAAACAGGAAAGGAAACTAGAGTAATGATCAGTTTCATGATTTTAGTTTCAGAAGTGTCCAATTTTAACTTCATTTTGACGGAAGAATTTGTAATGAGAAAGAATTTGTAGGCAAAAAAAACAAAGAAACTGTTCGAATGATAATTGTATTTTACATATTTACTAGTGAAAAAAGTAGTTAGAAAAATCAAACACAGCATAGAGATCATTTTAGATATTTGCAGACTGTTCTTGGCATAGGTCGCCAACTGTTGGAACCATCATGTTTAACTCTCTGAAGTTAGTCGGACTACTAACTGTTGCATTTATTCTACACTCGGTGCTAGGTAAGTACACATGAATTATTCTAATGAATTATTCTAATCAGCCTAACAGAAATAGAATCCCAATAATCTGGTTGTTATTGCTTCAATCTTTTCCATTTGGGGAGCTTTATCAGACGGGTCTTAATAAATTTTCAGATTTAGTCAATTTCTATTGCCTTAGGCCAATCTATTTGGCAAAAATCAAAACCGGTCATCGGAGGAACTATATTTCGGAAAAGGTTCTAGATTCCATTTTTCGCCCTTTTGTAAGCAGACTTTTACGCAATGCACAAGAGATGCCCATTTAGTCCATTCCATTTACGATGCCCACTTAAATAATTTTAACCACCAGTAATGGATAGGCCTAATTAGACCTAATTGGTTCAATTTCGTGAAATTTAAGATATTTCTGTAAATAGTTTTTCAAACGTTAAACTCTTAGGTTACAAAATATTTTATAACATTTGAAAAATGCTGCTTTAAGTTTTTGACATAATTAATTTGGTTACTTTGTTTCTCTCTTAGTGCACTGCCTACTGGCATGTCCATGGTATATTACGCCTCCACTCATCTCTATCATCCGTTTTCCTCTTCACGTCCACATGCGAGTGGATCTTTAAATCATATTTAATATTCATATTTATATACTATTATTCTTGGGGGATTCTGCTTATGACGAGATGGGCCTCCTATGAATTCCTCAGCTTCGACTAACATTTACTGGGCAGGGACGTCATTCCCTGAGAAAACAATCCTGTTTACCCATAATTGTTTTTTAGTTAGAGTTAAAGTTAATATAATCACTAGTCATGACTATACTTTATTGTCCGTGGTCCGCTTAACATTACAAACACATTTATATTTTAACTAAATAATGGTGTTTTCTCAAAATTTTAAATTCAAAATCTCCCCTAAGAAACAAAACTACGAAAGTAAAGTGTACTAATTTAGTTGAACACAAATGTTAAATTGTCCAGCCACACAATAGTGCAATTGCACCAAACAATCTTTAAAGCTGGTTGTAATTTTCATGCCATTTTAACTGTAAATCAGACTTGCCAACAAATGATTCTTCTATAGTTATACACTGCAGCTACACAATCCAGCTACATACTGCTGCAATTACTCCGAAATAGCTGCAGAACTGGTTGAATAATTGCATAATTAATAATTCTGATGATTTTCATATTAACAATACTCCTCTCTCTCTCTCTCTCTCTCTCTCTCTCTCTCTCTCTCTCTCTCTCTCTTTGTGCACGTGCTACAGGCAGTTCCATGGTAGGACTATATATCGCTTCCACTCATCTCCGCCTTCCGTTTTCTCTTTCATGTCCACACACGAGTGGATCTTTTAATCATCTAACATTCCTGATTTCAGTCTTCCTCTGCTTCTCTTTTCTTTCAAACTACCTTTTATGGCCTCCTTTAGTCAACAATTTCACCTTAGAATGTGCCCTATTTAATTCTTCTTCCTATTTCTTATAAAATTTATCAACTGCCTACCCACTCTCTTCAAGACTTCTTCATTTGTAACCTTCTTGCAAATCAAGAAGCCTTGGAGAGAGTGGATAGATTTATAGACAGTTGAAAAATGCTATATGAAATTGGAAGAAAGCGTATTGAATATTCAATATCACAATATATGATACGAGCTTGGAACAAGTAACGAGTTTCAATATCTAGGTCATACCATAAACGACGATGGAAATGCGAGACAGAAATTTGTTTTAGGATTGCACAAGCAAAACCGGCCTTCGACAATAGGAAATAACTCTTAACAAAAACTCTCAAGTAAACCGCAAAGATAAAGATAGTGAAACTTTGGTATGGATTACACCGTTTTAATGATGTGAAACATGGACAAAAGGAAGGAAGATGTCAGGAGATTGAAAATGTGGATATGGAGAAGAATTAGAAAGATTAGCTGGACCCAAAAAGTTTCAAAACATTACTTATATTAATTATAAAAATTACCAACATTTGAATAATTTAAATTAGAATTACAATAGTATGTATAGGCTAATTATTACTCACATTACTACTACTACCATCATTATGTAGCCAAAATTATCATTTATTACATCTTCGTCTGCTGGAATCTGTCCCAAGTTTTTGTCAGATTCTGGAATCTGTCACAAGGTTCAGCGTATTCTTCCATGAAGGATCGAGTGTAATGGAAGGACCCGTCTCCAGGGAATTCAAGGCCGGATCCAGCCAGGAAGTAGCTGGGGTGGCAGGAGAAAGACTGATCGGAGTAGGACGCGGTGGACGACATGTCCATCATATTCTGCCTCCACATTTTGCCTCCACTGCTTTTCTCACTCTTTTCTCTTAAGTGCCAGCAGCTTATCGCTTTGTTCCATCAAAACTTCATACTCCCCTTGATCTTCTCGTCAGATACACATACCGCGGACCCTGGAGTTAGATATGTGAGGTTGCCACTCTGACTCTCACCCAGAACTGACTTGATACAGTTAACAGCCGCCTGTGAGGCCGTCAAATTGTCATTGAAAGGGCAGATTGAACGCTCTTCTGAATCACGTACCACTGGCCTGGCTTCTTTCGAATTTCTAACCCTGACGCACCGAGCACATGTGTCATAGCAAAAGGAGGTGCCTGCACAAACGTTAGAATCGGAGTGACTCTCCCCATCTTAACTTTTGAGGAGTCATCGATGAACAGGGACATGCGACAAACTGGTTGACTAGGATAGAACCGGCAAATCCAGACTTTTCTTGTCGGACTCGGATTCCTTTAGGATTAGTTGATTGAACTGATGTTCTGAAGTCCGACTGGGAAAGTCCTCCACCTGGTCTGCTGTGGAAGCGAAAGTAAGAGCTGCGTTGACCACCACAGAAGCCTGGACGACGTAAGATATTTCAGTGTCCTTGACAAATCTTTTTTGAAATAATCTTCCTGGTAGAATTCAGTTTTCGTTACGCTTTTTTAATCTCCAGCGGCCCCATTTGAGGATTCCCTGGACTAGGCAGATGTTCTGCTGACAGGTGGGGTGTGTTTTGCACTATCTCTCGACTTGGGGACTCTTCCGTATCAACACCCTGAACTTCTAGATGAAGCCTCTTCCACAACTCTGCATCCTCCTCGTTCAGAGCTTTCCTCAGTCCCTCCATCACACTTGCGCTGTCCCTTATAACCTGCAGTCCTTCTGATCCAGACTCCTCGGAAGTGACGAGATCTGGAGTTGGTTTGTAGCTGGTTGGACGAACCGCCAGGAGCTATCGGACCCTGAATCGGATGGTCAGTCTTTGTAACAATGACTTCCGAGTTTATCACTACCTGCTTAGCCTCGAAAGGAAACCCGAAGGACATTTCGCCTGAATAGGAGTGGAACCATGCTGCGCCGAGATTCGTATATTCGCGAAGCAGGAGCGAAGGAAATTGGGGACTTCATGGGAAGTGGTGTAGAAGGCCTGGAAGGAGACTCATGGAGTGTGTTGGAGCTGCTCGACAGACAAACATAGTGAAATGAAATTTCTAAAGCTAAGACAAAGCTAAGATAAAGCTAAAATGTTTCCTCACTCGAAAACGATGTCAGTGACGGGCGAGCCGAGGATTTGAGGATTTGAACCCCGCACATACTGATCCGCGGTCGAGTATCTTACCGACATCGCCACTGGCTCTAGGCACTATTACAGAGAACACGTCACACATTTTCTGTAAATTCTGTCTTGATGTGCATTTCATTTCAAAGCGAGGCAAAAGACGTGCTATAATTTTGTTCTTATTTGACAAAGTTATTGCTCTTTTAATGTATGTGGTGATTGCAGGGAATCCACCAGTTATGTCATTTTACCTGCGCGCTAACATTGCAGTCAGTAGCTGATTCACATAGCATTCGTATTAGGCCTAATGATAGACCGAGCAAAAGTAGTAAAGTGCCTTATTGAAACTGATTCACATTCCAGGCAACTTTAATGGGAGTGATAAAATTAACTTTAAAATAAAATTGTTTTAAGAGATTCTATTTTAAGAGGTCTGACGGTTTTTATTTCTGAAATATAAAATAATAAAATAGGCCTAATAGAAATTGTTTCCTTTCTGATGTATTTTGATTGATTTTGAGTAAACTATAACTTGTAAAAGCCAATTTTAACCATACTTAGTCCAGTAAAGCTACTTTTGACTTTATTGCACTATGGTATATATTTCGACTGAATTATGACTTTAACATGCGCAAGGGGGCCGATCATAGAATATTTGATTCTATTTCTTCACGTATAAATAAGGTTATTGTTAACAACATATTCTATTTTGAGTTACTTGACTTGCTGTATAGTTTTAGGATCGCGAGTATCATCAGATGCGGATGACATTATGGACGAAGAGTCTGAGCTGGGTGACTTGGAGATGCTTAACAACAAAGAGGCCTCGTCGGAAATGATCAGCAGGGTCGTCATGGAAGATTTGGAGAACGATGAGCGGTCTGTAACGCAGTCGCTTTTAGCTCTTTGCATTAGCGTATCTTTATCATTTAACAGCGAGCATTTTGCAGAATTTAAGGTTGCATAATGTTCGCTTTATGGTTGAAAGAATTTTATTTTAAAGTAATTTTTGATTATGTCAAATTGTGTTCATTTTGTTATTTGAAGGCGCTAATTAAAATATCACGGAATGCATCGACACAAGCTGAAGCCAGTGACGATGTCGGTAAGATAATCGACCGCGAATCAGTATCTGCTGGGTTCAAATCCTGGGCTCGCCCGTCATTGACGTCGTTTTCGAGTAAGGAAACTGACGTTAACATTAGCTTTACCATCTTTACCTTTTGCACAATTTACACTTTTCCTTCAGTTCCTTTCGTGCTTGAATTCAATCATCACCTAGCAGATTATCTAGTCAAGGATGGCAATAGTCCTAGGGGCAAAATCATTGGATATTACCATTAAATTTATTAATGAAACAAACAATTATTCCTACTGCTTCAATTTTAACATCGAGAGTCATTACTTGCCATTGATATTAGGATGACATTATTCATAATGGCAGTATTCAGTATTTATACTATATTGTGTTTTTTATAACTGATATGAAAAACACAGATCAGTATATATACCCCACATTGCTTTTACAATGAAGTTTTAAGGAGTTGACCGATGGGGTTGAAATTTACAGTACCTGACCAGCAGCCATTGACTAGAGTAAAAAAAAGTTATTTGGATTGTATGCATCTTTCTTGTCCAAGCTGTCCTCTACTGTAACAAGCGCCCGGTCAATTATAAAAGTTACTTGTATACATCTTTGGAGCCTGCCAACTAGATGAAGACGATGAAGCCCCTACAGAGGCTGGAGAGCCTACGGGTGACAAGGTATCTGTGTCATTCCTCCGTTCAAGAACTGGTTCGTTGCAAGGTCTGTCTGTCAGAATTCTTCAGCAAATAATTCGTTGACCAAAACGTGTCTGGTTCACTCGAAGTCATATCCGACTCTGGCAGAAACGAATTCAAAAGCTGAGCCCCATTTAATTGTAACGGCCTCAATAGGTCCAATAGCTATTTGTTCCTTTCTGATATGTTTTGAAGTATTTTGGGCTAATTTAACAATATTTTGACTTGTAAAAGCAATTTTAACTATGGCTTATAAAAAAAACCATTTTGACTTTATTGCTCTATTGTACAAATTTCGAATGAATTTTGACTTTAACATGCAAAGGTTGAGAGTCTTAGAGCATTTTTTGTATTTCTTCAAGTTTACGATCATCGACATCAACATAATCCATTTCATAATTGACTTTTAGCTGCTCTATTAATGATTCTAATTCAATAAACATGCAAGTTTATTTCAATTGATATCTTGTCATAAAACTTATATTTTTGTAGAGAGAAAAGGCTACCACGGTTTGGAAGAGCTTTGGTTGAGTACGATGAGGACAATCGTGATAAGAGATTACCTCGCATGGGCAAGCGTTTGCCCAGGTTTGGTAAGAGACTGCCTCGCTTCGGGAGGAGTGTGGAACTAGAAGAGGAAGACAGAGAAAAAAGACTGCCAAGAATGGGAAAGAGATTGATTGAGAGGTAAGAATGAAATTATAATGAGTAACTAAGTAGCAATTGCAATATCAATCATCTTCTCTTCTTAGTGCACGTCTCACCGCTTCAACCATCGTTTAGATATCACCTGAGTGTTGACTGTGCTATGAGTTGCTAATTAAACAGAGTTTGGATAAGATTCTTTAATCATCTGTGTTCGGCCGACTGGTAGGTTCTATTCTGCCGATATATTTATGTTTGTGATGTGAAATATTGCGACTGAGCACGTCCTGAGCTATACACATGAACCCATGCTCATGTGGAATGGATTGCGAATTGAATGACCTGAGCTTTGAACCCCGTCCTCTTGCATCCGAGGCGAACCTCTGAGGCGAAGCATCTAACGGCTTTTTTGGACCTTCACTTTGCTAGACGGCTTGATTTTGTCTCAAAAGTGCTCGATGTTGTCATTTATGACTGTACCACTCTAAACAACTCTAAGTGTTATTATTATTATTATAACAAGAACTTCTAACAAAAAGTCTGAAGAAAGACACAAAGATAAAGATAGTGAAAACTTTGGTTTGGACCACGCTATTGCATGGATGTGAAATATGGACCTTAAGGAAGGAAGATATTAGCTAACAGGAGGCACTGGAAATGTGTATTTGAAGAAGAATGGGGAGGAATAGCTGGAATCAAAAGGTTACAAATGAGGAAATTCTGGAGAGAGCTTTCACACTGATCATATCTATTCCTAAATTGATTGACACATTCGCCTCAACAACCTCATCCGGTAGCCCGTTCCGAACACTAACAACTCTCTGACTGAAAATTCTATTATTTGCGAATTGAAACCAACTGCTATAATTGACTATAATTTACTTTTACTTAAATTTACTATTATTTCTATTAGAGCAAAGTGTATATTTGTTATTTGCTGTTACAGCGATACGGAGATGGAAGAGAATAAAGAAAAAAGGCTTCCACGCTTCGGACGCGCAGCACCCTTTCCACGCCTAGGGAGAGCGAGTCCGTTTCCCAGATTAGGACGCGCATCTCCATTCCCGCGCCTAGGTCGCTCGTACGGACTGAGTGAGAGAGCCGCGCCCTTTCCTCGACTCGGTCGACCCTCGACCAGCGAGAACTCTGACGCTCTGAGGATAGAACAGCGAGCTTCTCCGTTCCCTCGTCTCGGCTAGATCAGTGTCCGTGTCCAGAACTAAAATTATAATAAATTCTCGAAATATCAAGTTACAATGTAAGACTCTAAATTTCATACCGCGTTCCACTAATGAGAAGGAAGCAAAATGTATTTAAAATAAAAATGTGGTAAAAAGGTATTAGAATACTGACCCTATACGTTAGTGAGGTATTTTTTAATATCGCACCGGATAACTGAAATAGATGAACTTTCTTTCTAGTTGCACACTATAGTTGTGCATTATGGCAATGAAATTGCTACAATGTCAATGTAAAAGCTATAATTTAGGTCATATTTTAATCATTAATTTTACTATAGTGTGTACCTGTTTATACTTCAGTTTCAAAACACTGCAGTATATATTACAATATTTACTATACTATATTTATAGTAAACTATTGTATATTATACTACTATAGCATTTGTAGCTGAACAAATATAGCATAACGGTTTTAATTATGGCCCATAGCTAGGGTGAATAATTCTTCGTACAGAATATTGCATATATTATATTTCATTAACTGGATTAACGCATACGCCATACAAATAAAATGCTTCGTTTTTGTAGTTTAATAAAACTATGGGAAACAGTCTTTCAACCTTAATGAACTACCAAAGCAGATACTCAGGAAAATGTGCGGGGTGTTAACACATCGCGAAAAGTGACGTATTAGCTTTGAGGTGGTCCTTGAAGTTTTACAGCCTCTATAATCGATGCAAATTATTTGTAAAGAATCAAGAAAGTATAGAGACTATCACAATTCGCTAAAGTTTCTAAATGTCAACAATTTCATTTTTATAATAGATTTTAAACTCAAGAAAATCAGCAGAATCTGATTAGCCTACATTACGTTTTCAATAACATTGTCCAACGCTACCCTATGCCTAAAATGAAAATTAGAGATTGAGTTTAGTATATTAGTATACATCAGTATAATTAATGATGTAACTGGTAAGTCCGATGATTACAAAAATGCATTATGCGATTTCATAAGAGAAAGTAGCCTACACGCCTAAAGGTTAAAAAGTTCAAATCCACATTGTACTTTGCAGCTTTTGCAAATGCAAGTTAAATGCAAGTTAGGACAAATAAAAGATAATTTATAAATAGTCACATTATTTTAACTGTTGCTCATGCTTAAAGCTTAACGCCACTCTGAAAGTGCTCTATATTGTATTCTGAGCATCTACAGAGTGGTGAAAAAAGTAGTACAAAATAATTTTAATTTTATATAAAGTAAAGCTGGTAAAGCTAAGGTTAACGTCAGTTTCCTCGCTCGAATGCGATGTCAGTGACGGGCCAGTGGCGTAGTCGGTAAGATACTCGACCGCGGGGTAAGATACTCCGTACCTGTTTATACTCATAGGAGCAGTGCAGCTCATGCATTAGTAGTTTTACTTCAGAGGAATAGCATTATATATATATATATATATATATATATTGTGGGGGGGGACTCTGGGCTGGATTCTAACTACTCTTCAGGCTATATGGACAAGGGGTTGAAGGTTGGGGTGGGGCTGAGCACCGAAGCTAGTGAGGATTATCCCACCCCGTCCCCAGTATCTCGTACCTGCATGGTAGGCTATCTACTTACAGTACTGTAGTGCGTATTTTAGCACTTCAAATAGCGCGTGTTACTGGAAAAATTAGAATAGCACTAACCGAAATTTTGGAACGAGAGGTCATTAATAGGTTTTTCATAATGGTGTTCTGTAAAACTTTATATCAATCAGGTCTACAATTGAGAGTTAAGGAATCAATTCACCCCGCCTCAGTTGAAAGTCACGATAACTTTCTAACAATAGTTTTAAAAATCGTCATTTGCGAATATCAATACGAGGAGTTTCTTAATTTCGAGTCTGGTTATCTTTGTATTATTTAAGCATTTGTTGTAGAAGTTAGCGGGAACAACACGGGGCGCCGAAGCAATCACATTGAGAATGTCAGCTATTGCACTGTGCTATTCGATTGCTGAATACGGCTGTCCATCATGGGAACGTTCACTCCATACAAAATTCATCGATACACACCTTAAGGACTCCATGCGCATAATCTCTGGAACAATCAAGTCAACTCCAACGCCATGGCTCTCGGTTCTGTGTAGCATATCCGCCTCATATTTGCAGTAGAGATATCGTTCAAACAAATGCAGATAGTCCGTGGGAATCAAGCCCTTCCTCTATCACGAGATTAGTCAAATCCTCCATCGAAACGGCTCAAATCTCGGTATGCTGTTTGGGAGATGCAGCATCGGCGTGACCCGTTGGGGTCCATGTGGAGGCTGGAGTGGTCAGGTGCTTCACCTTCCTCCGCTAACCCAACTTAAGAACGACGTTCTAGATAACCGGGGGGTATAATTATACTCCCAAGCTACTATCCAAACTTCGGCAGTTGACAGCTTGTATAACGCTATAGATTCATATTCAATTAAAATCTTTGAGTGCTAGTATGTTGTAGTGTGCAGAATAAATCTAGCAATTAGCGTGTCTATTGTTAATTGGCTTGCAAGGGGAAACTTCAAAGTGGAATCCTAATAGGTTTGGCTTGTAGGCCTTCCTCCGTTCTTCCTTACTGAAGCTGTTGAGGTTATAGAGTAATTATTTAGCCAGGAATGTTTTTAGAAGGTAGTGAATAATATCTTCAATCTTCGTTTCAAAGAATATCTACGATTTATTTGCTTCGACGATAAGGAAACCAGAGTAGAAAGGAGAGCAACCGACAAACTGGCAGCTATAATTGATGTTGTCAACAAATTAGCTGTAGGCTATATTGTAAGGAATGTTACAAACTATCTGATCATGTGAATGTAGACGAAATCCTATCATCCTACAGAGGAAAGGTTTCCATGGTCTGATGACAATTGTATTGTAGGTACCAAAGAAAACCAAGTCGGTCGTACTCTTATCAACAATGCATCATGATGGCAAAATCTCTCAGGAAGATCACAAGAAGCCAGACAGCATCCTCAACTATAACAGTTCGAAGGGCTCTGTCGATAGTCTTGATACGATGTGTCGCTAATATTCAACAGAGAGAGATACCCTCCGCTGGCCTCTATCACTTTTCTTCTCGTTGAATTATGAAATATGTGATGAAACACATAATTCATCAGTGGTGTGGCTTTCCTTTCACCCTTGGCAAAGCCGTCCCAATGATCGACGCGGGTTGTTCATACTGGAGATGGGCAAGGATCTGTGTATGCCCCTCGTGAGTTCTAGGCAGAATAACCCGGCGATATGCTATAAATCGCAAGTGAAGAGAGCCCTGGAATATGTCAACATGCCTCCTCATAAGCGTCCAGCTCTCGGGCATCAGACACATCGCAGTCGTGGATGCTGTGCGAGAGGCATAAGGATGTTCACATCCTTATGCCTCTCGCACAGCATCCTTATGCTCTACATCAAATGTAAAAAGTGGGAGATATTTGTCTGTGGAACTCATGGAGACAGAAAGACTATTTATACTTGCAAAGTAGAGTCTAATAGCGATGATGTGTAAAAACTTATTTCCAAAAGCGAATTAAAATGTTGCATATTTGAAAAAAAATCTGCTGAAACTGCCACTTTGACTACTTGCAGTAGCATAGTGTGTGACAATATTTATGATTTTTCTTCTGATTTATGTAGGTTATACCTGTGCTTGGGAATGGAATTGGTTTTTTTGGGAATTGGGATCACCACTGACCAATTCCCAAAAAAGCCAATGCTGTGGAGTGTTCGGATTACAGAACAATCAGCTTAATACCTCATGCATCGAATATCTTATTAAAGATAGTAAATAATCGCATTCAGTCGAAAGCAGCGATGATACTGAGCAAGACTCCATTTAGTTTTAGGAAAGGATGTGGCACAAGAGAAGCAATAGGGGTAATGCGGGTTCTTTGCGAAAGAAGCTTAGAATATGGAAATGACGTTTTTGAATGCTTTGTAGACTTCGAGAAGGCCTTTGACAGGATTGATTGGATAACGATGATGAATATCTTAAAAAGAATAGGAATTGACTGGAGAGATAGAAGACTAATTTTGAGCTTGTTCATGAATCAAAGAGCAGTAATCAATATCCAACAAGAATACTCAGAAGAAGGTGAAATAGGACGTGGAGTAAGACAAGGTTGTAGCATTTCGTCGCTGCTGTTTAACATTTACGCTGAGGCAATGATGGATGAAGCCATGGAAGACTTGGAAGAAGGAATAAAAGTAGGAGGGAATTTGTTACAAGATGTGCGATTTGCAGATGACCAAGTAATGGTAGCAGGCAGCGAGATTGGATTGCAGAATATAATGGATAGACTGAATGATACGGCTTTGAGATATGGCATGAAGATTAATATGAAAAAGACCAAGGTTATGAGAGGGTCCAATAATAAAGGTGAAGTTAATATTACAATAAATGGTGCGAAATTGGAACAGGTAAGGAGTTTCAAATATCTAGGTCATACTATAACCGATGACGGAAAATGTGAGACGGAAATATGCAGTAGGATTACACAAGCAAAAGCGGCCTTTGGTAGTAGAAAAGAACTATTAACAAAAAGTCTAAAGAAAGACAAAAAGATAAAGATAGTGAAAACTTTGGTTTGGACCACGCTATTGTATGGATGTGAAACATGGACCTCAAGGAAGGAAGATATTAGGAAACTGAAGGCATTGGAAATGTGGATTTGGAGAAGAATGGAGAGGATTAGCTCGATCCAAAAGGTTACAAATGAGGAAGTCCTGGAGAGAGTTGGCACAGATAGACAGTTGATAAATGTATTAAGAAACAGGAAGAAGAGATGTATAGGACACATTCTAAGGGTGGAAGGTCTATTAAAAGAGGTCATAGAAGGTAGAATGGAAGGAAAAAGAGGCAGGGGCAGGCCGAGATTAGGTATGTTAGATGATTTAAAGACCCACTCATATGTGGAAATGAAGAGGAAGGCGGAAGACAGAGAAGAGTGCAGGCGTTATGTACCATGGACCTGCCAATAGGCAGTGCATTAAGAGAGACCTGTGCTTGAAAATTCATTACAAATTTTGCTTGTAAGTTAAATGCATGTTGCAATAATTTCAAAAATTCTACTATGAGGTAAAAATACCCCCTGGTTAGCGGATAAAGGTTAAGAAAGAAACCACCATCTAATTTAGGATACTTCTCTAGCCCTTTCAGGAATGAATCTCCGTAGAGGAAGTTGGTGTCAACTTAGTCGTTTCGGTAAAGGCCACAGTAGATGCGGCGAAAGTGAGTTTCGCTGAGCATTCGTGATTCACCACTTAGTGACTGAAGCAAGTCTTAAACCATGAAATATTTCGTTCAGGAGTGTTCTCTAACCTGCCTGCCGGGTGGTCTGTCCACGTTAAACTGTCTTACAAGTGAAGCAGCTGCCTGGATTAACGCATACGCTAAATAAATAAATGCATTTAAGTATTTGCTGTGTCTTTGCTTTTAGGTCTGTAGGATTCGTCAATATCATCGATATGCATTGGATATAAATAACATAGGCCATCTGAAATGGCACTGATTGTATTCCGATATTCATGTCGTCATTAACATTATTTTTTATTTAGCGTATGCGTTAATCCAGATTGTTGCTTCACTTGTAAGGCAACTTAGCGCAGACAGTCGGCAGGCAGGTTAGAGGGCACTCCTCAACGATATGTTTCATGTTTTGAGATTGGCCGCAGTCACAAAGCGGCGAATCACAAATACCCCTGCGAAACTCACTTTCTCTGCATCTACCATGACCCGTACGGAAACGATTTAAATGGCACCAACTTCCGCTGCAGAGATTCATTCCTGGTAGCGCTTGAGACGGATCCTGAACCAGATGATGGTTTCTGACATCAGTGACTCATTACTCTAATCTCCACTGGGACAAAGACGCCAATGGATCACATTGTTGCAGCATCTCCCAAACAGGGTATCGAGATTTGAGTCTCTTCGGAGGAGGATTAGCCAAGTCCAGTTATAATGGGAGGGCATAATTTTCACGGACTCTCCGCAATTGCTTGTGTGTTATCTTGTTATCTTGTGTGTGTCACTAACATCACAACTAATAAATAGCACATGCAGATCTGAGAGAGTGCATGAGCTCCATGACGTCAAACTGTTTGCTTTTGATTGATTGCCGGAAAATACATTTTAATCACATCATCACCATTTTCGCTCGCTCAGTAAAGGTTTGAAAAGACCATATTAAAATACAATAAGACAAAGAATTAATTAATGGGCAATCTTCCAGTAGAAATATACAAATATTTTACATAGTACTCCTAATAAAAGAAATTAGCTTGTGTAACTAAACCTCGACAAACAAACTAACTCTCGAGTTACGCACTATAGGCTTGAAATATTGTGTTAAAATTCGGCCCACGTAGACACACGAAAACTTCTGTAGTTTTTCATAGAGGGCCTACTTAGGAAAATTAACGAACTAATTCGGAAAACTAACGAACTACTTAGGAAAATTAACGAACTAATTAGGAAAACCAACGAACTACTTAGGAAAATTAACGAACAGCTAAATGTCTTCATTGTCCTTATCTGAAATGCACTTGAATTTGATAATTAATTATATTAACAGGCCCTATATGATATATGTGATGTAACTAGACCACAGGCCCCGTAATGTGTTTTCCGTGTGTAGGCCTACATCAAATTTAAATTTAAGTCAAAGTTCAGTCATGACGCATGACATTCTATATCAGCTATATCGTAATTTACATACTACGACTCGGCCTAAATATTATTTTTTAAGACTCAGTAACCTAGAAGAGTATTTGAGACTTGTAGCACCCAAAAAACTGCGTCAGTCATTTTTGCAATTCTAATGATTCAACATTTGCCACCACAAAAGCCCAGTTCTCTATTTGGGAACTCAACTTATCGGAAGCAATTTTGAGCCTTTTAGACGTTTAGAAATCTTTGCATCTGTTAATTTTTAAATTAAGAGAGTTTGAAATATTTAACATTCATGTGATAACAAACTCAGATTTCGAATGGTTCATTTTTAACAACGGATTCAAATAGCAATTAAAGCTAACCTTGCTACAGGATTAAACGACAGCGCAAGCAAATAGAGAGAGAGAGAGAGAGAGAGAGAGAGAGAGAGAGAGAGAGAGAGAGAGAGAGAGAGAGAGCGAGAGAAACACAACACATAGATTGATGCTGAAAAATTGTTCCTTTATTAGGAAAACAAAAACTAGAAAGTAATAGAAATTATGTAACTTAAAATAACACAGTTAACGTACACAACATCCAGCGTGCCCTAGAGTTCTACAGAGCTATCAGAGTAACTTATATTTCTGTATCAGCGACGATCCGGTCGAGTTTCAAACATAGGGCAACTTGTTTATCAAATAAAATATCAAACGTCTAATCAATTAACTAGGGCATCCAATAAGTAGGACCCTATCACTGATTTAAAATACAATAACGATTTCACAGTAATTCAGTCAGAACATTCTAACTCAATAATAAAAAACCGTTACAATATATTATAATACATTTTTCTTTAAAAAAATTATTCTAACTCAAATTTTGCTACCACTCTCGGTAAAGAATAATAACAAAAACAATTTGACATCTAATAGTTTAACAAACAAAGTCAAATTATTTACACTGGGCATCTTGCTTACGAAATAAAATAGCAAACGTCCAATCAATTAACTAGGCCATCCAACAAGAATTATAGCTTTCCGTCGTTGAGTCAAAACACTATTGTCGTCGCGTAGCTTTAGCCATTGAAAGTACAATACTTGCTACGTTATTATTAATTTGTCTGTCATGTGCTGGTTATATTTTGCAATCAATATATGTAATCCTATATATCTACATACTTATATATATATATATATATTTATGTATACGTTTATACCCTTAGCAAAATATACTAAAGTTTACTATGCAAAAACTACAGTATACCACAGTTATTAAAATAAACTATCGTCATGGACCTGCCCATTTTGGTAGAGCACTAAGAGAGAGAGAGAGAGAGAGATTTTTGTATTTTAAAGCACACTATAGTGTTTATTTTAAAGTATAATAATAATAATAATAATAATAAAGGTTTAACGTCCGTTTCCTCATCCAGGGATGATGTCAGGGACGTCCCCAACAGCACACATCACTACAGATCAATTCACCCAGACCAATCTGCAAAAGAAATGTGCTGAGGAGAAGTAAGGTCCTAAACGAAAGCCAGTCCGGAGATCAAAAAATGGTCAGGGTTGATTGATTATGTCTACGGTGGGAAAAGGTATTTTTAAGCTTGCTAGAGAATGTTGAAAGAGAAGAACAAGAGCGAAGATTAGCAGGTAAAGAGTGCCAGATTGTGGGTGCTGCGTAAGAAAAAGAACGTCTGCCCAATGATGTGAGAATATTTGGAACAGAGAGAAGATTGGCATCGGTGGAACGAAGTGAACATGAGGGACGATAGGGAAGAAGAATTTCAGATAAGTAAGAAGGCTTGCCAAATCGCAGAGTTTTGAAAGTTAATAGAGCTATTTTATATTTTATGCGTTGATTAACAGGGAGCCAGTGAAGTCTGCGAAGTAAAGAAAGAGAGCAAAATTGAAGTCGAGAGGACTTGCAAACAACACGTGCAAGAGAATTTTGGACGTGCTGCAAACGATTGAGAGAAGAAGTAGGCAACCCATGTAATAATGAATTACAGTAGTCGAGCTTTGAATGAACTATAGAATTAGCAAGGATAGTGGCTGAATTTCTAGTAAGGGATGGACGTATTTGCCTAATCCGAAAGAAAGAAGCGCGACAAACAGAAGAGATATGGGATTTAAAGTCAAGGTTTTCATCAAATATGACTCCAAGGCTTTTGGCGGATCGAGAAGGTGAAAGAGCAAGATTTGAAAATTAACAGAATTATTAGTAATTTTATTTCTTTGCAAAGGAGTGCCAATTAAAAGGTATTCAGTTTTGGAGGGATTAACAGCAAGACGGTATATAATAGTATATTATGGTATATAATAGTGATATTATTGTATACTATAGTATAACTATATAATACTATAGCATAAGAAAGCATACTATAGTGTTTATTATTGAGCATTATTGTGTAATATACTAAACTATAGTGAATTGTATTATACTATAGCTATTCTATAATATACTATAGTATACTATACGAAAGCATGCTACAGTGTTTACTATAACGCACAACGAAGTAGTAAACTGTAGTGATGTCACCTCTATGAGTGATGTACATTATACATTACTTTGTAATATACTATAGAATGCTATAAAATACTGTAGTACGAGAAAGCATGCGATGGCTTTCACTATAAATTTAATATAGAATATACATGTAGCAGGCCTAATTATAGAAACCTGTAGGCCTACTATTACTATAGTTAATTCCTAATGTATTATAGAATACCACAGTATACTAAAGTGTTGAAAAACATACTGTTTTGTGTTAGACTATAGTGTATTATAGTAAACTACAGTACGTGCTATTAGAGTATACTCTAGTAACACTGTAGTATATACTCTAGTATTTTGTAGTAGTGAAATTAATTATATATTTATTACATATTATTTATTAATTATCTACAATAGTATTTTGTAGTATTGGAATGTACTGTAGTGTTAGAATATCATGCTGTGAGTTTATTATAAAGTACTATACTAAACTATACTGACATTAAAATACATTGAAATAAACCAAGATAACAGTATCTACACCATTAGCCTATATTTTGATCTAAAGTAGTTTCTGAAAAACATAATTTGTAGTGTTTATTATAAAGTACTGCAGGGTATTATAGTAAACTAAAATTATATTACATTATACTACAGTTTTAATACTCTTTAGTATACTATAATATTATGCATTCCTCATTCATTATACATACTGAACAATATGGTTATTGTTCAGTATGTTTATATTGATCATTAATCAATTAATTCTAACAAAAGGTGGGACTACAGTTTATAAGAACAATTTTGCTATAGTGATAGATTTCGCTATACCCTAGTGGCATTGCATTGTACTTCAGATACTCTTGATTCTTTGATGCAAAGGCTAGTGTTTTACATCATATTATAGTCTTAGATTAATATATTACAGTATTTATTATAAAATATGTGTAATCTATTATTGTAAACTGCATTGCATGCTGCAACTAATTATACATACTGATTAGTGGTTATTGCCGCTCTGTAGTGTGTGCTAGAGTATAATATAGTAATTATATGAATTAATTATAAAATTAAAATGGTGTTCATGAAGCTCTTTTGTCTTTCAGAGCGCTCCATGCCAGTGAGTGTCATATGGAACGGGAAAAGACGATATTTAAGCTAAGAATAAATGTTTAATTATGAGAAATTATCGTGATACTACAATACCGTACTATGATAGTATAGGATCGTAAGATGATAGTACAAGATAATACGATGACGTACTATGACAACGTCAATATGCTAATACATGATAACATGATAACGATAGTACATGATAACGTAATATGATAGCAACAATATGACATAACATTCACATATTAAGCTCTGAACAATGGTCAAATGCCTACAAGAGATTCCTGCTTGATCCCAAATTTGGGGATTTGCTATAATGCAACACTACAGTGTACCATAGACTTGTAAAACTATCGTAAACTTTAGTATATTACAGATTTGCTATAGTTTACTTTAGTTCCAAAACACTGCAGTGCATACTACAGTATTTACTTAAGTAAATTTTTCTAAGGGTATGTATACAGCGTGTAAATACGATAAATATAAATATATAGTTGGCAACACAACCTTAGACAAAAAACAAATAAATAACTTTGAGTTAAAGTTTGGCAATTGTAGCAATTTCACTACAACGTCGAACAATGGAATGATAGTAGTAAAAACAATACTTAACAATGTAATGACCGCAACTAGCAAAATTGTTAGTACGACAGTTAATTCTGCATTGTGACTTGACTAGATAGGCAAACTAAGAAAATTAAATTTCAAGCTGCATTCGGTAATCTTAACACACAAACGCTAAATTAGTGTTCTTCCTTGCTTATTAATATCATTATCACCTAATGCTATCAGCATGTATTGGTATCGACTATCCACATAACCTAACCAAAACAGATTTACACCTTAAAGAGATTTAAGATCAGCTTAGAAGACGACATGACTAATAGAAATTAACTATCATAAAAACTTATTACTATGACCAAAATACATTGCGTTTGAAATAGCTAAATATGTATAGAATTGTATATTTATTTAATTGTCTATGTTCATTTAATTGTCTATGTGATAGAACTCAAATTAAAAATGTATTACAAAATATGAAGTACCAATCAATCAAGTTTGATGTTTATTTTTTCAATAAAACAGTTAGGCATAAGTATAGTTGTAAAGCTATAAGAAATAATCAGGAACTGCAAACATTACATGCTATTTTGATAATTTCTGACTTCCCCATAGCTCTCAATTCATGTAAAACCAGTGCAAAACAAGGTTACATAAAATGAGTACCATTTGCATGATAGCAGAAGCGTCATGTTAACGTATAAACAGCCGTTAACACACTTGAATCCTTTGTTTAGAAATGTTAACGGTACAGCTTTTCTAGTTTTATAGCAGCAAATCAGTACAAAACTTTCAATTTTATAGACAAGTATAAAACTTCTATTTCATATTTAAAAGTACAAACTTACAAAGACGTTTAAACTTTAATTTAGCAGCTCAATTTTTACAACTCCAGCGCTTATAGTTGCATGTCACTCTTATTTTCTACAGATATTCGAAATTATTTGGCAGTTATTGTGATAACTTAATAATCCCATTAATATCCATTAAGTAATCGCTTCCATAGAAGAGTGATAGTAATTTAAGATCAAACACAGTAGGATTTCATACTAACCACAGCATAAGAAACAGTAAGAAAGCAATACTTTTAACAATGATTATGCTTCCATCTAAAAAAAGCCATGACTTTGTAACTTCAGTAAAAGAACTAAAGCCTAGTTTAACGCCAGTTTTCTGCCTAAAATACATATTAATGACGTGATAAGCACAGAGTTTCAATCTTACATCTACAGATTATACTTTTCTTTTTGCAATGTTACCTTTCCAACTTTATTTCTGAATTAGTTCATATTTAGGAACCATCTCATCAAAAAACATCGTCAACATAAAATGTTACATTAACCCCAATATCTTAGCAATTAGCTTACATAGATTTGCTTGGGGGGCGAGGGGCTCTAATCCGGTTCCATCCAAGGAAATGATCCTACTCAGGAGATTTTATAAAATAATTTATAATTTTCTAAATTTCCGAGCAGCTTTCTAAAAACTAAAATGTATCTACGTCTATACTACAAATTTATGGTCTTCTTAGTGGCTGGAGCCAGTGGCGATGTCGGTAAGATACGCGACCGCTGATCAGTATGTGCAGGTTTCAAATCCTGGGCTCGCCCGTCACTGACATTGCTTTCGAGTGAAGAAACTGACGTTAACATTAGCTTTTTACAATTTGTAAGTTACGGTTCAAATAGTTGGGACATCAGAAATAGCTCTTTAGAACACTGTATTCTGCGAAAAGAGTTGTTGTTCAAATAGTTGGGACTTCAGCTCTTTAGAACACTGTATTTCTCTTCAACACATGCCTTTTCAGATCGTTTGGGGTGAATCGATTTGTGGTGACATGTGATGAGAGGACGTCCCAGACATCATCCGTGTATGAGGAAGCGGACGATAAACCTTTACTACTATTATTATTATTAAAAGATTAACATCTGCAGTAAAAATAAAAACAACACTATAACTTAATATCAAATAAATCAACAACAACACATAATGATATCACTAGCCCTGTACCAATCAACTCAGACTGATGAGAAACAACAGGAGTCTAGAGTGTCTTTCAGTTAGATTCTTCCTCGAGGTACTTCATAATTAGCTGCTTCCACTCCTCGTCACTCAGCTGCGGACCATAATCACCGCCGTCATCACCATTCACTTCATTGTTCGAATTCTACAACATCAACAACCATTCCATATAACAACCATAATGAACAAGAAACAGTGAACCACACAATGGTGGACTAGGCCACAGTGAACCAGACAATAGTGGACTAGGACACAGTGAACCAGACAATAGTGTAATAGGACACAGTGAATCAGACAATAGTAGACTAGGACACAGTGAACCAGACAATAGAGGACTAGGCCACAGTGAACCAGACAATAGTGGAATAGGACACAGTGAATCAGACATCTTGCTCTTAAGCCATACTAGCATACCATCAAACAATAAATAAATAGTGAACTCACTGCGAAGAGTATTCCCAAAAATTTTAATATGAATACTTCAACAAAAGAGATATTGAAGGTTTTGGTTTCTAGTTGCTTCTTCAGTTTAAGTTAATGACACTGACACACATACAAGTATATTGTAGCTGGTTAATACTTAGATATTCAATTCTTGATTAATTATCGAAGAAGAGCTTACCAAGAGATTAGAATGAGCCCGGTGGAGTGTGAAGTCGACGATCTGGGCCAGAGAACCCGGGCCTTGGTTACTGACAGTGACTTTCTTACTGACACACGAGTAGTCAGGCAGTGCACAGGCTGTCAGCTCATACTCACCGTCAACGAGCAGTCTCCAGTAGTCACCGTCGTGCACTATACATATATACCATGTGAATTAGTTTTAGAACAATTGTTTCTTCTTTTTTTTAAAACACGACTGTTTTTGTTTTTAACTTCAACTAGACGTGCATTGATACGCTGCTCAATTGGTCTCCCTCTTACTGCACTGCCTACTGGCAGGTCCATGATATATAACGCCTCCACTCTTCTCTGTCATCCGCCTTCCTCTTCATTTCCACATATGAGTGGGTCTTTAAATCATCTAACATACCTAATCTCGGCCTGCCCCTGCCTCTTTTTCCTTCCATTCTACCTTCTATGACCTCTATTAATAGACCTTCCCCCCTTAGAATGTGTCCTATCCAACTGTTTTTCCTATTTCTTAATACATTTATCAACTGTCTATCCGTACCAACTGTCTTCAGAACTTCCTCATTTGTAACCTTTTGAGTCCACTTATCTACAGCTCAATTGGTATGTATAGTACAAAAAAGTCCATTGGCTGACTGATGTCTGGAGTTCACACATTTGCTCAAGCACTTAGCTTCACATACTTTGCATGACTCATTTTGTGTTAGTCCAACACATTTTCTTCCTCCCTCCCCCGAGGCCCCCTAACATTTGAGTCACTGGCAAATGCCCAATTTGCCCAATTGCAAACCCAGTCCTGTATTTTTAAGAGTACGTATTTCTACACAATTGTGTGAGACACTGTTATAAATATATCACAAATATGTCAAATTTTTACATCCAAACATATAAATATATGTGCCAGCATTTTTACCAGTTGCAAGGCAAAGTGTAGAATATGCTTGCCTGACATGCATCATTGGTTTATGCACGGTCATTGTTTATATGACCATTGGTTTGAGTCCCGGCCGCACTGACCTGAAAGTATTACCGTGGTACTAAATAAGCAAAGTTTTATAGGCTTTTTTACATAACGCACATGTTAATACAATGGCCCAATATGGTGCCGAGCAGGCCATAACGAAACAAAATCAAAAGCACAAGAATATTTAAACATCAGTCATGTCTTGTGGTCAACATACTTTAACAGAAATATTGCATATACCAAATTGGAAAGGGCTTTCAAACCTAGATGATGAAAACGAAATTACAATCTAAAACATCTAAGCAAATACATGCAAGCGGAAATGAAGTGACGGAACTGCAAATAAGCTTTGAGTTTACCTGAAGTGATTTCATGATTGATATCTTTGCCACTAGTAAGGTTCTTTACGTGAATGACAGCGTTAGAGATAGGCTCACCACCAGAAGTCATTACCCTACCCTTAACACCCATGTGACTCTATCAACATATAGACAAATAAAATTAAAGATTGCTTCTTCAGCATTCACGTGATTAATTACTTATATGCAGAAACACACATACACATATATGCAGTTGAATACATCAATCCACAGACATTAATCAAATGCACTGTTGTAGTCTCAAATACTTCCAATGTCAACTTTTCAAATTCAGAAAGGGTTAATGCATTAATCTATTAAGAATTAGATAAGAAGCAGTAAGACATTTCTGCATAATAACTCAAATATTGGATTATGTTGTTGATGTAGGCCTGAATTAATTACTATCGTACAACTGCGTTAACTTGATGAATGGCACTTACATAACTACAATATTTGTGTATATTTGAATTCAATAAATAAGGCTATTGAAAACCGCGATTGTCATTTAATTGACCAAAGTTTTGAGTTAATGGACACTCTCACAGAACGTGTGAGACAAAGTGCATACTCAATCGAACTTATGTTTAAGGCTGAGGGCCTTAAACATAAGTCTAAATAAGAAAAACATAAATATTATGAAAACAAACGTTCACCATCTACTTTGCTTTGCTGGAAGATTCAGCTTGGTCTACTCATCCTTCTAGTAAATTAAGGTTATTATCGTGATACATTAGTATTTCTACCGAAGATAAAAATGATGCCCTTGCTCTTTTGAGAATGAATTTGTACTGAAGCTTGAGAGAAATTAGATGTACCCATTGTCATCTTGTACTTTATCCCAATTACGGCTTAATAATCTAAAGCATTAGTTTTATCTTTTCTAGTGTAGTAATGCACGAGAAACATTCATTGAAGTAATCAGAGCTGGACAAAATCATTTTGAAGTGATCTTAAAAGTAAATCATTGCCCTCACCTCTAAATTAAAAATTAATACAATTATTTAAACTCAAAAATTAAAACCATTGGGTCAAAAGTCAAAATCAGTTTCACTTTAAAAAAATCAGTAATAAATATACAGAAATTTCAATAGCAGTTGTTTTAATCTGAAAGCAATTATTTTATCTATAATTTCAATTTTGCCTTAGGTAGATATGCAATATACATGCGTCTCCTTTCTCTCACAATGCAGTTCCCATGGGCAGCTCCATGAAAATAACTAGATTTGTACCACACCATCAAGGAAATGTGTACAACAAATGTTATAAGCAGGTTTACATTGACTTCTCATCCCGAATGTACCATCAGCGATGGTTCTAGTTCACAGTCGAAATCTCCCCATCTGAAACGGCTTTATATGAAGCGGCTTTATAAACTACACTCTACAAAGCATCAACTAATAATACATGTACATTATTCGAGGCGGTAGCTGTCACCTATAGCAAATAAAATAAATAAATAATATTTTCTTTTTAAAATATATACAGTTGAATACAAATATATATAAATGCCAAATGCATTAAGATAAAGGAAGAACTGAATAGGACATATTCTAAGGGAGGATGGTTTACTAAAAGAGGCAATAGAAGGCATAACGGAACGGAATGAAAAAGAAGCAGAGGCAGATCAAGATTAGGAATGTTATATGATTTAAAGATCCACTCATACATCATCATATAGAATGGAAAAAATCGGAAGACACAAAAGAGTGGAGGCGATATAAGCTGGACCTGCCAGCAGGCACTATGGGATAGAAAGACAGAGAGAGAGAGAGAGAGAGATAGAGAGAATGAGAGAGAATGAGAGTGAGAGATAGAGATTGATATGATATTTATGTTTAAATATAATACAATCAGAAAATCTATTTACCATCCAGATAAAGTTAATGAGTGCCTGCTTGTTATCCAGCCAGTAGTTGGGCAGATCTTTAGCTGCAGGAAACTTCTCACAGCCCAGCTCAAGCGTTATCTCAAAGCAGTTGCTACTTAGGTAGTTGAAATCCTGCATTCCTAGTAAAATAATGTCAATTACATATATAGATATAATTATTATAATAAAGTTGAATCAACTAAGCAGTAACTAACAGTATTACTTAATCCTACCTCAACATTTAAAAATAAGCTATCAATAAGCTATTACTGTTAGAAGTGTAAAATATTTCACAAACAACAGAGAAATTTAACAATAGATATGACACTTGCCTCCTTTAACGCTGTACCACTGTGCTCCATTAGTGATGCCACCGCTCTTATAGAAATCATCGTCACCACTCATCTCGCAGGCCGTATGAGGCTTCGACATACTGGCGTGGTTTACTGCGTATGTCTCAGCCAGGTGTCTATACATAAGCACGTAATTACAGTCTATACATAAGCACGCAACTACAGTCTGACAAAGACATTTAGTCTCAAACCAGCAATCTCCTCTCTCTTAGTGCACTGCCTACTGGCAGGTCCATGAACATAAAGCCTCCACTCTTCTGTCTTCCGCTTTCCCCTTTATTACCACATATGCGTTTGTCTTTATGCGAAAATGAAGAGGAAAGCGGTAGACAGAAGAAATCTCCTCTGTATCAGTTGAATTAAGAAACAAGCACATAATTATATACATTGCATCTGCATTCTAGTAGTCCAACCAATTTGACACAATCATACCGATTTAGTTGGAATTTTCTGAAAAATGAAGACTTAAGAGAGTTTTCAACACAGAATAATCATTGATTCAGTGTCTAACAAGCGATTTTTAACATAAAGTTTTCGCTTTAAAGTTATGGCTGCTTAAATACGAATATTTTATTTATGTCTGATTATGTGTCTTCATTAACAAAAATTAAAATGTCAGTTATCGACTACATTTTAAACTTAAATTGACTGCTAGCCGCTTCAACTAAGCTCGTAGGCAACTTAAATTGGCCCAACTCAGCTTTACCGCAAGCCTGCAGGCAACATAAATTGATCGCCTTCAGCTTTAGTGGACGCTCGTAGATGAGCTCACTAGTGTTGCAATGCACGGTGAAATTTTTTTAGCAGTTAGGCCTACTTTTTCCATAATACTGTTCAATTAGTTAAGCTTCTTGAATAAAATTTGATCATTTGAAGTGATAACCATTAGGAGGTTTTAAAGGACATGTTAAATGCGATTTAGCCTTATAATTAAAATAATGGATACAGGGAGGGTGAGAGAGAGAGAACTATGTTTATTTACTATGTTTACAGGATACCAACCCTGTTGTCCACCTCATACTCCAGGCTTTTACCAGGCACAATTTGCTTTACTAAAAGGACATTTTCGGGGCTTTTCGCAGATTCATTGACAAGTCATTGTCTACTGGTAGCCCATTATGCTTATTTTGAGAAAATTGCTTTATTTACCTTGTATTGTGCTATTAAGAATATTGGTTAGTATAAGTATATGATGAGATTGTATTTTTATATGTGTCGTGAATGCTGATCTCATGTCTTCTTCAGTGCACTGCCAAATGGCAGGTTCAAGGTACATATTCATACTCAAAGTCTGCTTTCTCGCTCCATAAGAGCACTCCTTTGATCAACAAATTAATCCCTTCGCAAAATATATGCTTTATCCATTCCTTATGTAGCCTATAGCTTGCTTGGGTAATCAAAATCCAACACAAGTACTCAGAAGAAGGCGAAATAGGATGCGGAGTAAGACAAGGTTGTAGTATTTTGCCGCTGCTGTTTACCATTTACGCTAAGGCAATGATGGAGGAAGCCATGGAAGACAGAGTCAAAGTTGGAGGAAAATTGTGACAAGATGAACGATTTGCAGATGACTAAGGAATGGTAGCGAGCAGTGAGACTGGACTGCAGAAGATAATGGATAGGCTGAACGATACAGCATTGAGATATGGCATGAAGATTAGTATCAAAAAGACCAAGGAAATGAGAGTGTCCAATAATAAAGGTGAAGTTAATATCACAATAAATGGTATGAAATTGGAACAGGTAAGGAGTTTCAAATATTTGGGTCATACTATACCCGATGACAGGAAATGTGAGACTGAAATATGCAGTAAGATTGCACAAGAATTTGCACCTCACCCTGAAATATTTTCCTCTAGGATTAAATGGTAATGAATCCATCTAACTGAGGAAGGCAAAGAGAAACCACCTCAGAAGCCATACTTTTCCCAAGCTATACGCTACATATGGTATGGATAAGGCATAGACTATTAAGGGATTAACTTGTTGATCTAAGGAGTGCTCGACAGGAGTGAGAAAACAGATTATGAGTATGAATATGAATATGTACCTTGAACCTACCACTTGGCAGTGCACTGAAGAGAGAAGAGAAAGATGTTAAGATGTAAACCAAGGAAAGGATTAATTAAACCATTGATGGATTACTGCTATAAAGTACAAACCAGATTACACTATAAAGCAGTCTTGAAGACCGGTCACCAGCCTTGACACTGCTATAGAAATTGTCGGACGCTATTATTATTATTATATTTTTAACCTTCCTAGGGCCCTAGGGTGCATCCATTTGCTATTGACTAGCAAGAGTTTTGAGCCCAGGACACTTGCTTCGAGGCAAATACTTTAACCGCCAAGTCATAGACCCTCCCCAAAATTTATCACTGTTCCAAGCATACTCATGACACCTATATTCACAAGTGCTAAGCCCACCTGAACGTGATGTCGTCTGGACTACCAGTATATTTTTGGGCAGATCCATCTCTGCTCTCATCATAAGGGTAGTTAGCCACTAGATCACCTCCGTGCATGTTAGCAGACAGTACAAAAGGGTAGCTCATGATCCACTCAATCACCATCTTCGTCTCAGGTGCCAGCTGAATAACAAGAACAATTTAACTTTGCAACGTTAGCAGCATTGACTGACAGAGATGTATCACAGTATAGCTGTGCAACAACAACAACTACAACATCAAAACTTTCTACTACAATGAATACATGAGTATAGTCCATCTAGTGGAATTAAGTACATGAGTTTACAATATATTCAAACATGTGGTTATCAATTTTCAAAATATAACATAGCTGTAAAAAGGCTGCAAAGCCTTTTTAAGGTCTGCTTTCTAAGTGTCTGCTTCCATGCTCGAAAGCGATAACAGTGAAGGCCAAAGTTTAGGATTTGAACCCACTCATACTGATCAGTGGTTGGATATCTTACTGACATCGCCACTGGCTTCAGCCAAAAACATGCACGTAATTACAATTTGTAGCCATATGCTTCACAGGGTACTAAGTGCAATCCGTTGCGACACATGATTTCAACATGGGTACAAAGTCGCTAATAACTACCTTTAATTGTGATAATATTAGTTAGAATATAGAGTATGTACTACTACTACTATGACTGCATAACATCCTTTGGACCCCACAGGTCTCAAAATCAATTGACTCCACCCTGCCCTACCCCAGCCATATCGCATATACTTTCGTTAAATACAGGGTGAGCAAAAAAAAAGATAACACCTGCAAAAAGTTTGAATATCTCAGGCTATTGTTAATATTTGTAAATTAAACTTTTACCAATTAATAAGGGACTAATTTCTGGTGGGGTGGCCAATTTTCATCCATTTTGGTGCATAGATTGTCCAGTTATGCAAGTTTCAGCAGAGCAACCCCCCATTTTTACCTTAAAATGGCGTTTGCTACAACGGTAAGGGCAGATTGCACTTCATTGACGAGAAGGTAAGGTTGAACTCTCAGTATTACGTCAGTACTTTGCTTCCGGAGCTGTTTGATGATTGCCATGCTCTTCTACCAAATGGTTTCATCTTTCAGCAGAATGGTGCTCCGGCTGATGCATCTCGTCATGCACAGGAAAGGATCAGCGAGAGAAACCCGGATTACATCAAGAAGAATGAATGGCCTCCAAACTCACCCGATCATAATCCTCTGGATTACTATATCTGGGGAACCATGCTGCATCTCTATCAGAAACACCAGCCGAAGCCTAAAAACAAGACAGAACTGCAGGAGGTGCTTTACACCATTTTTAGGTAAAAATAGGGGGTTGCTCTGCTGAAACTTGCATAACTGGCCTGTCTATGTACCAAAATGGATGAAAATTGGCCACCCCATCAAAAATTAGTCCTTTAGTAATTGGTAAAAGTTTTATTGTAAAATATTAACAATAGCCTGAGATATTCAAACTTTTTGCAGGTGTTATCTTTTTTTTTACTCACCCTGTATGTTTAGATTCTGACCTAAATCCTTCAGATCATTATTTATTCATATTATCCATGTTTGTTTGTTTTGACAACATTTATGTTTTGTTCTAATTGTTTTGCATTTGTTTAATGCAAGTCTAACTGGAGCATTTTCTGGTAGTCTAAGCATGTCCAACCCACTTTACTCTGCGTGTTTTGATCACAAGGCCCCATTTTTTATCATTTGTTTTGTGGTACAAATTTTTATTACTAATAACGGTGAGGGTAGTGTTTTTTGAGAATTTTACTTATTAAGCTCCTATGAAAAATATAAATATCGTATTCAATTTTTGATGTTAGTGTTCATAACTAACTACTGTATTATTGTATTTTCTGTATTATATTGGTGTGACGTTGGCATTAAATATGTTCATCCTTGTTTCAAATGCTATTTTGTTATTCATTAGCTTCTTCTTGTATTACACAAGTAGCCATACACAATTGTTTTCTGTGGATCATGTCTCCTTTAGTGTCCATATATGATATCAAGTATTTACAGGTTTTCCATTCCTGGTCACTTTTAATTGCGATCGCATCTTTTTCTGTTTTATCAGTATTTAATTTTAAACCTCCTTTAATTCAATTTACCATTAATTATCTGTACAAGTTTTCTGGCTTATTTTTACGTGTTTGCGCATCCAATATTATCTGCAAATTGTTGGTTAATATTTAGTCTCATTTCCCTTTTTAGACTGTAATTATGATCTATGATGCGATTTGGTACTGATTTCTCATTTGGTGAGTTTTCTTTAGCACATGTGTGTTAAATTTTTTGTTTTGTTATTCATTATTGACTTTCCTGTTTATTGCTTGAACTGTTTTCAAGAGAAGGCATAAAGAGTATTGGGCTTAAACAATCTGCTTGTGGTATTCAAAAGTTTGTGTTAAAGGCATTTCCAATTATATCTTCCTTTTTTCTCTTAGATCACATCATCAATAATTTGTTTTGTAATATTTTAATTCATCTGAATCAATTATTTTATTTAAGTCATCTATTACTTTATTTCAGCTGACAGAGTCAAATTCTTTACAAAAGTCTAGTAACATAACATTCAATTCTGGCTGGAGCCAGTGGCGAAGTCAGTAAGACACTTGACCGCGGATCAATATGTGCAGGGTTCAAATCCTGGGCTCGTCCGTCACTGACATCGATTTCAAGTGAGGAAAGTGACGTTAACCTTTGCTTTACATTTACCAGCTTTTTCTGAATTTTATTCTGTTGTGGCTTTTTCTATGAGTATTTTGAAAGTATTGACATGTTTGGCAGTACTTCTACCTGCTCGGTAAGCTGCTTGCATTTTTGGAATTTCTCGAACTATTTTGATACACAGTCTATTCTGTTTATCATAACAATTGATAATACTTTTCTGATATCATTTAAGAGAAATATTGGTCTTAGATTATTGCATGTTCCTTTTTGTATTTTTTTCTGGATACCCTCCAGATTCAGCCATTTTATTAAATATTTTTTCTAGTTCATTATAAATTATGTCAGGACAGTTTTTAATTCTTCTGCAGTAATTTTGTCTGATCCTGGACTTTTAAAAAAAATTTCACTGCATTTTTCCATAACTTAAACTGGTTTTTAATTTTTTAAGGCTTACTTTCTATTATTTTTTCTGCATTTGGATTACAGAATGTGTTTTTGACATATTCAATTATTCTACTAATAGTTATTCTATTAGTAACTTGAATTTCATTTTGCATTATTTTACTGCGTTCTTTAAGAATATTTTTTCTCTTGGTTTCTGTCAATGTATCTGTCACATAACTTTGAGCATTTTAGTAGAATCATTGTTTGTATTTTTAAGTTAGTCTCTTTCTCTTTCTCCATATTGACTGCTTTAAATTTTTATTGCTTTGATGTAACAGTTTCACTATTTCATTTCGTTCTTTTTAATATTTATTTTTCAATTTATTATCATTTGTTGATTCTATTATATATCTTAAATCTTTCAGTTTTCTAGAATATTTAATTAGCAACAAATTATTTGTATATTCTTCGTTTCTTTCTTCTGATTTAAGAAGTTTTAAGATATCGCTTCTAATTATTTTATGTTTTACTATTCCAACTTGAAATTCTCATCTTGAAAATAGAACGTAACAAGCGATAATGCATTTTCTAAATCAGTTAAATACTTAGAAGGTAGTGTCCTTGGTCACATTCTGTTCATTTTGTTTATAAATGATATGAGTAGTTTGTTTAGTGAGTCAATCTAAATATTTTGCAAATGATGCAAACATTTACTCAGAAATAAAACCAATTGTGGACCTTGAAAATTATCAACATAATTTGCATAGGTTGTCGACTTGGGCTGATGCATGGCAGCTTAGCATATCCATTAGAAAGTGTTGTATAATGAATTTTAAAACTAAAAATCATTAATTCACTGAAAACTCAATTTATCTAAATAGTGTGCATAATGAAGAACTTGATACTGTCCATCAATTGATACCAAAAAAAGACTTCTTCAATGCTATATTCAGCCAATATTGTTATATGGAAGTGAAGTTTGGACAATCTCTTCTGTAATGGAATCGAAACTTGAGGCAACAGAGATGTGGTTCTATAGAAGAATGCTGCATATATCTTATAAAGACCACGTTAAAAATGAAGATATTCTACAAAGAATGTCAACTTGTCGTGACCTTTTGAACCGAATACGATGACAACAGATGAAATTTTTCGGACACATCATGCGGAACAAAATAGTTGAAAATACCGTAGTGACAGGAATAATAGAAGGAAAAAGATGCAAGGGTCGACAACGAATGACGTTTACTAAAAGTCTTAGAAAATGGATGCAGTTAACTGAAACAGAGATGATCAGAGCAACAATGAACAGAGACATATGGAAGAATATGACCATGACCGCCCAGGCTTGGAACAGGCACGGCACTTAGAGAAGAAGAAGATACTGTCCATCATGTCAGAGATTTGGGAGTAGTGGTTGACAATAACGTAACATTTTTTCTGCATATTACTAAGATTGTCGCTTCTGCTAAACATCGAGCTGCTTTATTCCTTAGAGTCTTTCAAACAAGAGAGCCTAGATATCTGATCCTAGCATATAAATCTTACATTTTTTCTCTTTTGGAATACTGTTCATCAGTCTCATCTCCTCACACAGTACAGAATATCTTGTTGCTAGAGTCAGTTCAACTAAAATACACTAAGAGAATTTATGGCATATGACATATGTCCTACAGTGATAGATTAAAATCTCAAATTTAATAAGTTTGGAACTAAGGCGCTTCACATAGATTAAGTTTTTTGTTTCAAGATTCTTAATGGTCTCGTAGCTGGCTCTCTTGCAGATTTTGGCCTGACTTCATCAACTCCAAAATCACGAGGGAATTCCTTTTGAATGTCGACCGTTAGGTAGACATTTATTTTCTTTCTCAGCTCCTACTGTTTGTAACTCTCTGCCTCCTGATCTTTGCTCATTTCCTACTACTTCCACTTTCCATTGTAGATTGAAAACTCATCTCTTCCTACCATAGACTTTTCATCTTGCATGCCTGTTTTTTGCTCACCGGAACGGCACCATTTAGGATCTTTTTCTTTCTCTTCTGCATATGTTTTTTCAGATTGTTTGTGGTGAATCGATTTCTAGTGACATGTGATGGGGGAAATACCTGACATCATCCTTGTATGCTGAAATGGACGTTAAACCTTTTTCATTGTTATTATTATTATTTTCAGAAATTCTGTAGGTTATCAATGCCCAACACTTTTCCTTTTTTTCATATTTCTAATTGCCTCAAGAATTTCTTCTTTCATTATATCTGTTTCTTTACACCATTCCCTGCCATGGTTTCTTCTTCAATTTCAAAATCGATTACTGTCAGTTTTCCATCCTGTCATACAAATCTTCAACATACTCTTTACAGCTCACCATCCTTGCTGTTTATACTGAATTTCTTTACTTCTTCTCTCTTTTCGGTTTTTGTTAGTTTTCTAAAGAATTGTATTGACTAACTAATCAATATTATGCAATAATAGTACACTTAGGAGAAAGGTACTAACCTTGGAGTCGTCAATGATGGCTTGACGTAGAAGATGATTGTTCTCAGCATGTCTCTTTTCATTACTATATGCTATACGGTTCAGATCTGGAAAGTTTCTATTGAGATCAATATTCTGCGCATTAGCTCTTCCAGCCAACCAATCCTCGCCTGATCCCTGGAAAAAGTAATACAGCTTTCAGAACAATATTTATGACTTAGTTTAGCCTGCTTGCCATCCAGTCCAGGCCAACTCACTATCAAAATTAGCTAGATATTTTATGGCTTTGTTGATCCAGTCCATGCCAAATCATTGTCGCTAATAATATATCTTTTAATGATACCATTCTTCCATAATTACGCCATGACTTAAATGAATCTGTAATATATTTAGAAAGCTTGAATTTAAAATTTTATAATGTACAAAACTGAATTTTGAAACAGCACCTTCCCCCAAGAAAGTTGAATGTTTTGTAACCGTTTCATAATTTGTGTCAAGTTTCAGAAAATATGAAGATGAGAAATACATTTGTATTTTAATATCTCTCTCTCTCTCTCTCTCTTGGTGCACAGCCTAACGGTAGATCCAAGACAACCAATTCTATCCTCAACCTTCTTTTCCATCATCATATAGGAATTTATTACCAATTCATCCAATACTTTCCATTTTAGTCACATTTACAAATTATTTACCACCTCCAGCAGATGCATCAGATTTGCAAAAATATTTGACTTTCAATATTTTTCTTTGGACCCTAGTACAGTTATGTTCCACTGCCTAAACAAACACTCTGTATTTATTTAAATTTTAGGCAAAAGCTTCTGCTAGTATCGATCTCTCTGTTGTGGCATACGACAGCGATAACTTACTCGTGTCACTTTGATATATTTCAACAATGAACTCTGTGAATGATGCCTGTTGAGCAGATGTCAGGTTGATTCTTGCCAGAGAAACTAATTTTGGATGCTTCGAGATGTCAGATGGCACAAGAGCTTCAGTACCTGTCAAGATACCACAACGACTAGCTGCTCATCAGAAAATGTATCAGATGTCTTGGTTACTGACAAAGCTTGAGCTGCAGCTTGTGAGATGATCATACTGTGATTGCACATTAGATTTTCTTAAAAGTGTAAATTCCTCTTTTGCTCCACTATCATCTATTTTCTTCGATCGATTCTATGTTTCAGTTGTGAAGCTAATTTCTTGTCATATGAACCAAACGATGCCGCTCGATCTGTTTTCATGGACTCAAAATACTTCACATCCTCTGGATTCTTTATTGAGCATCCTTGGGCCATATTGAAAACGTCTTGTCTTAGATAATATACATAATATTATCAGTGTTGTAAGAAGTAGTCAGCAAAATACTTTAAGTAAAAGTAAATGGCTAGTAAAAGTAAAAGGTACTATATAAAATTTTTACTTAAGTAAAAAGTAAAAGTACTTGACAAAAAAGTAGTACTTTTAAGTAAAACGTGAAAGTACTCTGATTTTTTTAAGAAAACAAATTTTACATTTAAATTTTATAATACTAATGTCATTTTTTATAATTTTATTTCACATTTTTAAATTTACGTTATTATAGTGGTTAAGTTAGTTACTCGATTTAATTCTAATTAAGAACGGAAACTTAATTCGGAGATTTAATTCCATTTGTATGTACATATACATATCAGTTAATATTGAAATAGAAACGGCTATAAGAATCATAGGTGGGTGTTATTATAATTATTATCATAATTTTTTAATTTTACGTTTGACAAATTTTACCTTGAGTGTAAAGAACGCGGGGTTTATAAAAGCAATTAGAGCAATATGTGCCGATTCGTTGCTCTGTTACTCGAACTCATCTAGCTGCATAAAAGAATTACCGAAATAGACTGCATTAAGTCTTTGCAAAGCAATAGAAAGCCTTTGAAAAAGAAAGGAGGTCTCTCGCCAGTTTGCTCTGCAATAGGTCTGCCTATGCCATTAATGAAGTCAACTCCATCGGAATTCATAGGGCTCAAGGTTTCAATGGCCATTGGAACAATCAATGGCCATTGGAACAATCTCATACCCTAAGTACAGATCACGGTTTTATCCATTTTCTTAAAAGCGGCTAGTTGAGCAGCTCCACCCACAGTGACTACACACAGTGTCTAATACGGAGTTCGCTGTAGTGTCAATGACAGTGACGATTGCACCAGGGCACTACAATTATGCTGTCAGGGCACTATCCATCTGAACAAGACAACCTGCTTGGTTCCTTCAAGGAAGAGCTGCCCACTCACAACAGATCTCGGCATATTATGTGGTTCCTATAATTATTATTTACTGATGTACACTAAATATTATTAATGTACACCGAACTGCAGTTACTTTCTCGCTGAAGCTTTTGCCTAGTATTATTGCCGCTCCTTTCAGGCTTTACTAGATTTCCTGGTTTCCAGAATAGACCACTCATCGCTCATGTCTCCATCCCTCTTCATCCCAGTTCAATCAATCCTAAAAGTACTAATAATGTCTATCCTCTTTTAGCAATTCATACTTTCTAGCTTGCCTCTAGTTCTCACGGTTCTTGCATTATTTTCATTTATGTTTTTACATTGTTATTATCAAGTACATAAGTTAAATCATTTCAGGTACTTGGCATAGAAGTATCTGTGAGACATCTACGGGTCGAATCTTTACTTATATCTTTGATCAAGTATTGAGTACCATAAATACATGACATTGAAAAGGAGAAGAAAACTAGTTCAGAAAGCCCCACCAAAGCAATCAATATAGAGTACGATATGTAGCGTAGACAGTAATAACCTTAGCATAAGCTATCTCCCAGCCATCAGGATTCATAGAAGGCATGATATGAATTCGAGTGCTGTGTAGCAGCTGGATAATGGCCTTGTTGCTAGCCAGGTACTCATCACACAAGTAATCAATCAGTCTAATCAATAGTTCTCTACCCACCACCTCATTGCCGTGCATGTTACCCACATACTTGAACTCTGGCTCACCTACATCAATGTACAGCAGATCAGTCAGCACAATCACACTGCTTGTAATTGAATTTCAAACAGAAAAATTGAAACTGTATAGCAATAGTCGGAAGTTATTATTAATATTACTATTATTATTATTATCATTATTATTATCATTATTAATTGGGGAACCTTCCTCGAATCACAGAATTAAAAGTTTTGTGAAATAAAGTTTCAAATAATTAAAATTTAACTGTAACCTTCCAACATGAACATTCTTGCAATATGAACAACAGTTATTTGAATTTATTTAAAATTAAAATATTAAATTTGCTAACCTTTTTTAAAACTGTCATTAACCTGCAACAGTCAACCTGGGGTCTTTTAAGACTCCATGGCTGTTCAATGTGTTTACAAATATTCAGTAGATGGCAGACTACTGCAATTTTTGGACATCTTGGCAGGATTTTGTTTGATACGTATCCTCAAAACTTGCAGTAAAATTATGTATGGAAATTTTTCAACAAAAACAAATTTTCTAAGGGAGAGGGGTGTTATGAACAGGGAGAAATTGAAATATGCACTACACTATAAATTAGTAAAAATTATTTCAATTTAATGCGCACCTTTTTATTGCTAGTGTCTTTATACGCCTCTTTTGCCTACAGTTAGTAAGGATAACACATTGCAGATGGCTAAACATACTGTATCAGGAGTTCTAAGTGTAAGTGCTCTGATGAACAGCAACGCATTAGATGTCAAGGATAGAGAACTTTTCTAAAGTGAATATGAACTTTTAGCTGAACATACTTCCAATGAAGATCATATATTTGGAGAAGAGACTGTAACTAAAGACAGTAATGTATCCGGCACTGATGATTCACCATATTATTAGTTAGCCTCAAAATCGTCTGAGATCTCTTGTACTCAAAGGACGAAATTCTTTCAGGTAAGCTAGTCCGTTGCTAATCAAGACGAGTTGTCTACTTCCAGTTCAGATAAAACACAGAGTATTCTAAGAACAGTCGAGTTTGGAATGCTGCTCCGCCAGTGGCACATGTTAAAAAGCAAGATATTGGTCGAAAAGTCAGAGGACTGATGGCCATTGGTCACGTTAAATCTGAACTTGAAGCATTCAGATTGATTGTTACACAGGGGATGAATGATATCATAATTTATAACATGGACAGAGAAGCTTCATGCGGTCATACTGCCTGGAATACTCTGAACCCTGAGAATCAAAACGAATGGAAGGCAGAAACTAGTTCTAACCGAATCTGAAGTTTGAAGCTTTAGCGGGCCTTCTAATTTTGCTGGTGTCTATCGGGGCAAACTTGAACCGCTGGAAGACTTGTGGTCTGCTTAACATCGTCGATCTATATTTTCTGCTACACTGTCACTCAATCGATTCCAAGAGATTAAAAGCTTCGTTCATTTTGGCAATAATGGACCATGTTTGATTCTTAACTGGTTGCTTATCGAGAAAAATGTCCATTCAGACAATACATACTACACACGCCTGCGAAATACGGAATAAAAATATGGTAGGCAAGTGATGCCAAAATTTGTGTACACACTCGGTACACTCAATTTAAAGATACACTTGCATGAAGATATGAAGCGTATGTCACAGAAGAGTGGAGGCTCTATATAATATGGACCTGCCAGTAGGCTGTGCACTAAGAGAGGGATGTGATATCGGACAGATAAAAAAATTTAGAATTATTTAATATTATATCTTATGGACTGTTTAGGAGCACATCGTAGCTGTCAGACGTAGAGAATACACTAATTATTTTAAATGTAGGATTTTATTTGTATGTATCACTTGAATTAAGTAGCTCAAATAAAAAATTTACTAGTACTTCAAGTTAAATTCTTTTAGTAGGTTCAGGTACTGTGTATTTTGGATAATCGAATCACACAGCACAGTACTACTTCAGTCGGTAGTGGACATTTTTTTCAGCCTGATGATAATGTGACGATAAAACTATAACTTGTGCTGGCACAGCATCTACAAAAGTTGGTTCTACGATTTTGAGTGATTCTGAATACAAGCCTATCCGTGGCTCACCTCTACTGGATGGAAAATATTTTTAATTGTGTATGTGAGGGAAGATGGAAAGTCAATTAAATCAGATTGCACTGCATGATCCTGATAGAAGGAGGCCATTTTCTGAGACTACTAAGAAGCCACGATGTAAACAAATTTTATCTGCACAAACTTTAACTCTTTCTCTAGTTAATGTCCATCATCACATAGGAAATAGTAATAACTTTCATTATGATCTATGTAAATTACGTTTATAGCACTGAATGCAACTTAAACCCGAGTAGGTTCAGGAAAATAGCGAATTGAACGTACCAACAACTGCACACATTCATAACAGGCTACTGATGCAGATATGACAGTGAAGAGACTTGTAGACACGTGGTGATGATTTCTGTGTTTTAGACCAATTGGTCGCTCATACTTGCAGAGTTCTAGTCACTACACCGATTGTGGCATTATACCACCAGGCTACTTGACCTTCACTTCACTGTTCATTCAGCATGCTGTGGCATTTAGCATAGAGCAGAGCTTTACAAATATACTTGTCATTAAAGGTATTGGGTGCTCAAAATCCAACCCTGGTTAAATCTCACTAAATAAAAACATTTTAAATTATTGAACAAAAAATACAAACAAAAAATATAGAAACCTACCTATTTCATGTATGTCCGGATTATCTGATAGTACTATTACAGCTAGCTTGCGACCTTCCACCGTCTCTCCAGTTAGATTATAGGCAAAGGATATATTGTTACATCGCTTAACAGTCTCGTCAATCTTCCTGATAATGTCCTCATAGGTATGGTGTTTGGCATAACCTCTGGAAGCTTTAACGGCTGCTGCCTCAGAAAGATGCGCAGTTCTCACACACCAGGTCAGACAAGCAAACGCCACTTGGAGTGTTACAAAGCGTTTCGACCACATGACACGGCCAGATACACAGGATCCGTCAGTCCGGTTAGAGCAATGTTACACCTGTTTGAATTTTAACGACAGTAATATAAAGCGATACAATACAACGTCATGAATATTTAACTTCCGCTTCCTTACCCAAGGCAACTTTAAGCGACAAAGCGATACATTAGAGTGAGATGATTTCTCGATATAGAGTATGGACGTAAGACAAATGTTAATAAATTTACCAGAACTGCCACCATCTTTCATTATTCAATCCTTAGTCAAACTTAATAAAGCAGGAACAAGGGAAGAAAGCCAAGGGCTTATTTCAATCCCCAATCATACATGATTACAACATCCAGCCTATTTTTAAAACTATTCACCGACACCGTATTCACAACCTCCTCACTCATAGAGTTCCACCTATCAATCACCCTTTGAGAAAAAGAAAACTTTCCTCAGTCTGTCTGTACACTAGGCTTAAACAACTTATAGCTATGACCTCTTAAACCATTATTGGAGAATTTGAAAAAATCTGTTGCCCTTAATTTGGTAAGCCCAAGAAATTATTTTATAAACCTCTATAAGATCACCTCTAATTCTCCTGGCTTCTAGGGTTGTCAGTTGTACTGATCTTAGCCTCTCCTCATACCCTAATGCTCTGAATCCCTTAATGGTTCTTAATCCTCTTTTTTGCACTGCTTCAATAAGTTCAATATCCTTCCTGTAGTGTGGTCTCCACACTGACATATAATACTCCAGATGAGGTCGAACCAAAGATTTATACAATCTTAAAACAATTCCTTTATCTCTACTTTTTAATTTACCAGAATTTACCAGAACTGATACCATCTTTCGTTATTCAATCATTAGTCACAATTAGGTAGCAGGAACAAGGGAAGAAAGCCAAGGGCTAATTTCAATCCCCAATCATACATGATTACAACATCCAGCTTATTTCTAAAACTATTCACTGACACCGCCTTCCCAACCTCCTCACTCAAAGAGTTCCACCTATCAATCACCCTTTGAGAAAAAGGAAACTTTCCTAAGTCTGTCCTTTACAATAGGCTTAAACAACTTATAGCTATGACCTCTTAAACCATTATTGGAGAATTTGAAAAAATCTGTTGCCCTTAATTCGGTAAGCCCAAGCATTATTTTATAAACCTCTATAAGGTCACCTCTAATTCTCCTGGTTTCTAGGGTTGTCAGTTGAACTGCCCTTAGCCTCTCCTCATACCCTAATGCTTTGAATCCCTTAATAGTTCTTAATGCTCTTCTTTGCACTGCTTCAATAAGCTCAATATCCTTCCTATAGTGAGGTCTCCACACTGACATACAATACTCCAGATGAGGTTGAATCAAAGATTTTTAGAATCTTAAAACAATGCCTTTATCTCTACCTTTGAATGTTCTCTTTATTAGTCCTAAGGTCCTATTGGCCCCAACACTGAACCCTGTGGCAACCCAGAAGTTACCTTCGGGGTTGCCACATTCGACCTCATTAGGGTTATTTTTACCAAAGTGAATTCTTTTTTCTGTGTAACGTCACTTTATGGACACCAGAGCAGCCTCTTTTACCCTCTGTCTCCGCTGATACCGGTCCTGGGCAAGATCATAGACATCACTCTGTGTGAGGTTATATTTAGTGTCTATTTGTTTTAAATCTTTATTATATTGTTTAATTAAAGTATATTTATTTCCCATTTCTTACTCGAGTACTTTCATCCCATCTTAGCATATGACCTATCCAACTAAGTCTTTTGAATTAATTCACTCCATGGTTTTTCTTGTGTTCTGTCATATAGGTCCGTATTGCTAATTACGTGTGGGTATTTTATATTTAATACAATTCTCAATTTAGTTTTCTTTGAAATATATCTACATTACTTTCCATGCTTTTAGTTATTATCCATAATTCACTATTATATATAAAGATAGGTTTGATATATATATATTAAATATTTTAGTTCTTATTTTCAAGCTTACTTTTTATTTCTTAGTTTAGATTTATATTTATTAAATGCCATCATTGTTAATTTTTTCCTCTATTTAAATCTTTTTCTGATTCTAGCATACCACCATAATAAAGTGAATTACCTTACACTTCGAAGTTAAATTCGAAGTTAAATGACGTGCGACGTTAGGCAATTCTTACGTTAGGCGAGCGTGATGTTAGATAAGTACGAATATCAAGTTCGACAATAGAAATTTTAGATTATTGGATATTGGAATATCGGATGAGTTGAACAAATCAATAATTATCATCCGCCATATGTTACTTGAATAGGCCTAAACAATGCTACCCATGTAGAAAAAATATCCCAAAGAATAGAAAGAACTGAAAAATTTCCCCAGAGTTCCTTAGATCAAAGACATATATCCCAAGTGTTAAAAACGCATTTATTACGAAACTGTGAGCCTGATAGAACGCGAAATAACTTAAATTTGGTTCATATGAAGTATTATGAATGAACTACATCGGTGCTTCTGTGTTTAATGTCTTAATAGTGTAGGGGTAAGGTCTTGAAATTTTAAATGACAGATACAATGTAAAAACTAAAAGTAAACACGCATTATAGTGAAATGATCAACTATGTTGATATCTATCACTTTTTAATACCACATGTTTAAACCGTTAGGCAATTTAGTCCATTTTCCGCGTAACCAGTCCTGTGAATGTCCGAGATTTTACTCTCAGATCAGCGTGGCTGGGATTCGAACCCACGAGGGTTCCATTCACCTCAGGATCCGTCATTTAAAGCTTCATGACGTTACCCCTACGCTACTGAGACATTCAATGGTGAATTGAACACTCGTGGGTTCGAATCCTGGCCGCGCTGATATGAAAAATTTATCTAAGAAAACGACATATTTAATTATAATGAATTAGTTACGAATAGACCTTTTATAATATGAAGTGGCAACTCTTTTCACGTAATAACACACATTTCGCTGAATAGAGAGGTTTCATGAACGCGTCATTTTTTGTTTACATTACAAAGCCGCCATTTTGATATACGACACTCTATATGATACACGGCTATATATGTAACTTTAAGTAGTTTTTCATCTTAATTTAGTATAAAATTGTGTCTGGCATGTGGACATTGGCTCTTTCTTACAGGTTAATGAACTGGTAATGGATATGATGGTTCTTGAAAGCTTTGCTACACATAATTTCAGCGGTTCTGCCATTTCTGCCTGCCATTGCTTTCT
The DNA here is from genome assembly GCA_905160935.1 of Enchytraeus crypticus. Classification (NCBI taxonomy): domain Eukaryota; kingdom Metazoa; phylum Annelida; class Clitellata; order Enchytraeida; family Enchytraeidae; genus Enchytraeus; species Enchytraeus crypticus. The sequence continues at coordinate 4,700,921 of CAJHZI010000873.1, read as the reverse complement.
GCCAACTAGTGCTTCATAAGCAATGAGGGACAGGCTAATTTGCAGAAATGGCAGCAATTTGGACTCCATGAGTGGAATTCAGGAAAATGGGACAAAAATCTGTCCGCACGATGTGTTTATGCTTTGTTGTGTTCTTGTCTATGTATTTAATTAGTCGTCGAAATATAAGATAGGCCTATTGGTGGCAAGCTTTAACGGTTTGACGAAATTAGTAATTGCAAAACTTCTGCCATTTACTTAATGCAAATTAAGGTCAAATTTCTCAAATAGGGAAAAGTTATTGGAATATACATATATCTGTAAACAAAAAATTATTATCACTATAGGCTAGTGCAAAAGGTCAAAACCAAGACCTTTTGCACTAGCCTATAGTTTAAGACTTACGGTTTGTATTTGAATCCTATACGGTCTTTGTGTATTGAGGCATTAAATTGCGACTAGACTAGTGTTACAAGTCATCGATCAAGACCTACTGAACTAGTATAATTAATTTAAGTCTTCAACTATAGAATCCATCTACATAACGAATCTACAGCTTACAGCTTACCGGTAAGATTGGAGCTTATATATTCCATACGTAAGTTCATGCAACTTCATGAAGCACATTGGTAGGCCTACACTGTCTGTGTATATAACTAATAAATCGTGTGCATTTTTACAAATTGCAATATACGTACATATATAGAAATTTTATTTTTTATATGCATATATATCTATATATACGTAATGCTAAATATCAACAGACGTAATCCAATCTGGATGCCAATGCCGGTAGGTGTATAAAAGTGGGCGCGGCTAACAGCTGTGAAAATCCTCAATAAACAAAGCCTAGTGGAGGAGTGGTGGAAGAATGGGGAGGGGTGTGTGCTTATATTGACGGCTGGCAATACTCGATATATTCGCATATATTAATTATATGTTTCTTCATCTATTAACAGCATGGTATTCTAAAAAATGTAAAAAATTATATTTAAATTACTTATCAAATGACGATAAGCATGCATATCTTATTTTTTCCATTTAATATATGTCTAGAGAGAATATCTAGAGGGGATATATTACATTTTTTAGGATATAATACATTGCAGTTGCCTTCCGCAAAACAATAAAGTTTATCCTTGCACGTCTCCATCGACTGAAAAAATATATATTGTAAGTTTTCAAAATAAACATCTTTTATAAAAGGTCCATAAGTTACGGTGGCTCGCAACTGCCATAAATTTTTATTTTTTTGAAACAAAAAATCAAAAAAACAAAAAAACAAAAAAACAAACAAATCTTTGTTACTATAAATAGCCACTTTGTTACTATAAATAGCACACTAGCAGTATCTATATCACACATAGTCGATGACAACATCCAGCACTCGATCTTGAATCAAAGGCCAGCCTATGTGCAAAAAATAAAGTTTATTGTCAATGACAACATCGAGCACTCGATCTCGAGCCAAAGCCAAACCGATGAGCACAAAATTAGGTCAAAAACGGTGTAAATCCAAAATTCAGTTAATTAGTCATATTAAGTGAATTCGTCAATGACAACATCGAGCACGCGATGTCAAACCAAAGCCAAACCGATGAGCACAAAATTAGGTCAAAAACGGTGCAAATTCCAAAATGCAGAAAATCAGTCCAAAGACTTTCACCTTGTAATTATCACCGCTTTTGACCTAATTTTGTGCTCATCGGTTTGGCTTTGGCTCGAGATCGAGTGATCGATGTTGTCATTGACGAATTCACTTAGTATGACTAATTAACTGAAGTTTGGATTTGCACCGTTTTTGACCTAATTTTGTGCTCATCGGTTTGACTTTGGCCCAAGATCGAGTGCTCGATGTTGTCATAAACAAATTAACTTAGTATGACTAATTAACTGAATATTGAATTTGCACAGTTTTAACCTCCTTTTTGCTCATCGGCTTGGCTTTGGTTTGACATCGCGTGCTCGATGTTGTCATTGACGAATTCACTTAACATGACTAATTACCTGAATTTTGGATTTGCACTGTTTTTGACCTAATTTTGTGCTCATCGGTTTGGATTTGGCGCGAGATCGAGTGCTCGATGTTGTCATTGACAATAAACTTTATTTTTTGCACATGGACTGGCCTTCGATTCAAGATCGAGTGCTGGATGTTGTCATCGACTATGTGTGATATAGATACTGCTAGTGAGCTATTTATAGTAACAAAGTGATTATTTATAGAAACAAAGATGTGTTTGTTTTTTTGTTTTTTTTGATTTTTTGTTTCAAAAAAAAAATTTATGGCAGTTGCGAGCCACCGTAATAAGTAGTATTTCGCATTTCTCTGATAAATCTTGATTATGCACGAAATAAATTTTATACTTCCATGGTAAACATTACTCTATGTGGTAAACAGATCCGACATGTTTTTTATGTTCAAAGGTGACGATAATCAACGAAATAATACGACTATTAAACCGACTAATATTTTTAATCGCGATTAATCGATCTCTTAATTTTTGAAGGCTATAGTTAATCGACTGTAATCGTCCTTTGATCGTAACTTCGTAAGTTCCTTTTAACCCAAATATAGCATTGGAATCAAAATCAAGTTCAGTGTCTCAATAGTAAATAGTAGAATGGCTCAATAGTGATGGCGTTAGAGGCTTCAAGTAACGTAATGGAGTTGTAGTTCACATATCCTGAGAAGAACTGAACTCTCGTGGGTTCGATTCCTGGCCGAGCTGATCTGAGAGTAAAATATCGGACTTTCACAGGCTGGAAAATGGACTAAATTGCCTAATGGTTTAAATACGCTGTGTTAAAAAGTGATAAGTATTAACATAGTTGATCATTTGTCTGTAACACTTGTTTACTTTTAAAATGGCCGTGAAGTGTGGTAAACGAAAAATGAAACTGAGCATAATTCCAACAAAGCAGTAGGATAAGGTATCATTTAAACAAACATGGTACACAGTAAAGCATTATGTAACATAAGGGCACACTGGGTCAGGAAGCACTGATGCTTGTTTTAAGACCCATTTTCTCTTTCCTCTTCATGGTTATTAGTATTCGTTGCCATTTTATGGCACATCGATTGCAGCCGGCGCAGATTTAAGAATAACCTTCCAATATAATGAGCATTTTTTTATTCAAAGTTGTCAACACTCAGTCTTCCAAAGTGGTCTCCCACCAAGTACTACGAAGCCGATAGAGCTCAACTTCGTTTATTGATCTAGAAGCTAAACCAAGTGCGCTAAATCTCGCCTTCATAACAATCATGCACTGCTTACAAGTGTTATATTTACTGCAATTAAGCATTAGAACTTAAAACTTCTCTTTATCTGCATGTAGTCCTTAATTGTTTTAAATTGAACTAGTACATTTCAGGAAAGTTTGCAAGCCTTACCTTAAACAATAAAAAGTTAAGCTATTTAACAAAGTTAAGCTATTTAAAAAAGTGCTATACTCGCCTATACTTTGAAAGTCCTATAAATTCTGTGCAGATTTTTAGAAACGTAGAGGTTACATTGTAGATCAAAATAAGAATTTGAAATAAGATTTTATTTATATAGGATTAAGATTTTCTAATACGATATGTTGACATCGTCTATTCTATTGGTTTCAAACGGAAGCCTCGGTGGCATACTGATGTAGATGCTAGGCTTTAGATCATGGGGTTAGGGGTTCGATTCTCGATCGAGTCATTTTAATTTTTAAAGTTTAACTAAATTTTATTAGTTTCTTAGGAATATGGCACGTGGTAATAGGGTTAGGGTAAAGGGTAGGGGTCAGGGTTAGAGATAGTTAAAAAAATAAAGTTAAAATTACTTCATTTTTTAAAATCTATTCAACAATAACAATTAAGCTCCTCCAACAAATCTTCTTATTCCAAATTCTTATTTTGTGCTGCATTGAAACCACTGCGTTTTAGAAAAATAGAATAGAATAGAATAGATTTATTTAAATTATTTTAATAGGTTTATTTTTCAGCAGAGACACAAAATGCATATCGTGAGAAAAATTGGTCGTCAGTGAAAATACAGAGTACCTTCAGAGTGCCTTTAGAGAAAAATATAGCATAATAAGCAGTTCATCATAGCAGAGACTGTGAAATCCTCTTGAATATAAACACAATCTTCAATGAAAGAATCTCCATTTGCTTTTTGAAAGTTACTGATTCTTTAGTCATCTTATTCAAAGTTTGTCTGATGAAGACTATACGAGTGTCAAGGTCAGATTGAATGTCCATGCTTGATATCATCCTGGATAATAATAATAATAAATTTGTTTATTTGTGTTCAGTCTGACAATTGCAGAAAGTGACAGTACAGAAATTGCAATAATTATAGCGTGATGACTTGCAGATATTGCATAAACAGTTAATACATATGTGAGAAATGAAACTCAAAATGCTGTTCTATGAAATTTACTACACTGCGTAAATCCATGGATTATACTATTCCATACAACATTACATAAGTCATGTATTTTACTTTGCATAAATACCATATAGGGCCTACCATGTGTATGGCAGTAATATTAGTATTTATTATATTAACTAGCATCATCTAAACTCGCATGAAGTGATGGATAAATACTTTTAAAAGTATTTTGAAAATACTTTTGAAAATATTTTTAAAAAGTATTCTAAAATATAAAATAAAATAGTATTTTCTATTTTGAAGATACATTTCTATTTTGAAAATACTTTAGTGCCCATCACCGGGGCAATAAAGTTCATATCACTCAGGCTGCTTCGCTATATGGGAAGAGAAGAGCATCTCTCAGCAGTATTTCTTTGGGTTGGATAATTGTGATTGTTTTGTGGAGGTGAATAGTTTGCCTGTAAAAAGTGTAAATGTGTAGGATTGTTACAGATTGCTTTGAAAAAAGTAAAAAATGTATCATTGACAGAGATGCATAGATCTTCAAAATTAGCCTCACTATAGCAGAATCCTGCTCTCGTAGACTTCTTTAGAAAGGTTTCAAGACAGTTTATCTTTTCAGCATTTGTAAAGCCCCACCGAAACTGGGAGGCATACGGAAGCTTAGAGAGGGTGGAGGCTTGAAAAACTGTTTGAAGAAGATCATTTGCTAAACCTTCACTACGTAAGGAGTAAAATGAAAAAGTATTGCTCAAACACAAGCTAATGATAATTGTGATGTTAGCTGAATAGGAAAAGGTACAGGATACTATGACACCTAAGCATTTCAAGTTAGGGACTGGCTCAATTCCTTCAAGATGAGCGTCATCTTTTATCTGCTTTTTAGGATAACGATAATATTTGTAGGCCTTGTTGGTTGCTATTAAATTTCATGAAGGCATGTTGAGCTTTGCTTCTTTCAAGCGTATGGCTAGATTATTTATCCTGTCTTACTTCCTTTCGTGCTAGGTGTAGATAAGTGATTGTATTTATCACTGTGTGATGTGTGCTGCTTTGCTAAGAGCTTAGCTGCTTCATTTCACATGTTGGTGTGAAAGGTAGCAAGTCTAACGTGTAACATGTAACTTAATTTTATTTTGTGAAATTTATAAATAATAATTAAAACACTTAATTTTTAAAAATCTATTCTTATGTTGTCGTACACATACACAAGAAACTACAAACAGCAACTATTACTACAGTCTATGTCACTTAAATTTGGACACTACGCTCTATCTGAAGTCCATGCTTTATTTACCATTCTTAAATTCTTCATACATGATTGAACATGACTTAATTTTCTTTATAATCTCAACTTTGCACTTTCTTTTTTTAAACTTTCTCTTTATATATTAAATTTTCAACATAATTCCCTAACTTTCAAAATAATCACAATAATTTTAATTCCCCATAATTTCTCCTAATATTTCTACATGATTGGTTTGGGCACCAATGTCGGAACCTTCATTCTTAAATTATATAATAGCCTTGATATATAGGATCTACCATTATGAATATTAGGTAACACATGAAGCTCGCTTTGGTTAATTATTAAATACATTTATTACATGGCATTCTTGCTTCTCAGAAAGCAACAGGCATGAATAGTTATAATGAACATGCATACAAAATGAAATTAAAAAATAGAAACAATAATTTAACATAGAAAAAACAAATAATAACATTTATAAAATGAAAAATAGCAATATTATACAGTATAAAGAAAATATTGTAGTAATTAAAATAATGAAGTTGTGACTATATCGATTCATACCTTCAAATCATTAATTATGAATGAATATGAAGAGTGAATTACTACACAATTCGATTAATGTTATAATTTAAAAAAAATATTTTTCTCTTTCATTTTTAATAATGTTCCTAGTGTTTACTATTTTAGATTTCCCTTTTAGATTTCTCTTTGAAATCGCTAACACAATTCTTTCTTTGACATCTCAACTCAACCCTCTTTCCACTTTCACTTTTAAAACCTGATTGACTTGATGGTCACAGACGTATACTAAACAGACATCAGACAATACCAATGTCCCATCCTTTAATAGGATCTAGATGGAGGCGTCATATTAGTCTGTGAGTATTCCAATACAGACAAGATCACAGTCGGGAACAGGGATCCATATAGTGAATATTTGGGTCTCGGACATGGGAGCTTTGTTTTAGGGATTTTGCTATAGGGTGGGGGGTAGTTGTCATAGGTGTGGTATAGACCTAATGGGGCTATTTTCGGGTTTTGTCCTGGAAGTTCTTTGTCTGGTTACCAAGATTCATGTGTTGTAAAAGCCACCTACGCAGAAACTGAGGAAGGGAATGAGATTATGAGAATCCACCTCAGTAATGAGATTATGAGAATCCACCTTAGTAAAAATCACCTTCCATATTTTCGGAAGTAAAAATTGCCTGATGTCCCTGACATTGCCTTATGGCGAAGAATGGTACTTTAAATTCTTATTAATTGATTGGTTGATTAAAGGCTACATGAACGTTTGGTAAAGGCATTACTGATATATTCAACTTATTGATCACCAGAGTTCTCTTGTAGAGCATGAAACCAACAACAGAGTATTTTTGAGCTGCTGATAGCCACAACACAGGAGAATGAAGAATATTTATCTTACTATTTTAAGTGTACTAATTCCCGTGTTGTGCTCCGGTGTGGTTGGACCACTGCAGAATAGGGAAACCGCAAACAATCTGCTGCGTGTACATAAGAGGCGACTAAGGCAGGAGCTGAGGATGGCAAGAGGGGACCCACCTCACCGTGAACTATTTTCACCCAGGATTAAATCATACTTAATCCATCAAACTGAGGAAGGCAATGGGAAACAACCTCAGAAGCCATACTTTATCCAAGCTATAGGCTACACAAGGTATGGATAAGGCATATAGACTTTGTGAAGGGATTAACTTGTTGATCTAAGGAGTGCTCTTATGGAGCGAGAAAACAGACTTTTGAGTACCTTGATCCTGCCACTTGGCAGTACATTGAAGAGAGAGAGAGAGATATATATTGTTGCTTATTATATTTTTGTGTTTAGGGATAACTTAAATTATAATTGAAGGCATGGCAGAACCTAACTATGAGGATTCGGCATTAAATCAAGAAACCATTAGTAGTAAGTGAAATTGAGTATTAATTAACCAACTCTTTCAGCACTGCCATTATATTCCTAATTAGGTCCTAACTCGTAAGTGTTGCCATTAATATTTAAAATATAACTTTTTTCAAATGGACTACTTTAATTCTTAAAATGCTTTATTTCATAACCTAAATGTTGCATAGAGATGCAAATAATAATTTTTCGTATTTAAAAAAAATACAAAAATTGCAGTAATATAAATTATATTAAATAATTTGACTGAACAATTGTTGACATTGTACTAAATAATACTTCCTTTACTAGAAATTTAGCTACTATCTTTTCCATCCTTTACTAGAAATTAAGCTACTATCCTTGCAAAAATCTATACTCTATTCAAAGCTTGACTACTATAATTCATTATTACATGGGTTGCCTACTTTTCTCTCAATCGTTTGCGGCACGCCCGAAATTCTTTTGCACATGTTGTTTGCAAGTCCTCTCAACTTCAATTTCGCTCTCTTTCTCTACTTCGCAGTCTTCACTGGCTCCCTGTTAATCAACGCCTAAAATATAAAATAGCTCTATTAACTTTCAAAACTCTGCGATTTAGCAAGCCTTCTTACTTATCTGAAATTCTTCTTCCCTATCATCCCTGACGTGCACTTCGTTCCACCGATGCCAATCTTCTCTATGTTCCAAATATTTTCACATCATTGGACAGACGTTCATTTTTTTACGCAGCACCCAAAATCTGGAACTCTTTACCTGCTAATCTTTGCTCTTGTTCTTCTCTTTCAACATTCTCTAGCAAGCTTAGGACTTACCTTTTCCCATCATAGACATAATCAATCTATCCTCCTTCGTTATATTGGGCCCCTTTGTCGCTTTCTACTATATTTTCTTCTTTTATTTTAAAATCCTCTTGGACTGGCTTCCCAGCCTTATACAATTCCTCTACATATTCTCTCCATCTTTCTGTTACTTCTTCCATTTCTGTCTTCAATTCCCAATCTTTACCCATTATACATCGGTTAACTCCTTATGAATTTATTGTGCAAATAATTAGGGGTATCAGCTATAAAAAATACAGTGTATATATATATATATATATAAATATATATATATAAACATATATATATGTATATATATATATATATATATATATATATATATATATATATAAATATATTATATATATATATATTTATATATATATATTTATATATTTAATATATATATATATATATATATATATATATATATATACAGTATATATATGCATATATATACCTTTATTCTTAGGGGATTCAGCTAATGACGAGGTGGGCTCCTTCTGCCTTCCTCAGCTTCGACTAACTTTACCATTTACTGTGCAGGAGCGTCACTCCCTGAGAAAACAATCCTGTCTACCCAAATATATTACATTATATATATATATATATATATATATATATATATATATATATATATATCTCTTTTTACTATTATATATATATATAATAATATTATATATATATATATATATATATATATATAAAATAAAGCAGAAAGAATGAGTAAATGAGAAAAGTCACAGATCAAGTGTTAGTTATAGGGGATTGCAACCCGAAGGTGGGTGAAGGAAGAGAAGGAAATTAAAATTCGTTAATTCAGACCATAATCTTGTAATGGCAAAAGTAGTGCATCAGATGAAGAAACTACTTAAGAAGAAGAGCAGTAAGAGATAGAATTTGAACGGATCGAACGAGAAAAGAAGTCAGTTTCAGGAAGCAGTGGAAGGAGAAGTTAACTGTAAAAATTTACAGTAGTTGACCAGCAGCCAATTCTACCAAACAAAGAGAAATTTCATTTGAATAGCTTTGATAACTTGAACCTTATAGTTTTACGAATAGGAGTGGGGTTAGATAAGAACTTTCCAGTACTGGATTACTGGCATGTTACATGCGGCATAAAATTGTAATATAATAATAGCGAACACGTAACATAAAATTTTTGCTTGTGCTATTTTGAAGAACAATCATTTCTTTTCAAAGCGACGTAAAATACGTGCTGATGTATAAGTACATCCTTAATTATTAATTCAGAGCACAAAACAAAATCAAGGAAATGCCTCTAGTAGGCTTATTGCAATACTGTTCTAAAAAATTATTATTTATACATTCAATAAATAAGTGAGATTCATCTATGTTTTCTCCCCAGTCCTATTCAGGATAGTGAAAATCACCCATTACTACAACCTTCTTAAAATACAATTTATCAAACACACTAAACATAGCCTCGTCATTAGTTTTGAACTATCTGGGGCTCTATACAAAACACCAATATATTTAATAAGATTAATGTTCTTACACTTGATATTATACCAAACACTTTCTTTAAATTTCTAAACACATAAATCATTAACTTTAGGGATTGGGATCCACTCATGTGTTGACATGAGTGGAGGCGGTGGAAGGGGGGAGTGGATGCGTTATATACCATGGCCCTGCCTGTAGGTAGTGATAGTGACTAATAATAATAATAATAATAAAGGTTTAACGTCCGTTTCCTCATACAAGGATGATGTCAGGGACGTCCCCCCATCACATGTCACTACAAATCGATTCACCCCAAACGATCTGAAAAAACACGTGCTGAAGAGAAATAAAAGATCCTAAACAGTGCCGGTCCGGTGATCAAAAACAGTCAAGCAAGATGAAATAAAATGGAAGAGATGTTGGGAATGGTGGGAAGAGATGTGTTTTCAACTTACAACAGAAAGTGGAAGTAGTAGAACATGAGCGAAGATCAGGAGGAAGAGAGTTTCAAACAATAGGAGCGGAGAAAGAAAATGAATGTCTACCTAACGAAGTGAGAATATTAGGAATTTTGAGCAGTTTGGTATCAGATGAACGAAGCTTACGAGAAGGTTGATATTGTATTAGGAGATCAGAAAGGTATGAAGGTTTACCAAAAAGGAGTGTTTTGAAAGTTAAAAGAGCAATTTTAAACTTAATTTGTTGAACTACAGGAAGCCAATGAAGGTTATTAAGCAAGGAACTAGAGGTGGCCTGAAGCCTCGAGGATCGACAGACAACACGTGCTAGAGTATTTTGAACGCGTTGGAAACGCATGAGAGAAGAAGGTAAACCGTATAGCAATGAATTGCAGTAGTCAAGTTTAGAATGAACTATTGAGTTGGCAAGAATTATAGATGAATTTTTATCAAGAGTTGACCGTATCTGTCTGATTTGACGAATCTGGAAGAAAGATGAATGACAGACAGATGAGATGGGAGATTTATAATCAAGATTTTCATCAAACATGACACCAAGGTTTTTAGCCTTGTGAGTAGGAGTGAGGGCAAGATTTTGAAAATAGATGGAGGAATTGGCAATTTTGGTTCTTTGCTGGGGAGTGCCGATTAAAAGATATTCGGTTTTAGAGGGGTTGACAGAGAGACGATTACTGCAAAACCATGAATACACTTTGTCTAGAACAGATGAAAGATGTTGCAATTTCAAGTCAGAATCTGAACTAGAAAATGAAATTTACAGCTGAGTATCATCAGCATAGAAATGACATTTTATTGAAGCATTGTCTAAAACATAACTGAGTAGGGTAGTGTAGAGGGAAAAAGTAAAGGTCTAAGTACAGATCCTTGGGGCACACCACGAAGAAGAGGTAGTTCAGGGGAGCGTTCATTGTCTATAATAACAGATTGAGTGCGACCAGAAAGGTAGGAGATCAGAGAGAAAGCGGAATCAGAGATACCAAAGCACGTTTTAAGTCTACTGGTAAGAATGTTATGATCGATGGTGTCGAAGGCAGCCAAAAGATCAAGTAGTACAAGGGCTGATACCTTTTGAGAATTTAAGGCTAAGCAAAGGTCATTATGAATGCTTAGTAAGGTAGTTTCAGTGGAGTGAAGCTTTCGATATGCAGATTGTAAACAAGATAGAGGAGGAAAAGATTCGAGATGGCTGCATAAGCGAATGTAGATTATTTTTTCCAAGATTTTGGAAATGAAATGGAAGTTGGAAATGGGACGATAGCTAGAAAGATCATCTTTAGGAAGTGATTGCTTTTTAAGCAGAGGAGAAACAACAGCATTTTTAAAAGTAGATGGAAAAATTCCTTCAGAAAGTGAAAGATTAACCAGATGGGTAATTGGAGGTAGGAGGGCATCAATGCAAGATTTAAGTAGTTTGGTTGGAATGGCATCTAGCGAGCAAGATGAGTGGTAGAGCAGAGTATTAGATGACGGATTTCTTCAAGAGAAGCAGGTTTAAAATTTAACAGCAGAGGAGGATTTGGCATAGACGGATATGAAATAGTCTCAGGACAGGGAGGAATAGAAGAACAGGGTCTGGTAATTTTGTCATCAAAGAAATTAAGAAAATTGCTGGCAAGAGTTGACGGAGAATTGGAATTTGGAAGAGACTTAGGGATAGTGCGACCAAGCAGTGAATCAAGGGTTCCCCAAAGTTTTTTTGGGCAGTTTTGATTCTGCAAGATCAAGTTCTTAAAGTAAGAACTATTGGCGGAGGAGATCATATGATCAACTAACTTACGTTGTTTAACGTAGTTAGCCTTGATTGTGGCGTTTTGGATTTCAGGAGGATTTTTCTTATCTATCCTATATCTTGATGCTAGTTTGGAATGAATGGATTTTTGTACGAGAATTTCATCAGAAATAAAGGGTTTCCTAGGATTGGAGCGACAAGAAATAGTTAGGAGAGGAGTGTGCTTGTCTAATAAAGACGAAAGCACAGAGTGAAATTGTTGTGTAAAATTAGCAACAGTTGAAGTTGGACTGGAATATATAATGAAGAAGCCATAATATCGGCAGAAGTATTGAAGAAATATTGATGCAGGAGAGTTTATGATAGCTTTTAATAGTTCTAGAAGAAAAGGAGTTAATGACCACAGGCAATTTGCAGAAAATTGCACTGTGATCAGACAATGACAACTCTGAGACTCCGAAGTCAATCAACTTAGTCATGTCACAGGTAATTAACAGATCAAGGATGGGGCCAGAGGTATGGGTAGGAGAAGAAATATGTTGCTTGAGGCCAAAAGACTCGAGTGTAGTAGAAAGAGCTGAAGAATAGTGATCGATATGTGAGTCAATATGTATATTGAAATCACCCATAATGATAAGATCCGACGGTAAAGAGGCAATATCATCTAGAAGTGATGAGAAGTCAGAAAGGAAGTCAGACTTGGACAAGCAATGAGGTCTATATTCAGTTAGAAAGAGATATGATTTAGAGGCACAAGTATGCCTAAGCAACATGTGCTCAAAAGATTGAAAAGATAAGCTTTTAACGAGGGAAGCAGAAAAAGAGGACTTAAAAATAGCAGCAATGCCACTGCCACGACCAGAAGAACGACCTATATGCAGAATGGAATAGCCAGGAGGAGTAAGAGAGTTAAGGACTGTGGGTGGAGTGTCAGAAGGTAACCATGATTCAGTTAAAAAGAGAAGATCAATTTACTCATCAAGAATGTATTGACTCATCAAGAATGTACTAAGAGTAAGGGATGCCAAGCTTACAGTTGTCAAGCTTTCGGAATAATAAATGAATATCATGAATGCTATTGGTCATGTCTTGGTTAAACTTAATTTAATTTAACAGCGTAATTTAGCAGCGTAATTTAACCTGATCGGTCAATTAATTATCAATTAAGTGACAAAGATTCCTTTGAAGTAGAATTCTGTCAGCTTCACATCAGGGGTTTCACTGAAACCTGCAAGACGTGAATGTTAGTTATTATTTGTTCTGGAGTTAGTTATAGAGTAATTGACTATACTGTGACCCAGTAAAATTATACACATACACTTATAGATGCTTAATTTTTATCCAAGGCCTCTAATTAATTAAAATAGACTAAATAATGAATTTTCTTATCGTATCCTTATACAGCAGTAATCCAGCGTCTGACGCAATCTCTCGCCCGATCATTGACCTCTCTGAGATCCTCACGCGTGACCCCATCACCGGTCAAGTTGCAGTTCATCAAATGGTCAATGTCTTCCTCCTCCAGGCCGCATTCACATACTGTAGAACCATTATAATAACCCAACGTTACAACCTCATGCAACCTTTGTCTGACTGACATCTGTCCTAAATCTATTTAAGCATAGCCATGTTCGTCGATCCTCATCGCACCCACACGGAAGACTTTCTGATGCTTCTACATATATTTTATCCTCTGGAACTGATTGGAGATGTTCTTTCCACTTCTAAAGGCGAGATTGCTCCACTGACTGAGTTAGTGGCCACACTGAATTTAAGAAGCTGTGCCTTGATTTGCGATCTCCGAGGATTTTCACCATGTAATGGACGTCGTTGATCCTGTTCTTGTCTACTCCGTTCAGCTTGGCTAGCGACATTACGTCTAATGGCTGGTGGTGCTTTGCCAGAGAGCAAGAACAGACTGTCCTTACTGGTTGGTTTCAGGCAACCTGTTATATGACGACACAGAGCATTAAGAGCACTGTCAATTTTATGGGCATGTGTGGAGCGACCCCAAACAGCGCAGGCATACTCAGCTCAAGAGTAGCAGAGGGCCAATGCTGTGGAGCGTATTGTGCTGGCCTTTGCACCCGAGTGAGTGTTCACCAGTTTTCTTAATATGGAATTTTTTGTACTGACTTTTGCCTTCGTCTTTCCTACATGCTGATTGAAACTCAAAGAGTCCTATCTAAAGTTACACCAAGGTATACTGGGTGTGTACAGTGTTGTAGTTCTACACCTTCCCATGTAACTTTAAGCTCCAAACTAGCATCCTTATTTCTTAAATGAAAGGCGCACACTTGTATTTTGGCAGAGTTAGGTTTTAGATGATTTTACACATAATATGCCGACAGTGATTCTAGGACTTCATTTAATCGTTTTTCAATGTCACTGAAGTTCTTAGACTGATAAGCGAAACAGTTGTCATCAGCATAGATGAAACTTCTGGTATTCTGCATAATTGGCTGATCATTCGTATAGATGTTGAGCAGGATAGGCGCTAAAACACTCCCTTGAGGAAGACCATTCTGCTGCTTCCTCCATCGGCTCTTTGGGTGACCTCCCAGCTCAACATAGAATCGATGATTCGTTAGGAGTTGTTGGATGAATTTAGTCAATTTATAGTCCTTTGTCATGTTGTATAACTTGGTGATTAGTCGTCTATGGCACACAGTGTCGTATGCAGCTGACAGATCCACAAATACAGCTCCAGTAATGAGACCCTTCTCAAAGCCATCTACCATGTATTGGGTTAGGTTTATTATCTGACTGGGGCATGATTTCCCCGGACGGAACCCGTACTGCTGCTCTATCAACTTTTCATTCACCACTGGCAACATTCGATTAAGGATCATGCGTTCTAGTAGCTTGTACGTATGGCATAGTAGTTATATCGGCCTGTAGCTTTTTGCATCATTAGGATCTTTCCCAGGTTTCAGTAAAGCTATAACTTTAACCTGTCTCCATAAGCATGATATTGTGTAATTTGTTATACATTCATTGTACAGCTCTAACAACCACGCTCTGGCCTTGGTCCCAAAGTGCTTGATTAACTCACTCCCTATGTCATATATTCCACATGCTTTGTCATTCTTTAGATAATCGATTGCGGTCAGAAATTCGTCTGATGTGAATGGCTGCAATATACAACCATTCACATCGGAGCAACTTTGATCTGGCGCTATCTTTGACCGTGGTTCCTTTTGAGAACCTGTAGGGCTCTTACCATTAAGTATAATATAATAGTATATAGTATAATAATATACAAGCTAATAATGAATGACCACATATGTATCTCTCATAGTTAATTGTAGTTTTTGCCTCTGATTCTGAAGTTTTGAAAAATAATGTTGGAACTCTGACATAAACATAAAAGCTAATTTTTCCAAAAAGTGTTGTTTATGTCTGTACTAGGAACAAGTCACATTGGTAACTATGTAGATGTAAATGGTAATACAATCGGGTATAAAAGCTACTATATAATATCCTGAAATTGGCAAACTAAATTTCGGTACGTGTAAAATCTTACACATCTGACTTTAAGGTGTTAAGGTATATCATTTCTATATTACTATATTTCAATGCTTATTTTATACTGTACACATCTAATTTGACAAGGGGATTTTTCATTATCACATAATTGTATATATACTTTTTCACGAAACACACTACAGCAATAGAACTGCTTATAAAATAATAAGAACACTACAGTAATTTCGCTACTGTAGGATGATGGCGCAGAATTACCAGAACATCGTTACTACTCGAGTTTTGCATACTTGATTATTTGCAGGAATGATGGAAGAAGTAGTGCGTGATTTGAAATCAGAACAGCAGCAACAACAGCAGTACCTGCAACAGAGTCCCACCAGCAATCAATGCTTCTCTTTCTCCAGGGCGAGCAGCATCGGCTCTGTGAATGCTATCAGCTGTTCATCTGCCTCTTCCACTCATAATACAGGTGTATTATTATAATATATATCACTATAATACTAGGCTCCAGAAATAGCTACAAAAATTTAAACTAATGGAAAAGTCTCAAATAGGTGATTAACATAATGGCACACTGGGTCAGGAAACACAGATGCTTGTTTAAGGATTGGCTGGTGGTGTGGTGTAGGACAGAGAGGATTTGAGACAGGCTATACTTATCCTGACCCTAGTTAAACTGGGATTCAAGGGAGGATGATGATGATATCATTATAATACTATGCACTTTTAGTACAGGTTTAACCAACATTTTCTTTCAGAATGATCTAAAATGCATCAAACGTTGATTTCCTCGGCTTTAATTTTTGGCAACGAAGTACTGGAGTCGTTTTCTGATTTTTAGCAAGCAGAAAACTCGTAGAATAATAACATCTTTGTCTAGCAGAATATTTCAGCTAATTTTTATATTCATCAGTTAAGTCAAATTGCTCCTTCGATCGCTTCTTTTTGTTCAGCTGGTTTCTTGCACTGCGGCTCTCATACCAATCATGATTTTACTGAGTGCTATTTTAATTTAAAAATTCTGCTATTATTGATATTGTTACACAGTTATCAATATATTCAAATAATCACAGATTCTACACGTAATCCTGGTGTAATTTTTGATTCAAATCTAATCTTTAAAACACATATTTCAACAGTCTGTCATTCTTCTTTCTTCATATTCGTCAATTACGTCAAATTCGTAAGTCCCTTAAGTCCCGTGATATCAATTCTTCCACTGTATTAGCTAAAACTTAATTGTAACTCCCTGCTGAACGGTCTCCTGAAAACCACTCTAATTCGTCTCCAACGTCTACTTACAAAATTCTCTTTCTTGAGTCTTCTGTAATGTAAAAATATTCAAGTCCCACACTTTTTCTCTGCTTAAGAAACTGCACTGGCATCCACTCTACGAACAAATAAAATTCAAGATACCTTCCTTGACTTTCAGAGGTTTAAATTATGATAAACCATCTTATCTATCTGATCTTTTATAAATCTTTCAACCATCTCGTAGGTCTTCGTTGCTCTAGTAGAAACCTTCTAATTGTACCAAACATTTAATCTGCCATGGGCAGACGATCTTTCATGTTTTCTGCTCCGACAATTTGGACTTTTCTGCCACAAGATCTTCGATCTTGTAATTGTATTTGAATTTTTCGTGGCTAGCTAAAACCCGTCTCTTTTCGTCATAGGTCTAAATTTTGACCTGCTTGCCTTGGATCATGGACTTGCACTGTTTTGAACTCGCTTTCTCTTGTGGTCTCTGTGTACCCAGTCGTCATTGTGCAGTGTTTTAAGTGCTTCTTTGTGTAGAATCTGCAAGAGACGTCCCTGACGAAACTAAATTGCCTTATATATGATTGATTGATAAAGTTCATTGTTTAATTACACTATACATTATACACTGTGTTGTATTATCGATATACGTCATGTGATCATCCTGTGGCTGGTTCCAGCTGAAGATTTCTCTATTCTGTTCCTCCACAAGACTCTATTCTTTCAATTTTTTGTCATTTCCTCGATATTCATTCTTTTTCTTCGTTCTGTTTTTCCATGCTAACTCCAGCTGCCTGACTCTTAGCAAGTCAGCCTGAATGTGCTTGCTTGCCTGCTTGCTAAAATGTCACTTGAGGAGGATAATGAAGCCTGACCAGTTGCACACTATCTTTTATGATTAACTGATTCGTTGACTTAACTATTTATTGATTAATCTATTTAGTACCATTTAATGAAGGCCATGATATAGTCCTTAGTAGGTAAAATTCATTATTTTGATTGATTCCTTGCTTTGATTTATTAATCGATTTCTGAACGATTCATCTGGCAGACCTCAAAGAATTACAAACAAGATGATCTTGTTGTAATGCGATTAGGTTAATTGTTTACTTTATTGACCTGTTTAGAAACAGATGAAGTCATAATTAAGAAATGAGCAGATTGGCCATGATAATTGGACAGATTGGCGATGATAATTGATAATTAAGATAATTGGCCATGATGAATTGATAAATTGACTGATTGATAATTTGATAATAATAATTAGTTGATTGGTTGAATGACAGATGACGAGGATAGTGATGGAGGTATGAGCAGACAGACGATGTCATATAAAGATCGTAGAAGAGAAGCCCACACTCACGCTGAACAGAAGCGTAGAGATGCCATCAAGGTATAAAACTTAGTAATTAATTAACTTAGTAATTAGTAACTTTTAGTGATAAAATTCCATTCTAGTGAAATCTTATTACAGTGTTAAGCAGTCTGAATTAGTTCGAGCATACCTCTTTTTTTTAACCTTCATTTCGGATTTAGTGCTACTGCGATATTTTGCTTAGAGTGATGCTCTATAAATATACTTATTTATTATTAATTAATATATTCCCCAAAAGAAGTTTTTCATTTTACACTGCAATTAGAATCATTTCCAATTGAAAATTTGTTGACCCTGAAATGGGCCAGCTTATGTGCAAGGTCAAAATCCTTGTCTTACTGATAGAATTGCGCTGTCAATGGACTATGTGAGACATCTGCTACAATTGGTGCTGCTCTTGTGCAATCAAAGTTGGACTACTGCTACCAAATTTACTACTAAATTTTTTGTAGTTCCAAGTACTCACATGTTACGCCTATTTTGAAGTCTTTGCACTGGCTAACGATTAACACTAGAAACCCTAAGGTGGGTCAATTGACCCTAACGCTACTTTCGAACAGCACTACAACTACACCGTAGTTCCAAAAACCATCAAACTTGGTGACTTTTATTTATTTTAGACATATTACATGAACAATATAAAATTATCATTGAATTATCACCCATTCCACCACACGAACCGCGTATACCTAGAATGCCTAAAGTGGGTCAATTGGGCAACAATGTTGCTGATCAATATACTATAAAATCAGCAACAATGTTGCTGATCAATATACTTTTCTTCAAACTACTTAACTAATAAAGAATAGTTTCGATTGACATGACCAGGGTGGCCATGGACACCAGTCCAAATTAATTTCTTTTTCTTATTTTCAATATTTTTCAAAAGAATGTCACAAATTCAGTGTTTTGACTCTCAATGCTCAAGCAGTACTTAGTCTTCAAATCCGCTAAAATCCAAAGCTTTATACCAAATTTTTCCGGTTTATTTGGCATATATCGTATGAATCTGCATCGCTGCTCATCAATTGTTAGGGATTCGTCCGGTATGTAGCTCGTCTGTCTGTTTTCAACAAATTTAGACAGAATCAAAGACATAAGACAAAATTTATCCAGCAGAAGTCTTCCTGACGAGTTGCGCGAATTTTAAACCTTATGTATTTTTTATTTACATGAACCTATCTCTAGCCATTGAATTACAAAATGTTTTGTTTCCATATTCTTCCGACCAGAGCAGATTTAGTGGAAAATTCTTCGCATTTAGTATGCCACCAAGATAGAGTAAACCAAAGATTGCCTTGAGTTCTGTTTCTGTTACATCCAAGGTAGCATCTGTCAAACAGGCGTATTCAACAGTACATCTTTGAATATGGCGTATCATACCATCGTCCATAATTCTACGAAAGGCTTCCAGAGGAGTTGATAATTCTGCTTCTGATGTCTGACGCAAATTGCCTAATCTGTAATAATGATCCAAGGCGTAGGCACAAATGTGGTGTTATCAATGCAGTCACCTTGAACAACCCCCGCACCACCAGGATTGCCTGAATTACTACCAAAAGCTTCGCGAGTTTCAAAGCATTATCATAATCATCATCATCGCCACTAGTATTATTATCATTTTCGCTGTTTTCTACCTCTGAATCTTCGTAACTGAAATCAGAATCTAGTTCAATATCCGAGTTCAATTTATCACTAGCTGCACCTGAACCATCAGATTCACTACCACTCACATCCTCCAACACGTTCTGCCGTTTTGCTCGAGCCTGCTGCCCAATCAAAGGCCTGGGGCGTTGGGATGAAGTGCTGCGTTGCTCAAAACGGCACGGTTCAATAGGGCAAATTTCTAACCATAACCCTAATAGGCCTATAAGCCATATTTCTAATATATATGTTTGGTGATAGGCTTAACGTAAAGTTTCAGGGTTAAGAAATATTGCAAAGTTAAGATAATTGACTAAATTTAACGCTAGGGTAAATTGAAGGAGGACAAAGAATTCCTTTTTCCACTGGTACAGCTTAAAAATTTTCGAAGTGGATTATACTTACCCCCACTGGTTTTGTGTTAAATTTACATATTAGTTAGGCTAGTATATTGTTTAGGGTTAGGCTTTTAGAAGTCTAATTGGAAGTTTTAGTAACTTTTTGTATTATTCAATTTTAAAGCCTTTGTTTCTTTAAAACTTGGGTTTATTTATTTTTAAACTTTACAGTAGCTAAGAACAGTAACAAGATCATATAACACTTAGCATCTCCATCTCCTGGCTGGAGTCAGTGGTTACGTCTGTGAGATACTCGACCACAGATCAGTATGTGCGGGGTTCAAATCCTGGGCTCGCCCGTCACTGACATCGCTTTTGAGTGAGGAAACTGACGTTAACCTTCGCTATTTTAGCTTTTAGCTTTTTAATAATTTATTTTAATATTTATCAAAATGGCTGAGTAAAATAAACGATTATTCTAACGAACTACATGCTGGGTCAATTGACCCACTTTAGGGTTTCTAGGTATAACGAAAGCGCCGGGTTTCTAGTATTAAAGAGCGTATCATTTAATCATTTACAAAACAGCTTCGTTAGCCTATAAGTTCATCACCATCCCTGGACAAACTTGTAGGTCTAATTGATTAAAGTGATGCAGACTGCTGTTACTCTGTCTTCTAAGTTAATTACTCTTGTGAGACCTAGCTTACCTTCACACTCTAAGCTATCTAATCGTTCTTTCCAGCATGCTGCACCTCAGATCTGGAATTCTCTTCCATCCAATCTTCGGAAATCTTCATTTGAATCACATCAGCCTTTGCTTTCCTATGAGCAGTTCCATAAGCAGTTGAAGACCTATCTTTTTCATCTCTCTTTTCCATCCAGTGTCCATGAGCAGACCTGCGCCTAAATCACCTTTTCTTTAACTCCCTTTACTTTGGACTGAATTTCTGGATTTTGGAATTTGCACCGCTTTTTTACCTTCTTTTTTGCTCGCCAGCTTGATTTTGTCTCAATAGTTGCTCGATGTTGTCATTGATGACTGTAGCTCTCAAATTGTTGTTATTATTATTATTGTTTTTATTATGTGATAGGTCTTTTCAGATCGCTTAATCAACAGCGTTTAATTCTGTCATGCTTCTAGGTTGGGGTTTGAAAGCATGATACTTTTCCAATATGGTTCCCCAGACGTAAAAATTAAGTAATTAACGTTTGAATTCTCATTTGATCTTCACGTGAAAGCATAAATGCTTAAAATTCGATCCTTTACTGCTATTATGAATCAACCATTGAAGATCTGGCTGAGGAATTTCACGGAATTTAGTAACTGGTCTTAGCCAGACTACTAGCCCATGAATTTGACGTCATTAGCCAATTAGCCTTACGTCATAGTGTGTTTACTTTGTCACGTGGAAGCTAATTGGGAAGTCACAAAATACCTAACTTCAATAATCATGTCCTGTCAACCGCAAAAATCAATTTTAGTCGTAAAGCTCGTGTAACTCCGGTCCCATGAAAAATATTTTTGCAGAATTTGGTGATATTATGAAAATACTTCTTCTCTACGGATGATTAGAATTTCAATGTGAAATATTAGGAATTGACCAAGCTATCGCAATGTTGCTATGGTGTTGTATTTTTAATGTACATCCTGTATATATCTTTGTTAACCGTAGATAGATTACATAAAAGCATGCGAATGGGACATTAACCTAAATAAAATATATTCTTATAAAATATACCTTAAATAAAACATACTGTTTTTTGATTACCGGAAAGGCACCGTTTAAGACATTTTTCTTTCTCTTCAGCACATGTTTTTTTTTCAGATCGTTTGGATTGAGACGATTTGTAGTGACATGTGATGGGGTTAGGGACTCCCTGACATCATCCTTGTATGAAGAAACGCCCGTTAAATCTTTATTATATATTATTATTATATTTTATTAAATACATAGAAATAGTGACATAGCAATGCAATGCAAATTATATTGTTCAAACATAAAATAAATTAGTTATACTTTAGTAACGTCACTTTGTATCATGCGAGTTAAAAAATTTTATCACTGAAGGAACTACACTTATTTGAGATTCCATAGCTTCTTACTGGAGTCCAAATTGCTGTCTGCAGGAACAAGCCGAATTGTTCAATGTGTTAAAAGGGTTTGAGCATAATAACAGAAGGGTATTGATAATGGGAGATTTTAACTTCCCTGGCATAAATTGGGATGTTTTAAGTTCAGATAAGCAAGGGAAGGAATTTATGAATGTTGTTATGGATTGCTGCTTTGTGCAGCATATTAAAGTAGCCACAAGAGAGTCTAATATTTTGAATTGGAGCTTAACTTTTGATGACAACTAGATTAAAGATTTAAGAATCATTGAGCCAGTTGGAAACAGTGTCCACAATACTCAAATAGACAAATTCCTGTGCTCCAATATTTTGTATAAAATTGATGAAAGGCCCAGAAGGGAGAACTTCAAGGATGCAAATTATCGGAGTATTAACAACATTTTAAGGCAGTGGATTTGAGAATTAGAATTAGGGAATGGTGATATAGATATTCAATGGACTAAAATTTGTGAAATGTTGTGGAGAGCCTGCAATGGCAATGTTTCAAAAACAAGCTTCAAACAGAGAATGATACCTAAATGGTTTAATGCAGAAGTTAGAAAATTGCAAAGAAAGAAATATGCCATGTGGGTGAAATTCAAATGTCGGAAGGGCCATAATAGTTGGCAAGAATATAAAATTGCAAGGAATAAGTGTAATTCAACAATTTCAATATAAGGAAGCGGAGAAAAAGTTTGAGGAGAAATGATCTAATAATGTTAAAATTGATACAAAATCGTTTTACTCATATGTTAGAAGTAACTCCAAAGACAGTGGGCCCATTAATCAATTCAGATGGTATAGTTGTAACAAATAAGAACGAAATTTTTAAATATTCTCAATAACAATTTTAGTTCAGTGTTTGTAAAAGAATCCAACATGGGAATGTGGCCGCATATAGATCTTCTACTGGAAGAGGGACAGAGGGTGGAAAGTATTTTAATGGATGAGGAAATTGTAGCAGAGAAGTTAAAGGGAATTAAAACCAGAGAAAGGACCGGGGGTTGATGGCATCCCCACGAGATTATTGATAATTAATCAATTCAATTTCTATAATTTTTAATAACATGTTGAATACAGGATGTACAGTATATCAACACAATGAAAGATGTCCTATGTAATACCTATTTACAAGGGGGGAAAGAGGTTTGAACTAGGGAACTATAGACCCGTGAGCCTTACTTCACATTTATGCAAGGTACTTGAGAGTATAGTATAGGATAAGTTAATAAATCATTTGGAGAAACACAACATCTTATGAAAGTCTCAGCATGGATTCATGAATAGAAGATCATGCTTTACTTAGTTTTTTTAGAGAAAGTGAATCAGTGGATAGAGGATGGAGAGAATGTTGATGCAGTGTACTTGGATTTCAAATAGGTAAAGTGCTTCAAATATTTGTTCTACAAGTCCATAGAGGAAATGCAGATTTGGGACAGTAAAATTTCTCAAGCAAGAGACTTTTGGAGAAAGGAAAGAATTACTAAGAAAAATTGTGAGTAAATTCATCAAGATAAAGATAGAAAAAACGTTTTGTGTGGTTACAATCATAAATGTTTGCAATTTATTGTTAGAGGATGTACATATTTGGAAAGTTGAACTCTGATAATATGGCCGAGAGGAAGAATTGGATGGATTAGATGGAATGACAAAATTAAAAATGACGAAATATTAAACTTAAACTCTAATTTTATTTTGTAATTATAATATGTGCCCGTAATAGTGTGTTTGTGTCCTATCGTGAGTTTTTACTATGCCTTATCAGTTGTCGAACTGTAGATCATTAAGTGCACAGCCTAAATCTAGGACATACCATGTGACTGACATACCTTCCAGATACTAGTTTTTTTCCTGTCTTGACAAATTTGCTACATGTTTATCGACACGTTTGTGACGCACTTGTACTTTTGTGTTTTAATGTATATATGCAGAAAGGTTATGACGAATTGCAGACGGTTGTACCAAACCTTCAGCAGAATGAACTCATTGGGGGTCCTCAAAAGCTCAGCAAAGCTACTATCCTTGGAAAGAGTGAGTTTTGTTTGATAGCATTTAGGCACAATTTTGTTTTGCTGACAAATTTCTCTTGGCAAAATAATTTCGCTGGCAGAATAAATTCCATTAGAATGGTATCTGCTGTATAAAGTTGTAGTAGTATTGACCGGGTCGCGACATAAAACGCTACTACTGTGACCCTTTTGGTTTCAGCTAAGCTGGCATCAGATTCTGTTACTTTCCATTGTCATATGCGACATAATCCAATGAATAGGCAGCAATTATGAAATAATTAAAATTATTTAGAATTTATTTGAGAAAAATAAACAGAGCGCCATATTGTCAGAGCTGCCAACTTATTCCATTGGAATAAGTTAATATCACAATAAATGGACAAAGTTATTAATTGCTCCTGATTGGTAGAGACCGACTGAAATTCGGTTTTGGTGCCGAGAACAGCCACTTTTAACTTTCAGGTATCTTTCGGTTTTGGCCGAAAGGAAAAATTGCTCTTTTGGTGTCGGACATAAGTGATCGTGACTTCGGTTGAAACCGAACTTTTTAATGTATTTGCTAATCTAATTTATTCATTTCCAGCATAACATTTGCATCTGTGTTTACTTAAATCATTGACCTCAATAGGTTCTTTTTCTATGACCCTATTTTCTATGATTCACGTGTGGGACTGTGGGTCTCGCCGAGATTACGAGTTCTGCAGCACCACTGAGAGTGAGACTGTTATAAGGATAATTTCAAAGTACATCGACTGTATCTCTGTGCATATCAGTTGTTAACTTAAAGTAGTAGCTACATATATGACTCAGCTGCGGACAACTTTCAGAATAGCAGCGAGAGCTCACAGGAGCTCTCGGCTCCTACAATTAATTAAGCACATAAAAGCAGCGTCGTTAGTATGGAATGATTCACTGATTCCTATCTCTGCTATGTTTCTGGAAGTCCATAATTAAATACCAAAATAAACTACCACTATCACTACTTGGCGAACGCTTGTTAGCTTGTATTTGGTGGCATTTTTTCTAAAAAGTCATCATCGTCATCTTCCCTTAAATCCCAGTTTAACCAGGGTCGGGATACGAATAGACTTTCTCCAGTCCTCTCTGGCCCACACCTTATCATCAGTCAATCCTCTCCCCTATTTTTCATGTCCTTCTTAATTACCAAATCCCACGTCAGTTGTAGTCTACCTATCTCTAGCTGAACATCCAGCTCTTCCTTCTGAACATTCTTTACTATATTCTCATCTGCCTTTCTCACAATATGCCCATACCATCTCAATCTTTACTGAGCCAACCTATCCCCGATCCCCTCAACGTTCAAATTCATCCTCTCATATTTATTTTCCATTCTGTCCATCCTAATTTTTCCACAATTTTCCAACATCTCGCTTACTTTCTACTTCTACACGGTGTCTCCTACCATCACCAGATCATCCACAAATAGCATGCACCATGGGGCCTCCTTAATAACTCCTTTAAGCAACTCATCCATAACCAAAATAAACAGGGCTGACCCTTGATGTACCCCGATCTTCACCTCAAAACTCAGATTTTCAGCTCTCCACTCTCACACTAGTCCTCACCCTGCTCTCCATATCTTTGATTAACTCAACTTACGTCCTTCTCACTGTCCTATTCTTCACACCAGTTCTCTCAGAACCCTATCATAGGCCTTTTCTAGATCTACAAATACCATCTGTATCTTCTTCTTTTACCTTTTTTTCTCCATCAGTTGCCTCCACATAGAGTTCCGCTTTGTTGTCGACCTTCAGGGCACAAACCCAAAGTGGTTGCCCTCAATGCTTGTTGAACCTCTCAACCTACTCTCCACTACTCTCTCCCATTCCTTCATTGTATATCTCAACAGCTTAATACCTCTATAATTCTTACACTCTCGAATATCCCCTTTTCCATTAAATACCGCCACTAAACTCAGCCTCCATTCTTCTGACTTCCTGTCCCCCTTAACATCTTGTCCAACAAGCACCTCAACCACTCCACCGCTCTCACACCTACTATCTTCCTCACTTCACCGGGATTCCATCCAACCTCACTACTGCGCTGAATCTCCTACCCAATTAGCATTATTGCTATTATTATTGTTGTTATTATTATTATTGCATGTGTGTTACAGCTATTGACTATGTGTCATTTCTGACGAAAGAAAAGAAGAAACAGGATGATGAACTGGACAGCCTACGTAAGGAAGTGATGGCTCTGAAGATTATGAAGGCGTAAGATGATTAGCAATTAATTTCTGTGGATGGGGCTGTTTGTTGCTTAGAATTACTAAACCATGTGTGCCATATTTGTAAAATTATACATCTATATTTGTTGATATCATTTTACATATTGAAGCGTTAGCATTAGAAACAATCCAACAATGATCTTCTTGTTCTTCGTCTAAAATCTTCCGATACGACTAGAATAGTAAAATCTGAGTTCTGCATCTTGCTGTGTGTAGTAAGGGTGCTGTCTGAGAAGTACTGCTGGGAAGCTAACATGAAACTTGCAGCTCATTAGGCATTTATTAGACTAACGCACTAGCAAGTGTCCTAAACGATATTGAATCAAAGAAAATAACGAATCAAGATATGAAGCAGTGAAATATTCTCTCAGACGCTGTAATTTGTATTTTTTGAAAGAAAGGCACTTCATCTCTTTGAATAGCGTGTAATTTGTATATATTTGCTGTGTAAAAACTGTTACCTAATTTAGCAATATTTAAAAGAATTTAATATCGATTTTGTCTCTTGAACATTAGTGAAAATGTAGCCTAGGATTTGGACCCTATAGCAATTAATCACACGATTGGCTTAGTTAGCATAGGCTATGTAATTCAAAAGCAGGTCCGGGAACATCTTCACCATATAAGCGATGACGCAGTTTGCTGGGCAGGCTTATGGTATATAACGCCTCCACTCTTCCCTTTTTTTCCGTTTTCCTCTTCATGTCTGCATATGAAGAAGATGAAATAGGAAGGGGAGTAAGATAATGTTGTAGCATTTCGCCGCTGATGTTTAACGGTTACGCTGAGTCAATGATGGAGGAAGCCATGGAAGACATCGAATAAGGAATAAAAGTAGGAGAGAAAATGTTACAAGATCTATGATTTGCAGATGACCAAGGAATGGTAGCGAGCTGCGAGACTGGACTGCAGAAGATAATGGATAGGCTGAATGATACGTCAATGAGATATGACATGAAGATTGATATCAAAAAGACCAAAGTGATGAGAGTGTCCCATAATAAAGGTGAAGTTAATGTTACAGTAAATGGTACGAAATTGGAACTGGTAAGGAGTGTCAAATATTTGGGTCATACTATAACCGATGATGGGAAATGTGAGACTGAAATATGCAGCAGGATTGCACAAGCAAAAGTGGCCTTAGGTAATAGGAAAGAAGTTTTAACAAAAGTCTAAAGAAAAACACAAGGATAAAGATAGTGAAAACCTTGTTTTGGACCACGCTATTATATGGATGTGAAACATGGACCTTAAGGAAAGAAGATATTAGGAAACTGGAGGCATTGGAAATGTGGATATGGAGAGGATTAGATGGACTCAAAAGGTTACAAATGAGGAAGTTTTCAAGTTTGGACAGATAGACAGTTGATAAATGTACTAAGAAATAGGAAGAAGAGTTGGATAGGACACATTCTAAGGGGGAATGTCTACTAATAGATATCTCGGAAGGTAGAATGGAAGGAAAAGGAGGCAGAGGAAGACCGAGAATAGGTTGTTAGATGATTTAAAGACCCATTCATATGTGGACATTAAGAGGAAAGCGGAAGACAGAGAAGAGTGGAGGCGTCATATACCATGAACCTGCCAGTAGGCAGTGCACTAAGAGAGAGCGAGAGAGTCTACATTTGAGTGTAACTTTAAATCATCTAGCAATACCCATTCCTGTTGTTATATACCATCTTCTTTGGGTAATCTGCTTATGGCGAAGTTTTCCTCTTACGCTTTCCTCAGCGTCGCCTAACATTTACTGGACAGGGATGTCATTCGCTGAGAAAATTATCCTGTTTACGCAACTCCATAATTGTCTCTCTCTTCAGTGCAAAAAAAGAAGCTAATGTTAACGTCAGTTTCCTCACTCAAAAGCGATGTCAGTGACGGGCGAGCCCGGGATTTGAACCCCGCATATACTGATCCGCGGTCGAGCGTCTTACCGACTTCGCCACTGGCTCCAGCCAAGTGCACAGCCAAGTGGCAGGTTCAAGGTACATATTCATACTCAAAGTCTGCTTTCTCGCTCCATAAGAGCACTCCTTAGATCGACAAGTTAATCCCTTCACAAAGTGTATGCTTAATCAATGCCTTATGTAGCCTAGAGCTTGGGAATTGTAATTGTAGTTGTAGCTGTAATTCTATATTCACTAAATTCCTCTGTGTTAAAAATATTATGTGTTCACGCATTGTAATTATTACACGGCTCTATTCTACATATTTAAAGTCTCTTACATAAATAATTATTTAACAATCATACAATTATGTGTATATATACATGTATAATTTTATTTTTGTGTAGTGTCTGATAGTAAGTATTGAAAATTGTTCAGCGTAAGTGTTTGTATGCATGTGTAATATATTTGTACTATTTTGTATTATATAAATATGTTATGTAGTAACTTGGAACAGCTTGTGAAAGCCCACCAGAGTAATCCTCAACAAGGAAACAATCAAGTATCTGATGAAGCAAAGTTTACTGTTGTATGTGTTTCATATCTACAATTTGTATGCTAAGTTATATGTTACTTTGTATAATAATAATATGTATATATGTCTTTGTATAATATGTTGTATGCTACTTTGTATTTAAAGTTTCTCTATTTATACAAGTTAATCTTTTTAACGCAACCCTGGGCATTTAAAATTCAAAACTGTTAATCTCCCGAAAGAGAATTATATCAAAATAGAATATTATCCAATACATCTACATCTACACATCATAATTTGCGAAATCGTAATATTGGACAGACAAATACAAAGGGACGAAAAGTAGGATTATTTCGTGTATTTTATTTTATAAACTTCATTCGCGGAAAGCTGTATACTTTGGGAATAAAAATATCCCAGAAAACTTAAAAATTTTGCTGGTTTTCAGTACTTTTTGCAAAACTATAGAAATTTTCAAAGAGCCAGTAAAAAACAAATTGACAACCCTTGGTTTGAGAATAAGTTTTCTTGATAGAAACATAAAATTACATTTGACACAAACAACCGCATAGTGGTTGTTTTGTTTCAGTTTTATTTGTTGCTGCTTATTATAATCTTCTATAAGATGAACAATAATATTTAAGAGGAAGCTCATTTCGTGACGCCCTTCGAATTTCATTGCCTGACTGCTGTCTTTTTCAAATGAATGAAAGAATTTCTATATCAAATACTGGGGTATATTATCTCAAGCAGTATAAAACACTTTTATAAATTCTGTGATATAGAGACGCAGTTCTTGGTTTACATTCAACTTATCTATAAATGAAATAAACCAGATTAAATTAACTTGGTTTACATTCAACTTAGCTATAAATGAAATAAACCAGATTAAATGAAATATCTCCTATTCCGGGTTGTTAGGCGTCAAATGTGGGCACATGGAATGTGAGAACTATGGGTGAAAGGGGAAAGTTAGAAAATGTAAAGAGGTAAATGGAGAAAGGTAAAATAAATGTCCTAGGGATGAGTGAAGTAAGGTGGTTGGGAACTGGAGATTTTGTTAGTGATGGGTAAAGGGTTATTTACTCCGGAGGAGATAAAAGGGAGAAGGGTGTGGCTATGATATTGGATAGAAATATAAGTGAACGCGTAACAAAGGCTCTCCAGTGCAGCCACAGACTGATGTTAGTGTGGATCAAAGCAGATCCAGTAGATTTGGTGTTTATCCAAATCTACATGCCTACGTCAGCCTCATAGGATGAGGAAATTGAAGCGATGTACGAAAAAATGGAAGGAATGATTACGGAGAAAAAGCCACAGATCAAGTGATAGTTATGGGGGATTGGAACGCGGTGGTGGGTGAAGGGAGAGATGGAAATGAAGTAGGAGAATATGGTCTAGGAAAAAGAAATGAGAGAGGACAGAAATTGGTTGACTTTTGCATTAGTATAATGGGTAAAGATGGGGAATTGAAGACAGAGCTGGAAGAAGTAAAAGAAAGATGGAGAGAATATGTAGAGGAATTGTATGATAAGGCTGGGAAACCAGTTCAAGAGGATTTTAGAATAGAAGAAGAAAATATCATAGAAAACGATAGAAGGGGCCCCGATTTAATGAAGGAGGAAATTTATTCTGCAATCAACAGTATAAAGAAGGGGAAGGCAGCCGGAATAGATGAAATCTCAGCAGAATTCTTGAAAATGTTGAAAGGAGTAGCACTCAATAAGTTAATGGAAGTATGTATGGAAGCATACAATTCAGGTATTTGGCCAGACGACTTTACCAAGTCAGCGATGATTCCAATTCCCAAAAAAGCCAATGCTGTGGGGTGTTTGGATTACAGAACAATCAGCTTTATACTTCATGCATCGTAGATCTTATTAAAGATAGTAAATAATCGCATTCAGTCGAAAGCAGAGATGATACTGTGCAAGACACAATTTGGTTTTAGGAAAGGATGCGGCACAAGAGAAGCAATAGGGGTAATGCGGGTTCTTTGCGAAAGAAGCTTAGAATGTGGAAATGACGTTTTTGTATGCTCTGTAAACTTCGAGAAGGCCTTTGACAGGATTGATTGAATAACGATGATGAATATCTTAAAAAGAATAGAAATTGACTGGAGAGATAGAAGACTAATTTTGAACTTGTACATGAATCAAAGAGCAGTAATCAAAATTCAACAAGAATACTCAGAAGAAGGTGAAATAGGACGTGGAGTAAGACAAGGCTGTAGCATTTCGCAGCTGCTGTTTAACATTTACGCTGAGGCAATGATGGAGGAAGCCATGGAAGACTTGGAAGAAGGAATAAAAGTAGGAGAGAAAATGTTACAAGATCTATGATTTGCAGATGACCAAGGAATGGTAGCGAGCTGCGAGACTGGACTGCAGAAGATAATAGATAGGCTGAATGATACGTCATTGAGATATGACATGAAGATTGATATCAAAAAGACCAAAGTGATGAGAGTGTCCAATAATAAAGGTGAAGTTAGTATCACAATAAATGGTACGAAATTGGAACAGGTAAGGAGTTTCAAATATTTTGGTCATATAACCGATGATGGGAAATGTGAGACGAAAATATGCAGTAGGATTGCACAAGCAAAAGCGGCCTTTGGTAGTAGAAAAGAAGTTTTAACAAAAAGTCTAAAGAAAGACACAAAGATAAAGATAGTGAAAACTTTGGTCTGGACCACGCTATTGTATGAATGTGAAACATGGATCTTAAGAAAGGAAGATATTAAAACTTGAAACTGGAGGCATTAGAAATGTGGATTTGGAGAAGAATGGAGAGGATTAGCTGGACCCAAAAGGTTACAAATGAGAAAGTCTTGGAGAGAGTTGGCACAGATAGACAGTTGATAAATGTATTAAGAAATAGGAGAAGAGATGGATAGGACACATTCTAAGGGGGGAAGGTCTATTAAAAGAGGTCATAGAAGGTAGAATGGAAGGAAAAGAGGCAGGGGCAGGCCGAGATTAAGTATGTTAGATGATTTAAAGACCCACTCATATGTGGAAATGAAGAGGAAGGCAGAAGACAGAGAAGAGTGGAGGCGTTATGTACCATGGACCTGCCAGTAGGCAGTGCACTAAGAGAGAGAGATATAAATATGTATATCTAGATATATATAAATTTTATACATGTATATATATATTTTTCTGAATAAACCAGAACTGCTACCATCTTTCATTATTCTAATCTTTCTTCAAACTTAGGTAGCAGGAATAGATATATATATATATATATATATATATATATATATATATATATATATATATATATATATATATATATTCCTACTACCTAAGTTTGAAGAAAGATATATATATATATATATATAGAGAGAGAGAGAGAGAGAGAGAGAGAGAGAGAGAGAGAAAGAGAGAGAGAGAGAGATAGACAGCTAAAGAGCTAGACAGACTGATAAATAAACATTCAACGATAGATAGATCATATACAGTATAGATAGATAGACATGGACAGATAGACACAGACGGACACACAGATAGATATATAGATAAAACCGTTGATGATACAGACTATATTACACAGAGATGCGTTGTGTTGGAATATTAACGGACATGGCTAATATAAAAATGGCTATCAGATTAAATGCAGACTATGAACTGTTAGATCATATCAAGAAAGAGAAAGCAAACAATAATTATTTGAAGCTACAAATCCGCATACTACTCACAATGAGCAATATAGCAAAAAGAGTATGCACAACACCATTCACACGAAGAAAAATCGATAATTTTGGCATATTTCATTATCATATATAT
This sequence comes from Enchytraeus crypticus, assembly GCA_905160935.1. NCBI lineage: Eukaryota > Metazoa > Annelida > Clitellata > Enchytraeida > Enchytraeidae > Enchytraeus > Enchytraeus crypticus. The sequence continues at coordinate 4,668,236 of CAJHZI010000873.1, read as the reverse complement.
ATATATATATATATATATATATATATATATATATATATATATATATATATATATATTTATTTATTTATTTTACTCTCTGTATAGCTATCTGCGATGCATGCCTATCTATCTAATCTGATCTATCCCTCTATCTGATCTACCTATCTGTTGATCTATCAACCCGTTCGATTCAACCCATGCTACGATACTATCCGATACATCTATCTATTCCATCTCATTTCATTCATATTATTCAGCTCTTATTATCTGCTATGATTTATCCTGTTGATGTGATCCGAATTGTTCTATCCGATCCAAAACAAATTAATCTATTCGATCGATCGATCGATTCATTCCATTAGATCTGTTTCATTGGATTCATACAATCCGATCCATCTTGCTTAGTATCATCTCTGTTTTCGACTGAATGCGATTATTTACTATCTTTAATAATATCTTCGATGCATGCGGTATTAAACTGATTGTTCTGTAATCCGAACACTCCACAGCATTGGCTTTTTTGGGGATTGGGATTATCACTGACTAGGTAAAGTTTTCTGGCCAAATACCTGTTTTGTACACTTCCATACATACTTCCATTAAGTTATAGAGTGTTTTTCGTTGCAACAGTTTCAAGAATTCTTCTGGGATTTCATCTATTCCGGCTGCTTTCCCCTTCTTTATACTGTTAATTGCAGAATAAATTTCCTCCTTCATTATATCGGGGTCCCTTTATCGTTTTCTATGATATATTCTTCTTCTATTTTGAAATCCTCTTGAACTTGTTTCCCTGTCATATCATACAATTCCTCTACATATTCTCTCCATCTTTCTTTTACTTCTTCCAGCCCTGTCTTCAATTCTCCATCTGTACACATTATACTAATGTTCTTTGCATCTCCTTTCTTTTTCTTATCGGTTCTTGGTAATATCCTGACTTCTTGGTATAGTAGGTCTGACCTCCCTCTTCACATAAATTATACTAATAAAAAATAATATTTTAATTTCATTTAGAAAATCTACGCGACCACAATGGTGTTTTGACACCACGGCGGAAAGCAAGATTAGTAGACTCGTGCCTCCGACTATCTGATTCAGGTGTCCCATGGTTGCTGACGTAAGCTTATGCAGAAGGCTCGATCACCAAGTGTAGCATTGATTCTAGGTTGAATGAGTGGACTTGAGATGTCCGACCGAAGGACGTGACGCTGACGACTTTGAGAAGAATATTTATCTCTCATCTCTAGAAGAGTTCGTAAAGCTGGTAAAGCTAAGGTTAACGTCATTTTCCTCACTCGAAAGCGATGTCAGTGGCGATGTCGATGATGGGCGAGATATGGAAGAAAATTAATGAAAAATTAGTCACTCAACTCACAGAAAAGGCTAGAGAGGAATCTTGCCTTTTTTACGAGTTATGTGATTAATTTTTGATAATATAATTTGTTCATTGAATCCATTACAAACACTTTACAAATGTTATAGTCTTATGTACAACACAGCGTACACTGAATTAACTCTATTCTTAACTATTTTTAAATATAAGTATGAATGTTGCATTGAGTGATTTTATTTCTGTTGTTACAGTTTCAGCTTATAATGGATAAGTTGTTCAATTCATTCAATGCGTCAATTTCAGTGGGAAGCTTTGATGATCTCTCAAGATCTGTATTCAGCTGGCTTGAGGAGTACTGTAAACCTCAGGTTTGTAATCTTGATTGGTGGGAATTTCCTTTTCTAAGAAAGTTAAAATAAAAGTGCTCCTAACGAAAGAATGAGTTAATCGATTTTTTTTAAAATTGATTCATGAAAATATATATATATATACCTGTAGTGTCGACTCTATGTTTAAACTATTTTATAATATTTCAATGTTAATATCAATGTTATCAATAATAACATTGATATATATATGTATATATATATATGAACCTCTCGATGCTCTAGTTATTATTAACCGTTTCAAAATTTATCAAAGTAGTGTGGGATAAATGGGGAATTTTTCTATTATGTATAAATATATATATATATATATATATATATACCTCTTAGTGCACTGCATACTGGCAGGTCTATGGTACATAACGCCTCCACTCTTCTCTGTCTTCCGCCTTCCTCTTCATTTCCACATATGAGTGGGTCTTTAAATCATCTAACATACTTAATCTCGGCCTGCCCCTGCCTCTTCTTCCTTCCATTCTACCTTCTCCGACCTCTTTTAGTAGACCTTCCCCCCTTAGAATGTGTCCTATCCATCTCTTCTTCCTATTTCTTAATACATTTATCAACTGTCTATCTGTGCCAACTCTCTCCAAGACTTTCTCATTTGTAACCTTTTGGGTCCAGCTAATCCTCTCCATTCTTCTCCAAATCCACATTTCCAATGACTCCAATTTCCTAATATCCTCCTTCCTTAAGGTCCATGTTTCACATCCATACAGTAGCGTGGTCCAAACCAAAGTTTTCACTATCTTTATCTTTGTGTCTTTTTTCAGGCTTTTTGTTAATAGTTCTTTTCTACTACCAAATGCCACTTTGGCTTGTGCAATCTTACTGCATATTTCCGTCTCACACTTCCCGTCATCGGTTATAGTATGACCCAAATATTTGAAAAAAAGCTGGTAAAGCTAAGGTTAACGTCAGTTTCCTCACTCAAAAGCGATGTCAGTGACGGGCGTGCCCAGGATTTGAACCCGCATCTACTGATCCGCGGTCGAGTATCTTACCGACTTCGCCGTTGGCTGGAGCCAGTGGCGAAACTCCTTACCTGTTTCAATTTCGTACCATTTATTGTGATATTCACTTCACTTATTTGTCACTTACGTGTCAATTATTGGACACTCTCATAACCTTGGTCTTTTTTATATTAATCTTCATGCCATATCTCAAAGCCGTATCATTCAGCCTACCCATTATCTTCTGCAATCCAATCTCGCTGCCCGCTATCATTCCTTGGTCATCTGCAAATCGTACGTCTTTTAACAAATTCCCTCCTACTTTTATTCCTTCTTCCATGGCTTCGTCCATCATTAACTCAGCGTAAATATTAAACAGCAGCGGCGAAATGCTGCAACTCCACGTCCTATTTCACCTTCTGCTGAGTATTCTTGTTGGATTTTGATTACTGCTTTTTGATTCATGTAGAGGTTCAGAATTAGTCTTCAATATCTCCAGTCAATTCCTATTCTTTTTAAGATATTCATCATCGTTATCCAATCAATCCTGTCAAAGGCCTTCTCGAAGTCTACAAAGCATACAAAAACGTCATTTCCACATTCTAAGCTTCTTTCGCAAAGAACCCGCATTACCCCTATTGCTTCTCTTGTGCCACATCCTTTCCTAAAACCAAATTGTGTCTTGCTCAGTATGATCTCAGCTTTCGACTGAATGCGATTATTTACTATCCTTAATAAGATCTTTGATGCATGAGGTATTAAGCTGATTGTTCTGTAATCCGAACACTCCACAGCATTGGCTTTTTGGGAATTGGGATAATCACTGACTTGGTAAAGTCGTCTGGCCAAATACCTATATTGTACACTTCCATACATACCTCCATTAATTTATTGAGTGCTTCTCCTTCCAACATTTTCAAAGAATTCTGCTGGAATTTCATCTATTCCGGCTGCTTTCCCCTTTGTCAAACTGTTAATTGCAGAATAATCTTCCTCCTTCATTAAATCGGGGCCCCTTTTATCGTTTTCTATGATATTTTCTTCTTCTATTTTAAAATCCTCTTGAACTGGAAAGGAGGAAGAACTTACAAATTTTTTAAAATTTACAGCTACTCAAAAACAATTTAAGGTCACTTTTGTATTATACTGTGATTTTGAGTCATTTATAACAGACAAAGATGAAGTACTTACACCTAGCGGCTTCTGCATACTACGAGTGTGTGTGTATGAAAACGTAGAGTACAAAAAAGCATACACATATAGCAGAGAAAATGTGATGGAGACTTTTTACGCCAAACTGCGCGAATTTGATGGGGAAATTTCTAAAATATTAAATGAAAACGTCTCAATGAATGAAATGAGCGCCGACGAAGTTCACCAGTTTCATGAGGCTGATGTCTGCTTCCTTTTCCAGGAGCCTTTTGGAAAGAAGGTAAGACATCACGATCATGTTACCCGTAACTTTATCGCTGCTTGTTGTAACGATTGCAACTTCAATTGAAACCTCGTAAATTTAATTCGAGGGGCTGGGACAAACCGAAGAAATCCGCATTTTATATGGAAGAGATACCCGGGGAAGGATACTATGCAGACGATAGTGAGGCTGACGAGAAAGAGAAGTTGAGCTGCTTTGTCCCTGTCATTTTACACAATTCCAAAAACTACGACACTCACCACTTTTTAAAATTTTTGCAGTCCAATTCCCTCGCCAAAATGGATACAATTAGAGTCATAGCTACAGATTCGGAAAAATTCATAGCAGTCCAAGTCGGCAATCTTAGAATCTTAGACTCTTGCCAATTCCTTCCCGGTTCCCTTGATTCTTTGTTAGACAGTTTAAAGAAAGACGATGTGGAAAAGTGTGTCCATACCAAACGTCACTCTTCAAACTCTAATGAAAGATCTCTTATCTTGAGGAAAGGAGTCTATCCCTATGAATACATGAGTTCTAGAACGACCCTCAACTACCTTCAATCCAGAAATTCTACAGCAAATTGAGAGAATCAGAGTGTTCGAAAGAAGATTACAAGCACGCCCAGGCGGTTTGGAAAGCGTTTGGTTTAAAGGATATGCAAGAGTATCATGATCTTTACCTTCTAACCGACGTTCTTCTACTGGCTGACGTGTTTGAAAACTTTCGAACATTCTCGATAACAATTTATGATCTTGACCCTGCTCACTACTACACCAGCCCCAGACTATCTTTCGACGCTTGCCTGAAAATGACAGAGGCAAAGATTGATCTACTAACGGAGACCGATCATCTTCTCTTTCTCGAGTCAGCTCTGCGCGGAAACGTATCTATGATTACGCATAGATACGCTGAAGCTAATAACCCAAGTCTGCAGAGCTACGATCCTCGGGTAGCCCACTCGTACATACAGTACTACGAGGCGCATAACCTGTACGGGTGGGCAATGTCTCAGCCCCTCCCCACTGGAAAGTTTACATTTTTAACAAGGAGAGAAATTGAGACAATAAAATTCATGCAGATCCCAGAGGACGGGTTTCATGCTAGAGGTAGATTTAGAATATCCAGCTCAGCTGCACGAGCTACACAACGACCTTCCCTTAGCCCCCGAAAGACTTTCTATCCCCGAATCGTTCCTCTCTCCTTACCAACTCGAACTTTTGTCAAAATTGGGGGGAAAGCATAATTCAAAAATTGAAAAGTTGGTGCTGAATTTCTTGCCAAAGACCCGATACGTACTTCATTATAGAAATTTTCAATACTATTTGGAAAAGGGCTTGATCTGCACGCAGATACATAGAGTGATGAGTTTCTCGCAAAGTCCGTGGATCAAGCCCTATATTGATTTTAACACAGCCCAGCGCCAAAATGCCAAGTCCCCCTCAGAAAAGAACTTTTTTAAGTTTTTAAATAATGCCATTTTTGGAAAAACAATGCAGAATTTAAGAAAACAAACCAATATTTAAATTTGCGTATCGGATAAGCAGGCAAGGAATTTGGTCGCCAAACCCAATTATCAGTCTTTTCACAAAATAAATGAATCTCTCATAGCCGTGCAAATGAAACAAGTACACGTATTCTGGGATAAACCGACATTCACCAGTGCCTGTATTTTAGACCTTTCTAAACTACATCTTTTCAAATTCCATTACGATGTGATAAAGGAGAGATACGGAAACAAGGCTCAACTCTTGTTCACAGACACTGATTCGCTCTGCTGTCACATCGTAACGGACGACTTGTACAGAGACATGACAGGGTTTGTAGATCACATGGACACCTCCAACTTCCCTCCCTCCAACCCTTATTTTAGCAAAGTAAATGATTGAAAATTGGGATTTTTTTAAAGACGAGTGCGAAGGGCTGCAACCGCTCGCGTTTGTAGGTTTAAGATCGAAAATGTATAGTCTCCTTCTCCCGCACGGTAACAAGTCCACTGCGAAAGGAATTCAGAACTCGTTTCGTAAAAAACACAGAACGCACGACACTTTTGTCGGTAGTCTCGTGCAACAAACGAAAACGAGAGCTGAATTCTGCAGCATTCATCATGCAGCATGCAGCAAGGACCATGTTCTACGAACTCAGACTCTGACAAAAGACGGACTGAATCCCTTCGACGACAAACGCTACATTCTCCCTGACGGATGCACGACTTATGCATACGGACATATCAAAATTTCATCCCATACAGGTACCGGTGTGGCGTAAAATTTCTATCACCAAGCACTTTTCATCTTCTCAAGATTAGGAACTATTGTAAATATTGTATAAGCGAGCGAATTGTAAATATTGTACATAGATACTGCTGTATATAACCTTTTATATATTGTAAATAGAGACTGTAATTAGATATTGATGTAAATAGAGATTGTTGTAAATATTTTAAATATAGACTGTAGTGAATATTAGAAATAGTCACTAAAGACTTTGTTATATATGTGTAGAGTCATAAACACTCGTGTTGGTTAACAAGATAACATCTTAACAAATGACTTGTGTGTATCTATAAAAACTCTATCAATTACACGTTTAACGTCAGTCGCTTTCATCTATCAAACATGCAACATCCATGTACGGCTATGATATCGGGTCCAACCGGCTGTGGGAAGACCCAATTTACATCATAATTTGTGTTTCGCTCGCAAACTTATCATTGGGAGTTGGTAATCAAGCTCTGTGGTCATCCCTCTTGGGCGCATCTTTGGCATATTTGCTACCCACTCCGAAAGTTGGAAAGAAGCGCGATGTCTCATTTTCACCTAACGTTGCCGAGCAACAGCTCGATGAGGTATTATCGAGATAATGCCCTTACGAAGTATACTACAAAGCTACACAATGAAATGTCTGCAGGGAGAGTGGGAAGTTGGATTGTCGGAAATAATATTGCCGAAGACGTGGTTTAACGTTGGAAAATTTCAGCGAATTAGCTTTCTGTGCACTAATGGCGATACGGCCGAAAGAAACGGTGAGGAAGAAGTCGAGGATGCTCAAAAAATATTGATTATAGATATTCCTATAGATGTGGGATACTGTGCTGATGTGAGTGCTCTCGTTAGCGAAATAAACTCGAAAATAGACACTTATTTCAACTCGTCATTTGCCAATTTGTCGCCTGGGAAGATACGCAAACGGATCCGAAGAGAAGGATTCCCTAAATTTCTGTTTAACCCAAATAACTACAAGTCATATCTTAGAGTCACACCACATACGACAGTGTCCATCGGCGGTGAACTATGCGATATATTGGGTTTCGATAGACATAATATGCCGCTAACAAATTTGAGCAATGATTCGACAGAATGTCGCTCTGACAGAATATGTGATGTAAATGCTGGTCGTCACACACTACACGTCTACTGCGACGTATTGGAGAACGTCCCCGTAGGTGATACGATGGCGCCGCTACTGCGTACTATGGACGTCGATGGCACATACGGATCTTCGATACATAGAGATTTTGTTAAGCCGCGATATGCACCTTTGCAAAAGAAGACCTTTGATTCGCTGAAGATAGATATAAGGGACGGATTGGGACGTAGGGTGCCATTCGAGAGCAGAACGTGGACCATTACACTTCACTTTAGACGTGCTAATTCATCTACTATCTACTAACATGAGGAAGAAGTTTTGTTGCGATGCTTCGAGGGATATGTACGAATCGTACTATTTGAATCAGAGCAGGAATGGAATGCCAGTGTTTGTTGGTGCTAGCGGACAGAGAGGACATGGCTTGGGTAGTATGCTGAGTGGATTGTTTAGATTAGCATTTCCACTGATTAAACGAAGTCTGGCAGCATTTGGTAGACATGCACTCAAGACAGGTCTTGAGATTGCAAACGACGTAGCCAGCGGTGAGTCTCTAAAAGAATCGAGCAAAAGACGAGTGCCTGATGGTATAAAACGCTTCGTAACATCAGAAAATTTCATTAATCGGTCTGGAAGCGGAAGAAGACGGATCAAGAAAAGGCGAATTGTTAAAAAGAAACACAATGACATATTTACGTAATGGCATTCGTACATCCGCAAAGCTGCGCATGTGTCAAGTCGGAACTTGATATATTCTCCGTTCCTCCTACACAAACCAGCATAGAGAGTGGAAGTTATGTCGAGTATAATCCTATTAACAGCATCAGCGAAGGAACTCCCATAGAGTTTGTCATTAGCGGTAGCGGACAAGACTACATCGACTTGGCAAACACTCAGCTGTACGTCAAGTTGGATGTACGCAGAGGTAATAATGCTGCAATAATCAACACCAGTCAAGTCGGACCAGTCAATCTGCTTCTACATTCCCTATTTGCCGAAGTGGATATAAAATTAAACGACGTTCTAATTACATCAACCAATAATACTTATGCCTATCGTGCATATCTCCAAACGCTGTTGAGCTATGGAGATGAACCTAAATCTACTCAACTTAGCTCTGCGCTCTTCGCAAAGGATGATGCTGGTAAAATGGACGATGTTAACCCGCTGGAAGGAGCAACCAATTCTGGACTTAAAAAGAGATATGCGTACATAAGCGAAGGAAAATCTGTCGATTTGCTCGGTCGCATTCACGCTAATCTGTTTTATCAGCAGAAATATATTCCTAACGATGCAACTATTCGCATCAGACTTGTGCGTAACAAGAACAACTTCTGTCTGATATCTGGTACTCCCGACGAAAAGTACAAGATACGCATGCAAGATTGTGAAATCTACGCTAGAAAAGTCAAGCTGAGCCACTCGGTCTTTGTCGCTCACGCCAAAGCCCTTGAGCATGGAAAAGCAAAATATCCTCTGCGACGTGTAGTCTGCAAAACCTTTACGGTGCCTACTGGAAATTTAGATTGTAGCCAAGAAAACCTGTTCTCCGGACAACTTCCCACTTGTCTCGTTATCGGCTGCGTAGATAACGATGCCTACAGCGGAAACTTCGGAAAGAATCCGTTTAACTTTAAACATTACAACCTCTCGCAACTAAAAGTGTATCTGGCTGGTCAGCAGCAGAGCATCACACCGCTGGAGCCGAACTTCGCTAATAATCAGTATATAAATGCTTACATGACTCTTGTTTACTGCCACTTTAAAACACTTTAGCAACGAAGGTAATTAGATTCACAGGGAAGACTACGATAAGGGCTACAATCTCTACGCGTACGATCTAACACCTGATCTAGGTGAAGACGATCACTTTAATCTCATCAAAGAGGGGAATGTGAGAGTCGATATGAAATTTAGCGCGGCGCTACCAAACACCATCAACGTGATTGTCTACGCTGAATTTGAAAACGTGCTCGAGATTGATAGATCGCGCAACGTGATATTCGACTACAGTGACTGAAAACATGAACACTAGAGATATTCTACGTCATCTATTGAGATGTCGGGGACTGTTGATGAGAATATTCGCTGCCGATAGACTACCTCGACGCATACCTACGAGAAGACCCTTGCTGCTAGTTTGCAACACCGATCCTCATAACAGACCCGGCGAGCACTGGATGGCTATGTGTCTTAATAGTGATGGAACTGGAGAATATTTTGATTCATTTGGAGAGCCGCCTCGTCCAATTTTTCGTAATTTTTTGGAATTGAATTGTAGCAATTATACGTTTAACGAAGAACAATTGCAGAGTGTGCTCAGCAGATTCTGCGGACATTATTGTGTATTTTATTGCTTGTTTAAAAAACTCGATTATAGTTTGAACTCTATTGTAAATTGCTTTTCGAATGACACTAAGTTAAACGATACTATCGTACATAAATTTGTTTGCGAGAATCTATAATAAACGAAACACAGAATCATAGTTGTTGTTCTTTTATTTAATAATATTAAAAATGTCAAATTAAAGAATTGAAGTCCAGGAATAAACACTGATTGCTCCGAAAGGGTAGCATTCGATACAGGAAAAAGCTGCCATTTGATTATTGTGCGAACTGTTAAATCGGTTTGGCATTAGCCAATTCATGATATTGTGCTTTGACAGTCTTGAGATGCTCCACTAGACGTCTCCATTCGGTCGGTCGAAGCGAGATTCCCTTCTTAGTAGGTACAGGATGCATTTTGTCCTCAGGCACAAAGTATTTACGTAGATTAACTGCGTAGCATCCCGAGCTGACGACGCAGTAGATTCCTCCACCGATGTGAACCTTGTACTCGAACTCTTGTGGTTTCTTTAGAGCCTCCAGCTTTTCACTAACTTCATCCGATATCATCGATAGGATGGCGAAACGCGCAGGAGTTAGAGCTACTCCGACGCTGGTGGGGAAACCTTGAATCGCATCGTGTTCTCTGATATGCACATACTTTTTCTCATTATAGGTTGTTACTGTAACAAAGCGATTGTTACCCAACTCTAGTTTCTAAAACCAGCAAAAATATTATTACAGATACAATCTAATAAGTACAGCTAAGATATTTATAGAAGTTCTGCAACTCGTAAAATAATTACAATAAAATAATAAAGGCAAACGTTATAAAATAATAACTACTTACTTACTTGAATAGCAGTCATGTCGATTAAGTTGAAAACTTTTGTGCGAGTGAATGAATGATGCAAGTTAACTCGCATTTTATTCACATTTTCTGCAACTTTGACCTAATTAGTCAGGATGAAATAGTTTACTCAGTTATTATATTTAGAATAATCTGGTGAGAACCCCCCTGCTCCTCTTAATAACAATGAATCATACAGTTGATGTTATAAAATTGACCTACTTACTTTTTCTCTACTGATATTCGGGCTAATTAGTGACACCCACAAAAGTGTTCACATCGGGTTAATTAGTAACATCTGGTTGTCACATGACGTACTTAACGAGGACAATCGCTCTACTCGGGCTAATTAGTGACATCCACCAAGTGCACATGTGACGTATACATCCACTAATACTTCGGGCTAATTAGTACGAGTAAGCATTTGTGTGTGGGCGGATTTACTAGGTCAGCACTTGGTTAATAATGCACTTAGGGGTCAAAGTTCAATTTAAAGCAAAGGCATCAGTCTCATTCTACTCTTACTGCTTTTCTTCTTAAGAAAAACCAAGCCTATATTTAAATACATATTCTGAAGGTAATATCGTGTTTTATTATAATTTAAAATTTCGTTCAATTTTACTGTGTACGATTATTTGAAATCTTATTATTGCTTTTTAAGAATTCACAATTACGTTACCGTTCATAATAATATTATTAAATGTCGGCAAAGCCAATGTCTACGTCAACCTCCCCACTCGAAAGCGACGTCAGTGACGGGCGAGCCCAGGATTCGAACCCCGCACACACCGATCTTCGGTCGAATATGTTGTTGATGCTGGTTGATTCTTCTTAAGTATTTTCTGCAGCTGAAGCCCTACTTTTGCCATTACTAGATTGTGGTCTGAATTAATATTGGCTCCTGGATAAGCCCTTGAATTCTTCACACTATTCCTGTACCGTTGCTTTGTCAGAATATAGTCTATCTGGTATCTGCCCTCTTTTCCGGTGCTTCCTGGTTTCTTCCATGTGTAACGCCTCTTTTCATGTTTGAACAAAGTGTTGGTCACCACTAATCTCTTTCTATTGCAAAAGTCAACCAATTTCTGTCCTCTCTCATTTCTTTTTCCTAGACCATATTCCCCAACTTCATTTCCATCTCTCCCTTCACCCACTACCGCGTTCCAATCCCCCATAACTATCACTTGATCTGTGGCTTTTTCTCCTTTAATCATTCCTTCTATTATTTCGTACATCTCTTCAATTTCCTCATCCTCTGAGGCTGATGTAAGCATGTAGATTTGGATAAACACCAAATCTACTGGATCTGCTTTGATCCGTACTAACATCAGTCTGTCACTGCACTGAAGAACCTTTCTTACTCGTTCACTTAAATTCCTACAATATATATATATATATATATATATATATATATATATATATATATATATATATATATAATATTAATACTATTATATATAAACGTTATACAATAAGTTATATGGACTTGTATATGTGTCTGAAATAAAGTAATTTGATTTGATTTGATTTGAATAATAGGCCTATTGGGAAATTTTGGTTTTTAAATTGTCTTTATAGAAATTTGTGAGAGGCGTTCTGAATAATAAACTAAAAACTTATTATTTTTATACTGTTACATTGCGTGGGCAAATTATAAAGTGTTATTCAGAACTACTCTGGATTTGTACCACGTCAAGTAGCCTAGCACAAAGTACAGTGTGTCGGCTAGTAAGAGTCTTAACGTGTCTTTAAATAATATTGCTATTAATTATTTGGCGTATTTTGGAATAAGTTAAAGAGTGAGAGAATTGTAAAGAAGCGAAGGAAGGTTGAACGCTTCGTGCGTAAGTTGCGTCTGTTACAAGTAATTCAGGGACGTGTGTCCAGAGTTCAGATGAGTATAGCTAACTATCTGGAAAACTCTGCTAAAAGTACTAGATTTAGATCCTGGACACGATACCAGAGCAATGGCGATACAGCGAAACTAAATTAACTAAATAGCTACTCAAACAATAACATTTAACGATAGAAATATAATATAGAATTGAAAATCAAACATAAACCAAAATGCAGACATAGCTGTGGAAGCAACAATTTCGAATAGTTAGAACTTTGAATTTAATACATGAATAAACTAAGGCAACGAAACTAGGAACAAATTATTTAAGGCCTATTTTTAAAGTCATGAATTTGAGCATTGACTTCAATAATAAATATATTTACATTTAATTATTTAATTTTAAGTTTTGCCTATATTTAATTCATTAATTATTATTTTTCATTTCAGTAGTATTTCTTTAAACGTTAAAATATGAAAAACTGATGTTACTGTCTGTTTCATCTCTCGAAAGAGATATCGGTGATGGGTGAGCGCAGTATTTGAATCCACGCCTACTGATCCGCAGTCGGATATCTTACCGTCAGCCATTGCACAATTATATTACTTTTCTAAAACAGTAACTAGATTGAACCTCTCGAATCTCTAGTTATTATTAACAGTTTCAAAATTTATCTAAGTAGTGTGGGATAACTGAGGAATTTTTCCATTATGTATGGGAAGAAGAGAATTTTGAGTATAGCGCCTGTTAATGCCGCCACCTCGCGCAGAACGATTGTTAGCGGTACAGTCGCGTGAGAGTGGGTCCAAGAGTACTGACAAAGCCTGAAAAACATGAAGAGACAATTACATGACCAGGAAAAGATGACGCAGTACTTTATGAATGATAGCAACTGAATGTTGGCTCTGCCGCAGATGAGCATTGGGTTACATCAGCTGAGAGTAGGTTGATAGATATAGTGATAGGATAGGATGATAAAGGAGTAGTTTGACTAGGTTAGTGCTTGTATTTAGGAGCTGGGCTATGGCTGCAAATGTCATTTCGGGTTAATTTTCTTAACATCCCTAATTTCGACTCATCTTGCTCGCTAGATGCTTTTCCAACCAAACTACTTAAATCTTGCATTGTTGCTCTCCTTCCTATTACCCATCTGGTTAATCTTTCACTTTCTGAAGGAATTTTGCCTTCTACTTTTAAAACTGCTGTTGTTTCTCCTCTGCTTAAAAAGCAGTCACTTCCTAGAAACGATCTTTCTAGCTATCGTCCTATTTCCTACTTAAATTTCATTTACAAAATCTTGGAAAAAATAATCTACACTCGCTTATACAGCCATCTTGAATCTTTTCCTTCTCTATCTTGTTTCCAATCTGCATATAGAAAGCTTCACTCCACTGAAACTGCATTACTCAGGATTCATAATGACCTTTGCCTAGCCTTAACCTCTCAAAAGGTATGGGCCCTTGTACTACTTGATTTTTCGACTGCCTTCGACACCATTGATCATAACATTCTTGCCAGTAGACTTCAAACTTACTCTGGTAGCTTTCACTCTGCTTTCTCTCTGATCTCCTCCTAATTTGTTATTATAGATAATGAACGTTCTCCTGAACTTCCTCTTTCTTCGTGCTATGCCCCAAGGATCTGTACTTGGACCTTTGCTTTTTTCGCTCTACACTACCCGACTCAATTGTGTTTTAGACAATGCTGCAACAAAATTTCACTTCCATGTTGATGATACTCAGCTGCACGTCTCATTTTCTGGCTCAGATTCTGATTTGAAATTGTAAGACCTTTCGTCTGTTCTCGACAAAGTTTATGCATGGTTTTCTTGAACTTGTCTCTGTCAATCCTTGTAAAACCGACTGTCTTTTAATCGTCACCCCCCAGCAAAGAACCAAAGTAGTCAATTCTTCCATCTATTTTCAAAATCTTGCTCTCACTCCTACTGCTAGGGCTAAAAACCTTGGTGTCATATTTGATGAAAATCTTGACTTCAAATCTCATATCTGTGTGTCGGTCATCTCTTGATAAAATTTTATCCATAATTCTTGTTCAATCAAACTCAATAGTTCATTCTGAATTTGACAACTGCAATTTATTGCTATATGGTTTACCTTCTTCTTCTCTCATGTGTTGCAATGCGTTCAGAATTCTCTAGCACGTGTTGTCTGTCGATCCTCAAGGCTTCAGGCCACCTCTAGTTCTTTGCTTAATAATCTTCATTGGCTTCCTGTAATGCAAAGAATTAAGTATAAAATTGCTCTATTAACATAAAAAACACTTCACTTTAGTAAATCTTCTTACCTTTTTGATCTCCTAATCCAATATCAACCTTCTCGTAAACTTCGTTCTTCCGATGCCAACCTGCTCAAAATTCCTAATATTCTCACCATCTCGTTAGGTAGACGTTCATTTTCTTTCTCCGCTCCTATTGTTTGGAACTCTTTGCCTCCTGATCTTCGCTCATGCACTCTGATTTCCATAGTTAATGCACTCTGATCTCCAGAATTAACATAGCGCATGCAGACTTTTTCGTCTTAGATCAACCTGCGGTGAAGCAACCTGCAAGCGCTTAGGTAACAAGCAGTTCGCGGTGTAGGCCGCTTAGGATATTCAACAGTGCGCCGCTTAGGCCGTCTAGCAGCAGCCGGCAGTGTGTCGCATAGGCCCGTGGGCGCTAAGCTCTTCAGTGCGCCGCTGCTAAGTTGTATGCTATTAGACTGAAAAGTAGGCCAACTCCTACTCTGCTGTGTGTACCTTTGGTTTCTTAGGCTGTCCAGCAGTGCGTCACCGCCCGCAGCAACTGCTAGGCTGCCCGCAGTAGCTACTAGGCCGTAGGCTAATAGGCTAAAATCGTGGCTGGGATAGTTGTAGAACCGGCTGCAGCCAGTGGCGACGTCGGTGGGATGCTTGACCGCGGATCAGTGTGTGCGGGGTTCAAATCCTGGGCTCTCCCGTCACTGACATCGCTTTCGAGTGAGGAAACTGACGTTAAGCTTAGCTTTACCAACAACCTTTGATGGAATCATTGATGCCTACTGTTGTTCAGAATATTATGTTGATGTACGAGGTAAACAGGCATTTTCGGTAAGGTTTAATAGCAACAACACAATTAAATTGCTACTGTTATTGATAACAACATTGAACATTATGAAACCAAATCTAACTGATGAGCAGAGTGTGGTTTCCAGAAAGCCGTTAACTATGCTCCTATTGATATCTTTTTCCTCATAATCATGCACGAAACTGAAGACTAGCATTAAATAGCGACTTGACTTGAAACTGTGATTAGCCTTAAATATCTCCTAACCCTAATCTTTATTCAAATCCTAACCCAGATCTTTTTTCAAGTCCTAGCCTTATTTCTAACCTTGGGACAACTTTATATGACTAGTTTTAGTTGAAATAAAAATAATATTTAAAAATCGCCTTGGGAAGCTGCTGATTTTTAAATCCTTTATAAACTTGGGGTGATTAAACAAGATGGTCATTGCAGGTATCGCAGCTGATAGGCCTTTTGCATTGAGCGCTGACTCCTCGCTCTTAGGAGGAGCGCCATCTCCTAGGGTATAAATACTCCTAGGTTGTAACGCATCTAAAACAGAAATAATATTCTTTGACTCTGAGCGCCAGCTCAATACAGTTGTTGTAACGTATCTAAAACAGAAGTAATTATCTTTGGCTCCCAGCGCCATCTCAATACAATTAATATAACCTCGATTGCATTGGGTGAAGCTGATTTACCTGTTGTGAGCACTGTTCATAACCTTAGTGTTGTAAAGCTGGTAAAGCTAAGGTTAAGGTTAGTTTCCTCACTCGAAAGCGATGTCAGTGACAGGCGAGCCCAGGATTTGAACCCTCATCAACTGGCTCCAGCCAGTGGCGAAGTGGCGTTGTCTTTGACTCTTAACTTAACCTTTGAGCAGCATTCTAAGTAAAGTAAAAGTGAACACGCATTACAGTAAAATGATCAACTATGTTGATAGCTATCACTTTTTAATACCACATGTTTAAACCATTGGGAAATTTAGACCATTTTCCGCATAACCAGTCCAGTGAATGTCCAAGATTTTACTCTCTGATCAGTTCGTCTGAGATTCGATCCCACGATAGTTCAATTCACCTCTGGATCTGTCACTTAAAACTTCATGACGTTGCCCCTACGCTTTTGAGATAGTCAATAAGCAACTGTCTTCTCGCTGTTTCTTTCAATTCTCCGGTTACAGAGTATTAGACAACGTTTGTCGGACTCTTCCACAGAAGTTTTTGTTCATGCCTTTATTTCTTCTAGGCTGGATTACTATAATAGCCTGTCTTAAGTTGCAATAAATCTGTAACTGATAGACCGCAAAAAATTCAGAATGCAGCTGCAAGATTAGTTCATCGTGCTAAGCTCTCTGATTCTTCGTGACATTTTTACAGCAGCTTCATAGGCTTAATATTCCAGAATGCATCGAATAAAAATCATGGCTGACCTCGTTCAAATGGCTGACCAACTCAACACTGTGATATCTTGCTGACTACTGTATACCATTAAGTGCTCTTTCGTTAAGGAAAAATCTGCGATTTGTTGAGTCGGTAAAGCTTGCTGTTCCTAAATGCCGTACAGTTTCTTATGGTGACAGGTCTTCCTGTAGAAGGTCCCAAATTGTGGAATGAGCTTCCACATTTTATCAGACATTCTGATATACCTGATAACTTTAAAAAGCATCTTAAGACTTATTTTTGCAAGATCCTTTCTGTAAATTTTGCTCACTGATAATTTTAAACATCTCTCAGAATTTGACAAGTTAGCTATATTATGTATAATAGTTTTTGACATTTGATGCTTGTTAGTATGTGCATTTTGATTGTTTACTGCTTGTTTATTGTATGTTATTGTTGTAAAGTATAGAAATGCTTTTGCATGATATACTCTATTAAACATTAAACAGTGTTACGTTTGTTGCTGTAACATTGTTGCATAAGTTTGAATTGTGATTTGTTTCAGACGCTGAGAGAGCTGACGTTGAATATTCTGCACAACTCTAACAACAATCTGTTGACCAGACCCTAAACTAGCATTACAATCTAAAGATTATTAAATTAATTGCTGCTGGTCATGTTTTGCAAAACTTAATTTTTACGAGTCCATTTGCTTGCACACGGTATTAACAATAATAACAACAATTAAGAGTGTTACA
Source organism: Enchytraeus crypticus (assembly GCA_905160935.1). Taxonomy (NCBI): domain Eukaryota; kingdom Metazoa; phylum Annelida; class Clitellata; order Enchytraeida; family Enchytraeidae; genus Enchytraeus; species Enchytraeus crypticus. The sequence goes on along the minus strand of CAJHZI010000873.1, from coordinate 4,650,612 downwards.
GTCGTCAATAGTGCACGAGTGTACGTGGATATTTAAATAGGTTTCCTTCGCTGCTACTGGTCATTCTTTTAGGGATAATCATTTTTATGTCTATGTGCCTACATACGTATGTATGAGGATATGTGGGCATTTAAATAGTTAATCTGTATAAATAGAGATACTAAGTGTAGTATGTTGCCATCAACACTCTTTACTATGAAGTTCAATCGTTAATGGGCCCACGACGTCTTCTGTTCGGGTACTAAACCTCCGACCAACAAACCAATGCTACTGATTAGCCTCCCTTTCTGTATATCTCTCAGTGCAGTGTTATTAACAAGTCCATGGCATAACTCCTCCGTATATACCTGTCCTCTGCCTATGTAATCGTAATATTTGAACGTTTATATATATATAAAACTATGCACTTGCGTGTGCCTATAATTGGTGCACGTTCGTGTTATGTATGTTAAATGTCTGTGTTTATATAAATTTAAATTACCATATCTGCACTGAATTAGATAGCTTTCAAACAGTTTAAATGAAATCGAAATAATGTTTGTGATTGTCCAGATAATTTTACTTATTCAGCTCAGAGTCTCAGACTGAATGTAGCTCATGTATCATATTTTCCAGTTTATCTCTTCTCATTAAGTCTTTACCAAAGATCTTTAAAATAGGTAGATATGGCATGACTGTTGTTTCAGCGATACCAGTTTTTGTAACAAGAGCGACTTGATTTCTAGCATGCTCCATTTAATCATGAGGGTAAACAAAGCCCCTTTGTCATATGTGTATTTAATAGTAATTTCTATAATTTCAGATTTATTTCATGATATTAGGCCACTAAACGGTTTTAAGATGATGTATTGTTGCGCATTTGGGTATACAAATTCCAGAGATTTGAAATAAAATTTGTTTACATTTTGTATTATAAAAATATACATCTAATTAATAGGAATTCTTTTCAAATAATTTTTTGTCACAGCGATATAATGGATAGATGTGACGATAAACGTGCTCCAAAAGTGTTTCATTATCGTTCAAAAGCTTTAGAAATGTTCAAAAACTTCATTATATTATGCCTTTAAATAACGATCAGCTGATATTGTTTACATCCGGCTAGCAAAATTAGTTGTTGGCATCGCTGCAATTCTTGAACTCGATGTTTACTATGGTTGAGATTGCCTTTGTCACTTCTACGGTTTTTCTTTATTCCATGGTCTTTACTTTTTGTGTGCAGTGCATTTCTTGAAGATAGTAATTAAGTATTTAAAGCTACTTGGTAACTTTGGGTTATTAACTCGTGATATGGACCTAGAATTCATACTGCAACTCGTAAGCTTTGGAGGTCAATGATTTACGTGCATATACCGTTTGCTTATTCTTGTTCCTGACTCCTGCACTTATGGATGGGCGGCTCAATACATATGCTTTCAATCTTTATAACCAAGTTTCTTTGAATTTCCGTTTCAGTTCACATATGACAATGGCATGTATAGTTGTTTACTTTCTTAAGTTACTGTTTCTGTAGTTTTCATTATTTCCTTCATGTATCTACGTCAGTTACTGGAACGATATCTGGTATCTAACAGGAAAGTGGCTTTAGACTAGGCTTAAGCTTTTTTTACTTCACGCCTGTTTGTAACAGAAGTGACTGCATGTAGGTGATAAACCCAAATTGGGCATGCATCCATGTATGTGCCTGTATTCATGTATGTGCATGCATTCGTGCATATACAGTATATTTAAGTCACTCTGCATCTAATTTCAGTAGCTATAATAAATTAACTTTTTATAAAATCAATATCTTGTAAAGTCTAACTCTTGACATACATCATTTAGCAAACTTTTATAAATGGAGTACTAGGTTAGTTACAGTTAAAAAAATAATTAACTTAAATAATGAACTTAAACTTCATAAACTTAATTTAGATAATTAACTTAAATGGCTGGAGCCAGTGGCGAAGTCGGTAAGGTAGTCTACCGCGGATTAGTATGTGCGGGGTTCAAATCCTGGGCTCCCCGTCACTGACATCGCTTTCGACTGAGGAAACTGACGTTAACCTTATCTTTACAGCTTTTAAATTAAAGAAATACATGATGCTACGCAGGATCTCATCTAATCAATCTGCCTATCGTAAATTCTACTCAAAGTGAAACTGCACTAACCAAGATCCACAATGATCTCTGTCTAGCCATGGACGCTCAACACGTATCTGCACTAGTTCTTCTCGATCTCTCTGCTGCTTTTGGCGCCATAAATCACAATATACTCCTTTCTAGACTTAATTCTTGCTTCGGAATCTCTGATAAGACTCTTGGCCTCCTATAGTCATAGACCTATCACTTTGAATGTTGAGGTATAGGCCTATTTACGAAGGCTTGGGTTCAAATCCTCTTACAGCTACAGAGATGCGGAAGATCTATTAAAGTAACTCAACATATCATTTAACTCTACAAAACTCAAACTAACACAACAAATTAAAACGAATATTATTGTATTACTAAAATATAGATTAGAGATATAGTTAATTAAACATAACTGTAGATTCCTAACTCAAAAGAAACATTTAATACTTAACTTGCAAGATGTAGAAGAAACAGTAGAAGATGTTACAGTACAAGTAATGAAGTAACCAGTTACAGTAAAAGAGAGCAAAAGGTCCAGCCAGCCTAGGCTCAAGCCTATATATAGTGAAGGCCTCTGGGTGTGGCTAAAATAGATTTTAAGCCTAGAGGGCGTTACTTTCTCACACAAAATATAGGTTTATAAATGTCTTTTTTATCAATATCAGTTACATCAACCTCCATCTAAACTACGATGGGAAAGGAATGTTCTAAGCACTTCTAGTGCCAAGTTTTCTAATTAAATTGAACACAAAAAATTCCTACATATCTATATAGCAATAACTTCTATAAAATGTAAATCAATATCTATAACTCTATCCTCATACCTTTCACATCGTACCCAATCTGTAACTATTGAAAACACTTTATCACTATCCTGCACTCTACCTTGTGGAGTCCCTCAGGGTTCTGTGCTTGGTCCCCTTCATTTCACCTTATGTACCACCCACTTAAGTCACTTGCTAACTGATTCGATGCTGAAATGTCACTTTTATGCTTAAGACACACAGATTTATATCTGGTTCTCTATTCCCGATTCTTCTGCTGCTCTGCCCAAGCTTATATCTACCCTTGATCTAGTTCACTCCTGGTTTTGCGCTAATAGTCCTGTTGTCAATCCTTCAAAAACGGAATACCTTCTCATCGGCACCCCACAGCAGCGTCATAAAATAACTAGCTCAACCATTACATTTAAAGATATCCCCTTAATGCGCACAGATTCTGCACGTAACCTTGGTAGAATTTTTGATTCAAATCTAAACTTTAAAACGTATATATCAGCGGTCTGTCGTTCTTCTTTTTTTCATATCCGTCAATTACGTCAAATTCGTAAGTCCCTTGATAATTCTGCCACTGCTAATGCGCTTGACCATTCTGAACTTGATTACTGTAACTCTCTGCTGAATGATCTCTCAAAGACGACTCTAATTCGTCTCCAACACGTACAAAACTCTCTTTCTCGTGTCGTCTGTAACGTGAAAATACTCAAATCCCACACCTCTTCTCTTCTTAAGAAACTGCACTGGCTACCAGTCTTCGAAAGTGTAAAATTCAAGATAGCTTCCTTGACCTTCAAAAGTTTAAATTATGGTAAACCATCCTATCTATCTGATCTTTTACCAATCTATCAACCCTCTCGTAGTCTTCGTTCCTGCAGTAAAAACCTCACAGTACCTAATATTAAATCTGCCATGGGCAGACGCTCCTTCAAGTTTTCTGCTTCGACAATCTGTAACTCTCTGTCACAAGACCTTGGATCTTGTAATTGTATTGGTACTTTCCTACGCAAGCTAAAAACCCATCTCTTTCCGCCATAGATCTAAATTTTGACCCCGCTTGCCTTGGATCTTTGAATTGCATTGTTTTGATCTCGCTTTCTCTTGTAGTCTCTGTGTACTCAGTCGTCTTCGTGTGGTGCTTTGGCGCCTGTTTGTGTAGAGTCTGCAAGAGACGTCCCCCTGACATTGCCTTATGGCGAGGAACCGAACGTTAAATTCTTATTGATTGATTGATTAAATAATCAAATGGCATCATCAATATTATCAAATAATCAATAAACAGATAATAATAAAAATCAAAATAATAAATAAATCAAACAATCAAAATGCAAACATCAATACTTATAAAATCTTAAAAGAAATTCGTCATCATCATCTTCCCTTAAATCCCAATTTAACCAGGGTCGGGATACGAATAGACTTTCTCCAGTCCTACCTGTCCCACACCATAGCATCAGTCAATCCCGTATTTTTCATGTCCTTCTTAATTACCTCTTAATTACCGCATCCCACGTCAATTGTGGTCTACCTCTCTCTAGCTTAACATCCAGCTCTTCCTCTAAACTCTCTTTATTACATCTCATCTGCCTTTCTCACAATATGCCCCTACCATCTCAATCTCGACTAAGCCAACTTATCCCCGATCCCCTCAACATTCAAATTCATCCTCACATGTTCATTTTCCATTCTGTCTTTTCCAGTTCTTCCACACATTTGACGCATCATTCTCATTTCTGCCACATGCAAATTCTGCAAAATGTTCCCTTTTTAGTGCCCAACATTCCTAGCCATAGGCCTACATCATTACTGGCTTTGCCACAGAACTATAAAATTTGCCTTTCAATCTTGGTTGGATTCTCCTATCATACAACACAATACAGCAGCCCTCCACTTTGCCCATAACCTCCTTTTCCAACTCCCTGTTATCCTTTATTACAGACCCCAAATACTTAAAATCTGTTACCTTCCTTAGCTCCACACCCTGACTTATTACTCTATTTCCGTTTATTATCTCACCCTGACATCTACTCTCGTAATGCTCGGTTGTTTCATATTTACCCTCAGTCCTTTACTTTGCAATGCCTCTCTCGCGTTTTCCAACATCTCCCTTATTTTCTTCACAGTGTCTCCTACCATCACCAGATCATCTGCAAATAGCATGCACCATGGGGCCTCCTTAATAACTCCCTTAAGCAACTTATCCATAATCAAAATAAACAAATATAGACTTAAGGCTTATGTAAGTATTGACTTATCAATTCCGCTTCTTTTTCCTTTATTCTTCCCCATTTCACCCACTCCATACATCATCATCATCATCCTCCCTTGAATCCCAGTTTAACCAGGGTCGGGATACAAGCAGCTAGACTGTCTCAAATCCTCTTTGTCCTACACCATACCACCAGCCAATCCACTGTTTGAGACTTCCATTCGTTTAAATTTGTGTAGCAATTTCTGGAGCCTAGGCCGCTCTCCAACCGAATGCCCTTTCTGACGTTGGTATGGATCTTAGTGCTTTTCTTCTTCGCCTTCTTCTTTAACTGTTCTTCTCTCAATCTGCAACACCATCACTAACGCCATGAGCACTCAGCGTGTCACTGGGCTCTGCATGCTCGATCTATCTGCGGCCTTTGACACCATAGATCACCAAATCCTCCTACAGCGTCTTTCCTCTTGGTTTGGTATCCATAACTTTTCGCTGACTGTTTGCTCTTGCATGGTTTACCTCATATCTTACCGATCGTACTCTCAGCGTAAAAGTGCTAGAGTACGCATCTCCACCTTCCAACCTCAAGTACGGTGTGCCTCAGGGCTCCGTTCTTGGTCCAATCCTGTTCAATCTCTACACTACACCTTTAAGCTCATTGATTTCCTCTCATTCACTTGACCACCAACTTTTTGCTGACGACACAGCTATATACACATGCTTCACCCCCACTCCAATCCTGATGCCAAAGCACGCCTACAGCAATCCTTCCAGTCGATATCTTCATGGATGTCTGGCAATTTCTTGGCACTGAATCCATCCAAGACTGAGTTTCTGCTATTTGGGACACCTCAACAACTCCCAAAAGTGAATGAGCTTCCCAACTCTCAAAAGTGAATGAGGCTTCCCTCTCTCTCACTCCTGACCTGGCCATCACACCTGTTTCTCGTATCAAGAGCCTCTGTGTCATCCTCGACCAGCATCTCACATTCCACGGTCACATCACCAAAACTTCACAGGCTGCTTCTTCCACATCAGAGATCTGCGTCGATCACGACCATATCATACCGTTGAGACCGCTTCTACCATTGGTGCGGCTCTCTTGCAATCCAAACTGGACTACTGTAACTCCTTGTTTCTGAATCTCCCAAGCTGTGAGATCGACAAATTGCAGTTCATCTAGAATTCCCTTGCACGTGTAGTCTTCCGCTGCTCTAAGCACTCCCATGTGACTCCTCTCCTGAAGTCTCTGCACTGGCTTAAAGTCAGAGAACGTATTGTTTACAAGGTAGCTTCTCTGACATATAAGTCAATCATCACCCCTGGTAAAGGTTACATGTCCCACTTAATACAAGTGAGACAGCCTTCCTCCATGCAGTCATCCACTAGGTCCTCTATGTTAATCACTTTAGAGCGACCCAGCATCCCTTCTCGCAGTAAGCTCTCCAAGCGCTCCTTCCAGCACACTGCTCCTCAGATCTGGAATTCTCTTCCTTCCACATTACGCGCCCCCTCATCTTCTGCTGATCATCCTTTCCTTTCATATGAACAGTTTCGTAGACGGTTGAAGGTTTTTCTTTTTGACACACAGATTCAACCAGTGTAGGGCCTACATGAACCGAGACCAACACGTAAACCTTCATTCCACTAGTACCCCTTCTCGGACCGAACTCCCGGATTTTGGATCGCACCGTTTTTGGACCCCACACTCTGCTCATCGGATTGATTTGGTACCACCATAGAATAAAGAAAAACATCACCTGGTGATCATCACCATGGTAAGGCAATACAAAATTGGTTGTTGGCATCTGTGCAAGTCTTGAACTCAAAGTGTTTACAATTGTTGAGATAGCCTTTGCCACTTCTATTGTTTTTCTTTATTCTATGGTCAGCCATTATAAAATAGAAGATTTTGTTAAAGAATATGGACATTAAAGAAGAACAAAAACAACCTCATATTTGTTTATTTTTGAGCGATACAGTAAGCTTTTGCTGTAAGTTTGGAAAATTAGACAATTAATTGTAATTGATTGTAATTGTAAGGCATTTGACACTGTCAATAGAATAATTATCAGATAATTTAAGTAAAATAATTGATCAAGACGAATTGCATATTACAAAACATATTATTGATGATGTAATTTTAAGATTAAAAAATGGATATGTTACTGGAAATGAGTTTGAAACTAAATATCGGTATACCACAGGGAGATTGTTTTAGCTTAAACAAATATGAGAACCAAATTCAAAAAGCAAAACAAATCAAAGAACACTCATACTCTAAAGAAAATGTATAATATGAAGAATTAATTCCTAATCATCAGGGTTGGGTTTTTGTCATGGCAAAAAGGGTTTTTGCCAGGACACTGGCAAAAACAGGTAAAAACCATGTCAAAAACTGGCAAAAACCGGCAAAAACTTGCAAAAGCCGTCTAAAACATCAAGACTGGAATAGAAATGTTTTATGCTTGTAAATGTATTATATCATCTTCAACATAAACTTAATAAGTTAAATTTGATGCTAGAAATGTTAACAAACATTTTAATATCAATTTGCCACTCACATTAAATTTAAAAAAACTAATTCTTTACAACTTGCTTCACAGTATTTGAAATTCTAGGAACTTAACTGGCTTGTTAACACAAAATTACTGCTAATTATATTAATTATAGAACAGCTTAGGCTCTTAACAGATTTTTTAATTTGCAGTTCTTTGATTTCTATCTGTTATTTTGTATTATATTTTTATTAGTCTCTGATGAATGATTGCTCGATGTGCTTGAAAACTCTCTGTATTCAATAGTGAAAACCATTCATGACAAGTATCTGCTAAACTCGCTTTGTCGTTTATTAATCTATCCAGAGCTGCAGCAACTGGTCGAAGCCTTTATATCAAGTCCTTAGTTTGTCAGTAAAGGTTGAAATAATTGACTAGGCGACAAATTCTTGCTTCAATTTCTTGTTCATGCTCTTCTGCAATACTGATATAAGCTTGTCGATTGCGAAGAAATGCATCACTACATGTCAGCTGACTATTCCATCTGGTGTCACCAGGTAACTGAGGCTTCACCGAAAGTGGTTACTCTTTCAGCCATGCACCAGGGGCATGATGGTTCTTGAAATATTTGTGCACTTCAATGATCTGTTTCATCATAGTAGATGGTGTGAGTGCCTGTTCAAGCAAATTCAGTGTATGTGCCGTACAGCCATACACAATTAATCCCTGATCTTCCTCCTTTAAAAGTCGTCTCATTTTAACCATATTTTTAGCATAATCTGTGACCACATTTTTTACATTACATCCAATTTTAACCTTTAATTTAGCTAGTTAAATATTTTTAATGTCACCACTGACCACTGTGTGCTACTTTTTGTAATCAAGTTTTTGAAGGTTGTAATTTTATGCCTCACGGATTTGCTTTTGTTATGGGGTGTTACACTACTAGTTTTTCAACATGTGCTGGCAGAAACTTAATAATTCTGTGTATGACCAATTAATGGGACTGCAATATGCAATGTAATGTAGTTGTTACTAGTTTTTATGTTTTAGACAAGAAAGACTTTTGCCAGGAGGGTTTTTGCCGCTTAGACGGATTTTGCCATGGCAAAAATTGGTTTTTGCCGGTTTTTTCCACTTAGTGGCAAAAACTTGCCAACCCTGCTAATCATATTATAGAACATAACTGTTATATAACATAACATAACATTACAGAGTCAGGAAGCAATTATATGCTTGTTTAAGACTCATCAGGCTCTTACCTAAAACCAATTAATATTAATCAAATCATACAGACTTCATGCATGTCAACATGTCAAATTTATACATAGCCTATGTACAACACCAAACATGCAATTAGCATCTAATTACATGTTCCTATGTTTATCATATTTATTTTTAAAAGCATTCACTGATTCTGCTTCCATAACTTCGCTTGGCAAACTATTCCAAGCATTTTTAACTCTTTGACTAAAAAAATTTCCTTAAATCTAGTCTACTTCTAAATTTACTAAGTTTATAAATATGTCCCCTTGTGTTTATAAATGTTGTTTGGTTAAACCAAATACTATGGTTAACTTTGCTGAAGCCTTTGAGTATCTTAAAAGCTTCTATTAAATCTCCTCTAGTTCTTCTCTCACTTAAGGAGGTTAATCCTACGAATTTTAGTCTATTCTCATAACTAAGTTTTTGACAGTCAAATACCAGCCTTGTTGCTCTGGCTTGTACCCTTTCTAATTTATCAATATCTTTCTTAAGATATGGCACCAAGCCTGAACGCAGTATTCAAGTTTGGGTCGTACAAGAGCCTTATATAGCCTTACCACAATATCTTTAAAGACTCTCACTGTTTGTGGATTTTAGTTTTTTATTGATCAATGTAAACTCAATTTCTAAATTATTATTCCCTATATGCATAACTCTACATTTCTCAGCATTAAACTCCATTAGCTAATCCCTAGACCAGTTCTGTAATATTTTTATATCATACTTTAAAATCTCAGCATCTTCAATGTTGTTTACTATCTTTGCTACTTTGGAATCATCTGCAAATTTACTAAATTTAGATACAAAATCTATGTCAATATCTTTGTCAATGTACAAAGAGAAATTGGTCTATATTGATCAACAGTTTGCAGATGATATTGCATATGTAATGATATTGCAGATGATATTGCAGATGGTATGTAATGATATTGCAGATGATAGTGAACATGCAAAAAAACAGAAAAAATTTGAAAGGAAGTCAATGATAAACTAAGTAACTAACTTTGTAAGAGAGATTTAAAACAAAACACAGATAAATCAGAAAAATATACCATTCGAAACAAAAATGATCAGGAATGGAAAACATGCAAATATTTTGGTTCTTATTTGGATACCGTAAGTGACATGATCCATAGAAAGCAATTGTGTGGCTATTTTTAATAAATCCAAGATGAAACTAACAACCAGCAAAATAACATTTAAATCAAGAATTAACATATCTAATGCTTATATTAAGCCAGTATACTTATATAATAGTAAGCTATGGACATTAATTTCTAAACAAGAATACAAAATTGACATATTTCATGGGAGTCCTAATGGACTACATAATTAAGAGGAATACTTAAGATACGTTACTTGCACATTCTAAGCAACGATAACTTACACGTCAGAACAAATGAAAAAAAAGGAGTCTTCGAATTTAAATATTTAAGATTAAAGTGGATAGGACATTTACTTAAGATAATAAGCCTGTAAAGCCTGCTTTACATGAAAGTAAAAAATCTCAGACAATACAGAGAGGTCGTCAAAACAAACAAGCATGAATCAAATTAGTAAATAAAGATCTCAAAGATGTAAATCAAGATTTGAATATATTAGATGAGAGCATCTATCTATAATCTGCCTGAGGATAGAGCAAGGTGGAGTCAATTAACCTTGATATACACGTCAGAACAAATTTGAACCCTAACTTCTCAATCCAGAGTCTGGTACTACACACACTCTCAAGAAATCGATATCTAAAAATTTCTTATATATGAAAAAGTTGTTTTAATTTTAAATGATAAGTTTGCCTCATCGATTCAATTTGTACTCGCCATAAATCTAAATATCAAATATCAGTAAATATCAATTTTCACCCTGAGGCAGGCGGGAGGGGGGTGTGAGGAAGAAGCAGAATAAATAGAAAGGAATTATGAGAGAGGGCCACTTATAAATGAACCCTTATTTGAACCCTAACTTCTCAATCCAGAGTCTGGTACTACACACACTCTCAAGAAATCGATATCTAAAAATTTCTTATATATGAAAAAGTTGTTTTAATTTTAAATGATAAGTTTGCCTCATCGATTCAATTTGTACTCGCCATAAATCTAAATGCCTACTAAACATATGACAGAGCAATAATTAGCTTTAAATAATATTTAGGAAGTATATAAATGGCTTTGTGATAAAATTTTAATTTATGCTCGCCATAAATTTATACTCTCGAAATGACAGAGCTGTAATTAGCTTAAATACTTAGAAATTATAAATATGACGCAATGATTAAGTTTACGGTCGCCAGATGACAGCGCTGTAATCAGCGTTGCTTCAGACTGACAGAATTAGCTCATTATATTTATAGTATTGAGAAAATTATTAAGTCTAATTTTAGTTTTTAGTTTATTGATGAGTTCTCTTTTTTAGAGTTATTTTCATCTATGTATCGTCGTTTTATCTTCATATAGATTGTAATGTTGGATTACAGTAGTCTTTAAGGAAATGGCTCAGTTATTTCTTTACTACGACATTGAATGTATGCTTGGATGCAAAACCCAGTTGATGCTGAATAGGAGAAACTCTGAAAGGTAAACCATCTTATTGTATGAATTTGACACCATTTATTTACAGTTTGATCTTGTATTGTACCAATTAGCAGTAAGTTCTTAAAAAACTTACACTCCATAACTGAGTAAAACTGTTGCATTTATTATGGTCACTTGACATCATCTTGAGTTTGTCACAAGCATGTAGCCATTAATTGCTAGGTTAATGAGAGTCATTTTGTGTTAAAATGTTTCAACTGAGCAAGGACACCAACATTTGGGCAACTTTACTTTTCAATGGTGCTTAAATTGAAAAGTAAAGTTTACCGTAATAGTGTGTTGTATTTTTCAGGAACCTCTCTCCCCCTTTAGACCCTAGGAGCAACCCTCCCCTATCCTATTTAAATTGCTATATCATCATGTAAATGTTTTCTTCAGATTGGGATAATGAATTTAAATACATTCCACAAATTTTGTCATTCATTCTTGATTCCATCATTCTGGAAATATCTATATTATTAGCTTGTGGAGAAAAAGGCGGAGAAGCTAGGAATAATACAAAGTTTTGCAATATCAGCTTAGTCAAGATTATAGTAGCATATTAGTTAACAACTCCGCTCAACTTTCAAAATTCAAATGGAAACTACTAGGCTACTTCAGACAGTAATTATTGTGTATATTTAGTTAATAGTTACTATAGCTATAATTGTCTAGACATTCAGTTAACCATTGCCAATTGAAAATTCTAAACACAACTCCGTAACTACCATTGCCTACCACCATAACCGTGACTTAATAAATAATTCTTAATAAAAAGTAAAGAAAAAGTCAACAAAAAGTATTATACTTTTATGTATTATGTACACCTATAATGTTGGGCTATTGTTGAATATATTGGCTATCTCTAGAATTAAAATAAATCTAATCTCTAAAATCAGATGAGATTACGCTTTAATTCATTACTAGTACAAACAAATTTGTCTATGATTAGATCATTCTTTATGCACAAGAGCAGATCTTCGGCTGCAATGATCATTGACGAATCATCCACTCCTCCGACCTTGTCGACCATTAACGATTTTCGCTGATCCTCAGTCTGCTGAGAGAATGTGTTTAGAGTTTTACTGTCATCTCGAGTTTATCACGTTGACCAAAGTCAACGAAAGCACTGATGTAGGGGTTATCTCTTCTCATGACCTTTCTTTTCCTCTCATTAAAATTAATTGCAACAAACTAATTGCATCAAAAAATTCATTGCAACAAAGCTAAGAAAGAGTCTTCTATTATTTTAAATTGCTTTAGATCAGAAGATAAAAATTAATGTTAATAATTTAAAATTTTCACTGTCTTTGTTCGTCCTCTATTGGAATACTCTTCTGATTTCTGGTCTCGGTATCGTAAATCTGAGATTGATTTGATTCAGTCTACTCAAAAGAAATGAAACTAAACGTGTTCGGGATTGAGTGATCTTTATGGTTTTGATAGACTTATGGTTTTGGACATAGCCGGCGGAAGCTCCTTGAAGGTGCAATGGCATGTTCTCCATCCCATTACCTCCTCTTCAACATCCAGTACTCCACCTCATATCCTTCACTCTTTATCTTTCCCTCCCCACTTCATCCTCCAAGGGATGTAATTCTAAATACTGAAAGATGCTTCGTGAATTTCTGTTTTTGAAACATTCCATGTCAACTCATCCAAAATAAGAAATTTTACACCCTCATGGCTCAGATTTTGAAAAAAATTTATATATATATATATATATATATATATATATATATATATATATATATATATATAAATTTATATATATATATATATATATATATATAATATATATATATATATATATATATATATATATATATTTTATGAGCCAACACTCCAAATTTGTTAATTTTTTATGAAATCCGACAAACGGGTCCAAACTTATGACCCAAACAATTTTCGGGTCGACGTGAAGACGCAACATTTTAAAATTGCTCTAACTCTAAAACTATTTCACCTAGAAACTTCATTATAGTGTCATTCTTTTCCATATTTATTGGGCTTTCTAAATATATTCTATTAGAAGGTTCAAGAATAATATTTTATTCTTTTTGAGGGACAAGAAATCTTTGACCTCAAAATTGGTCATGTGTGGTTAAACAAATTTGCAAATTTTTATGTTTAATACATGTATCTAGTAATCCTGAAAAGAATTGGAGTGTGTTTTTTGTATAACTTTTTAAAAAATAATTTAGAAGATGACACCAATACTGCAAATTTGAAGTTAGAATAATAAATAATTAATGATATCCTTCTTAGTTCAATAAATAGTCTTTGAAAAATTTTTTGGAATATTTTCAAGTTGCTTCAACATTCATTTGACCTAATGAAGAAAAACGTAGAGCATGGAAACTCGGAATTTATGTATAGAGAAGGCAACCAAGACAGACTTTTTAAACGCTCTTTCTTGTCGTTCTCTTGAATGCTCATTGTCTCAGTGAAGTGTAGAGATCAGTTCTAATATTGAAAAAAGTCAAAACATCGATGTCATCAGTTAACATTTTATGGGAAAAGTGGACTATGAAACGTAGAAGATGAGAAAACAATTTTCCTCCTACTTTGATTCCTTCCATGGCTTCCTACATCATTGCCTCAGCGTTAATGTTAAACAGCAACAGCGAAATACTACGACCTTGCATTACTCTACTTCCTATTTCTCATTCCTCTGAGTATTCTTTTTGGATTTAGATTTTTGCTCTTTTATACATGTACAAGTTTAAAATTAAGGACAAATTAAAGGACTGCAAAAGAAGAGGGGGTAAATGAAAGATGGTGTCGGCTAAAGGAGGCTATTAAAATAGGTACAAAAGAAGAGTGTGGCTTTCTTAAGGCAAAATCGGCTGAAAGAGCCTTGAATCACAAGTGAAGTGCTAGACAAAATAGATGAAAGGAGAAAAGGAAAATATTGACACAAGTCATGGCTGAAGGAAATAGAGAAGCTGAAACAATGAGCTTAGAAGAAAGACAGACAAAGGGAAAAATATTTGGTAGAGGGAAAAGTGTGAAGATTTAGCAAATATGATAAAAGAGGGAGGTCGGATCAGTTGTATCATGAAGTCAGGATATTGCCAAGAACTGATAAGAAAAAGAAAGGAGATGCAATGAACATTAGTGTAATGGGTAAAGATGGAGAATTGAAGACAGAACCGTAAGAAGTAAAAGAAAGATGGAGAGAATATGTAGAGGAATCGTATGATATGGCTGGGAAGCCAGTTCAGTAGGATTTGAAATTCTAGAATTAAAATAATTTTCTTAGTAAAATAAGAAAAAATTCCCCATGTTGTGTCCGGGTTACTTGAATAATAGAATAATAGACCAACCGTGTAAATATGCACCTGTCGTAGAAGGCGACATAAAAACTAGATCCAAACCAACATCAGATTGCTACAAAATTTAAATGAATGGAAAAACTTCAAAAGTCTTTAGGATTGGAGAAGGTCTATTCGTATCCAGACCCTAGTTAAACTGGGATTTAAGGGAAGATGATGATGATGATGAGTAAAATAAGAAAAAATGAGAATTTTCGAAATTTTCTTATTAAAGTGTAATTGAAAACGATAAAAGGGGCCTCGATATAATGAAGGAGGAAATTTATTCTGCAATTAACAGTGTGAAGAATGAAAAAGCAGCCGGAATAGATGATATCCGAGCAGAATTCTTGAAATGTTGGAAGGAGAAGCACTCAATAAGTTAGTGGAAATATGTATGAAAGGAGATTGTACAATTTAGGTATTTGGCTGGAAGACTTTACCAAACCAGTGATGATCCCAATTCCCAAAGGGGCAATGCTATGTAGTGCTCGGATTACAGAACAGTCAGTTAGTACCTCATATGTGGAAGGTCCTATTAAAGATAATAAATAATCACATTCAGTAGAAAGCAGATATGATACTGAGCAAGACACAATTTGGTTCTAGGAAAGGATGTGGCACAAGAGAAGCAATAGGGGTAATGCGGGTCTTTTGTGAAAGAAGCTTAGAATATGGAAATGACGTTTTGTATACTTTATGGACTTTGAGAAGGCCTTTGACAGGATTGATTGGATAACGATGATGCATAACTTGAAAAGATTATGAATTGACTGGAGATATAGAAGACTAATTTTAAACTTGATTTATTTCATCATCATCATAAAAATTCCTCCCTTAAATCCCAGTTTAACCTCGGTCGGGATACGAATTGACTTTCTCTAGTCCTCTCTGTCCACACCATATCTTCAGTCAGTCCCTAATTTTTCATGTCCTTCTTAATTACCTTATCCTACGTCAATTCTGGTTTTTTATCTATTCGTCTAAGTTTTTGTAGCAATTTCCGAACCCCATGCGCTCACTAACCGAATGCCCTTTCTGACGTTGGTTTGGATCTACTTTTTGAACTTTATTTGTTATTTTATTTATTTTATTTAAATTTATTTATTTTAGTCTTTAATTTATTAATTTAATTTCTGTTGATTGATTAATTTATTGATTGAGTACTTAATTGGTTGATTGATTTATTAATTGGTTGATTGATTTATTAATTGATTGATTGATTTATTTGTTATTTATCCTTTTATTTGTTTAAAATGTACTTGACTTATTTATTTATCGATCTCCTAACTCTTAAACTTCAAAACTTAGTGTCAGGGTTCGTGCTTCTAGATGTAAGCAGACTTGTATATTGAATATGCTGTATTGAATTACTGCATTGTTGTTATTGTCGCGCGTAGCAGCGAAGAAGACTATGCGTTTTGTTTTGAGCGATGATCGAGGACTTGAAAGTTTGGTGTCTTGGCAGATTAGATTTTGTTTTCAAGTGGTTTTCCAAATCATAGGTTAAGTTCTAGACGATAGTTTCCGGATACTAGTCTTCGACACTTTAGTTTATCGTACCAGGATACTATTGGTGTAGTTATAGTCGAGTGTCAGTGAGATTTCATAGTTCTAGGCACTTCAGCATTAACAGCAGGTTTTTTATATATTAGTAGCTTGTTAAGGATTAGCATGCTAGTTCTAGTTCTTACTTCATTATAGCACCAGGCTGCATAGTTTAGTTCTAACCTAGTCGTCTAGTCTATGAATAAATAATCTATAAATAATACATAATATATCATCATCATCATCATCTTCCCTTAATTCCCAGTTTAACCAGTGTCAGGATATGAATAGACTTTTATCTGTTCGTTTAATAAATATTGTAGTTTGCATTAAATAATAAATAATATATAATAAACAAATAAAAATAAAAATAATAAATAATAATAAATAATATAAATAATAAATATTTAATAGAAAATAAATCTATATATATAAAACAAAGTTGAGTTTGTAAGAGTGCTTATAACTCAAGAACGGCTGCACAGATTTGAATGATCTTGGACATTTTGGATTCGCCTCCATCATCCCCTACATAATAGCCAATAAAATATTTAGAAAATAATTGGCTAATGGCCAAAAAAAGTATTAATCAAAACACGTCAAAATTTTAACATGCAGCCATCTGTCGAGTGACTTATATATGGAGATTACGATTTTCTAATACGGTATGTTGACATCTATTTAACATGTTACAACCGGAAGTGTCGATGGCTCAATGGTATAGGTGCTAGACTTTAGATCATGCAGTCCAGGGTTTGATTCTGGCTTGAGTCACTTTAATTTTTTAAAGTTTGATTAATTTTATAAGTTTCTTAGGAATATTTTTTTAACTTCTTTTAAATCTTAATATACAAAACAAAGTCGGGTTTCTTTTATATATTAAGTTAGATAGATAGATAAGAAGATAAATATATAGATAGAAAGATAGAAAGATAGCAAGATAGAAAGATAGATAGATGGAAAAGTAGTAAGATAGAAAGATGGATGGATGGATCTATCGATCTATCGATCTATCGATCCATCGATCCATCGATCCATCGATCGATCGATCCATCCATCCATCCATCCATCCGTCCGTCCGTCCGTCCCTCCGTCCGTCCGTCCGTCCGTCCGTCCGTCCATCCATCCATCCATCCTACCTGCAATATTCCAGTTATCTAAATGTGCTTTGGAGTTGCATTTAAGCTGGGTTAAAGAACTGTTCCACCAAAACTTTTTATTCCCGTCTTTATGTTTCGTTTTTGCAGTTGCCAAAGAAGCATTCGATAAAATGGTAATAATTTTATCATAGATATCATTTATGGCCGATTTACTAAACAAGTCGGGTCTATTCCTATAAAGAATGTTATATCAGATTCAATTAGTAACAAATGCAGTGAGTTAAGCCCATTTCTAGTAACTCATGTAAAACCGCATAATATGCGGTTTTACATGAGTTACTCCAATCAAGGCTACATTTATCAATAACAGTAGTCTTACTATTTTTGGGCAGTTCAGGAGAGCATTTATTTAAAATACAGGAGACAATGGCTTCAATTCTGATCGCTAAATCAACTGGTAGATGATCCGACAAATTATCAAAATCATGAATGGTCATTAATGAACGAACAAATTTAACATTTGAATGACTGATATAAAAATGATCAATGTTGGAGTATGCATTGCGTTTTTCAGCTGCAAATGACTACTTAATAACACTAGGTATCTCGAGATATTCATTACATAGATTGAAGGCAAAAATATTAAATCTATTAATTATTAATAAATTTAGAGTGCGCGGAAGACTGCAGTAAATGACAATTCATATCGCCTCCTATAATGGCATAAGAGTAATTAATTCCTACTAAATCTGTTTCAAGCCTGTTGAACATGGACTCTAGCTCGTCACGCTCAAACGCGGATTTACCACTAGGCAGATTCATATTAATTAGTAACAAGTTGACAAGGGTCAATATGACATATCTAGCTTCACAGACAAGGACTGTTATTGTATTAAATAAATTACACAAATTCCTATCAATAAGAATAGCTAGCCCCCCGAATGGGCGAGCACGGAATATACCATTATTCAGCACATTACCCATAGTCGAATAACTATAAACCACATAGCCGTCATTAAAGCAATTGAAGTTACTTAGTTGATCAGGAGTCAACCAATGTTCCTGCAAAAGAATTACTTTTGAGTTATATTTAAAACATAAAGATTTAAGCATTGTGATTCCTTGATTGAAACCGTGCATATTATAATTGACTACTTCTAAAGAGTCGATATCATGGAGATAGGTTAAAAAAGCCATTCCTATGCAGCTAAAGTCTTGGATTGAGCTTTAAAGACCCACCCTCTGATAATGAGATTTGGGCCACATTCCGCAATAAACTTGTCAGCATCATCTACATTAATATTTACTCTAAATGCATTAGAATCTTCAAATTTAGTCTTAGCAACGAAAACATTGTTTTTTACTTTGATATTGCTGCTGATAAGCCAGCTCTTTATGGCGTCGCAGTCTGTTTCTTTTCCAACATTGCAGACGTAGAAGATTTTGTGTTTCCTCAACTACCGTGCCGCTTTGATGGTACATCGAGAATTTGAGCCAATGATAGTTTTTGGTTTCGGCATAGATTTTACAGAGCTAGCAACCATAGTAGATTAAATCATAGTGCTATTAGTAGTAGGACTGTGTCTTCTTCGCTTACCGACGACCTGATAACCTAGATCTGAATCGTTATCCGTGTCTGGTCCTGTCGTCACTGATGCTCTCTCCCCACCCCTGCATCCGGTACGGACTCCAGCAATTCGACCCAGGTACGACCAGGAGGTTTGACACTTGCTTGAGCGGATTGTCTGGAAGGGTAGGTAATTGTCTAACGATAGTTGGTCTTCCAGCGTCCAAAATCGTCCGATATGCTATTTGAGACACTATATAGCTTAACTTACCTATAACTGACCTCAGATCTTCAGGTTGCAGGGATGTAGATGGAGGTGTAACAATAGAATAAAGAAAAATCGTAGAAGTGTCAAGGGCAATTTCAACCATTGTAAACATTGAGTTGAAGAATTACAGTAATGCCAACAACTAATTTTGCTAGTCAGAGGTAAACAATATCAGCTAATCATTTTTAAAGGCATAAAATAATGAAGTTTATGAACATTTGCAAAGCTTTTGAACGATAATAAAACACTTAATAGCACATTTATCGTCACATCTATCCAATATATCGTCATAACAAAAAATATTTTGAAATGAATTCCTATTAATTGGATGTATATTTTTATAATACAAAATGCCAACAAATTTTATTCCAAATCTCTTTAAGGATATTCCCCGTTCTTTAGTTTCTGGATTTCTGGAATTTCGTTTACCCAAACGCGCAACAATACATCATCTTAAAACCGTTTAGAGGCCGAATATCATGAAATAAATCTGAAATTACAGAAATTACTATTAAATACATATGACAAGGGGCTTTGTATACCACTCGGATTAAATGGAGCATGCTTGAAATCAAGTCGCTCTTGTTACAAAACTGGTATCGCTGAAACAACAGTCATGCCATATCTACTTATTATATAATTATTATATCTACTATATCTTTGGGTGTAACTTAACATTAGATTTGGGTGTAACATTACTACTGGCTGGAGCCAGTGGCGAAGTCGGTAAGACACTTGACCGCGGATCAGTATGTGCAGGGTTCAAATCCAGGGCTCGCCCGTCACTGACATCGCTTTCGAGTGAGGAAACTGACGTTAACCTTAGCTTTTACCAGCTTTAGATGAGAATGTATCCAATTTAGTATCCAAGACGTCTAGTTTATGGAGCATACGTCGAAGGTCTCCCTCTTCGAGCCTAACTGACGGTAGATTATCGACATTAAGTGCTAGGAATTTAGGCAATTTATCCTGGAGCAGATTTTCATCGACGAAAGTTAAAAATTAAAAATTTCATTAATTTCAGTTTTCGCTCTATTTTCGCTGTTCTTTCTCTTTGCTGGTTTGGGCCGCTTATCTATGCCCAGATTATCAACTGAATCAACGAGTAGTTCCTTGGCTAGAGTGACGTCATCAGAACAGTAAAAACCACTGATTATACTCATTAATCTAACAGTTGAAAGTTTGCCGTAGTTACATTTAATATAACACAGTAATTCGCTAATCACCATAGCTGTGTTATTATTATCAGTTATGTCAACGGAGTTACTGTCGCACTCAGCCATCGCTCTATTCATACGTCGGCATTGGACGGCAGTCAGAAGCCGACTCTTCTGACTGCCGTAAGTAAAGTATATTAAATACTTTACTTTAAATAGAAATATCATACATCAAATACAAAATATATCGAATCAAGCTTTCAAATACAAAATATATCGAATCAAGCTTTCACAAGATGAAAGGTTTTGAAATTTCAAAACAGCATCTGAGCTAGAAAATGAGATGTACAGCAGAATATTATCAGCATTGAAGTGAAATCTTTCATTAACATTTCTATTAATGTACCTTTCATGTAATAATACATATCTCTGGTATATCTCTCTTTTTCATCTGTCTTATTTCAATTTTACTGAATTAATGCAATTCTCCCGTATTTATACATGTCATCTGTATAAATGCACATTGCCTTCGTTTGTGCACCACCTATTCTATTAGAAGCAGCTTGTACAAAGGTGGGAAATTATTTTTGAAAACGGAGAAATAAATAAGTTATTAATTTGGCTAACAATAGGCTGCTATAGGTGCAATATACAGATTTGCTATAGAAACCGC
Organism: Enchytraeus crypticus; assembly: GCA_905160935.1. Classification (NCBI taxonomy): domain Eukaryota; kingdom Metazoa; phylum Annelida; class Clitellata; order Enchytraeida; family Enchytraeidae; genus Enchytraeus; species Enchytraeus crypticus. Next base: position 4,629,554 of record CAJHZI010000873.1, on the reverse strand, counting down.
AGTATAATGGCAGTTAGCAAATGATATGTTCAATACTTTGGTAAATATTAAAATTAATAATAGATCATAATATGAATTAAATATCTATAATTTAAACTGATATAGCTCATTTACTACGAAGAAATAGACCTAGAAGTACTTGGTTCAACACAATCAACAAAGATTTAAAAACTGTGAACATTTCATGAGAAGATGCTGTGAGGGTTGTTAAAGACAGAAAAGAATGGAGGAATGTTGCCGCCCTATGTTCTCTTCAGAACGCAAGGAACTGATGATTACGAAGAAATCCACAACTTGAGCGTTTACATTCAGGTTCTTTCAATTAATTATTTTTCAGAAGGTTAACCTTAATAGTATCTGATGTGTGAGAGCTGCTTTAAGTTATCCTAACTTAAAGCAGCTACCTTATTATTACCTTCTTATGACTTTATATTGTTTGACACTTTACTATTCGTTAATGATTTCAAAATTTGGCAAAAATCTAAATAGAACTTATTTTGTTCTTGTAATGTTTTCAGAAAGGTTATAAAAGAAATACTTTTGCAAAATACCGAGGGAAATCAGGACGGTTTGAAGATGCTGAATGATTTAGTAATTGATTTAAGAAATGCTTTTATAGTCCATATTGATTCTACATTTCTCTCAGGATCTAAGCTACATATTGTTTCGGAATATTGTGAGGTATCATGAATTTATTGTTCACAAGATATTAATATTATATTACTATTATCGACAGGTGAATAATTTTATTATAACAGAATTTACCAGACTTACCAGAACTGCTTCCATCTTTCGTTATTCCATTCTTTCTTCAAACTTAGGTAGCAGGAAAGGGCAAAGAAAGCCAAGGGCTTTTTTCTATCCCCAATCATACATGATTACAATATCCAGCTTGTTATTAAAACTATTCACCAACACCGCATTCACAACCTTCTCACTAAAAGAGTTCCACCTATCAATCGTCCAATGACAAAAAGAAAGCTTTCCTAAATCGTCCTTACTCTAGGCTTTAACAACTTATACCTATAACCTCTTAAATCATTACTGGAGAAATTGAAAATATTTGTTCCTCTTAATCCGGTAAGCCTATGCATTATTTTATAAACCTCTATGCGATTCACCTCTAATGCTCCTGGTTTCTAGGGCTGCCAGTTGAACTGCCTTAGCTTATCCTCAGACCTTAATAATTTGAATCCCCTAATAGTTCTTAATGCTCTTCTTTGCACTGTTTCAATAAGTTTAATATCATTCCTGTAGTGGTCCCCACACTGGCATACATTACTCCGGATGAGGTCGAATTAAAGATTTATACAATCTTAAAACAATGCTTTTATCTATTTTTTAATGTCTCTTTGCTAGTCTTAGGTCCTGTTGGCTGCTTTAACTGCCACAGAACATTGTTTCCTAACTTTGAGGTCCTGGCCAAATATTACCCCTAATTCCTCATCACTCACTACCTTCATCATCTTATGGTTTACAACATACTCTGTTCTATGATTATTTTTTACCAAAGTGTATTACCTTACACTTGTCCACATTGAAGTCTAAGCCCCATTTTTTGGGACCACTTACTTAGCAAATGTAAGTCTGGAATCATACTGTCACTTTGTTCTTTCATACCAACTTTTCCAAATAGTTTTGTATCTTAAGAAAACTTAAAGATTGTATTAAATATTTTCGTATCTATATCATTTATGAAGATCAGAATAAAATAGGCCCCAATACCGAATCCTGCGGCACCTCTGAAGTTACCTCCACCCAACCTGATTTAGCCTCACTCAGCGTAACCCTCTGCTTCCTCCCCCTTAACCAACTTCTATTCATTTGTATACATTACATCTATTTTGCAAGACTTAATCTTAAGTAGAAGTCTCTAGTGAGGGACAGTATCAAAAGCCTTTCTGAAATCCAATTACACTGCATCAACAGTCTCTCCCTCCTCTATTCTATCCACTGATTCACTTTCTCTAAAAAGCTAATTAAGTTAGTAAGGTACGATCTTTTATTCATGAATCCATGCTGAGACTTTCTTAAGATGTTGTTTTTCTCCAAATGATTTATTAACTCATCCTTTATTATATTCTCAAGCACCTTGCATAAATGTGACCTAAGGCGCACAGGTCTATAGTTCCCTGGTTCAACCCTCTTTCCCCCTTATAAATAGATATTACATTGGACATCTTTCATTGATTTGGTATACATCCTGTGATAAATGTGTTATTAAAAAAATAATAGAAATTGGCCTAGAAATATAATCTGGCGTTTCAATTAATAACAATGTGGCGATGCCATCAAACTCGGTGCTTTCTCCGGTTTTAATCTCTTTAATTTCTCTGCTACAATTTCCGCATCCACTAAAATACTTTCTACCCCTGTCCTTCTTCCAGTAAAAGATCTGTATTTGGCAACATTCCCATGTTGGATTCTTTTATAAACACTGAACCTAAATAGTTTTTGGGAATAGTACAAAAATTTCATTCTTTCTTGTTGCAACTATACCTTCTTAATTGATTACTGGGCCCACTGAATCCCAGACTTTGGACTTCTAACATATGAGGAAAACGATTTTGCATCAATTTAATATTTTTAGATCATATCTCCTAAAAAATTTTCTTCGCTTCCATTTGTGTTACACTTATTCTCTGCCATTTTATATTCTTGCCAACTCTCATGGTCCGTCCTACATTTAAATTTCACCCACTTGGCATATTTCTTTCTTTGCCGTTTTCTAGCTTCTGCATTAAACCACTTAGGTAGCATTCTGTGTTTGAACGTTTTTTTGGTATATTGCCATTGCAGTCCTTCCACAATATATCACAAAATTTAATCCATTGAGTATCTTTATCACCATTTCCTAATTTCAATTCCCAATCCACTGCCTTTAAAATGTTTTTAATACTCATATTATTTTGCATGCTTGAAGTCCTCCCTGCTGGTCCTTTCATCTATTTTATATATCACATTAGAAAACAAGAATTTGTATATGTATTGTATCCACTGTTTCCAACTGGCTCAATGATTCTTAAATCTTTAATCTCGCTTTCATCAGAAGTTAAGATCAAATCTATAATTTAAGACTCTGTTGTGGCTTCCGTAACGTGCTGCACAAAGCTGCAATCCAGAACTAGACCATAAATTCCTGCCCTTGTTTATCTGAACTTAAAACATCCCAATTTATGCCAGAGAAGTTAAAATCTCCCATTGTCAATACTCTTCTATTTTTATGCTCAGACCCTTTTAACACATTGAACAATTTGGTTTTGTTCGTGCAGAGAGAAATTTGGACTCTTGTAACACACACCAATTATATAATTATTAGTTTTGATTGGCAACAGAGCACAAAACTTCACTTCACGCCCAGCCCCATTTAAATTACCATATACACTTGCATTCAGTGGCGGATCCAGAGGGGGCATTATTTCTATGGCAATTTCTATGTGTAAATATGTTTGTAAGGGTAGTGGTTGGGTTGGAGGGGGGGGGGTACGAGAGGGAACTCGAACAGTTCCATTAGCTCTAATGTTTTCAAAAATTTTTTTGAAAAAATACTAGGAGCCCTGTATAATGGAAGGGGGCCGAAAAATGTTGACTGTTTCACTAGCTCTCAATTTTCACTTTAACCACCATCTAAGAGGAAAAGGTGCAAGTAAAAAAATGTGAACTCTGTCCCGGAGCAGTGGTACAACCAGCCTTGTCTGATAGGGTGATAGAGGAGGGGGCTTAAGCCCCTCCTGTCACCAAATCATGTCAATTTTGAATTAGTTCAGATCTGCTGAGTTTGTTAAGAGGTGAAAGAATTAACCTACTTTTTTCAAAAACAAATTTAGGATTTTAGGCTTTCCCCTGACGGTAATACGGGTATGAGTGGTGGGAGGTATGATATGGGGATACACTCACTCTATGAGCCGAGCGCAGTTAGCAATGCATAATTTTTATGCATATTTTTGTGGAAGCTTGAAATTTGATTATTGCGATGCCATTTTGAATTTTTTATAATAAAAATAATAATAATTAAGGTTTAGCGTCCGTTTTCTCATACAAGGATGATGTCAGAAACGTCTCCTCCCCATCACATTTCACTACAAAACGATTCTCCCACACGACTTGAAAATACATGTGCTGAAGAGAAAGAAAATAGATCCTAAACGGTGCCGTTCAGAAATCAGTTAGTCAAGATAATATAAATGAATACGGGGAAAAGATGTGCTTTGAACGTTACTACAGAAAGTGGAAATAGTAGAACATGAGCGAAGATCAGGAGGCGGAGTTCCAAACAGTAGGAGTTGGAAAGAAAATGAGCGTCTATTTTTATGCTGTGAGAGTATGTGGAGTTTTGAGCAGGTTGCATCAGAAGAACGAAGCCTACGAGAAGGTTGTTAAGGAATTAAGAGATCTGAAAAGTAGAGAGGTTTCCCAAGTTAACTCTTTTGAAAGTTACCAGAACAATTTTATACTTGATCTTTTTTACAACAGGAAGCAAGTGAAGATTTTTAAGTAGGGAATTGAAAGTAGACTGAAACCTATGAGGGCCGACAGGCAACGCGTGCTAGAGAATTTTGAACAAGTTGTAGACGCATGAGAGAAGAAGGCAAGCTATATAGCAATGAGGTACAGTAGTCATGTTTAGAACGAACAATTGAGCTTGCAAGAATTATGGCTGAATTTTTGTTAATAGATTACCGTATCTCTCCGTATTTCTTATTTGACACAACTGAAAGATTTGTCAAATCAGACAGATCAGAAGTTGAAGTTTTCGTCAAATATGACCCCAAAGTTGTTAGCCTTGGGAGTAGAAGTAAGAGCAAGATTTTGTAGATAGACAGAAGAAACAGCTACTTTTTACCATTGCTGGAGGTGGGTGCCAATTAAAAGATATTCGGTTTTAGAAGGATTGCCTGAGAGACGATTGTCGCAGAACGGTGAGGAAATTTGTCACGAACAATTGAGAGGTGCTGCTGTTTCAGATCGGAATCGGAACGAGAAAATGAGATGTACAGCTGTGTGTAATCTGCTAATGTCTTTTTATAACCGGCATTTATGTTCTAATCTTATCGCAAATTTCATTAAGAATCCTCTTTATTTGTAATAATTTAGGTCTATTTTAGACTTCAACTTCAATGACTTCAACTTTAAACAGTCTTGTGTAATGTGTTTTATCAGGGTGGAAGTCTACATGATCTTATTGTAAGAGCACGGCGTTACAGTGATGTATTGAGTGAAGCCGAAATAGTGGACTGGATCATTCAGATTTCTAAGGCTCTGGCGCTCTTGCATTCCAGGTAAAATTGGTCTGTTTGTGTCTCTGACGATGGCAGTTTTCTTTTTGTGCAGATACCTACATTTTATTTAGAAATTACAGTATATTAACCGAAACTATATGAACTTTTTATGCTAATACTGCATAATTTAAATTTAATCTTGCTGTTCTGATTTAAGATTTTAAATCAAATTGTTGCAAGATTGATTGGTTGCAGTTCATTCAGAATTCCCTTGCATGTGCAGTCTATCGCAGCTCCAAATAATCTCATGTTACTCCAGTCCTCAAGTCCTTACACTGGCTCAAATTTAGAGAACGTATTGTATACACAATCATTTCTCTAATATACAAGTCCATCACTACATCTGCTAATGGTTGCATGTCTCAATACAAGGCACCCTACGTCCAGGCGACTGCCTGGACGTAGGGGTGCCTCCCTTTTCCTTCTGCTACTTTTTAAAATACACAATCTCCTCTTAGAATTTGATTTATATACAGGATGAGTAAAAAAAGTGATAACACCTGCGAAAAGTTTGAATATCTCAGGCTGTTGTTAATATTTTCAAATCAAACTTTTACCAATTACTCAAAGACTAGGTTCTGATCAGGTGGGCAATTTTAATCCATTTTAATACATGCATGTAGATTGGCCAGTTATGAAAGTTTCAGCAGAGCAACTCCCCTTTTTTGAATGTACTGTAAATAAAAATTATATTTGATTTTATTAATTTGACCCAGAAAAGGGTCGTTGTGGTGGTTCAGAAAGAACCAGTTGTCTCTGCTAGCATTACTGACTATTCGATATGCTTTCCTCCAGCTGCCATGCAGGGCTGCAGTAGCTTTCGGAACTCTAGGACAGCCTTGTTGATTCCAGCTTGGGGCAGTCTCTCCCAAATTGATTGTAGCACTTCCTGCTGTTCTGTCTTGTTTTTAGGCTTCGACTGGTGTTTCTGATAGAGATGCAGCGTTGTTCCTCAGACATGGTATTCCAGAGGATTTTGATCGGGAGAGTTTGGAGGTTTCTTCAAACTCAATTTCACTCATCTTGATGAAATGCGGATTTCTCTCGCTGATCATTCCTATGCATGACACGAGAAGCATAAACCGGAGCATCATCCAGATGAAAGATGAAAACATTTAGTAGGAGAGCATTGAAATCATCAAACAGCTTGAGAAGTAAAGTATTGACTTAATACTGAGCGTTCACTTTTTCCTTCTCGCCAATGAAGTGCAATTTGCTCTTACCGTTGTAGCAAACGCCATTTTTAAGTAAAAAGGGGGGTTGCTCTGCTGAAACTTGTATACCTGGCCAATCTACAGATTAAAATTGATGAAAATTGGCCATCCCATCAAAAATTATTCCTTGAGTAATTAGTAAAAGTTTGATTTGAAAATAATAGCAATAGCCCGAGATATTCAAACTTTTTGTAGTTGTTATCACTTGTTTTACTCACCCTGTAAATAGTCATGATAATAATAATAATAATAATAATAATAGTAGTAGTAGTAGCAGGAGCAGCAGCAGCAGCATTAGTAGTAATAATAATAATAGCAGTAGTGGTAGCAGTAGTAGAAGTATTTGTTGTAGTAGTTGTAGTAGTTTTAGTAGTAGTAATAGCAGTACTAATAATAGCAGTAGTAGTAATAGTAACAGTAGTAGTAATAGTAACAGATATTGAGCAAGGCACAGTTTGGATTTAAGAAAGAATGCGGCACAAGAGAAGCAATAGGGGTAATGCGGGTCCTTTTTGAAAGAAGCTTAGAATATGGAAATGACGTTTTTGTGTGTTTTGTGGACTTTGAGAAGTCCTTTGACCAGATTGATTTGGTAACGATGTTGAATATCTTGAAATGAATGGGAATTGACTGGGGAGATAGAAAACTAATTTTAAACTTGTACATGAATCAAAGAGCAGTAATCAAAATCCAACAGAGTATTCAGAAGAAGGCGAAATAGGACGTGGAGTAAGACAAATTGGTATCATTTCGCCGCTGTTGTTTAATATATACGCTGAGGCAATAATGGAGGAAGCCAAGTATGAAAGCTTGATTCGATCTATTTTGTATATGATGTATGGTATTTATATTTCAAGTAAAGTATTTAGTAATATTTCAGTAAAGGTAAAGTAAAGATTTGAAGGCATTGTGTTTTATGGAAGTGTGATCCTACGCGGTGGCTAAGCTAGGGCAAGTGATCAATAAGGGCATGCCTAGACAGGAAGTAGAAATGGGATTCAAGATGGAAGTATGGCAACAAGGACGTAAAACGTGCCACGTTGACACTGCCTTCTGGCAGGTCCATGGTATATAACGCCTCCACTCATTTCTGTCTTCCATTTTCCTCTTCACGTCTACATGCGAGTGGATCTTTAAATCATCTATAACATTACTCCAACAGGAGGTAAATTGAGTTAAGAAAAGATATGTACAGCAGGGTGAGGACCAATGTAAGAGAGGAGAGTGGAAAATCGGAGAGTTTTGAGGTGAAAATCGGAGAACCTCAAGGATCAGCCCTAAGTCATATACATTTATTTTGATTATGGATGAGTTGCTTAAGGGAGTTATTAAGGATTTCCCATGGTGCATGTTATTTGCAGTTGATCTGGTGATAGTAGGAGACACTGTGGAGAAAGTAAGCGAGATGTTGGAAAAAGTGAGAGAGGCATTTGAAAGTAAAGGGCTGAGGGCGAATAAGGAAAAAACGGAGCATTTGGAGAGTAGATGGATGGAAGAGCAACAAGATATAAGACGTTGTAATATAAGACGTTTGCAATATAAAATATATCCGACGTTTTAAATGCAATGTCAGTAAAGACCTTTGTAATAACTGAAAACATGTTGGACTGCTACTCATATAGCTTCAATTGTACCATATGCTTTTCTACATCCAAATTGTTTTGTACTTAATATCATTCCTCTCTTTGATTGAATGCGTACGTGTAATATTTGTAATATTATTTGAAAATAACTTTATCTCTGTATTGTTTTAGGGGATACGCCTATGGTTCCCTCAATGCCAAGTAAGTTCGGATACTCGCATAATCATTTTATCTGGCTACTAATAGATATTTTCCTCAGATATCGGTAATAAAATATTATTCTATTTGTTAATAGTTAAGGCGAATGTTATATTTGATATATTACTTAAATTAGACATAATAGCATGCACACACGAACACACGCAGTCAAACAAACAGAACAGTGTTTGCAGAAATAAATGCAAAAAAGGGGGGAAATGACATTCTTCAAATCCACTGCTCTTCCGTCACTCGTTTTCGTTCTTGATATCACTTTCTAGGGATGAAACTTACATCAGCATAGGCTTTAAGTATTTCTAAGCTTTATACTGGATAGACTCACAAATAGTTGAGCCACGTACGTCTTAAAACGGTAATTTTCCTCTGAAATCCGTTAATATTCGTGAATCATATATGTCAGAAAAAACCAAGAACGCTTCGTGGCGCAGTGGTAGAGAGCTCGCCTCTTGAACTAGACTCTAGTACATTGGCAAAAGGTAGTAACTAATTTTTTAAAAATGCGTTCATGCGTTAATTGGACTTGAATCTCCCACTATGTCTATTTTTCAAAGTGACTTTGAAAACTTACACGCCATTGTCTTAATATAACAATGGCAAAAGGAAGTATGTTCAATTATCTGCAAGTGTTCCAATGGCAACAGGCAGGATCTCATTCAACCAATGAGCTTCTAGCTACATGTCACATGACTGAATTGGCATTAGGCAGTATGTTCAATTATCGGCAAGTTAACCAATGGCGAGGCTGGACTGCAGAAGATAATGGATAAGCTGAATGATAAGGCATCGAGATTAATGAGTTGAATGATACGACATTGAGATGAAGATTAATATCAAAAATACCAAAGTTATGAGAGTGTCCTAGAGAGTGTTAATATCAATATAATGTGTTAATATGTCAATGTTAATATGTCCTAGGTGAAGTTAATATCACAATAAATGGTACGAAATTGGAACAGATAAGAGATTCAAATATTTGGGTCGCAATATAACCGATGGCGGGAAATGTGAGACTGAAATATGCAGTAGGATTGCACAAGCAAAAGCGGCCTTCGTTAATAGGAAAGAACTTTTAACAAAAAGTCTAAAGAAAGACACAAAGAAAAAGATAGTGAAAACTTTGATTTTGACCACGCTATTGTATGGATGTGAAACATGGACCTTAAGGAAGGAAGATATTAGGAAACTTGAGGCATTGGAATTGTGGATTTGGAGAAGAATGGAGAGGATTAGATGGACTCAAAGGGTTACAAATGAGGAAGTCCTGGAGAGAGTTGGTACAGATAGACTTGATAAATGTATTAAGAAATAGGAGGAAGAGTTGGATAGGACACATTCTAAGGGGGGAGGCCTATTAAAAGAGGTCATATAAGGTAGAATGGAGGGAAAAAGAGGCAGAGGCAGGCCTAGATTAGGTATGTTAGATGATTTAAAGACCCACTCGTATGTGAAAATGAAGAGGAAGGCGGAAGACAGAGAAGAGTGGAGGCGTTATATACCATGGACCTGCCAGTAGGCAGTCCACTAAGAGAGAGAACCAATGGCAAGAGACAGTATCTACATTCAATCAATTAGGCCTACAGTTGCTTCTAACCACAATGTCATGTACCATTATCGGATATTTCGCATAGGTAATTTTTGTTTTTTAAATTCTTCGTAGTCAGCAAACTATTGTTTAAAGAACTAGTTGCTATTATAAATTTCCATAAATTCCTGCAATTGCCATGAATCACGGCCGGGTGACTATTTCAACAAGATGCATAATCCGCAATTGACAGATCAGCTGCAGCGGATGTTGCATCTTGTTGTGTCAAATATATTGAGCGTGCCGCTGTGCCGAAAATAACAATACGGGCAGATAATTGTGGGGCACATAAAAAATTGAATTTTGTTTACATTATCCAGCAGTGTTACCTTGAAAAAGTCCTTTTATACTATAAATTTTTTGGAGAACACCAAAGTAATAAGTAATAAGTAATTTTTTTGAAATGGAAAAGTAAAAATATTTAATATTTCAAGATCGAAAAGTAAAAGTGCTGCTAAAACGTCGAAAGTGCAAAGTTAGAGTATTTATAAAGTAAATAGTGAAGTACTTTTCCTACAATGTTTGCAAATATAATATCATGCAATCAATTGCTTTTGACAAGTTGTAAACCTTATATAAGCTCGACTCAGTGTAATTCTTAACTTTGTCATGTCAGAATTTTAAAGAAAATCTTTACAATTTATTAAGTACAATGAAATTTAAATTTTATTAAGTACATTAGTCACTTTTTCATATTAGATTTGTCAATCAGGTATAGTTGAAACTATATTAGGTACTACAATAATCACTTTTTCTTATTAGGTTTCTTTTATCAGCTGAAAATGATAATTGCGCTTAGAAGTCAGTTTTGGATTTGCTGTTCGACAGTACACTAAGAGAGGGGGAGAGAGGTCTGCAAATCTTCAGAATACCTACTCTGCAATTTCTGGATTATAGCATCTGTTATTGAACTGTTTTTAGTGTGTAAATTGCATATATTGGTTAAACACTCACAAAACGAAATTTACTATATATAAGCATTGTTGCATTATGTATAGTAAACTAATACAACAATTCCAATACTTGAATTCCAGTTTAGCTATACATTTTTGCATTATGTATAGCTAAACTGGAATTCAATGGAAGATGATGTTGATGATGATGATGATGATGATGTTAATGATGATGATGATGGTGATGGTGATGCTGATGATGATGATGATGATGATGATGATGATGATTATGATTATGATTATGATTATGATGATGATGACGATTATGACGATGACGATGGCGATTATGATGAATATGGTATTACATATTCTATAATATTTCTCTGAGAATCGGAAGAGCATTGGGCATTTAAAGAATCAGACTTTAGCTTGACAGTAATTAATGATCTGAATATTGTTTTTCTGATTTATGTTAATGACATATCTGAGATTAGTAAAATTCTTACCTTCATATTATTTGCAGATGATACAAATATTATCTGCACAAACCCTGATATTTTGAAACTAGTGAATTCAATTAATACTGAACTCCTAACACTCTCTGACTGGTTTAAAGCGAATAGATTATCCCTAAATATACAAAAAAACTAATTACATGCTATTTGGGTATAAATACAAATATAACAATAATTCTGAAAATTTTCATATATACATAGATGATATCAACATTTCTAGAATAGATAAGACTAAATTTTTGAGAGTGATTCTTGATGAAAAATTATCATGGCAATATCATATTTCTTATATTGCACAAAAATTAGCCAAATCCATTGGATTACTCCATCGGGTTAAAACTAAATTACCTAAACATTGTATGTTAAATTTATACTACAGTCTAGTATATCCGCATCTAATTTATTGTAATATTGTTTGGGGGAACGCTTCTAAAACCCTACTCAACGGATTGATAGTACTCCAAAAACGAGCAATTAGAATAATTCAACATGCAGAGTATTGTAGTCAAACGAACAATATATTTAAAGAACTTAAAATTTTTAAAGTTAAGTGATATTCATAAACATTGCTGTTGCGTATTTCTGTATAAACTTATTCATAATGATATGCCTTTATGTTACAACTATTCGTTGCTATTAAATAATGTTGTAAATTCTGTTTATAAATTTCGACAAGTTTCGGAATTTACTATACCATCGTTCAGAACCTTCTGTCGCGAAAAGTCTATCGCTGTACAAGGCCCTAGATACTGGCTATCCATTCCATCTAATTTACGATTATCTCGCTCCGTTAACTGTTTCAATATTAATCTTTGTCAATACTTATTAAATAGTTATTAATGATACTGAACTTAAATGTATAATCATTCATACCTACTATCATTAATTTTTATTATTATTTTGAACTTCTTAATCTCAATTCTTTAATTTTTAGTTTTTAGTTTTCGTTTTAAGTTCACCATGGTTCACATTTAAATTGTGTTCACTTATTGCGTTTACTAGCTGGAGCCAGTGGCGAAGTCGGTAAGTTATTCGACCTCGGATCAGTAGGTGCGGGTTCAAATCCTGGGCTCGCCCGTCACTGACATCGCTTTCGAGTGAGGAAACTGACGTTAACCTTAGCTTCACCAGCTTTTACTTGATTGTTTGCATTTCTTGTGAACTGTACAGGGTTGAATGACCCTTTTTGGTGATCTAACTAAATAAATAAAATATAGGCTATAAGAATGAGGTGGTACTTTTTATGTGTTTTTATTCATTTTAGAAATGTGCTACTTAAGGACAATGAAGCGAAGTTGTCTATAACTGAATTTCTGTACAGGTAGGCTCTATAACCGTGAATAACTATTTAGGATTCTAAATCGCGATTAGTATTCTAATAGAACTCTAATAGAAAATCTAGGGGAAATTCTTTTAAATTAGTAATCAATAATCCTAAACTTGATACACGCAAATAATTCTTTTCTTCCAGGATATGAGAACCTTGGAACTCCTTACCAGACAGTGTTGTTTTAGCAAATAATGTCAAATCTTTTAAAAGCCAACTGAAAGATTTTGATTTTAATAAGTTTTTAATTTTTAAATCCAGTACCAAAAGTGACTAAAGTATAGACCTATATATATAATTCTAGATTTCTCGGTATGGATTGTAATGCATGTTCACTTTAAATTGATCACCGATTAGTCATACATGTACAATTAAAGCAAACGTACATAATATTTGAAGATTTTGTATTTGCTGGTGTTTTAAATTTTATTCGTAAACAAGTTTTAAGGAATTAGATACTTTTTCCTGCTAATATGTAGGGGTATTTTGAAGTAATTTTATGCTTAGATTGAATGTCTTGACTGCTATAAACTTTTAACTGCTTTATATGATTTATTTAGCTATATGGGTTAGGGCACATGTTAGTGCCTTCGTGGCCTTTGTGTCTTTTTTCGCTAAAACTCCATGTATTTCTGGTGTACGATTTTACCGAAGTGAAATAAACGTGATTCAATTCAACTCTGCAACAGTTAACCTATTTAGATTGGAATTAATTGGCGGATCAAAGATTTTTAGAATGTATTGCAGGTTATTTTTGTTGGTTCTTTTGGAGGGTTTAAAATATTCTCAAATATTCATATTAATTTAAATATTCAAAATAAATATTCAGAATTAGTCATTAAAAATTTTTCTGATCAATTTTTGAGAGATGCATGTGTAACTAGAGCATCATCACAATTTACTGACTAATGTTATTCCTTACAAAATAAGACAGCGTCTGGTTTACCGAGCCTCTGAACAAAAGAACGTCTGTTCAGGCGGTTTCAGTCCTAAAACGAGACTAATTCGAGCCTATCGATGTGTCATTAAATTTTCATCTTTTCTAAATAAATCCTCAATTGAACCACTATCACGTGATCCACTTACCAGTTATGATAAGCTTAGTTAGGATTATAAAGACCACTTTCCTCACATTACTTCTACGCGGTGTTCCACTAGGTTCTGTATTAGGTTCATTGCTTTCTTCTTTATACCGTACTCCACTTAGCTACCTGCTTGACGTTGACTCCATAAATTTTCACTTCTATGCAGACGACACAAAACTACGTATTTCCTTTTATAATCAAGAATCCTATCAGAAACTAACTCATCACTCATCCATTCTAGACCAGGTTTATTCTTGGTTTTGTGTTAATCGCCCAGCTGTTAGTCCCTCTAAAACTGAATACCTTTTAATTGGCAATCCTTGTCTAATAAATAATTAAACAATAATTGGCAAAGAAGTAAAATTACTAATAACTGTTCATTTCCAAAATCTTGTTCTTGCACCTTCTCGATCGACCAAAGCATCGGAGTCATATTTGATGATAACCTTGACTTTAAATGCCATATCTCTTCTGTTTGTCGCGCTTCTTTCTTTCAGATTCGTCAGATTAGGCAAATACGTCCATCGCTTACTAGAAATTCAGCCACTATCCTTGCAAATTCTACAGTAATAGTAATAATAAAGTTTTAACGTCCTTTTCCTCATCCAAGAATGATGTCAGGGACGTCTATAATTAATTCGTATAGTTTTTCTACTTGACTACTGTAATTCATTAGTATATGTGTTGTCTTCTTCTCTAAATCATTTGTAGCACGTCCAAAATTCTCTTGCACGTGTTGTTTGCAAGTCCTCTAGACTTCAATCTCGCTCTCTTTCTCTACTTCGCTGTCTTAACTGGCTCCCTGTAATCAACGCATAAAATATAAAATAGCACTCACTATTAGCTTCAAAACTCTGCGATTTGGCAAACCTTCTTACTTATCTGAAATTCTTCTTCCCTATCGTCCCTCACGTGCACTTCGTTTTACTGATGCCAGTCTTCTCTCAGTTTCAAATATCCTCACATCATTGGGACGTTCATGGGGCAGACGTTCATTTTCTTACGTAGCACTGGAGCTCCATTATTCTGTCTATTTATTTTCTCGCTTGTTCTTCTCTTTCAAATTTCTGTAGTAAGCTTAAGACCTACCTTTTCCCACCGTAGACTTAATTGATCTACCTGACCAATTCTTATGAACGGACTGGCTTTCGTTGAGGACCTTTCTTTTCCTCAGCACATTTCTGATTGATTTGGGTGATCTTTAGTGATGTATGCTGTGGGGATGTCCCTGATATCATCCTTGGATGTGGAAACATACTTTGAACCTGTATTATTATTATTATTATTACATCTCCTTTTCTTCTTTCATCTGCTACCCATTCCATAAACCCTTTAAACTCTTTTTAGCTATAATTACACCCTACAATTTACTGACAACACTTCCATGCTCTATTAGCCATTTTAGTCTTGTAGATTTAATTAATATCATTTCAGTCTTTAAGTAGCAAGACATTTTCTACGTTTTGTAGGTTTTCTACGTAACTTCTGTATTAAATCTTATTGTAAAACCGCCACATGCACTGTAACCACACTCCTTATTTAGAAATATAGGATACATTTCACCAAAACTATCACATTTATCTTCAGGTAGGCCTACTTCTATATCTACTTATAAAAATCCAAAGAATATATCCATTTTAGACTTTTCCCAATCCTTAGTTTCTTTTCAATATAATTTATCACAAGGCAATTCTTCTCCTACACTATAGAGATACAAAAATAGATAAAAGGATAATAGATAAATATATAAAAGAAAATAACATCTTTATATATAAAGATATATAATATCTTTATATATAAAGATCTCTCTCTCTCTCTCTTAGTGCACTGCCTACTGGCAGGTCCATGGTACATAAAGCCTCCACTCTTCTCTGTCTTCCGCCTTTCTCTTCATTTCTACATATGAGTGTGTCTTTAAATCATCTAACATACCTAATCTAGGCGTGCCCCTGCCTCATTTTCCTTCCATTCTACCTTCTATGACCTCTTTTCATAGACCTTCCCCCTTAGAATGTGTCCTATCCATCTATTCTTCCTATTTCTTAATACATTTTTCAACTGTCTATCTGTGCCAACTCTCTCCAGGACTTCCTCATTTGTAAACTTTTGAGTCAAGCTAATCCTCTCCATTCTTCTCCAAATCCACAATTCCAATGCCTCCAGTTTCTTAATATCTTCCTTCCTTAAGGTCCATGTTTCACATCCATACAATAGCATGGTCCAAACCAAAGTTTTCACTATCTTTATCTTTGTGTCTTTTTTGGACTTTTTGTTTATATAAAGATATTATATATAATATCATTTATATATATTTATCTACTAATTTGGGTGCTATTTTGTACAGACAGCTTAATCTGTGCGCAGCGGATAGAGAAACGGAGAAAGAGGGTCTGCCCAGTTATTGCTCGAAGGATAACGATATATGGTACGAATGAAAGTATAATTACTATTACTATTAAATTAAATACTTGTCTTCTGAGGTTGCTAATAAATTTCATGCCTTGTCATATTAATTTTCAATTTTCTCAATTATATCTCCTAACGAATTAAACATGTGGAATTAAAATGTGATGGATATCAACATAGTTAATCATTTCACTATAATGCATGTTAACTTTTTTAACTATATATACATGTGTGTATATATATATATATATATATATATATATATATATATATATATATATAGTTTTGGCCGAAACGAACCCGAACCCTGACACTGGCCGAACCCGAACTGAACCGAACCCTGATTCTGGCCAAGCCAAACCGAACTCAAGTTTGCCAGACTTATTTATATACTTTGGTTTACGAAGTATATAAAGTTTTTATAAACACTTTTCATAGTGTTTATTTTAAAGCTTGATATTTGACATCTCTCTTAGCGCACTACCTACTGACAGGTCCATGGTATATAACACCTCCACTCTACTCTGTGTTCCGCTTTCCTTTTCATTTCCACATTTGAGTGGGTCTTTCAATCATCTAACATACCTAATATCGGCCTGCCTCTGCCTCTTTTTCCCTCTATTCTTCCTTCTATGACCTCTTTTAATAGACTTTTCCCCCTTAGAAGGTGTCCTGTCCAACTTTCCTGCCGATTTCTTAATACATTTTTCAACTGTCTATCTGTACCAACTCTCTCCAGAACTTCCTCATTTGGAAGCTTTTGAGGCCAGCTAATCCTCATCATTTTTCTCCAAATCCACAATTCCAATGCCTCTAGTTTCCTAATATCTTCCTTCCTTAAGGTCCAAGTTTCACATCCTTTTTTCTGATGTGACAGACGTTTTGTTAAAAGTTCTTTCCTATTACCGAACGCCGCTTTTGCTTACAAGTGCAATCCTGCTGCATATTTCAATTTCCTGTCATCGGTTATAGTATGACCCAAATATTTGAAACTCCTTACCTGTTCCAATTTCTCACCATTTTTTCTGATATAAACTTCTCCTTTGTTATGGAACACTCTCATAATTTTTGTCTTTTTGATATTAATCTTCATGCCTTATCTCAGTGCTGTATCATTCAGCCTATCCACTCTCTTCTGCAGTCCAGTCTCGCTACCCGCTACCGTTCCTTGGTCATCTGCTGCATATCGTACATCTTGTAACAATTTTCCTCCTACTTTTATTCCTTTGAGTTTTGCTGTGAAGATCGGGATACATCAAGGATCAGCCCTAAGTCCATATTTGTTTATATTGATTATGGATGAGTTGCTTAAGGGAGTTATTAAGGAGGCCCCATGGTGCATGCTATATGCAGATGATCTGGTTATAGTTAGAGACACTGTAGAGAAAGTAAGCGAGATGTTGGAAAACGCGAGAGAGGCACTGGAAAGTAAAGGACTGAGGGTGAATAAGGAAAAAACGGAACATTTGGAGAGTAGATGGAAGGGTGAGATGATAAACGGAGATAGAGTTATAAGTCAGGGTGTGGAGCTAAAGAAGGTAACAGATTTTAAGTATTTGGGGTCTGTAATAGAGGATAATGGGGAGTTGGAAAAGCAGGTTACTAGTAGGATTCAGGCTGGATGAGCAAAGTGGAGGGCAGCTAGTGGAGTGTTGTGTGATAGGAAAATACCACTAACACTGAAAGGCAAATTTTGTAGTTCTGTGGTAAAGCCAGTAATGATGTATGGTTCGGAAAGCTGGGCACTAAAAAGGGAACATTCACAGAGTTTGCATGTGGCAGAAATAAGAATGTTACGTCTAATATGTGGAAAAAATTGGAAAGGACTAAATGGAATTAATGTGAGGATGAATTTGAATTTTTTTACACATATGACATACCGCATGTGCTACTTGGTTTCCTTTCTAGGTTTCTGTTTTTGTAGTTTTCGTTATTTCCTCCATGCCGCTCCATGGTTATTAGTAATCGTTGCCTTTTGTTGGCGCTCCAATTGCAGCCGGCGCGGATTTAAGAATAACCTTCCAACACCCTCGGGATTTTTTCTTTCAAAGCTGTCAACACTCGGTCTTCCATGGTGGTCGCCCACAAAGTAATA
Source organism: Enchytraeus crypticus (assembly GCA_905160935.1). NCBI lineage: Eukaryota > Metazoa > Annelida > Clitellata > Enchytraeida > Enchytraeidae > Enchytraeus > Enchytraeus crypticus. Next base: position 4,611,356 of record CAJHZI010000873.1, on the reverse strand, counting down.
ACCGGCGCGATGGAGCTTAACTTCGTTCAACTGACGCGCAGCTTAACCGAGTCCTCTAAATTCCGCCTCAATTTTTTTATTGTCAATGCTCTAGCATTTACTATTGGATACACCAGATATGATAAGGATAAAAGGGGTGATGGACCAGAAGAAAGATATAGTTACAACAAGCTAGTCAAGAATGGAGCAAAAATATATTGGCACGTTAGATTTTATAAATAGTAAAATGAGAGAGAAAAATTAGGCAAGATGCACTTTTGATGAAGTAGATAGAGCATTAGATTTTTATAAATAGACACATTCTGATGGTGTAATAAATTACCTAAAAACCTGTATTAAGTGATTTTTTTAAACCTAATAATGAACAAAAATATAATGAAATATTTGTTACTGCAGTTATAGGAATTGTATCTGGTTATGTTAGCTACAAGTTTTGTAATAAAAAACGTTAAAATATAATATTGTTTCTAATTGAGTATTTCTTGAATAGTCTGTCATTGATTAAAAAGACAGGGTTTATAGTGCAATTTTACTCTGACAAATTCTACATTAGTCAACCTTTAAGAACGGGTACAGTTGTTTAAGAATATGTCTTATCAGTGTTAGGCAACCTCTAAGAACGCCGACAGTTGTGATTAAATTGAACTCTTTACACATTGTTACTATTGTGAAGCTTTAGTTAAAAAGGTAAAGCTAAGGTTAACATCAGTTTCCTCACTCGAAAGCGTTGCCAGTGACGGGGAAGCCCAGGATTTGAACCAAGCACCTACTGCTTCGCGGTCGAGTATCTTACCAACTTCGCCACTAGCTCCAGCCAATTCCAGACATATTTTCCTAAATAACGGTGATAATGCATTATCGCGATTGCTAAAGACTTTCTCATAATAAACGCTTTAATGTCTTTTTACAATAACTACTAGTAAATATTAAGATGACGATATTCGAAACCTGGACCTCTTGTGCCAGACAGAATCCGATACTCTAACCACTGGTTTAAAAAAACCTTTTAAATATACTAAAGTATTGTCGATTTATTTGATTAAAATAATAACATAAAATATTATTCTCACAATATGTGTATCATATTTATTAGTTAATTTCTAATTCTAAATGCTTGTAATAAAAGAAATAAATTTTAATTAATAAATTATTAGTATAATATATTTTAATCGACAGATGCTGCTAATATTGATTATTAATAAAGAGTTACCCCTTACCTATATTTTCTACTTCAACATCAATATTGGTTTGCAAATGTTGTAGCGGTATGGTACCCCTTTTTTAAAAGCATCAAAATGATGATTTAAAAAATCAAAATGTCGCATTGGTATCCTAATCCCGTATTAGTATACTACTTGAATTCACTAAAGATCATGGCATCATGGCATCTTTCTGTATTAAACGTTTTGGAGTGTCATATTTCTAAAGCCAGTGTCATTATTTCTGAATTTACCGTGAAGCATTAAATTAAAAAATAAATGCTCTCCGGGTTTCGATGGTTAAACTGCGCCTCCTATAAAAAGTGTCCGTCATATAATTGCTAAACTGCTCAAAGTTGTTTAACAATTCCATGAAAGCTGATGAAATACCTCAAATGTGCAAACGTTCTATTGTGGTCCAAATTTTTAAGAAAGGTGACAAAAGTAACACCAAAAGTTACTGTATTATTTCAATTACTTCCATAGTTTGCAAATTAATGGAAAGTATTATTAAGACAATCTATTATGGTAATTAAAGACAAATAATCTCATTCTACACAGTATGGGTTCATACCTAAGAGGTCAACTAATACTCAACTTCACCATCATTTTAATGGCCTATCTATTAGTTTAATTAATATTAGTCAAATTGACTCAGTCCAGCTTGACTTTTCCAAGGCTTTTGATCCTATAAGCCATAGTAAGTTGTTACATAAACTGCTTGCCTATGGTGTGACTGGAAATTTAATAAAATGGCTTTCATCTTTTACGACTGGCAGTCTGCAGAGAGTTAGAATAGGAAGATGTTATTTGGACTGGACTGCCGTTGGTAGCGAAGTTCCCCAAGGCAGTGTTCTGGGGCAAATCCTATTCCATATTTATATTAATGATATAGCTCATGTTGTTCTGAACTTAAACTCTCTCTTATTATTTGATGATGATGCAAATTGTTTCACAACAGTAAACCCTCTTATTGATTGTGAAACTTTTCAAAAGTCACTTGATTCTATCTCTCGTTGGTCTAAACTCTGACTGCTTAGTCTTGCAGTAGAAAGGTGTCAGGTGATCTCCTACTCTTCCAAATGAAATGCAACATTTAATTTTAATTATCATCTAATCCTATACCAATTAAATCAAAGAATGGGATGATCCTTGGAGTGAGATTTACGCCCGATTTATCTTTTCTACTCATAAAAAATATATTTGCTATAATGCAAGAAATATGACTTCAATAATACTGAAATACTTTAAGTTCAAAAATCATGTGCTACTGTTTAAAGTGTTCACAGTTTTTGTGCGTCCGATTCTCGACCATTTTTCAAACCTTTGGTCTCATACGGAAAATGTGATATTGTTCTCATTGAATCAATTCAGAAGCGATTCACTAAACGACTAAGTGGTATAACGGGATTACAGTGTTTGGAGAGATTAAATGGTTTGGTTTCCGAATCGTTAGAACAACGAAGCTTCAAATCTTGTCTGTGCATGTACTATAAAATTATCACTTTATTGGTCGACTTACCTTTTGATGAGTTTTTTTTTCAAAAATAGAGCAACAAGAAATAATGGTTCAAGTTTATACATTAATATATTTAATTTTAATACCGAAAGATACCATTTCAAAAAGCGATGCATTACTTGTTGGAATTCCCTACCCCCTAATGTTGGAAATGCAAATTCCTTAAACACTTTTAAAAGGTGTCTGGAGGTTATTGATATAAACAAATTTATATATCTAAAGAGTTACGGGATTTCTATAATCATTCTTTCATCGTCTGTAAATTTTTTCTTAGCAGAATCTTACTTTTTAATGTTTTAACTAGTCTAACGCTTTTACCGTTTTTAATATTGAAATATTATGCATTTATTATGTGTAGGCATTAAAGTAATATGTTTAATTGTCATTATTTGCATATAATTTTACGGGTTTAATGTTGATTGTCTTTAAAATTTTAATATATGATTCGCTAAATTTATCCTTGTACAACATTGCACTAAGTATTTTATTGAGCGCAAATTATGAATAATTAATGTAAATGTTAGTTTTTATAAATCCGGAACTTGTAAGTGTCATTTATGGGTTTTATTTCCATTCGTGAGCTCAAACTGTTTAGTGTAAATGACAACTGTGATATGCGTATAATTATAAATAAATAATTGAAAATAAAATAAATAGTATTGGAATACAGGCATGTGACATACTGCGAAAATACTATCTATTAAAACAATGGAAAACAGGTCACTTATATTTTCTGATAATGCGATCATAAATTGCTATCATTTCTTTTTAAAACAAGACAAAACAAAATACATGCTAATTGACAAAGTATATTTAACATTAATGCATGCAGCCTATCATTTGACTTACGCGTGCTAGGCAGATCATCAGGCAGCAACGATATTTGCATTTTCTTCAACACGGGAACACATAACATATACGTTCTGCTAATACTGTTTCGCAGTATTAGCAAGAACTGCTAATACTGCGAAACAGTATTAGCAGTTCTTGGGTAGGCAGATCATCTACTAACTGCTATGTTAGCACGTTAATAAAATTGTTCTATGCATGTAAAAATGCGAAAACCTTCCCAATTAAAGAACATGTCGACATGTAGGCTATTTCGCTTCATTGTGAAAAGAACTGCTAATACTGTTTCGCAGTATTAGCAGTTCTTGCTAATACTGCGAAACAGTATTAGCAGAACGTATATGTTACGTGTTCCCGTGTTGAAGAAAATGCAAATATCGTTGCTTACTTTTTATGAACAGATCAGTGTAGTTTACTAAGATGTCTTCATTACTCTATATTCCCACTGGGTGAATGAGTTATTTTAGTTAGTCTTTGTGACTTTTGCTACTGTGTTTCAGGTCTCTCGGATGTTTACTGTATCACCTGTGCACTCTACACAGACATCCACAGTTTAGAGACTATGAGCCTAGCAGTGACGATGAAGATGGTAGTGGTGTTGAAGATAATTGCGATAATTGTCCTGCGAGAGAAGAGAAATTTCCAAATATATATTCCCCAGAGATATCACTTTTATGTGTCAAGTATGAAAACTTTACTTTCAATACGTAACTACTAATATGTGGTTCTCTCGCCTTCCATTGTGTCTTTATATTATTTTTATTATCTGTTTAATTTGAACCATGCTGGTTTTGATAAATTTGAAAACAGATCAAACTTAAAATTTACAATTAATCTAACACAGGTCTATTCTATCGTTATTTTGTGCAAAATTTTGAAAACTTGTCCCCTTTCCGCTTTGTCTCATTACTACTACTGGTAAAGCTAAGGTTAACGTCAGTTTCCTCACTCGAAAGCGATGTCAGTGACGGGCGAGCCCAGGATTTGAACCCCGCACATACTGATCCGCGGTCGAGTGCCTTACCGACTTCGCCACTGGCTCCTGCCAACTGGTACTGGTATTGTTGTTGCTGCTATTATTAAACCTGTATGTTTTTTACTAACTTTAGAACTGGCTTAATAAAGCTTAAGCAAATTGCACATTACTCTAGTCATTAGAGGCCAACCTAGCTGATGATAATTAGAATACGCCTCGTGGGTGCGCATATTCCCAATGGTATGCGATTAAAGGCGAAAAGTCATCGCTACAGTGCATAACTTGCGTATAGATGGGATTGTAGGGGTGATATGTACAGACTTCAGTGATTGCAACTAAATATTATAACTACTTCGGAGTTTGTTGGACCCCAACCCATTTTAAATATGAGTTACCTGAAACTGAAAGAATATAATTAGGTTGCGCCCAATCGTAGTTATGTGCGGTCTAGCCACTACGGCTGCCGCCGCTGGACGTGGAGATAGCGTTGCCTCCCTCATGAAAGTAACTTGTTTGCTCGGCTGCGAGCAAGTCGACGTCGGCGCGAAAGTCCGGCGGCTGTTACCGCCGATATGGCCAAGCTCGCGAAGTTTGGTTGCTGTGTGGGATATACTCTGCATGATAGAGCTAGGCCCACTGTGCATAGTCGTATATGAATGGCTCAGCACTACAATAGTAGATAGACTTTGTATGGCAGCAGTGGACTGATTCTGCATAGCCGAATGGGAATTACTCTGAACTACTCGATCGGGGTAACTCTGTATTGAGTGTTCGCCTCGGATACAAGAGGCCTAAGTTCAAAGCCCGGGTCAGTCAAGTAATGATAGATATCCCCTTGAGCCCATGGAGGGCTAATCTTGTATCGGAGCTTGCTGCCGATTGGCGCTATCAATAGCAGAGATATGGTTAACCATGGAAAGGATTAATAATAACCTGTCTGGAACCTGTCAAGCAGTCTCGAAGACCGTACACCGGCAATGACACTGCTATAGAAACTGTCTGAGGTTCATATTATTAATATTATAATTAAGAACGACTCTGTATTACGAAACAGAGTCTCGATGCTGACTCTGCATGGCCGGACAAGAACGACTGCATTGCAGATTCAGGGTTACTTTGTATTGGAATATTAACCAGATGTATTTGACTAAGTAAGATTGTATGAGAGAATTATGTTTTATTTTCACAAAATTTCACAGAGTAACATCAATCAATGAAACTAAATAACATCAATGAAAATGTGACAAAAAAAGAAAAGAAAAGCAAAATAAACATTATCAAAATCTAAATAATAAGTACAATAAATCGAGTAAGTGCTAAAATATGCATAATAAATTGAATAAAAATTAGTCCATCAAAGAGGACGCTAGACGTTCTATCTTGCTGAACACCCAGTTTTCATTCTAATATACGGGCGTTTTCCAGTAATAGATTTTGTGCCAAAATCATTTTCATTTAATTACACAGTCGTTATTATAAATAGATAAATTTATATTAATTTTCAATAAATTTGCGAAATTATCAAAAATGTACAAGTGATTGGTTAGAAATAGTAGTTGTTTTTTCTCACTAGTTGTTTATTAAGTTATGTTTGTTTTTGTAAGAGAAGGTAGGTAAAGAGCTGATGTTTCTAATAGAAGTTGGAATTTCGTTCCAGTTTGTACAAGCATCATTCACATATGATTTTATAAAAAGTAGCAGAAGACTTTTTATAAAGATAGTTGGATCTGAAATTGCAACACCTTTCATCTGTTCTTGACCAAGTTTATTTATGATTTTGTTGAAATCGTCTCTGTCAATCCTTCTCAAACTGAATATCTTATAAATTTGCACCCCTCAGCAAAGAACCAAGGTAGCCAATTCTTTCGTCTATTTTTAAATTCTTGCTCTCACTCCGACTCAGAAGGCTAAAAACCTTGGTATCATATTTGACTTCAAATCTCATATATCATCTGTCTGTCGTTCTTGTTTCTTCCAGATCCGTCAAATCAGACAGATGCTGTCGTATTTTGCTCTTGATAAAAATTCATCCATAATTCTTGCTAACTCAATAGTTCATTCTAAACTTGACTACTATAAATCATTGCTATATAGGCCTAACTTCTTCTCTCATGCGATTGCAACGCGTTCAGAATTCTCTAGCACGTGTTCTCTCTCGGTCCTAGAGGCTTTTGACCATCTCTAGATCATTACTTAATGATCTTCATTGGCTCCTGTAGTTCAAAAATTGCAGTACAAAATCGCTTTGTTAACTTTCAGAACACTTGGGGCTATCTTTGGTAAACCTTCTTACCTTTTACTAATCCAATATCAACCTTCTCGTAAGCTTCGTTCTTCCGATGCCAAATTCTTCAAAATTCCCAATATTCTCACGTCCTTAGATAGACGTTCATTTTCTTTTTCAGATCCTACTGTTTGGAACTCTCTGCCTCCTGATCTTCATTCATGTTCTACTACTTCAACTTTCCGTTATAAGTTGAAAACACATCTCCTCCCTTATTAGATTTTTTTTATCTTGTCTGACTGTTTTCTTATCACCGGACCGGCACCGTTTAGAATCTGTTTCTCTTCAGAGTATATTTTTTCAGATCTTTTGTAGTGATTCGATTGGTAGTAACATATGATGGGGGGATGTCCCTGACGTCATCCTTGCAAGAAGAAACGGACATTAAACCTTTAATATTATTATTATTTATTATCTATTAATACTATTATTATGTATTGATGTGGATTATCGTTTTTATTAAGATTACGGTGTGACGATCATACTTTTATTTCTTAACATAAACAAAAACAATATGGCGCCCCTCGCAGACGAAGATTAATATTAAGAAGAATATTAATACGAACTTTGAGAACTGAAAAACGATTTAAAAAGCACATCAAATGACAAAGGAGTTCCCTTCTAGAAAATTGAATAAACTGGCCTTATATCGATTCATCATCAATAGAATGTATAAGTATGAACTAGGGCTAATTAGTAACATCCACTTCAGCGTTCACATCGGGCTAATTAGTAACATCTGGTTGTCACATGATGTAGTAAGCGTGGACAATCCTGATTCCTCGGGCTAATTAGTAACATCCACTTTAGTGTACCGCATACATCCACTAATACTTCGGGCTAATTAGTACGGACAAGCATGTATGTGGGCAGATTAACTAGGTCAGCGCGTGACGCACTTAGGGGTCAAATTTCAGGTCGTCCTGGTTCATACTTATACATTCTACTATCATGATCTTCCCTTAAATCCCAGTTTAACCAGGGTCGGGATAAAAAATATCGATTAATTCAACATCGATTAAAACCTTACATCGATTAATTCAACAAATTGATGCAACGCGAATATCAAACAGCCGCAAAGCAGACTGTAAGCAGCATGCGTTCGACGTGCTCCATGACGAATAGTGAATGTGTTGAAGAGTTAATTTGGAGGCAAAACAATAATCCAGGGACGAATAAGAGTCCCGTCAAAATTGAAAATACAACCAGAATATCATGCCTTGCTGTTATGTGCACTGCTAAGCATGATCTCAACCTCAATGTCTATCGTAGACGCGAGTGTCTGAAACTGTCCGTTGCTGATTCGAGAAGGCAATATAAAATCGCATGACGAATAAAAAGATTAACATAAATAACACCGGAAGTAGTCAGACACCAAGAAACACTCGGAATGATCCTGTTTATAAAAACGTTAGGCCTAGTCATCGTGTGGTGCTCTGGCGCCTGTTTGTGTAGAGTCTGCAAGAGACGTCCCTGACATTGCCTTATGGCCAGGAACCGGACGTTAAATTCTTATTGATTGATTTATTAAGCGTAATATTACTCCTGATCGGCTTCTGAAGGGCAGGTAGCATTTCCCACATAGTGATTTGGTATCTGGCTGTATGAAAGATTAGAGAGATAGCGCTATTCTTTGTAACACCAAAGGCTAAAGTGAACAGTGTGTATTACTCTGATCAAGTACTGGAGCAGGGACTACTGCCGGATGAAACTGTAAACTGTCTAGTGTCCATGGTTACGTTTTGCAGTAAGATGGAGCACATGCCCATCATTCACGTCATTCGATGGCCTATTAGAAAGTATACGTGTCAGAGTTCATTGAACTGAAAAAATGTAAGTAAGGAGGTAAGGTCAAACAATTAAGGAGGTAAGGTCAAAGGAGGGCATCCTTTGACCTTACCTCCTTACTTGTTTATTAGGTTCCTGGTACTTATTAGCTACCATATTGTACTCAAAAAGTACCGGTTTCATTTCGAAATTTTCCGGAAAAAATGCCTTATTCCATGTCTTTTACCCGTAAATGTACAACAGTAAGTGTAAAGCTTGTGTCTGTGTATCTTTTTAGAATGCTAATTGATGATTCAGCTAAACGCCCAACTATAGAGCAGCTATTGGAAGATCCGTTCATCTCTACACATATGCAGGTATTGTTCACTGATTGACTCTAGATTAATAATAATAATAAACTCCTGAAATTTCTATAGCGGTGTCATGCCTTCGAGATCTCTTTACAGGTTCCTGGCAGGTTATTATTAATCCTTTCGATGGCTAATCATATTTTTGCTATCAATATAGCGCCAATCGGCTGCAAGTTCCGATACGATATTAACCTTCCTTGGGCCCCAGGAGATATCCTTCATTTGTTGATTGACCGTGGCTTTTAACCCAAGCCACTTTGATCCTTTGCGAATACTCTAACCGCTACGCCATATCCACACCACGCTATTGAAGCAATAACGATAGTAATAACTAAAACATAAAAATAGTTGACTAAATTTCAACCAAATATTAATTGTTTCTTTCTCTGTCAATTTTTTTAGTCTTTTCTAGTGTACGGCTGGTCCATATTCCAAAATAACTCCTTCAACAAATTATATCCTCACATTTCCCCTTCATAGCTATATATGAATTTGTTATCAAATTATCAGACACTCCATTTCTTGGTCTGTATCTAACTCCTTTCCCTTGCATTCTTCCTTGTATTACATCCCTTAGCAAACCATATCCCCTTATAGGGAGAGAACTGTGTTATTAATTTGCTTCATGGAATAACACTCAAACAAACTTAAGTAAATCAATCAAGATTACATATAAACGATCAGCAGTAAGAGCGAAATACACTCTATTTAGCTAATTACCTAATATACAGTATATCAGCATATAATTAGCTATTATATATAAACTTTGTGCATCTGAAAATGTGACTAAAGACGAACGTGAAAATTTTAGAGAAGATAAATAAAGATATTATCATAACTTAAATGCTATGGAGATGTACAATAGATAACCTTTGCTATTGTTGTCAAGGACTGTATTTCATCCAATTTATAATCAGATGTTGCCTATGTCATTACTAAACTCAGCTTCAGAAGAGCAATTTCAGATTTTACTTAGAATGTCATTCCAGATAGTGCAACAAGAGTTAGCAAATGAATTTAGGAAAACTTGATTAGATTTTTTTATTTCGATAATTGGTGGAGCAAATACGCGTTGGATAGTCATGGAGCGCATGTTTTAGGTAGAATATATGGAATGGTTAAGGATGGTACAGAACGAGAGGAGTTGAAACTTTTGAAGATAATTTTGCTAATATATATATATATATATATATATATATACATGTATATACAGGGTGAGTAAAAAAAAGTGAAAACACCTGCAAAAAATTTGGATATCTCAGGCTATTGTTAATATTTTCAAATCAAACTTTTACCAAATACTAAAGGACTAATTTCTGATGGGGTGGCCAATTTTCATCAATTTTGGTTCATAGATTGGCCAATTATGAAAGTTTCAAGAGAGCAACCCCCCATTTTTGAACGTACTATAAATAAATATTTTATTTTATTTTATTTTTATTCGAGCTCTGAAATGTGTCGTTGTTCAGAAAGAATCAGTTGTATCTGTTAGCATTACCGCCTATTCGATATGCTTTCCTGCAGTTGCTTTTCAGGGCTGCAGCTTTCGGAACGCTAGGACAGCCTTGTTGATTCCATTTTGGGGCAGTCTCTCCCAAATTGATGGTAGGTAGCACTTCCTGCAGTTCTGCCTTGTTTATAGGCTTCGACTGGTGTTTCTGATAGAGATGCAGCATGGCTCCCCAGACATAGTTATCCAGAGGATTTTGATCGGGAGAGTGTGGAGGCCATGAACTCTTCATGATGAAATGCGGATTTCTCTCGCTGATCCATTCCTGTGCATGGCGAGATGCATGAATCAGAGCATCGTTCTGCTTAAAGATGAAACCATTTGGTAGAAGAGCAATCATCAAACAGCTCGGAAAGTAAAGTACTGACGTAATACTGAGGGTTCACCTTTTCCTTCTCGCCAATGAAGTGCAATTTGCCCTTACCGTTGTAGCAGACGCCATTTTTAGGTAAAAAATGGGGGGTTGCTCTGCTGAAACTTGATTATCTGGCCAAAACATAGATTAAAATGGATGAAAATTGGCCACCCCGTCAACAATTAGTCCTTTAGTAATTGGTAGAAGTTTACTTTGAAAATGTTAACAATAGCCTGAGATATTCAAACTTTTTGCAGGTGTTATCACTTTTTCTTACTCACCCTGTATGTATGTATATATATATATATATATATATATATATATATATATATATATATACATGTGTATATATATATATATATACATATATATATATATATATATACATATATATATATATATATAATATATATATATATATATATATATATAAGCGAGTGCATAGAAGACATTCTTCCTACACGCTGTGTGTAAAGAAGCTGGTAAAGCTAATGTTAACGTCAGTTTCCTCACTCGAAAGCGATGTCTGTGACGGACGAGCCCAGAATTTGAACTACGCACATACTGATCCGCGGGCGAGGATCCTACCGACATCGCCACTGGCTCCAGCCAGACTTTATGCCGGTGGACAGAAAGTCTCCTTTGTTATACAGCATCCCTCAGACACTTTTGAGTTTGGATATAATCTGATATACATGAACTTTACCAACGACTTTACCAAGTCAGTGATGATCCCTATTCCGAAAAAAGCCAATTCTGTGAAGTGTTCGGATTACAGAACAATCAGTTTAATACCTTATACATCGAAGATCTTATTAAAGATAATAAATAACCGCATTCAGTCGAAAGCAGATATGATACTGAGCAAGACACAATTTAGTTTTAGGAATGGATGCGGCACAAGAGAAGCTAAAGGGGTAATGCAGGTTCTTTGCGAAAGAAGCTTAGAATATGGAAATGACGTTTTTGTATGCTTTGTGGACTTTAAGAAGGCCTTTGACATGATTAATTGGATAATGATGATAAATGTCTTGAAAAGAATAGGAATTGACTGGAGAGATAGAAGACTAATTTTAAACTTGTATATGAATCAAAGAGCAGTAATCACAATCCAACAAGAATACTCAGAAGAAGGTGATATAGGACGTGGAGTAAGACAAGGCTGCAGCATTTCGCCGCTGCTGTTTAACATTTACGCTGAGGCAATGATGGAGGGAGCCATGGAAGACATGGATGAAGGAATAAAAGTGGAAGGAATATTGTTACAAGGTGTACGATTTGCAGATGACCAAGGAATGGTAGCTGGCAGCGACACTGGACTGCAGAAGATAATGGATAGGCTGAATGATGCGGCATTCAGATATGGCACGAAAATTAATATCAAAAAGACCAAGGTAATGAGAGTAGCCAATAAATAGGTGAAGTTAATATTACAGTAAATGGTACAAATTTGGAACTGGTAAGGAGTTTCAAATATTTGGGTCATACTATAACCGATGACGGGAAATGTGAGACTGAAATATGCAGTAGGATTGCACTTGTAAGCAAAAGCGGCCTTCGGTAATAGGAAAGAACTTTTAACAAAATGTCTAAAGAAAGCCACAAAGATAAAGATAGTGAAAACTTTAGTGTGGACCACGCTATTGTATGGTTGTGAAACATGGACCTTAAGGAAGGAAGATATCAGGAAACTGGCATTGGAAATATGGATTTGGATAAGAATGGAGAGGATTAGTTGGACTCAAAAGGCTATAAATGAGGTAGTTCTGTAGAGAGTTGGCACAAATAGATAGTTGATTAATGTATTAAGAATTCAGAAGAATAGATGGATAGGACACATTCTAAGGGGGAAGGTCTATGAAAAGAGGTCATAGAAGGTAGAATGGAAGGAAAATGAGGCAGGGGCACGCCTAGATTAGGTATGTTAGATGATTTAAAGACCAACTCCTATGTGGAAATAAAGAGGAAGGCGGAAGACAGAGAAGAGTGGAGGCGTTATAAACCGTGGACCTGCCAGTAGGCAGTGCACTGAGAGAGAGACGTGAACTTAAAGCTTTAACCTTTCATCAGTCTAAATACCAAGAAATTTAACATGATTAACTCTCTTCGTAACATTGTTATCAACATCAACATGCAGAATAAATGTTTTAATTACTTCAATGTCAACACTTTTAGGGACATATAAAATATAGGCAGGTTTATCAGATTTACCGATTTAGCCACTGGCTGGAGCCAGTGGCGAAGTCGGTAAGATACTCGACCGCGGATTAGTATTTGCGGGGTTCAAATCCTGGGCTCGCCCGTCACTGACATCCCTTTCGAGTGAGGAAACTGACGTTAACCTTAGCTTTACCAGGTTTTTTATCAAATTAATACTTAACAAATTATATCTAAACTGCAGACATAATTCATTACAAAAACCATTTTGCTTTAGAAAATGCAGATACTCAATTTTTGTTAGAGATAAATGCGTTAGAAACATCAGCATAAAGAGATAATAAGGCATTCGTAGTTGAGTCTTCTATATAGTTTTAATATGTATGAAATATTACAGAGATCCTGTTTGGGAACTATATATTGAACCTGGTATTGAGGTAAACAATGTTTTAATAGGAATTTTTTTAGATAGATTAACATTGATTACAGTATATTGAGAACTTAGATACAAGAAGAGGAGGTACAGGAGGTGTTACGGGAGAAGAAGAAAGCATTTAAGGAGGAGTGGAGGGATGGCAGGACAGAAGAATTAAGGGAGAACTATAAGCAGTTGAAGAAGAAGGCAAAGAGAGTGGTGGCAGTGGCAAGGGCCAGAAAATATGATGATTTTTATCATAGATTAGATTGCAAAGAAGGCGAAAAGGAGATTTATTAAGTAGCCAGGCAAAGGAAGAAGCAAAGACAGGATGTGGGCAGTGTGAAATGTATAAAGGGAAATAATGGAAATGTGTTAACAGAATATGGAGAGATTGTTGAACGTTTGGGAGAGTATTTTTCTAATTTGTTAAATGAGGGGGCTAGTGAAGGCCATGAAGATGATGTAGGTAGCGAAGGATTTGAGGATTTGGAAGTACAGAATGTTACAGTTGAAGAGGTTGAGAGGGCATTAAAGAAAATGCAAAAGGGTAAAGCTGTGGGGTTGGATGGAATTCTGGTGGAAGTGTGGAAAATTGTAGGTTTGGGAGCGGTGGAGTGGTTGAGGTGCTTGTTTGACTAGATGTTATGGGGGGGGACAGGATGCCGGAAGAGTGGAGGTTGAGTTGTTTAGTGCCGGTATTTAAGGGTAAAGGGGACATCCAGGAATTTAAGAATTATAGAGGTATTAAGCTGTTAGAGACATACAATGAAGCTATGGGAGAGAGTAGTGGAGAGTAGGTTGAGAGGTTCAACAAACATTAAGGGCAACCAGTTTGGGTTTATGCCTGGAAGATCGACAACAGAGACGATCTTTACGTTGAGGCAATTGATGGAGAAGAAAAGGAGTGAGAGGAAGAAGACACAGATATTTATGGTATTTGTGGATCTCGAAAAGGCCTATGATAGGGTACCGAGAGAACTGGTGTGGGAAGTTTTGAAGAAGAGGAAAGTAAACAGGAGGTATGTTGAGTTAATCAAAGATATGTACTGCAGGGTGACGACTAGTGTGAGAGTGGACAATCTGAGAGTTTTGCTGTGAAGATCGGGATACATCAAGGATCAGCCCTAAGTTCATATTTGTTTATATTGATTATGGATGAGTTGCTTAAGGGAGTTATTAAGGAGGCCCCATGGTGCATGCTATATGCAGATGATCTGGTTATAGTTAGAGACACTGTAGAGAAAGTAAGCGAGATGTTGGAAAACGCGAGAGAGGCACTGGAAAGTAAAGGACTGAGGGTGAATAAGGAAAAAACGTAACATTTGGGGAGTAGATGGAAGGGTGAGATGATAAACGGAGATAGAGTTATAAGTCAGGGTGTGGAGCTAAAGAAGGTAACAGATTTTAAGTATTTGGGGTCTGTAATAGAGGATAATAGGGAGTTGGAAAAGGAGATTACTAGCAGGATTCAGGCTGGATGGGCAAAGTGAACGGCTGCTAGTGGAGTGTTGTGTGATAGGAGAATCCAACTAAGACTGAAAGGCAAATTTTATTTTTCTGTGGTAAGGCCAGTAATGATGTATGGTTTGGAATGTTGGGCACTAAAAAGGGAACATTTGCAGAGTTTGCATGGGGCAGAATGAGAATGTTGCGCCTAATGTGTGGAAGAACAGTAGTAGAAATTTTGGGGGGCTGGCTCATTTTGAGTTTTTAAGGCAAAGTTATGCATCAATTGATTTTAAAATGACAAATTAGCCTTTCTCTGCCTTGGTGACCTTGAAAATATTCCATCGCGCATAATCATGTGACCTCGAATAGAAACTCTAGGAAAAGCCCAGTTTCGGTTCGCTATAAATAGCTTGAGGTGTAATTATCATACAACAATGAGTCATGCGGCGTGGTAAAAAAAACCGACAGTTTGGATTCGTCAGCACAATTTCAAGGTCTCAATAGTAAATATACTATTAAAACTTTCAATCGGTAAATCAGTCCATTGTAATTTTAAATCCATCAACAATTTTTCCATTGTTTCTAGTAAAGAATTTTGCACTATGTTTAGTTTCTTTGGATGCTTCGTAAATCGACTTGAATTCTCTAACTTCGCCAGTGTCTGTATTTTCCCATCTTACAGGTCTAGGGTTATTCTTATAATCTTCAAGCGCTCATATTTTGGGTCTATCACCTTGTTTGGATCAACCTCTTTTGGTGGATACTTTCTCGGTCTTCTCCTTTTTCTATCAGTCTTGGGTGTAGGCCTAGGCAAATCATCGAACGTCAATACTCCATGTTTAAGCGCAATTGATATCAACTCTGCATATCCAAAACTGTCAGTCGGGTAGATTCCAGCATCGTTCAACATTTGTCTTAATACTAGAAAGCTTGAAGAAAGGCAAGCTATTGTAAAAAAGTTAAAACGAAAAAGGACAATTATAAAGACAATTTCCTACACAACTACAGTAAGTTCGATCGTGATTTCAGCAGTACTGGCTGTAACAGCTACCGCTGTTGCAATCTCACCTGTTGCTATTATAGTTTTGTCGACTGGGAGTGGTATTTTAACAGCCATCAGCAGTAAATTTAATTTTCAAGATAAAAGTAATAAATTAAACGCAGAAATTGAAAAACTGAATAAGCTTATTGAAAAATTTGACTATGTGGTCTCGTGCAGTAGAAATCTAACCGAGACGACCTACAATCAGATTATTTCAGAATTCACATAAAAAATTTGTTAATACATTTATTAACGAATTTAACGATCGCAATAATATTCAATTCAGGCGCCTTTTTGTTTACTTAATATTACAATCTGTTTCAGCATCGAGCTGCTAAATAATACAATACCTAAATCGAGAATTAATAGATTCTTTTGTACCAAGAGCTCCAAATCGTGATTTTTGTCTTTTCGGATCAACGTGTTTTACAAATTTATTTATTATTTTACGACATTTTTTCACAATTACGATCCCTTCTTCTGGCATTGCTGCTAGTAATTTAGCTCTAATCAAAGCATTTTTAAATGTCATGAATTGATGATCATTTAGTTCCTCAATAATGTGTATAATGATATTTTTCAGATCATTCATATAAATAAAATGTGTAAATTCGGGGAGCAACTCCACATCCTCTAGTTGTGAGAATATCGATAGTATGCTCTTTACTCGAAAATATCTTGCAAGAAACATTGATTTATAACTATTGAGGTCTGGAAAGATTTTAAAAATTTCAGTCATATGGTCGGCCACCTTTATCAAATTTTCAGTTGTAATTTCGTCGTTTTTAGTTGATATCTGTAAAAACACTTTATCAAAATCTCTAGCTTCGTGCATTTTCCAAAGGAGATCATTTGAAATTCAGTCATTTTGTTCGGTACGTCAGCATTAACATAGCGACCCAGTGAATCAATATCTTCGCTTAATTTTATAAATTTCTCATCACAATACAATTTTGTGGATACATCATTAGCATTTTCGGGTTGCTTTACATTAGAGATTTTATGACCAGTCATATCTACATCACCGTTCATTGAACCGCCATTAACACCAAGTTTCAAATCAATATTGTTTTGCAGAGCACTGTCATTAGCAACTACGTTTCGTTCTACTTCCTTTAAGATATCTACTCTCAGATTTTCTCCAAATTGGTTAACAAAGCTATCGCAGTATCCCTTTGTAATGACATCCACAGCGTTTCTGGAGGTTGTTTAACGTTGAAAATACTATTATTATTCATATTAAGATTTTCTGTCATGTCATCACCTGCTTTGTTTACTTTAGTTTCAATAAGTTTATTCATCACAGAAATTTTAGAATAGACTGTTTTATCTTTAGTCGGTTTTCTGGATGAACCAGTTTTCATTATACCAGCAGTACTCATTTTATATATTAAATTAAAATGTTATATATAAAATGGCAAGATATACAAACTATAGTGTAACACTGACTAAAGGTCAACTTCGAAAAGTGAAGAGCGCGCACGATAACGGTAGAGAAGTTACAATACGCATACCTAAAAAGAATTTATCGGGTGATACGAAACTTCCTCTAACCCAAACTCAAATTAATCAAATTAAGAAAGCTACCTCTGCATTGCAGCTATGTTTAAGTAAATCGCAATTGAAACACATGGAAAAGAATGGAGGATTCCTACCGCTGTTGGCAGCAGCCATTCCTGCTATTTTAGGAGCAGTAGGTGGACTGGCGGGTGGAGTAGCTAGTGCTGTTAATAGCAGCAAACAAACGGCAGAAATTGCTAGGCATAATAGAGCTATTGAAGATATGACCAAACAGCGGTTTGGATCTGGTATACTCAGTAATGCAGTGGCACCAATCCCTGTTGTAGGTAAAACGCTCTCAAATGCATTAAAGAAAAGTTGGCTTGGAGGGTGTGTGAAAAATTTAAAAGGAGCTGTTTTGGGTAATGGATTGTATTTGGAAAGGGAAGGTAATGGTCCTTTTTTAGCCAGACAGGGGGAATGAGTTTCCCCCAATTTCTAAACTCATTCGAAACTCTTAAACCGCTAAGCAATTTTGACTTGATAGAAAAATGTAAAGAGTTAAATATTAAAAATTTCAAAGGTGCATTTATGAAAGATGAACTAAAGGGATCAGCAAGTAAAAACGAAAGTCTAATTCTTAATATCGACGATAGCTCTGGAGATGGGACTCACTGGACTTGCCTCTGGAGCAAGGGTAGTACATGCTTATATTTTGACAGCTATGGTTTCATACCCCCAATCGAAGTACAGAATTATTGCAGCGGTTATTATAATACATTCAAAATTCAAGCGCCAAACGAAGTCATCTGTTGTCATTACTGCATTTACGTGCTTTATAAACTAAATAATGGATCCTCATTCATTGATGTATTAAATGAATTATATGAAAGAAACAATTTAAAATAATAATTACTAAATTAAAATTAAAACTTGAATACTGATTATTCGAAAATTTATCAGAAAATGTATGGTAGCAGCTATCAAAGCAAGCATCATGATATATTTCCTAAAAATATATTTATGATACTAGCTGGCAGCACAGGTTGTGGTAAAGCAAATCTAATTATGAACTTTATTATGAAAAATTTAGTGTATTATGATGATATGATGGTGTACACAATGACACCAGATCAAGACGCTTATCAGTATCTACGAGATTGCAATGATGCATTTAAAAAGAAATATAAAACAAGTCAGGATATTATTACTTTTCACAACCCAGATGATGGAATGGTTCATCCATCTGAACTCGATACAAATAAAACACATGTGGTAATTTTCGATGACGTAATGAACGAAGACCAGAAAGTCATGACAGATTATTTCTGTCAAGGAAGACACAACAATGTAAACTTATTCTATTTATGCCAAAGCATACATAAACTGAAAAAGCATGGCATACGACAAAATGCTGATATTTTTATATTATTTCGTCAAGACAGGAAGACGCAAAAATATTTCTATGATACTCGTGTAAATGGTGATATGTCATTAGAAGAGTTTGAAAAAATATGTAATGAAGCTTAGACGAAAAAGCATGGATATATTGTGATAAATCTTTGGGAGGATCCTGAATGTGGTCGATATTTATTAAATTACAATAAAATGTACATACCTGAGCAATACCTAAAAATACTTAAAAATACATAATAATACCTAAAAATACATAATATTACATAATAATACCTAAAAATACATAATAATACATAATAATACCTAAAAATACATAATAATACTTAATGATACCTAAAAATACAGAATTAACAATTATATGTACCTAATAAAATGATGAAAGACTTTGACATCAATCGGTATAAAAAAGCTATGAACCAAGCCAAACAAATGTTTCTGAATGAGAAACTTGGCAATCAGAAATTCTATATCGATCAGGAGAAGACACTTAAACCAATAATTGATACGACGAGAGAAGCTGCTAAAAATCTAGAACAAAAGATTGTCGACAACAAACAAAATTTGAGTGATCTTTTAGTTCCATTTACTAATCAACTGATGCGTGCAAATGACCAAAGAGAGGCTATACAGGCTATGCCATTTTATGATTCGTCAATTCCTGAACGTGAATCCACACCGAAAAAGGAAACTTTAATTATTAATTTAGATAAGAATCCAAATGAAAGGGATCTAGAGAATCTAGATCTGCTCGACTTGAAACTTCCGAGTGAAGTATATGAAAACAATGAAATGGAAGCAACCTTGAAGGAGATTCAAACACATAATAGACGAATAGGTCAGTACTTGGGAAATAACAGTAAGAAGACTCCAGCTGAGAAAGCGATATGTGAGTCTCAACAGAAAACACTGGAAAAATATACTAAAAGTATACTAACAAAGGCAAAAGCAGGAAGTGAGCTTGTTGGCGAAGGATTGAAGAAGAAAAGAAAACTAGTTAAAGTAAAGCGTGGTAGAGGCAGGCCTAAAGCAAACCAGGTTATAATTTATGAAAACCCAAATCAATTGGTTATTCAGCTGTGGGAAACTCTTGCAGCTCTAAAAGCTGGAAACAACGGAGTATACAATACCACAGTTGCTCTTTTGGATGAAGCGCTAAAAATTGGAATAATCAGCAAGAAGGATTACGACAAAATTTATAAAAATAATTTTGAAATAATTTTAAAAAAACAATATTGCATTATAAAATGACGAGATTAACCCTAACAAGCAGATCAACTGATTTCACTACATGGATGGAACATCCAATAATTATGGATCCAGATAAGAATTACGAATTGGCATTTCTATCGCTGACGACGTTCAATTTCTTACCCACTATCACGGAAGCAAATAATAAATTTAAATATTCTACTGATGAAGGAAAAACTTGGAAAGTCATTACATTTCAAAAAGGTGCATACGAATTTGAAGAGATTAACGCTACAATTCAAAGAAAAATGCAAGTTAACGGAGACTACGATCAAGTAAATGACAAATATTACATAGATATAGACTACTATTACCCGACGTTCAAATCGATTTTTGATATTTCAAATGAAGCCTACATTGTTGACTTTGGAATTGAAAATTCGATTGGTTCAACTTTAGGATTTACAACTGAAAATCAATGTTTGTCATATGGCAAGCATCAATCTCAAAGTGTAATAGACGTAGAGAAAGTTAATTCTATACTAGTACATTGCAACATTGTTCTTGGAAGTTACCTCAATGGCATGGGATCCAATGTTATCCATAGCTTTGCTCTAAAGGTGAATCCAGGTTATAAAGTGATTGAACGTCTAAGTCCAGAATTGACATTTTTACCAGTAATTAAGAAACGGAATATTCAAAGTGTAAGAATGTGGCTGATAGATCAAGATAATAATCCAATAGACCTAATGAATGAAAGAGTAACAATAAATATCTTAATTCGAGAAAAGCGTAATTAAAACTTTATTGTATTTATTAAAATGATTGTTAGACGGAAAAATAAACCATACACTTCAAAACGTACAATGATATATGGGCATGGATTTGTTGATACGTTAAAGGGAGTCGGTTCGTACGTATATGATAATAAGGCTTTAATTGCAAAACCAATATTAGGAGCTGTAGGAAATATAGGAGCGTTGGCATTGACAGAGGCGAGTAAAGCACTCAGAAGAAAGATAGCCAACAATAAAAGCAATGGACAGTTAAATCCTGAATCACTACAGATATTAGAAGAACTAAAAAAATCGGGCAGTGGATTAAAACGATTTTAGTTTAAAATATTTTGCTAAATTTACGCCACATTTGGTGTAAATTTAGTGTCCCATAATACAATGCTGATCGTAATCTGCTTTTTAATACTTTTATCAACTTGTTTGTACCTTTGGTTTTTTTAATTTAAAATATTTGGTATATATATATATATATATATATATATAAAATGGAGAAGACTGAAAGTTGAAGTTCAAAATGATATATACGCACATCAATCAAAAATATTGGTTGATAACAGCATAGAAAGACAACAATACGTATCTTTTATTCCACAGACCAAGGCGGGATTTAATACAGAAACAACAACAATAACAATTGATATACCTGCAAGTGACACGTATTACGTTCCATCTAAAAGTTTCATTAAAATAAAGGGAAGATTACTTAACAACGACGACACCGCCTATGACGCCAATGCTCAAATAGCATTGATTAATAACGCTGTTATGTATCTATTTAAATGCATTGAGTATTCCTTAGGAGGTGTAGTAATGGAAAGATTGCATCATCCAGGTCAAACTACCTCAATGTTGGGCTATCTCTCTTACCCGGATGATTTTAATGTTAGTGCAGGGCTAAATCAGTGTTGGCGAAAAGACACAAATGTTAATGCGGGAGCTTCTAAATACACACCATCTCCAGCAGTTGCAGCTGGCGCAGCCATTGCTGCTAACCATTTTACAACGCAAAAAAATCCCAACTACAATGAAGGGTTTGCTACTACAAAAAAACTACTGCTGGATAATGATACACCTGGAGAATTTTCATTCAAGATTCCATTTTCACACATCTTTAGATTTGCCGAATATAATAAAGTATTGTACAATTTACGACATACATTAAAATTTACTAGAGAAAATAACGCTTTGGCTATTCATAGAGCAAATGGCGTTGATGCTGGTAAAATTGTACTTAGTGATATTATATGGACCATACCAGAAATAAAACCATCAGTTGAAATGCGAATGGCAATGCTTGAATCTGTAAAAGACAGGAAAGTATGTCAAATAAATTTTAGTAGTAGAAACGATGACAATACTCAAGTGACACAAGATGTTCGAAGCCATGAATGGATGTTGAATACAGCTGCTGGAATTGAAAAACCGAGGTGGATAATTGTCGGTTTCCAAACTAATAAAACCGATACACAAGAACAAAATCCAGCAGTTTTTGATCACACCAGCGTGACCAGTGCTTATGTACAACTGAATGGCGAAAGATATCCCGCAGAGGATACAATAGTAAATTTTGCAACAAATGACTACGTTGATTTCTGTGCTATGGTGGAAGAATTTAAGAAAGAGCATCACGAATTCAATAGTCTAATTGGAGGTACGCAAATAGATATGATGAACTACAAAAAGCTATTTCCTCTTATTGTTTTCGATGTAAGGCATCAGAATGAAAGAGTTAGGGATAATATAATGGGTATGAAACTTAATTTTAAATTTAGTCAGAATGTTCCTGCAGCTACTATTATGAGCGTTGTAGTCATATCCGATACAGTTATAGAACTGACATCTGATGGTCATACGCCAAGGATTATTAGAAAATAAATTAAAATAATAAGGTTCGAATTATTTAACACTTTTTCGTGTTATGTAATTATTTAAATAGCGTATATAAAAATGTATTGCTTGAAATGTAAAAGACTTACAGATTCAATACAAATACAGGAGCGGTTAACTGCTAATAATAGAAAACTGCAGAGTGCTTTATGCAAAATATGCGTAAGTAGAAAATCAAAATTTATCTCAGGTCAGGGTGTGTTTAATAATGTGCTATCGGCAGTGGGAAATACAGTCGGAGAACTACATTTACCTGCAAGACAAGGCGAGTATGTACCAAATGGCTCATTAAATAATTTAAATAAATATTCATACTGCGGTCCTGGTACTAAATATGAACAGAGAAACCGAGAGGGTTATCAAGGGATTAACGAAGTGGATAAAATGTGTAACTTACACGATCAGTTTTATACCGAAAACTCTGATACTGTCAACCGAAATATTAGCGATGAAGCACTGGCTCACAGAATGTATGAAATTGCCATTGAATCTCGATTTGATAGCGTGGAGAGAAATATGGCAAATTTAATTTACTATATTATGAAAAGTAAAGCAAAATTTGGTCTTGGTGTTAAGAGGGAGCAAAAGTCAAAAGACGTATCGTGGGGTCCAATGACGAAAAAGTAGTTGGACCCTTTGAAAATTTGAAAATTCAGCAAAGGAATTACACAAACCGATTCGTAGAACATTTACTAGACGACAAGTGAATGTGTTTGAAGTTTATGGGATATGGGGAGCAGATTTAATCGAAATGCAGGAATAGCGTAGAGTTAATAAGGGCTACAGATACATGCTTAACGTCATCGATGTGTTTTCCAAGTATGCATGGAGCGTTCCGTTGAACGACAAGAGAGGTGAAACAACTACAGAGGCATTTAAACAAATAGTGTCATCGTCGGGAAGACAGCCTAGACATTTATGGGTTGATCAGGGTAAGGAATTTTACAACAAGAACATGGATGATTGGTTAAAGAAAAATAATATTAATAGATACTCTACATATGGTGAACATAAATCAGCAGTCGTGGAACGGTTCAATAGAAGTATCAAGGAAAAAATGTGGAAAAGATTTACGGCTGAAAATACGAGAAATTGGATAGATATGATTCATGGCTTAATTACAGAGTACAACAACACAAAGCACTCTACCATAAAAATGACTCCAACTGAGGCCAGTAAGAAGGAAAACAAAGCATATATAATTAACAGTAGAAAGTATAGAAATTTGGAAACGAGTCGGAAATTCGAAATTGGTGATAGAGTTCGAATTAGTCGCATTCAGGGTGTGTTTGAAAAGGGTTTCCTACCCAATTGGTCCGAGGAGGTGTACGTGGTAGCCAAAGTAAAGTATACATCGCCTGAAAAGATTTTACAAAGGAAAACGATTAAAGGTGTGGAACACGCCTTGGTTAAATGGGTGGGTTACAGTAAGAAATTTAATGAATGGATTCCCGTAGAACATTTGGAAAGTGTTTAAAGAAAGAGTTTTGTAAAAAAAATTCGAAATCTCTATAAATATTAATTTTGATTTATGTAAATTTTCTTACATATATAAAATGACAGCTACAAACTCAAACTCGCAAGTATTCAAATTTCAAAATCTCGAGATTGGAGATAAATATATTGTAAAGGGATTGAAACCCATAAATGCAAAATTTGGTAAATCATATATACTATACGTTGTACAAAATGAGGACGATATCCCTCTACAAATATGGTCCACTAAAAAGATTAAAGAATATACTACAGATAAAGAGTTAGAAAAGAACCCTGAAAGATTTGAGTTTACAGTAAGAGAAATCAATTATGGAAAACATAAAGGAATGTTGTATGTAGAAATTGCTGGTTGCAATACAGATAGCGATGATGCTGGAGTTATCTGGTTGTAAAGGAATTATTTCCAAATCAAATGTGGTTTGAAAATATTAATGCATGTGTGCAATGAAAGTTATCTTTGACAAAAATTAGCTGTAAAATACGTTTTATATTTATTCACCTAATCTACAATGACCATACGCAAAAGTATGTATTCCATCGTCTGAAATTACTCGCTTGTCATCGTGTGCGCTCAAAGCAACTTTATTTACTTGTTCACGGTAAACGTCATGCAAGTGAGATCTGATGACATTCATGCTTCTAATATAATCTCGTTTCTCAAAACAGACAATTTCTATAATCCTCATGCGTTGTTGTCCTTTCAACAACATTCTTTTTAACTCCTTTACATTCCTTGTGCTCCTCGTCTGCCAATTTATACGAGTACAGCTTTGCTCTCAATCCAACAAATTCTTCAATTTCCTTTCCACAAGCTTCGTCCTTAAACATTCCAATGACTTTCTTGTTAACTCCAGTCCTATGCCTGATGGATGAACTCTCGGATAATCGCTAGTGTCAAATCTGCGTTCGACGTCATTTGATATATCTGCGTAAAAATCTTCCGTGTGTATTTCGTACATCAACGAATCCGTGTCTGTGAACAACAGCTTGGCTTTCTCACCGTACATTTCCTTTATGTAATTATAGTGAAAGTCGTACATCAAAGTTTTACTTAAATCTAATATAGCCATACCTAGGTAGATTGGCTTATTATACAGCAATTTAGTTTTTCTCATGTGAACGCCAACAAGATTTTCGTCAAATATCATAGTACGTTCGGTCATAGTACGGCTTTGCAGCCAATTTAACAGCCTTTTGCCTATCATCAACTAATCTGAAATCTATCCTATTTTAAATATTTTCCATAGTCTTGCCAAAAACGCTATTGTTCATTAGTTTAAAGAAATCTTTCTCAAAGTCGTTGGCAGCCTTTGTGCGTAGCTGTGTATTTAAATCGATGTATGTCTTAAGCCATGAACTTTCTTCAAACTTTATGCCTCTGTGTATTTTGATAATTTTCAGACCCAAGCTTTCGTACAGTTTCAAATTCTCGTAATGTAATATGTACTTTGTTTTATCATTCAAATTCGGTATCAGTTTTTTCACTTTCACAATTTCGAGGGCTAAAGGGTAGTCATTATGGAGATCGTGCAGCGCTGCAGGATATTCCAAGTCAGCTTCGAGGATACACTTCATTTCCTTCCAGTTCTCCAGTTCTTTTTCTGTCATCCATTCGAACCCGTGTGTGGGTAGGGGCTTACTCATCGAGTACCCATAAGGGTTATTCGAATCTAGGTATTTGATAAATTTGGAAGGTTCATCAACATTAAAATTCTCATCCATGTATTTATTATTAGCTTTCGCGTATCGGTCTGAAATAGTGCTTACACCGCCTCTTATTCCGTGCTTAATCATCAACGGCATGTCGTAATCGCTCAACAATTCAAGCTCGACTTTAGTTTTTCTTAGAGCAGCGTCCCAGGTCAGTCCTGGTGAAGTGTAGTACCACGCAGGATCCAATTTATAGTGGGTCATACAGACATCTCTGAAATTTTCAAAGACATCTGCTAGTAAAAGCACATCGGACGGATTGTAAAAATCGTGATAATCTCTAAATGTTTTACAACCAAACTCTCTCCAAACAGTCTGTGCGTGTTTATAGTCTTCATCACTAATACCTACATCGTTGAGTTTTGAGTAGAATGCTTCCTTTGGTGGTAGTTTAGTTTCATCAAGTCTCTCTAATGAACTAACGTAGTCGTATGGGTAAACTCCTTTTCTCAAAAGCAAATCCAATTGCTTTCCAGGGTACTTGCTTCCAATATTTTTACATTGTTCCTTACTTAGTTTGAGAGTGTATCAAGACTCGAAGCCATCAACCTAAAGCTATCGATAAACCGCAATTCTCGTTTCACTGGGACTTTCTTACCTTTTTTACTAACAAACTCGTCAACCAACACCTCCCTAGAGAAGTTGATGTACTTTTCTTCATTACACGGAATACACTTAATTTTTCCACCTACCAACTTCTTTATAAATAAATGACTGTCGTATCCTGATAAATTGTGAAAAACTACTGGAAAGAATTTAGGAATTTTGTAACTTTGATTACATTCATTGTGCGCTGCGAGAGTAATTTACCAGAAATATTACAATAAGCTCTAACACGATCGTTACCCAACTCTTTTTCACATATATGACACACGGTTGCTTCGTTGAATATCTTCTCGTCAGATTCTGTGAATATCATTTGCTTTGGAAATTTCATGAACTTCTTGTATATTTCTATTATATTTTTCTCTAAACTATCAATGAATTTCTGAGCAACATCGTCATCCTCTGAGTTTGCTGTAAAGGTAACTGGAGCTTTTGAGTAAAGAGTATCATTGAAATATTTAATGGTATTGGTTTGTGTATGACACTGTTGGATCAGGTTGGCATGTATCAATAGGCTTAATTAGTGACTCGAAATCTGCGTACACGATGAACGGTACTCTCATCGATCTAGAATAGTTTTTGAATTTCATAAACGTTCCAGGGTCAGGTAAATCTATCCTTTGAGCATCATGTTGTGAGCAATATTTGTTGTGATTACTAAGAGCTTCTTCACTTGTAGAGCCGTTTAATCATCGTTTGCAGTAATGCATTGCATGATGATTTCCATCAATTGCCATCAGTTTATTAAAGTTTTTAATCCAGCAGTAATGATTATTATCATCTTTTGATATAAGTAACAAATCTATTTCTTTTTCGCTGGTATAGGTTGATATCTTTAATGGTATAACTACACTCTCATATCCAAACACATTAATATTCACATTGTTATTCTTTTCAAATTTCTCAATATCTTTCCACCCTGTGGGAAACTCAACCCCACTCCAGTTAAATTCTTCAGTCTGTTTCTTTAATTGTTTATCAATGCGCTCAGAATTTATTTTCACTTGATTGAAGGCTCTAACAACACACCACTTGAAACACTGATTGTCTTCATTTTTCATATTTATGATAGCCTTTTTAGCAGTTAATTCATCAGGAAGTGGAATATAGGAGCTACCTCGGAGAGGCTTGTATCCTATAGTATTGATTTCTAATTTCAACACCCTTCTAAATCTCCAATTACTACCTCGCATCTGAAAATTAGCCATTGACTCTAGCATTTTACCTTTAGCCTTTCCGAAACACCTCGGCTGTATCTGTGGAAGGTAGAATTATTTCATTTTTAGAAAGGAAAGGAGCGTCATATAATATTATTTCCCCTCTTTTTAATGTCCATCTTCTCCATGGTACATGTGAGTGTTAGATTAACTTTTGTCTGATGATTGTTATTTAATACATCTAACACTTTTGGCTGAATACTGCTCAGAAATGACATTGCATCAACACCATCTCTACCTTCAATGACATATTGCTTAGCGAAGCCTTTTAGCGCTGATTTAGTTTCACGAATTTCGTATTAGTGCGCCTTAGACTTGCTGAAAATATTCGTAACTGTAGACTTTAACGCTTTGGACGATTCGCTTATCGGCTTTTTAATTTTAGGTGGTATATAGCTTACTAGCCAATCCCAATAAGACCCGATATTTGACATTACTCCAGTCTTAATTGGTGTAAGAATCTCAGTTTTGATATCTGGCACAGGCGTTTCAAGCAAATTCTCAAAATGTATCTTCGATGATGGCTTATATTCAGTTGGCTCTAAAACCGGCGCTCGAATATCTGGTACAGGAGAATTGAGAAAATCAACAACACTACCGGTTTTTTGCGATGTCCCGGCCAATGCGTCAATAAGTTCCGCCTTTCTAAGAGAATAGTATTTTTTAATACCTTGTTGTTTCGCGACAAGTCGCAATTATTTCACCGTTTGAGTTTCCATTTTATATACGCAAGATATTTATTTAAATGAAATTCAATTTTATTTCACGACTTGTCTCAGCTTTTATACTAACAGTCGGCTCTCGTAATTATGCTGACAGAAGTGAAACTGTGGGCCTTTTCACCGCAGCGCGAATCATAGTCACATGACAAGCTATTTATAGCGAACCGAAACTGGGTTTTTCCTACAGTTTCTATTCGCGGTCACATGCTTATGCGCGATGGAAAATTTTCAATGTCACTAAGGCAGAGCAAGGCTATTTATCAAAAAATAAATCATAATATGCATAACTTTGCCTTAAAACTAAAAATGAGCCAGCCCCCAAAAATTTCTACTACTAAGAACTAGAAAGGACAGAATGGAAAATGAATATGTGAGGATGAATTTGAATGTTGAGGGGATCGGCGATAGGTTGGCTCAGTCGAGATTGAGATGGTATGGGCATATTGTGAGAAAGGTAGATGAAGATGTAGTAAAGAGAGTTTGGAGGGAAGAACTGGTTGTTAAGCTTGAGAGAGGTAGACCACAATTGACTTGGGATGCGATAATTAAGAAGGACATGTAAAATAGGGGATTGACTGATGATATGGTGTGGGACAGAGAGGACTGGAGAGAGTCTATTCGTATCCCGACCCTGGTTAAACTGGGATTTAAGGGAAGATGATATGATGATGATGATGATGACAGTATATTGAGATCTATCATTATGGTGTGATGTAAACCAGTTGTGAGCCAAACACCGAATTCCATATGTTTTTAGCTTATCTAACAGCATATTGTGATTTACAATGTCAAAAGCTGTACTGAGATTAAAAAATACACCAATGGTATAATTATTGGAGCCATATTCCGAATGTGTCATGTTAATAGTATTCATTATAACATCAATGGTTATAATATGGCCTATCCAGATTTTCGATTCCTTTCTTATCGCATTTATTAACTGTCCATCCGTGCCTACTCTCTGAAGAACTTCGCGTGAAATTTTTGTGAGTCAAGACTTTTTCTAATAATTTTCATCTTTCTCCGTAACCACATTTCCAATGTGTCTAGCTTCCTGATATCCTATTTCTAAGTCCACATTTCACATACGTGCAGCAGTGTCAAGCACACCAATGTTTTCGCGATATTTATGTTTGTTTTATTTCATACACCTTTTGTTAGGAGTTCTTTTCTCCTTCCGAATATCTTTACCTGTGGAATTCTGCATTTTATATCCATTTCACACTTCACATTAGCTGTGTTGCTGTGGCCCAAATTTTTCAAGTTTCGTGCCTGTTTTAATCGTATATTATTCAAGGTAATATTTCTCTCTTCAGTGAACTGCCAAGTGGCAGGTTCAAGGTACGCATTCATACTCAAAGTCTGCTTTCTCCGTCCATAAGAACACTCCTTCGATCAACAAGATAATACCTTCACAAAGTCTTATATAATATGTCCGTACCTTATGCTACATAAGGTACGGACCTTATGTGTCCTATAGATTGGGAAATGTACGGCTTCATGAGGTGGTTTCCCTTTGCCTTCCTCAGTTAGATGGATTAATTACCATTTAATCCTGTGGGTAAATATTTCATGGTGAGGTGGGTCTCCTCTTGCCATCCTCAGCTCCTGCCTTAGTCGCCTCTGCGTACACGCAGCCGATTGTTGCTGTTGCCCTATTATGCAGTGGCCGGCAAAACCCGAGTACAACACGGAGGGATAATATTTACATCCCTTAATTCCTAGACAACCTCATCACCTTTGTCTATTTTATGTTTTACAAATATTTTGATTTTACTTCTTAATGCCCTACTTCAATGATGTGACATTCAGACTGTCAAACACTCTTTGCAATTCTACTTCACTACTAGCAAACCTAACTTGATCATCTGTAAACCTAACATCTTTCTGTAATTTTCCTCCAATTGTTATTCCTTCTTCCATAAAGCAGTCATTATTGCCTCGATAGAGTATTAACAGTAGTAACAGTAATTGTTAATAGGCCTACAACATCCTTGTTTTACCAACATTCCTATTTCACCCTCTTTAAACAACTTTTGCTGATTCTTGACTATTGCTTTCTGATTTATGTACAAATTTTCAAATTAGTATTCTATCTGGCGGGAGCCTGTGGCTAAGTCGGAAAGATTCTCGACCGCGGATCAGTAGGTGCGGATTCAAATCCTGGGCTCGCCCGTCATTGACATCGCTTTAGAGTGAGGAAACTGAGGTTAACCTTAGCTTTACCAGCTTTATCTCTCCATGCCACTCCAATCATTCAGAGGATCTTTAACATCACTACCCACTGTATCTATCGGAAGCTTTTTCAAAATCTCTAAAACCTATCAAGACGTTATTCCATGTTGTAAGCTACTTTCATATGTAACTCGCATAACTCCTATTTCTTTTCTAGTACTGCATCTTTTTCTAAAACCAATTGTGAGTTATTCAGAATTTATCACTTACTTACCATCCTATGTATCTGATCTTTTATCAATCTATCAACCGTGTCGTAGTCTTGGCTACTTTAGTAAAAACCTTCTCAATGTTCCAAACAGTAAATCTGCCATGGGCAGACGCTCATTCATGTTTTCTGATCCGACTATATGTAACTCTCTGCTACAAGATCTTCGATCTTGTAATTGTATTGGTACTGTCCTTGGCAAGCTAAAAACCCATCTCTTTCTGCCATAGGTCTGAATTTTGGCCCACTTACCTTGGATCTTAGACACACATTGTTTTGATCTCGCTTTCTCTTTTGGTCTCTGTACTCAGTCGTCATCGTGTGGTGCTTTTGCGCCTGTTTGTGTAGAGCTGCAAGAGGCGTCCCTGATATTGTCTTGTGGCAAGGAACCGGAAGTTAAATTCCTATTGCTTCATTGGTGGATTATCTCAACTGATTTTAACGGAATACTTACTGAACGACCTTTTTATATTTTAAATAAAATTTCTGACGCATGCGCTGACACATGACGCATTCATTTACTTTCGGTTAGATACAACAAAGCATAAAAACACTGTTCCACGTGTGTTCTTGCGCATATAATTTGCAAAAGTATCAATAATAGTATTATCGATACTTTAAATTTTAGCTATATAGTATCATGCTACTTTTTATGCTAATATATCTAGAATTGATTCAATATCAATGATAGTTTTAAGAAAAGTATCTTTGATACTTTTAGAAAGTTTTGTACCAATCACTGCGAGTAAAGTTAATAAAACAAGTTTGTTGTTTGAAAAAGTCTGATGAAAGACACAAAGATAAAGATAGTGAAAACTTTGGTTTGGACCACGCTATTGTACGGTTGTGAAACATGGACCTTAAGGAAGGAAGATATTAGAAAACTGGAGGCATTGGAAGTGTGGATTTGGAGAAAAATGGAGAGGATTAGTTGGACTCATAAGGCTACAAATGAGGAAGTTCTGGAGAGAGTTGGCACAGATAGACAGTTGATAAATGTATTAGGAAATGGGAAGATGAGTTGGATGGGACACATTCTAAGGGGGGAAGGTCTATTAAAATAGGTCATAGAAGGTAGAATGGAAGGAAAAGAGGCAGGAGAAGGCCGAGATTAGGTATGTTAGATGTTAGATTTAAAGACCCTCTCATATGTGGAAATGAAGAGGAAGGCGGAAGTCAGAGAAGAGTGGAGGCGGTATATACCATGGACCTGCAAGTAGGCAGTGTACTAAGAGAGAGAGAGAGAGAGACATTGTTTGAAATATTTCAATATATATAAAATCCAA
Organism: Enchytraeus crypticus; assembly: GCA_905160935.1. Classification (NCBI taxonomy): domain Eukaryota; kingdom Metazoa; phylum Annelida; class Clitellata; order Enchytraeida; family Enchytraeidae; genus Enchytraeus; species Enchytraeus crypticus. The sequence goes on along the minus strand of CAJHZI010000873.1, from coordinate 4,579,191 downwards.
AAGTATGTTTTAGCTTTCAGAAATATATGGCTTTCAAAAACATCGATATTTAAAACATTCATATTGTAGTATTGTAATTAAACTGAACTAAAAATTATGTACAGATCCTTCTTATTTTTGAAATTTTTAATAAAAATCAGATCAGTTACATTACTTATCAATATTTAGTGTGTCATCTTAACAAAACAGTCTGTACTACTTATAGTTAATAAGCTTTGACTATTTTCGTGAGCTATTGAACAAACTGATCCTTAGCTTACGAAGTAATCGTCTTTAAATAATGTTACTTTAGAGCTTAAAGACTTATTTTGACTTATCTTAAAGATATATCTTTTTCAAAAACGCTTAGTTTATCTATAAGTCCATCGCCACCCCTGAACAAAATCGCATGTCTCGCTTGATTAGAGTTATGAGAGCCTTTCAATACTCTGTCTTCTCAATCTTTGTGAAACCTTGCGCTTACAAGAGTAGTTTCACGTCACGCGCTTTCAAGTTCAAGACTATCTAATCGTTTTTTCCAGTATACTACACCACTGATCTGGATTTCTCTACCATGCACTCTTAAGAAGTCATCGTTTGAATCTCATCGAGCTTTGCTTTCCTAAGAGCAGTTCCATAGACAGTTAAGGACATACCTTTTCCATCTCTCTTTTTCCTGCAGTGTCCACGAATTGCGACCAGCACGTAAACCTTCATTTCTTTATTTCCTTTCGTCTTTTGAATGATTTTTTCATTTTTGACTTTGCACCGTTTTGAATGATCTTTTTCCTTACCGGCTTCAATTATCGCGTCTCAGTAGTGCTAGATGTTGTTATGGATGATGGTAGCTATCAAATTATTGGTGTATATTACTGGTATTATTGGTATATGTAATTATTGGCTGGAGCAAGTGGCGAAGTCGGTAAGATACTCGACCGCGGATTAGATGATGCGGGTTCAAATCCTGGGCGCGCCCGTCACTGACATCGCTTTTGAGTGAGGAAACTGACGTTAACCTTAGCTTTACCAGCTTTATATTTCCATCGTGAATCAGAAATTGCAGGACAATGGCTTTTCTATGGATCATCCGAGCCTATATGAGAAGTTTGTGGAAGGGGTTGCCGCTACCCATAGTGTAGTAAATTGTGAATCCGCTACTGTTTCTATAAGATTAATATAATAATCGATATTTCAATAATGTTAATAATATTATATTGATAGCAATATTTTCTATAATAGGACTTTAGTATGATACTTGAGATTTAAGTCTCGCGGTGGCATAAGGCCTGTTTGTTTTTAAGCATTTCTCTTGCTCTCGTTAGTGTTCTGCCATGTGGCAGATCCAAGGTACATATTCATACTCAAAGTTTTTTTCATACTCCATAAGGAGCTCTTCACACATCGACAAGTTAATCCTTCCCAAAAAGGCTATGCTTTATCCGTACCTTATGAAGCCTATAGCTTGGAAAATATATAGCTTCTTTTTTAAACATAGGCTGCTTTATATTCTTAAATTTTAATAGTGCAAAGTTATGTATAATAATCATAGCTTTGTACTTTTGTGAAGCTGTCTCGAAACTCATTGCTGTGTATGGCACTGTCAGAACAGTGGGGGTTAGAAACCGGACGTAGAATATTAATTTGACTTGGTCTTAGAAAGTGGCTTATTGGTATGTTGTTCAACAGCGGATCAATACGCCCAATATTCAGATCCAGTGCTCTCCTCGTCACTGACATGCTATGGAGCTGAATACTGACGTTAAACTTGGTTTTAGCCTTTGTCTATTAATTGTAGTTTAATTAACAGTGGCGAATCCGGGAATGGGGGATTTGACGGTCCCCAAGGATTGATAATACGACGCCCTTGAAAAATGAAATTTTCCTGAGGATCCGTTTTCTTGATAAGAAAGAATATTTAACAAAAAAGGGGAAGTAGCTCTCGAAAAAATTTCATAAGTCGCATACTTCTCGAAGGTTTTATCATAACTATTGCATGTCATGTGTAGTTTGAAGATTTTTGGAGAAAATTAATTTAACAAGCAATATTAAATTGTTCATATTTGGCGTTGTATTGTATTGAAGTCAGGAATATGTGTAATTTTTAGTTAATTTTGTATTTCATTAGAAGATTGATATAAAAAATCTCAGTTGCTCAACTTTTAAATTGTGACTTTTTATGAATGATAGGACATGGAGCGCAGAGTAGCTACTGTGGACATGAATCAGTCAACCGAAGCAGCTTCTGTATGACGTGGTCTTAAATCAAGTCTAGCAATTCTCACCTTAACTTCACGCTATTCTGAATTCTCAGCATATTTACGAAGCTACAAAGATTCGCTTTTTGATACCTGGAATTATCGTTTAGTCGAATAACGTAGTTTTCGGTTTACATCGTAGAATTATCACAAATCTGATATGATGCTCTGATCCTGGGATTAACATTAGATTATCATCCAAGGATATCAACAGATCCTCCCCGGGATGATTATTAGACTATCAGCCCCGGGATATCATTAGATCATCCCTGGGATTCTGAACTGGGGATGATCCTGCGACGAATTTAAAGTACTCTTGCCATATGATTGGAAGAGCTATTTTGTTAAGGTTTCGTTACACTAGTTAGATCTTCAAAGTAGTTGCTAATTTTCATGAAACTCAAATAGGGTGTTTGTTAGTAGAGTGGGAACTAGTAATCTGAGTTACGTAGTAACCCAGGTATGTCTCACGTAGGCTATGTCTCAATCGATAACTTAATAGAAACACTGTTTTTCTATTAAGTTATCGATTGAGACATGCGTGACAAAATAATCAGCGCTTATTCTCGGAACGAAATCCACATGCCCGATAACAATTTTCTTATATGATATGCTTTATCCATAATCTTGATTACTCTTCATCGAAATTTTCAATGCTTTATTTTTATGTGATAATTTTTATATTACTACTGCGTTTTTATCATGAACACTGAGATCTAGATATTGAGTTCCGGAATTATGATCATAACATTTAAACCTAAGACCACATGACTCAAGAACAAGAAAACTGATGTAAAGACCAAGACCAATCGAAGACCAGGCTCCATGCTGCAAACAAAAATGTGATCTCAGATCAAATATTACCAAGTGTTAACGAATAATGCTCTGCTAATATGTCTGACAATAATGTAAATAGGATCTTGTAAATAACATTGTGCAGGACTAACTTCATAATGCAGAATTAATTTGGAGCTACATTTCATAGTTTCATTTAAAATGTAAGATTCATATATCAATAGAATTTAGCTTATCGAAATTCCACAGTTTTATAAATTTATATTGATTTACATATGGTTACTGTCAAATTTTCGGTATGTGTTAAAAGCCATGTGCAGTGAAATCGATTTAGAAATTGAAGTGAGTTTGCTATGCAAGAAAGGGTTTTAGTGTTATAAATACGGAAATATGTTCCGCTCTAGCAGCAGAAATTGACCTTGTAATGCTGCTGAAATAATTGGTTTATATAACGAACAGAGCGCAAGTTTCAGATTGTTTGAATCTCATTATTCTCATATCTGACATTCCAACGATCTAGTTTAATGTTTATATGGGGATCGAACCCAAACTCTCTGCCATAAAACTGCGCACTGTAATTACTATATCTCGTACGTCTAGTGTGTGATTTGACTTCTAATAACGCGAGATGAACATTTCCTTATACTCTCACAGTAAAGCGACTATCACCAAATTGTAACTAATGAAGTAGTAATAAAATGAGAGTTATACAAACAGACATGCACACAAACATTAATTAAGTTACTTCATTTGGAGTTAAAGGGAATGACTGGCAAAGCAAAATTCGAGCCTAATAATGGAGAGGTGTTGTCTATGGAGGCAAAGGGCGAGAAGCATCACCACATCTAACAACTACGTGTAACTTCTGTCTGATGCATCTGTCAACTGTAAAGTGACCAGCAGAAAAAAAAATGGAAGTAGTAGCTACTCTACTATGGGTCAACGGATAGAATGGATGTCGTCTTAATAGGATATTACGTTGTTATAAATTTAAGAATAAGTAAAAGTGTTGTTTAAACTAGAGATCGGAATCGAACCGAACCCTAAAATCTGGAATTTTGACCGAACCCAGACTCTGGCCGAACCCGAAACCAGACTCTATCCGAACCGAACCCAGACTCTGGCCGAACCGAACCCGAACCCAGCCTCTTTTCAAAATCTTTATTAATATATTATGGAAAATGTTTGACATTATATAAAGATAATAAGAACAATACACTTAGGCCTATATATTAGTTTGGTTTGTATTTACATGTCTTACAGACATGTAAGACAGCATACATTCAGGAGAAGCTGGTTCCGACACAAATTTTTAAATTAATAACAGATAACGATACAAAGGAATTGTTACAAAGGATTGCTAGCGGGAACAGAGACTGGTCTACAGAAGATAATGTGTAGTCTGAATGATATGCCATTGAAATATGCAATTAAGATTAACAAAGAGACAAAAGAGATGAGAATATCCCAGAATGGAGGTGAGTCAATATTATAATAAATGTTACGAAACTGGAACAGGTAAGAAGTTTAAAATATTTAGGTCATACTATAACAGATGATGGGAAATGTGAGACTGAAATATATAGTAGGATTGCACAAGCAAAAGAAGTCTTCCATAATAATAAGAACTTTTAACAAAAAGCCTAAAGAAAGACACTCAGATAAAGATAGTGAAAACATTGTTATGGACCGCGCTACTATATGAATTGGAAATATGGACATCAAGGAAAGAATATGTCAGGAAACTAGAGGCATTGGAAATGTGGATATTGAAAAGAATGGAAAGGATTAGCAGTAGATAGAGGGGAGCCCTGGTACACAAGCCATGTTAAAATATTTCACTATTTGTGCTCGTTTCACTCGCAAAATAGTGAAATATTTTAACATGGCTTCTGCCCTACAGCTCCCCTCTATCTACTCGGATTGCCAAAAAACATATATATACGTAAACAGCAGTCCATTATAGCATAATACTACTATAATTATGAATATTCGCTAGGTATTCGTACCCATGATTGGCAAATAGATTGCATAGTTCTATCTTCGTCGTTGATGCTGCATGCTACACTAAATAAATTAAAATCCGTATGGCAATGTGTAAATATCATCATCGCTTACTCTAACAATACGTCTCTTATCAAACTGAAAGCTCCATTGCTTTATCATTTGTTAGTATATATCTGGCTATTTTTAATTGTAAACTGGTCATAGGCAATATCTACGCTGTCTATGCAACCCTTTATAAGATTTACTCTTGACTGATGAGTCACTTTTTCTTCTGTTTCAGCTGTTACTCTAAAGCCTTTCAATTTTCCTTTACACTCTCCATCACTCAATATATATCCATAATCTTTTGATTGAGCGCAAGCCCAATATTCAATGTACCTACCTTCCAATTCATCCGTCCATTCTCCAAGTGAATCGCCTATATACTGTTTAAACACATCTTTATTTGTCTCATCCTCAAAATAAACAATACTATCTGTATCCATGTAACATACACTTTTGCCTAATCTATCAACCATTTCATACAACCTTAATCTAGCACAAGCTGTGGTAAAGCAAGCAATGTAAATATTAGTGTTATAACTCTCCCTAACAAACTGATCCTTGATTTCGTATGATGCATACACCATTAAATCATTTAAGAATGCCAAACTCAAGTTTTCTATTTTATCATCTAAAACAGTCTTGTAAAAATCAGGCTCATTATCTCTGTATTTATTTTGCCTATGCTTAGGTACTTGACCGAATTTACCCCATAATGAATTTAAACATATTTTTGCAATGAACCTCATACCTGGATTGAATTCTAATTTGCCCAATTCAATATCAAAGTCTCTGGCTTTTTGCCTATATTCTTCCTCTGTACATGTAAATTTACTACTTTCCAATTTTGTCTTAAGGAACTTTCTTATATATCCCTTCCATAAATCTTCACTAGTTTTCTTGAAATGCTGCACTTCATAAATCTTATCAATTCTATAACCTTACTCTAATGCCTTTTCAAACTCATTTGTACACCAAATACCTGTAACTGCTCTTTCGTCATCATTATGCAAACATTCCCCATTTTTGATATTGTAACATTCACTACAATTTTGTCTCCTATGCTTATTAATCAATAGACAATTTTTACATGCTTTAGTCTCACATTTGGGTTTACATTTTACGTGTTTCTGATGAACACAACTTAAATTTATTCTACTCATACATGTTCTACATAATCCAAATAATAGTTTATGGGCTTGTTTAGTTTTCTGTTTAACAGGTAATACAGGTTGATATAGGCCTTTAGGAGGAACCACTTTACAATATATAAATCCAAACCAATTATGATCGTAATTAATAGGCATAATGATTCTAGTAGGATGCCCTACAGGATATTTATCATAATACATTACTGTAGGATATAAGCTCACAACATCTATATATACCTACCTTTTTGATTATTAGCTTTACAATCATGAAGTAATTTTACGGGTTCACATCTACCCCCGTAGAAGCAATCTCTTATATTCATAGGTTCAACTAAATCATATTCACTTAAAAATATGTTTTTCATTTCAATATTATTATCAAATTCATGTTCCCATATAATTTCTAAATTATAACCTGCTTCTCTTATAGCCTTCTCAATTCTACATGTGTTTTCATATAATTTAAACATATATTTACCAGATTGTTTATTTTTAGTTAAATCATTATAACACTCAGGGCAGCCGTGAAAGTAACATCCTTGGAATTGTTAGATAGTATTAGTTTCCCTACAAAAGCCATCAACTTTTAACTTCTGGCCTCCATTCACTAAAACACCTTGCTCACCTCCATTACACGCGTGCTTAATATTAATACCTCTCTTTAAAGACATATATTTTAGCTATTTGATCGATTTAATAGAGTATTGATCACTAGCCAACTCATTAACAACTCCAATAGTGTCTCGAGAACTCGCAAGAACTCGTTTCTATAAATTGCATGGCATACAGATGCAATAGTAACGTATTGAAATGGATCTATACCAGAAATCAGCAGAAACAGTTCTCTCAACTTTAAACAACCTCTTCTTAAGATATCAACATCTGACTTGCAATACTTGTACATTTCTTTCTTGAAATCAAATACTTGATCCTGAGCCCCATCATACCATTTATCAAACGCCTCTTTATCTTTCTTAACCATTCGTTTATAACCATAGCATTCTTTATCAGGATACTTACCCACATAGTCTTGATTTTCCGGCCTGTTAAACTCATGCGGGAAGTAACCTTTGGCCAATTCATCTAATCCAAACGTCTTAGGGAAATCTCTTAATGGTTGCATTGTAAAGGATATACTATCTATAAACCTATTGTTGTAATCTCTTTTCACTTCAAGTTGTAATATCTTCTGTCCATTGAGTATAACTGAGTGTTTAACCCTATGACCTACAAGCCATTCTTGTACAAACTGGAAATCGTAACCTTTTCCATAATGTGCAATAATTGTATAACCCTTATGCCTTTTATTGAAAACCCATGTGCAGAAATTGTGAGCTGAATCAAATATAAATTCCTGTCCATCAAAATATTGAGCTATACAATAATTAACTATATGTTTACCATTACTATCTAAATTAGTTTCAAAATCATAGAATATATACTTTTCGCTAGGTTGTTTAAGTTCCTTATTTTTCATGTAACATTTATGTTCTTCAAGTACCCAATCTTTTACAGTTTGAGCACTGATATTCACCTCACCTATGATCCTCCCGCTTTCGTGATTTAACCTTAATCGATTTGAAACACTCCTGACATACATACGAGTGTTCAATGCACTTCTTATTTTTAATGTGATTTAAGTAACACGTCTCACTATAAAATACCTTACCACAATCGGCACATCTAACTTTATTCCCCTCCAAATTACAACGGGTTTCATTTTTACATGCTTCACACTTTTCCTTTTGCTTACCTTCCCATGTTCTGGCGTTGGTTCCTAGAAATGCGGGTAACTTAGATATTACACTGCAATGATTATCACTTAAAATTAAATAAACCTTAACATCTTTCTTAATTCCACCATAGATTTGTCTCTTATCATACTATACACCTGAACTTCTATATTTATTCTACTTTCTATGAATTTTATATCAATAAAATCATTTTCAGTATCTTTAATAGGAATGGAATATATTTTATGAAAAGCCTGAGCTAATACTTCTTGTAACTTTTTTATTCCTCCTTGACGTAAATATTTGATTTCATTGCCGGAAAATATACCTTCATTTATCCTAGTTTTATCTTGTCTTCTATAATTTATCTCATTAATTTCTTGAACCGTAAGTCTATTCTTAAACACTTCTGTTAATGTACTAATAGTACAATAACACAACGCAATAGTCATAGCAGAACCTCTGATAAGAGGTTCTGCTATGACTATTGCGTTGTGTTGTCTTATGTTTCTTGTTGTTCTTATAACACTTAATCTCTGAGAACCTCTGACTTGGGAAACTAGTGACTCACAGGTAGTATTTATTTAATTGGCCGACAACTATTTGTATTGTTGCTTCTTACTTGTGCAGCACGATAAAAAGACACATTAATAGAAAGCAGTCATTTGTAATATAATCAGGGTTTATTACTATTACTTAATTAGCAATTGCAATTCTAGCAAAACACCAATGTTCTATTCAACTAATTATTCTAGACAGGCAATACGCTTTCACAGTTATGATCAGTCCCTAATTCTACCACTTAAACTTGATATAGAAACATATGTATAAATATCTATATATAAATATCTTTAACTTTTGCTCCCTATGAATCTTTATCTCTTCTACTATTCTACTATCTTTACTCTAAATTCTTTCTGTTACTGTCTGTGACAAACTTCTAAGTCTTTCTAACAGCCCTTGGACTTAGCCAGATTCAACTTGTCTTGATCTCGACTTAGCTGTTTCTTCACTTCTACTAGACTTTACTCAGCTTGACTCCCTTCTCTTAGACTGCTCTTTCCTTAACTCTCTTCTCTTGGACTGCTCTTTCCTTAACTCCTAATTCTTAGACTGTCCTCTCCCTAACTGACTCTTCTTCCTCTATTCTCATCTGAGGTCTTTCTATTCCTGCTAAACCGCGCCTTCTTCCTATGTACTGTCCAATAGAATTAATTCATTATATTTAAGATAATATAATCTTCCAATCACAGTTCACTTCTTAGTTTGACTTCCGTGATTTATCTTATGATTCCGGCCTTAGATCACACAAACAATTCTCTTTAATCTATTAGACATTCCAAGACAATAAAACTATCACTCGTGCCATTAGCGATCTCTTAATTGCTTCTCCAGCATTCGGATGAATTCAGACTTGCATCTTATAACGTCGTCCATCCAAATGTCCATTCCCGCATTCTAGATTACTCTGATAGATTTACGGCTTGATTGTTTTATTGATATACCACATGTGTGAGTTTATACGGACCCAAGATGAATATGAAACTTAACTATATTGTATTTATTCAACATATTATTTAAACTAGAAATACGATTATGGTAACAATAGTGTAAGATAAGCCTACTACAATAGCTCGTACTAAACATAATGAGTAATTTATCTGAGTAATACAGCACTTGTCGTCAAGGTTAATTATAGCGTTGCACTTCCGACCCCTTCCTTGAGGTATTTCAATAGCTGTTAATTTAAATGTTAGATCCTCAATGTTCATGTCATAGTAATCTATAAAATAATTAGTCCAATCAGCAACCATATCAATTGCCTCATCTTTAGGCATAAGATTTGTATGAGGTTCTTTACCAGATGGAGTTCTTATGCTAATCTGAATTCTAGTATTAGATGGGTATCTTTCAGTCATCTTCTCAACCAAGGCCCCCATAACTTTTCGTACATTAAAGAAATTCATAGAGCCGGTAACACGCTAGTGAGTTAGCGTTGTATTATACATTTTATTGTAATATTCATAAGTTTTTATTATTTCAAAATCATTTGAATTTTGTTTGAATAATGAACCTAAGAAATGATACTTATCATCAGGTTCTTCATCAGTTTTAAATTTTCTGTTGACTATCTTAGAGTAAATGCTTTTGTATTTATTTTGAAAATCTTGTTCCGTGTCGAATGACTTTACATATCTTTGCTGTGCCACTTGTTTAGCTATTGGTGTAAATATTTTACGGTAATCTTTAGGAGTGAGGGATTTCCATTCGGCATTAGTTAACGACCGACATAATAACGCTTCTGTCTGTTTACTATCTAATTTAACATTACGAAATAATTTTAGCTTGTTCTGTTCGTCATTTGTCAGACCCCTTCTGTTCACAATTTTCGCCATATATATATTAGATGTCTTTAAATCAATTTTCTCAGCCATTATATTTAGTTTTAAAAAATATATAAAAAATTAATTATTGGGATCTATATTCTGAGGTAAATTATTACGATGCTTATTAGATTTTAAATGATTAGTTTTATTTCCTTTCAAGATTTCAATTTTACATAAATTACAAACCCATGGTTTACAAGCATGTCTTTCTTGAGCTGCTAAATAACCCTTTCTTCTATCTTCCTCATTATCATATATCACGCCTTGTTTATGTGCGGCAGTATTATCCATCTATATAATATAGAATTTATTTAAATTGATTTGACTATTACTCTTGTAACATAATGAATGTTCGTTTACCGGTATAACCATCAATCACTGGATATAATTTTCCATCTTTCAGCTTTCGAACTGTAAAGCTAAATTGCTTAATATTCTGCATCTTAGATATGTTGTTTAGATGTTTGGTTGACCATAATTCAAAGTTTTCATTATTTTTATCAATCACATTTAAAATGTAACTGTCACCAAAATTTGATTTTACTGAACAATATCCAATAACCGTGTATATCTTATCCACCTGAAGAGATTGAAATTTAATTGGTTCACTCATTATATATAATAGATTTCTTTAAATTGATTTTAATCTATTTATAACCTTTCTAATTCTTTAATCGGAATCCACTGATTATGTTTTTCATTATAACCGCTCCATTTAACTAAGCCATGTTCAATACCATTAATTTTCTTTTTCCTTAGAACCTGTAAACTTCTTGATGACTCTTTTGCAATTCCTGTTCAGAAAAACTACCCTCTATCTCAGAAAAACTACCCTCTATCTCTTCACCTAATAAATCTTTCAGCTTGTAAGTAACAGGTATAGTTTTCTGAACTTTATTTACACTGTACAGTTCTTCAGACCAGTTTGGAAGATATCCCTTTTCAAATACCCCTTTCGTTCTACTAATTCTCACTTTATCTCCGATTTTAAATTTTGGTTTACTGGAACTACTTCTAGTTTTAGCATTAATATTTGTTAATACCTTCATTTCATTTTCTTTTTTGCTAGCTTTTACTGGAGTCATACTGATTGTTGAATGAACCCTATTGTTATACTTATACATGAGTGAATCTAACATATCAATCCAATTTCTAGTATTCTCAGCTGTAAATCTTTTCCACATCATTTCTTTGAGAGTTCTATTGAATCTTTCTACTACAACAGATTTATGCTCACTATAAGTAGAATACATTATAATATTATTATCTTTCAACCAACTGTTTACATCTTTGTTATAAAATTCTAACCCTTTGTCAACCCATATATGTTTAGGAATTCTACCAGAATCCTTTGCTATTTTTCTAAATGCCTCTAATGTTGTTACTCCAGTTTTATTTTTCATAGGAATACTCCAAGCATATTTACTCAAAACATCTATAACATTCAACATGTATTTGTAACCTTTATTCTGCTTTTCCCATTTTCTCATATCCACTAAGTCTGCTCCCCAGACATCATCAATTGAAAATGCATTAACTTGTCGTCGCTGGAACTTTCTCTTAACAGGTTTGTGTAATTCTTCAGCTAATTTTTCAAAGGGTCCGACTACTGCAGGCGATACTTTTTCTTCATCGGACCCCTCTTGGAGTTTAAAGTTTTTCATTTCCGAGACCTAATTTTAATTTAGTTCCTATTACACCCTTTACAAATGTTCTATCAATTCTTTCTCTTAATCCATTAGGTTTCATATCATTTAATTCTTGAATCATCACTCTGTCACAACCATGTTTATTATCTTCATTATCTCTATAACAGATATCGTGTCGCATTGCAATCTCATCAACCTTATTGTACGGTTCTTGTCCTGGCAATGGTCTATCATTTTCATCTAGTTGTAAATGCAATGGATTCCAAGGTCCTGTGTATTTATGATTAGGTAAAGTCCAACCATTTTTCGGTTTTGGGAGCTTCCCGATTACGGAATGAATATCAATTTCTCTGCGTTTGACTGCGTACAAACATTGACTTTTTATTTTCACAAACTACACACTTTCCCTTTAACATATGTCTGTTATTCTTTGATATAGCAGTAGTAGGCTGAATGGTTTCAGTTTTCTTCTTACACTTTAGACAGTACATATATATTATATAATATAAAACTAATTAGAAACTAAAATTATATTTTTACCATCAGACTTAAAGTGATAAACCTTATCAGTTATAATGGTAACATGTGCCATTGTATTTACTGGAACAACATATCGAAATTCAAACTTTAGTTGCATGTCAATTATTCCGACTGCTAATTTTTCACTTTGATGTCTGACGTCAAATACAATAATAGGATAGAGACTCTTAAATGTTGAAAAGTTTACTTGCGTTCCTCCAACAAGTGAATTGAAGCCATAATATTCCTTTTTAAAATTGTCAAGCATGTCATAAAGAACTGCATAGTCATTTGTTGGAAAGTTAACAACCACATCCTCAGTTGGATAGTTCTCGCTATTCAGCCTTGCAGTTGCCTTAGTCAAATTTAAGTTATCAAACAAGGGATGGGTTTTGTTCCTGTGATCCAATTTTATCATGTTGAAATCCAACTATTATCCATCTTGGATTTTCTGTTCCACTGACAACATTGGTTCTCCATGAAAAATGTCGTACTTATCAACTGCAATGGAATCTGTGTTTCTAGCCGGAAAACCTACTGGAATTTGTCCTTTACGATCTATAATATCTCTTAACTCCATACGTTTTGTTACAAGTTTTGTTAGGTTTGACATGAGGTACTCTCCATGGTATACTTGTAAGATTAATCTTTCCATCAGGTACTCCATTAGCTCTATGTATTGCCTGAGTATCAGTAGAGTATCGTACAAATTCAAGTGAATGTTTCATGTAATAGATTACTTTATCATAACTTCCAAAACCAAATATATGATCGAATGGAATTAGGAATGAAAAGCTACCACGTGGATTGGCACTCATAAGAATCCCACACCTAGCAGCAAATCCTTGATTATATTCTGGGTTTTCCACGGGAGTGAAGTGTCCATCATTTATGGCTGCATTTGCTGCGACTGCTGGTGATTAATTATATTTTGTATTATTTGCATGATTTGTAGTATCTTTACTCCAACAGGACATTAACCCAGCACTTGTGTTATAATCATCAGGGTAACTTAAGTATCCAAACATTGATGTTATTTGACCGGGTGACGATATTCGTTCTACTTCATTTCCACCAATTTGATATTTTATACTTTCAAATAAATACATCATTGCATTATTTACTAGGGCTACTTTTGAATTAGCATCATACGGATTATTGTTATCATTTCTAACCAGCTGACCTTTGGTGTGAATGAAACTTTTGACTGGTTTTAAGTAAACATCGCTAGCATTGATTTCAATTTTTATTGTTCCTGTAAGATTGCTTTGGCTTTGTGGTGCGTATTCAAAGTACTGTAGTGATTCTACACTATTATCATAAAGGATCGGATCTAGAATATTTAAATACTCGTCTGTCATTCTATATATAAAATAATAAAAAATATATTTTCTAAAATTTGTTAATACCACCTCCGGTTCGGCTGCTTGCAGCGCCACCACCAATTATGTTTCCTACAACTTGTTCACCTCTCATCATGTTTTGCAATATTGCATGTGACTTTGGGTCTAACCGGTTTGAACCCTGCAAGGGATTCTTGTTACTCATCATCATGCGATTTATCAATAATTTTGTCCCTTCTGTTAAACCATTCGCCGCAAGATTACCAACAGCACCTAATAATGGTTTAGCTAAGAGGTCTTTTGATCCGATACTCCGTAGAGAATCAACAAACCCTTTTCCATGTATATACTTTCTTTTAACTCCATAGCCATGCGATCGTTTTATGATTAGCATTATATATTATAATATATATTAAATAATGTTTTCTTCCTTTAATTCTTTAATTGCTTCCTTAATTAATTGCTTAGTATTTATCACTTCTCTTATATGAATTTTAATTGTTATTTTTTCTCCACGAAGATCAATGGCTTCACTATTTTGATCAGTTAACCAAATTCGGATAGTGTTAATTTTATTTTGTCCATTTAGTGAATGATAAGTTAGTGATGGATTTGGTCGATCATCTAGTTTATACCCTGGTGGTACTTTGTAAGGATCGAATGAATATATGGTTGGTAACTCTTTTCCATTAACATAACTTCCTTTTATGAAATCAACATTAACCAAGACTAAATTAATTTTGGTTATATTAACAATAGTATGTGATTTATTGTAGCCATAAATTAGCTTTAGGGTTGAACCCTAAAGTTGATCTTATGGAACTTTCTACAGTCAAATCTACCGTATAAGATTCGTTTGTAATATTAATAATTGATTTTAATTCTGTAACATCCGCTGACACTGTTATATAAAAGTTTTCATTAATAGTATCATAATCACCATTAATTATCATTTGTCTCTGAATCTCAGCATTTTTTGCTTCTATGGAATAGCAGCCTTTATTGAAAGTTATGATTTTCCAAGTTTTTCCATTATTAATTGAATACTTGAATTTATTATTTTCTTCAGTTATGTTTTGAATTGAGTTATATAACGTTACTGACAGTAAAGCTGCTTCATATTTCTTGTTTGGATTAAATTCAATTCGTGGTGTAAGTTTGAAAGTGAAATCAGATTCTGTTGCAGTATGTGTAATGTAAAAACTCATTTATATAACAGGGAATACATTTTTACACAAATTATTGTAATCATCTTTATCAATTGCTGAAGTATTTAACAATTCATCCAATATGGCATTAATACTGGTATCTAATCCTGTATTACCAGCTTTCTTTCCTGCAACTAATTCATAAAGTTTCTCAATAAGATCATTGACTGTATTATAGACTATAGTATCAGGATACTTTTTAGGTCTACCTCTACCACGTTTTTGTTTGCATAATTTTCGCTGTTTGAGTCCCTGGCCAGTTCTATATTTTAAAGCATTCATTTGTTCTTGCAAAGACATTTTATACATTTCTAGTTTATCTCGTCGTGATTTGTATATTTCTTTTTCTTTTTCTTCTTTTTTAGAGGATTTTCCTATAAACTGACCATACTGTCTATTTAGTTTTGCAATCTCTTTCAGCACTTTCTCATAATTTCCTTCTTTAATTACAACACTAGGTAATGGCAAACTCATATCTTGCAAATTTTCTAGATCAGTGCCATTTAACATTTTATCGAAGTCGATAAAAATAGGACTATCTGACGTTGAACTAGTAGGTCTATCTTTCATGGGAGTATATTGTGGAACATTTTCAATCTGGTAAAGGGGCATAGATTGTAATTCATCAACTTGTTCATTTCGTTTTTTCAGTTCACTGGTGAATGGTATAAGTGATGCACTTAGCATATCTTGACCTCAAACAATTTTATCTTGAAATTCTTTATGTGTATCAATTATGTATTAATTTGTGTATTAATTAATTAATTTGTGTATTTGTGTATCAATTGTGTATTAATTTGTATTATTATGTTTGAATAACTTTGTCCTATCTATATATTCTATTAGTTCTCCTGTTCTTTCTGCTTCAAATCGAGTTCTAATACGATCTCTTTGTTCCTTATATCTTTTTATAAACTCGTTAGCCATATATATTAAGTAATAATATTATTATTATGTATTTATGTGTATTATTATGTATTTATTTGTATTATTATGTATTAATTTGTATTTATTTGTATTTAGTCGGTTGGTAGATATCTTCATAATTTGAAATATATCTACCTAATTGTGGTTCCTCCCAAATATTTATACAAAGCCATGTTTTCTTAATCAAGAATTATCGCAAAAAGATTTGAATTCTTTAAAGTCCATATCACCACTAATATGAGTTTCATGAAAATACTTCAATGTTTTGTCATCTTGATGAAAGAGAATAAAAACATTTGCATTATCTCTTATACAGTGTTTCGCTATTTTATGAAGAGACTGGCATAGGTAAAATACATTAACATTATTATGTCTTCCTTTGCAGAAATACTCTTTAATCTTAGTTTGATCATTAAGCATGACATCATCTAATATCATAATATGATTTATTTTAGGATCTAATTATGAGGGATTCACCAGTTCATCATCTGCATTGAAAAACTGAGCTATTTTTACACTGACTTTGTTTCCTTTGTATATTGGTTTCCATTTCGGTGTAATGTTTCTTCAAGTACTGATATGCTGGTTGGTGAAGAGTAAAACAGTATACATATACAGAACCATAATCTAAGTAACCATTTTCAAGCAGTAAATTAAGTAGAAGATTTGTTTTTCCACAACCAGTTGAACCACAAATAATTGCAAAAATATTTTTAGGAAAGAATGGAGCATGATTCGCTATACATGTAGTTGTTGTCTTGTCAAAATATTTGCTGTAATCTTTAATTGACATTATTATATATAAAAAATAAAAATATATTATAATATATATTACAATATTATAAGCATGGTGTTAGTCTCAGTGAAGGACAGAAAAATAAAATATCTCCTGCTTTTAAGAAAGGAATTGGAATTTCTTTAAAAATATCAAAGGAAAATTTAGAAGGAAATGATCTGTTGGCATTGACAAAAACACAATTAAATAAGATTAGCAAAGCTGTGAATGGAGTACAGATTCATCTATCTGTGGCACAGCTTAAATATATGACGAAAACAGGTGGTTTCCTACCTTCTAACGTTGATTCCGCTAATTTCTGGGGCTGCAGGTGGATTAACTGGTGGTATAGCAGCTGCTGTTTCAGCAGCAAAATCTAATGCGGAACAAGCTAGGCATAGTAGGGAAATTGAACAACAATTAAAGAACGGAGGTGGTGTTGTAGCAGATTTTATCGGAAAAGTACCTGTGGTGGGTAGTTCTCTTGCAAAAGATCGGATTGGGAATCCAAGATTGTATATGTAGTGGTGAATGTGTTTGTAAAAATAATTTTCAATATAAGAAAATAGGTAATGGTTTGTTCATTGAACCAAGTACAGGTAATGGGCTTTTTTTAGAACCGTGGAAGGGGTGAATCGGAGTTCATTCCCCGAATTTATGAAATCCTTTAAAAAAAATAGATCCACTAAGTAATTTTCAAATTATAGATAAATGTAAACAACTTTTTTTATTTTTATAAAAAAATTTAAGGATGTTTTTATGAGAGATGAACTAAAAGAAGTATCTAAAAATGAGTGCCTTATCATGACGACAGCAGCAATGGAGGCACACATTGGACTTGTTTATTTATTAAAGATGGTGTCTCAATATATTTTGACTCCTTTCGTTTAGATCCACCACTAGAAGTAATAGAATACTGTAAAGGAGAAAGGTATTGCAGTACTTTTAAAATTCAAAAGCATAACGAAGAGATTTGTGGCCATTATTCGATTTTCGTGCTGCATAGATTAAGTAATGGAGATCGTTTCTTTGATGTTTTAGATGAACTCTATAGAAATTAATTATTTATTATATTATATACAATGTCGTGTGTTAATTTATTTGGGTTTCGAAATGTAATTAAACCTATACCTAATTATAATTCTAAATTCATATCTTTAACAAAAAATTTACAAACAAAACTGGATAAAGCTGGAGGTGGTATGACTGGTGACTTACATATGGGAAACAATAAAATCACATCTACGTTTTCACCAAATGCTGATGAAGTGCTAACAAATAAAGTTTATGTTGATTCAAATTTAATTAGATCAGAAAACAAGTTGCTAGGTTATTTAGATAATAAGTTAAATAGAAATGGGGATGAATTATTTGGCCAACTAAATATGAATAATAATAAACTTGTAAATGTTAAAAATCCAGTGAACAGTAATGATTGTGCAACAAAAATATATGTAGATGAAAAAATATTGAATTACAAGAGATTTGCAGATGCTGAAATATCTCAATTAATGACTAGACCTAAAGAACTTGATATGAATTTTAATAGAATATCAAATCTTAGTTTTCCTACGAATGACCTTGATGCAATTAACAAAATTTATTTACAAATTTCAATGAAAAAGTCTGAGATTAGTATAGAAAATTTAGTAAAAATCGCTAATGTTGTATCTTTACTAATAGGTTTGAATCCAGATCTTCAGAAGAATGCTTCCTATTTCAGTAGAATATATGGACTTGTTGTCACTTTATCATCTATATTTAATGAAGTTTTTGAAGGAAAGAACTTTTTTAATGATTTTGAAGATTTTTTGTATATACGCGACTTAGAAGTGGTAATAATAAAAATTATTGAAGATCTATCTGATGATATGTTCATTGAATTAAAAAGAGATTTAATAGGAGAAAAATTAGTTTTTATACCAGAGCAAGGGACTACTCGTAAAAGGTATAGGAAATTTATAAATAAAATTCAACCTAAAATGAGAAATACAAATATGGGAGAATTACTAATTCAAAAAACTTTATTACTTATTGCTTTGGGATTTATATACTTAAGTGAAGAACTACTGGCTGAGCTTGTATATTAAAAACTAAATTCTCTCAAAATTTCTTCATATTCTCTTTGTGCTAAATTTCCGTTGCAAGAAATAATGTAATCGAGTCTTGACTGTATTTTGTTCAGCCTATCTATTAAAGTATTTATTTCTATTTTTTTCTTACGCAGGTTAAAGTTTGCTGATAAGCCCGTTAATATTCCACTGGTTGTAGATAGAATGGGAATAATATATATTGGTAGAGTAAAACTTGATAATGTCGTCATAAGCCTTGTGAGAGATATTCGTAATGTTATACTAGAATAATACAAAATCTTAATTTTTCTTTTCTGTTTGAGTTTAATTAATTCTTTTCTACAATCACCAAGCCTCCTTTCTAAGAATACTTTCAGCTTTTCGGATATATTATTAACGTCAGTCATTTATATATAATAATTTATTTTTAATGGTAAAAAACATATAAAAAAATAACATAGATTTTGTTTCGATATTTGAGTAGCGTGTAGATGTTTAACATCAATCATTACCATAGCTCGGCATAAGTCTTCTTGTATATAAGGCCAAAAAGGATTAAATTCGATATCAATCATCGCTAATTCTTTATTAATTTCTTCGTCACTCATATTTACTATACGTTCAACTTCACTTTTGTCTAAATAGAAATATAAATTTACATATTTCTTCTCCACAGCTTTTATAATATCTGTATAATTTCTATAGCTAATCAAATCTTTCAATAGAGATTTAGGTAGGGGTAATTGTTTAATATTCTCATAATTGTTCAAAATGACATTTTCGCAAATTCTGTAAAGTGTGTTCATCTTCATCTTTATAGAATCCTTTAAATCGATTTTAAATCTTTCACAGGTATCCACTGATTATGGTTTTTTTCATTGTAACCACTCCATTCACGCACATTAGCACTAACATACATAATTTAGTTGAAACACATTGCTAATTTATATAACTTAATATAGTCATTTCTCATAGATTTAGAAAGTCCTTTATAATCTTTAAACAAGTCATCTAGTTCATATTAAATCAGTTTCTTCAAATTATTTTCCAAGATAACATATACACACATACATAAAAGTATACAAACATATAATATTAGCGATTGGAGACCGCTACTTTAATAGAAATATTGAAATGTACAGGAATAAATACCACTTCTCTCCTTTTTTCATTGTCATATTATTACTCAGGTGATAAATATGGCAGTTACTGTGAATTGATGTATTTTTAAGCATATAAACCATAAACCATTTTAAACCTATTTATCATAACCTTGATTATTATAAGTAATATTAAATGATTGCAACTTTATCCAAACCATTTCGAACTCGAATCGAACTTTTGTGAGGTGAAAAGCAAGCTGAACCCGAACCGAACCCGAACTCTGAAATTGTCAACTTCTAACCGAACCGAACATTCATTTTCAACGAACCGAACCGAACTCTCAAATTGTCAAATGCTATCCGAACCGAACCGAACTCTGGACATTCATAAAATTCCCATCTCTAGTTTAACCCCCCCCCCCCCACAGTGCATAAAAATGTCGCAATCATATTAAGAATACGGATATTATAGTCAGATTACTCATATGATATACATGTATTATAGCAGTACAGCCTGTGTAGATTTCAAGATAAACTTGACAGTCTTTTGTTTAAATAAATTAGCGATAAAAATATACTTAGTTCTAAAATAATTTATAAGCAGCAATGTAGATGAAACTTTGTCATATATTAACTTAATAGATCAGTTCGGTAATTGAAAACATATTTTGTTGTATGGTAATACTGGTTTGTTTATGTTGACATCTGATACATGAATTTACATGTAAATGTAATGGGTCTATATTGTAACTTCATTATAATGCATGCATACCGTTATAATGGGTGAAAGAGTTAAACTATAAGTGTTAAGTTATTCTTTAATTAATATACGTATAGTAGGTTGTAAAGTAAATAGCATTTCTAAAGAAAACTTGTATTAGAAATTTTATGAGGAACTAGTACATTTCAATAGTATTCTATGCAGTGTTTACTTTTTCTAGTCCACTGTTTATATTTGGTGTCCACGATGTTCTATTTATAGCTATTACCGAAAAGATCTATTAATTGTTCAAATAACAAACATAATATGTGCGCGAGCTTATAATATGATAGCGACTAATAGCACGCCACGCATGCTCATCGAGTGTTGATATCTTCGGACATTCAAATAACGCCACAAGAATACTCTACTGAATGAGAGAAAAATTGTCCTATTGATCGGAAATTCACAGAAAAGAAGTACGCATTCTATAAGCTAGAGTGTCTAACATCAGCTTAGAAACGTAGGGACGACAATCCCTGATATCATCATTCTGAGTATCATCACCTTCGTGATAGACAGATAGTTTTCTCCACACAGTAAACAAAATCGAATAGCACAAAATACAAAATCAAAAAAAATTTTTTCATCATCGCCTTCCCTTGAATGCCAGTTCAACTAGGGTCGGCATATTTGTCTTTCCCATTCGTTTTTGAAAATTCTGTAAAAATTTCTGGCGCCTAGTCGCTAATCAGCCGAATGCCCTATCTAAAGTTTGCCTGGATCTTAATACTTTGTGTCTTTGTCACTAGTAGGCCTATCGCTTCGAGAGATGAAACTGACGTTAACATCGTCTTTCTAGCCTTTACTTTTTACGACTCGTATAGCCCACGGTTAGTCTATTCTATAGTCACAGCTCTTCTAAACAAGCATGCTCCTCTCATGCAAAATCGTCTGTCGTTCACGATCAACTAACAGGCGATCTTATGTGGCGAAGATATCTTTCTCTCAGAACGTTATCGTCGCCGAAAGTCGCTTTTGCATATTATGAACGAAATTTCGCTCGGTAACTGGGCTGATTTCAGCTACATGTGACGGGAATGATTTCTTCTCGGGCTTGGGCGATTTAATCCTGCCCTTGTTTATCTAAACTAAAAGCATCCCAATTTATGCCAGGGAAGTTAAAATCGCCTATTATCAATACCCTTCTGTTATTATCTTCTCACCCAGTCCCATTTAAGTTATCGTATATACATGTAGGCCAACTTGCATTCAGTGTATTCCTTACAATTAACAATACCCCGCCACTTTTCCTTTCACTAGTTTCTCCCCTATCCTTCCTGTATAATCGAAATCCAGGTAAAAATGTTTCACTGTCAGATCATTTATCCATCATCATTTATCCATACATCATTTATCCATATTTCACAGACTCCAATAACATCCAATTTAAAATTGTCTATCAGTGTTATCAAATGATCAAACTAATAAAAAATTATAAAGATAAAATTACTGGATCTACCCCAATTTAGCATTTTACGAAGTTGAAAGACTATTTTTTATCAAGTTAAAGGTTCTAAATTTCCGCCAAAGAGGTATTTTTAAGCCATATTTTGTACAAAATATATTGGGCTATTTTTGGGATACTTTCGTTTTGGCTTCGGGCGAAAAACGTTTCTGACGTGTGGCAACCCTGGTCAGTGTTTTATTGTTTTTTCAACTTTTTTTCGTCAATACTGTTTAATAATAAAAGTTTCTGTATTAAAAAGTAAAAAATAGTAAACACGCGTTATAGTGAAATGATCAACTGTGTTGACATCTATCACTTTTAATACCACATGTTTAAACCGTTAGGCCGTTTGGTCTATTTTCCGTGTAACCAGTCCAGTGAATGTCCGAGATTTTACCCTCTGATCAACGCGGCTGGGATTCGAACCCACGAGGGTTCAATTCACCTTAGGACCTGTCAATTAAAACTTCATGACGTTATCCCTACGCTATTGAGACATTTTATTATATTATATCACCTTTAAAATAACACAAGACCAACAGGTAATTGTTATGGCTTGTTAAAGTGGCCACACACGATCATATATATCTGAACAGTTGTCTGTTCTTTTACAACTGTTCAGATATATTTGACGGAGCCCACACACGGTCAAATTTAATTGATCAGATTTATCAGAATTGGTCAAATTTATCTGATCAGATAAATTTGAATCATCCACACACGGTCAAATTTTTCTGTTCAGATCTGAAATCTGAAGAGATATTTTGGCCAGACAAGGTTAAATTTATCTGCTGATAAAACTGACGATCGCCCACACACGGTCAAATTTAACTGTTACGATATCTGATCAGTTATGCTAGTTAGCTGTCAATCATGTTCAGCCTGGCAGCGCGTGTGATTGGCGTTGTTATTACTACAGTCAATCAATTGATATCTTTTTGAGCTATGCAAACTACTAATTTTAGAGCTACCCATCTGCTGATTGATGGTGGCTGTCCAAATGATGGAAGTATCATTTATGGCGAGTTTTATAAGACTTTGATATAAGTTTCCAATTACTAGTTATGTGAAGAGTCCTAATTGCTTAGATTAGTTAATATTGGCTCTTTGGATTTTACGTACCTTTTACGACTCTCAACTTCATGTCGAATCGCTAACTGATAGAGCTCTTTACTTAGTGTGTGGTTTGTCTGCCATTGCCTGGTATTATCAGCTGACATAAAATTCCTGAGAGGATTTTCAGTGTTTGCAAATGTCATTCATTTTTTGGTTGCCATGGTTTCCCGTACATAGCAAAAATTACTGAAATTAATTAATTAATTACCCTTATATGAGTTAAGATATTCTAAGTTTGAACCTTGAAGCTACCTAAGTTTGAAGAAGAATTGGAATATCAAAAGATGGTAGTGCAGTTCTGCTCAATTTTGGTAAATTCTAAAGAATTAAAAATTGTAAATGCTGACTAATTCATAATATTTCATCATTAAATCCTTACTCATTCATTAATCATTACATTACTGCCACAGAAATAAACTTACCAACTATCAATAATTAATGTATTAAATAATTAATTGTCAAGTAATTAATGTATTGATAATTAATTGTCTAATTATTTAATTGTTAATTAGTTAACAATTCAAGTTATTTGTTTAATTGGCTATCAATAATTAGTTATGCATGCTAACTATCAATGTTCATTGTGTATCAAATTTTGAACCTAAATAAAAGTTTTAATTAATTGGCCTACTAGGAGTCATTTAGAAAAATGTTAAAAATGTAAATGCATAATTTATATATATATATATATATATATATATATATATATATATATATATATATATATATATATATATATATATATTAGCTGCATATTCTGCAATTATGTTTTATTTATTAATATGGCTAATGATGATGATGATGAAGATGATGATGATGATGATAATAATAATAGTATTAATAGTAATAATAATAATAATAATGACAATAATAATAAAATAATTTGCGAAAAATCGTGAAAAATCTTTTCTGGGGCAGCGACTGTCTATTGCTCTCCAGCAATTCAATGCAGTCTGCTTCAGTGGCACTTTGGCTAAAGTGGCTTCCCAGAGTGCAGAGGAATTATTTTAATCGCTTTTTAAAAACTTTTAAAAGTCTCTTCTATCTTATTTTTTAGCGCAGGGCCCTTTACAGCCCAGGGCATTAAAAAAAAAAAGAAAATAATAATAATAATAATTATGATAGCGGGATGTAGGACAATAGGTTTAATTGCGCATCAATTATAATCAAAGTTAAGCTACATCGGCTTCGGTTAGTACTTTGTGGGTGACTACTTTGGAAGACCGAGCTTTAAAGGAAAAAATTCCAGGGTAATGAAAGAGAAACAAAAGCGATTATAAACGGTACCAGTCCAGTGATCAACAGTCAGGCAGATGATTTAAATCTAAGGCTGAAAGAGATATGTTTTCAACTATTAGGATAGACTCTTAAATAAATTTAAGAATTTAAATTTAAACAAAATTAAATGATCAGAAATTATTAGAATATATGTTTGCGTAATGTCAATTTTATTCTAATAAATCAAAATAAATGTGAATATAATACTAAATATATTAGGTACTGTGAAAATAATACTAAAATATTGTTTGTAGAAGTAGCTCTATCATAATCATCATAAAATTATAATGGGGCCAATTATAAGTGTCAGAAAATTGTTGAGATTGCAGTTACAAGTCTTCAGGACTTCCTGAACCAGTATAATTATGTTAAGTTAAGGTCTTACATGGATGTATTTAATAGTAGCAGTATTGAAATAGATAAGAAAATTGAAGCACATTATTTTATTGCTGCTTTTAATTGTATACTTGTTGAAAATCTATTCATTAAACTTGAGAAAGAATATCATTATAATTTTTGTTTCTTATATATTGCGTATAACGCATATATTGCTTATATTGCTTATATACTCATTTAGGGGTAATTAATTAATTATTTTCACCAATTTTTACCATGTACGGGAAACTATAGCAACGCAAAAATTATTGACAGTTGTAAATGTTGAAAATCCTCTCGGGAATTTTATGTCAGCTGATAATACCAGCCAATGGCAGAGATCAACGCCCACAGACCACAAACGAAGTTAAGAGCTCTATCTGTTAACGAGTCGACTTGAAGTTGAGAGTCCTAAAAGGTGGATAAAATCCTAAAAGCGAATTTTAACTATTCTAGGCAATAAGGACCCTTTCTATAACTAGTACTCGGAAACATTTACCGATGTCCAATAAAACTCAGCTTAAGAGTGTTACTGCTAATCTTTAAAGTTGTTTCTTATTAATTTTTTTGCGGTTTCATTTAATGAAACAATGTCATCAAACTAATAATGAAAAAAGCTGGTAAAGCTAATGTCAACATTAGTTTCCTCACTTGAAAGCGATGTCAGTGACGGGTGAGCCCAGGATTTGAACCCCGCACATACTGATCTGCGGTCAAATATCTTAACCGACATCGCCTAATTACTTAAATTACCAATGTAAAATTAATTACATTTGATGATTCTAAAATAAATAGAGATTGAGAATAACTCCAATATGCAATATGGATGCAAATACGGCTGCATGTAAGTGTAATATTAATAATAATAAAGGATTAATGTCCGTTTCCTCATCCAAGGATAATGTCAGGGACGTCCCCACAGCATTACTACAGCTTAATTCACCCAGGCCAATCTGCAAAAGATGTGCTGAGTAGAAGTACAGTCCTAAAATGCAAGCCGGTCCAGTGATCTAGAAATGGTAAGGATATATTTAGTACATCTATGGTGGGTAAAGATATGTCATAAGCAGTGTTGTATAGTAACGAAGTAAAAATACTTCGTTACAAGTAAAAAGTACTCAACTGATACTTTTACTTGTAACGAAATAGCCAATTTGTCTGGATACTTTTTACTTGTAACGAAGTAATTTTTGTAGTACTTTTTACTTTTACTTTTCATAGGTGGAACTGAAAAAGTCGCGTTACTTTTGAAAAATTGGGGATATGTCAATTGCCAAATTTTTTAATACATAGCAGTATATCATAGCCACCTGTGTTTAGATTGGTTTTGATAACTGCTGAAGGACGTAGATCAAAGGCTTTGATACCGACCTAGGCTTAGTGTACATTGGCCTACATCATTTCAATAATTATTCTTTGAAATTTCTGCTCATAGTATAGATCAGGGGTTCCCAACCTGCTTACCCCAACGACCCCCATATTTCCCCTTCAGTTGGAGACCCCTGAGCTTATTTAGCAGTCTTCTTTTTTATTGTTAATATCATATAGCGGCTAGACTATTTCTTTTAGCCCAGAGATGTGAACAATAATGCTGAGAATCTAGCCATACAGATACCTATATCTGTATGGCTAGATAGATAGGTATGGCTCTATATGTATGTATGTATGTATGTATGTATGTACTATGTATGTATGTATGTATCTTTGTATTTATGTATGTATGTAGGTATGTATGTATGTATGTATGTATGCATGTTTGTCCGTATGCATGTATGCGTATATGTATGTATGTATGTATGTATGTATGTATCTATATATATATATATATATATATATATATATATATACACTGTGAGTCTTATAAGTGACACCCCTTTTATATTTGCAATAAAATCGCAATCAGTCAACCGATCCATGTGAAATTTACTGGGAGTGGAGAGTTAACAATTCTCTGCAATATTGCAAAATTTCTTTCAGATACATATAAAAATAAAAAAGTTATCTAAACTCGACTGCGGGTGGGGGTCAAAACAAAAATCCTAATATAGAACGCCACAGACGTAGGCTACATCATGCGCATGCAATCTCACGTTATGCGAGATGCTTTGAATTATTGATTATTTGTGGTAGCTCTGAAAAGAGCTGTTTGATTGAGCCTATGGTTAGATTATGATTTGGGTGTGGCTTATAACTTTTGTTCAAAATGACCACCATCAACTGATATGCAAGCCCGAAGACGCTGGCGCCACTGTCTGATTGATCCATCGATAATTTTTTGATCAAATGAAGACCACTCTTCAATGAGGCGTTCTTTTAGGTGATTCACATCACGAATTCTGGTCTTATAGACACGCTCTTGGATGACTCCCCATATCTTATAGTCCACTGGGTTAAGATCCGGGCTATTCGGAGGCCACAAAGTCGGTGGTATGAACGCAGGTGTATTCTGTCGTAACATCGCAACTGTTTCACATGCGCGATGAGCGGGAGCGCTGTCTTGCTGAAAGATAAAGAATTCTCCTGACATGGCCCTGATAGCTGGTAAGAGATGCTGTGACAGAAGCACGTCTCGGTAGTAAGCGCCGTTAATCTTGACACCTGGATCAATGAAGATAAGATCAGTTGCTCCAAGGGACGACACCCCGACTGATACCATGACAGACTTCGTGAAGGTCGAACGCGTCTTTAACAAGCGTGCTGCAGGAACTTGTTTCTTTCGAGTTCCTGCAAACACGTAGAGCCTATCATTCTGTGCATTCTTTGGTGCAGCAACTGTGAAAATCTTCTCATCAGTGAACCATATGAAATCAACTTTGCTCTGGGGATAATCTCGCAGCAGAAGCTTTGCACGCACCAACCTTGTCAACTTATTTGCTTCTGTAAGTTCTTGAGCTTGTTTCTTTTTCAAGCATTTCAGATTAAGCTCATGGCGTATAATCCTGCTAACAGTTGCTTGACTCACTTCAATCTCACGTGCTATCTGTCTTGTACTTCGATGAGTTCCAGGCTGTGATTCCTGACTCATAATCATCTCCTCAACAGCTGCGACAATTTCAGGCGTTCTTCCTGTCTTGGGCCTTGCCTTTCTAGCAGATGATCCGCTTTCAGTAATGGTTCTAAGCAATCTGGCAACCCCAGACAACGACCAGTTTTTACGAGGAAATTCTTTCAGGATACGCTTGGCGCCATAGCCTTTGGCTATTCGCATTTCGTAAATCAAAATGCGATCTTCTTTGCTGAAAACCATCTTTGAAGAATGGAAATGATGGATTTGTGATTTGTATTGAATGAGTTTCAAATCGGTGAACAAGTGATGGCGGTAAATGGAGCATCGGCCTAGCCAGTCTGATATGTCATATGGCTGATCTGATTTTTAGCCTAGCAGCTGCAGCTTTAGCGCACAGGCTAAATGCGCAGTCAGGCCTTATGCGTAACAACAGTCTGCATAGTTCTTTTGACACCCCAAGGCTATTAAAAAGGCAATAACTTTGGCAATTTTCTACAAATCTGCACATAATATGGCACGTTTTGAACAAAAATGCCTGTTTTTTAAGATAAGTATAGCATGATATGCATAAGATGTTTTCCCTGTTTTCATTATAACAATATAGAGAATGTCAGTTACTTGGCCCATAGTTGTAAATTCATCATTGCCCCTAGCGTTCCTATATATCAATAACTTTTTTGTTCTTAAAGATATGGTAACAAAATTTTGCAGTAATAGCGAAAATTGGTTGATTCCAACAACCTGTAAATTTTATAGAAATGTGTCGACTGGTTACGATTTTATTGCAAATATAAAAGGGGTGTCACTTATAAGACTCACAGTGTATATATATCCCTAGGCCCTGGAGACGTTGTGATTTTACTGCCACTTTACTGTCTGATAAATTGGAAAGTGGCTCACGACACTATAAGATATCTAAAGCAGGCAATAGTAGGTATTGCGGCTAAAGTCACAGTGATGATGCGATTTAGTTACATATTTTGCTAATAGTTGCGAAATTGTACTTTTTCTTTGTATAAATTACTAGCAGGAGGCTACTAAGAATTGGTGACACAGGTTCGGGACCCACCTGTTGATAACCCCTGCAGTAGATGATTAGAAATTTCAAAGCTTAATTATAGAAATAAAGCCTTTGATCTAGGTCATACAGCCTCATGCAGCGGTACTGGTTGCCTTTGTAGACTAGTATAGTAACATTTAAATAACCTGAAATTAGGACCTGGAAAAGTTATAACAAATTAGGAATTTAAATAAATTTTATTTCTATATGACACTTATTTCTGGAAAATTCTTCCAGAAAATAAGTCTTAGTTAGCCATGCTAATTTAAATTTAATTCTGGAGGGGGCGTAAATATAATGTAATATTTTTTTAATTCTAGAGAAGCATGTGCGTGTGTATCGAACATTATTTTAGTTCAGAAACTTAATTTAGATGTGAACTTAAATTTTTTTCATTAGCCTTCATTTCCAAGTTTTCGTTTTTAATTAGAATATTAAAATCAAGCTATTTGTAACTAATTTGAGAACACGTAGAACGATTCTTTCAATGTATAGATTTTGTTTCTTTAGAAAAGTATGAGTACTTTTACTTTTTACTCAAAAGTACTACTTTTTTGTCGAGTACTTTTTACTTTTTACTTAAGTAAAATTCTGATCAAATACTTTTTTTACTTTTACTTATACCAACCATTACTTTTACTTTTCCTTAAAGTATTTTGCTGAGTACTTTTTACAACACTGGTCATAAGCTACCAGAGAAAGTTAAAAGAGAGGAGCAACAGCAAAAATTAGTAGGTAAAGAATTCCAGATAGTATAAGAGAATGTGTAGAGAATGGTGTTGTATAGGAGAATGGACGTCTGCGTAATGATGTGAGAATATTTGTAATAGAGAGAACATTGGCATCAGTAGAACGAATGCACGTGAAGGACAATATTGAAGAAGAGTTTTAGATCAGTAAGAATGCTTGCCAAATTGCAGTTTTGAAAGTTAACAGCTCTAGGTATTTAATATTTTTGTGCGTTGATTAAGAGGGAGCCAGTGAAGACTGCGAAGTAGAGAATGAGAGTGAGATTGAAGTCTACATGTAGAGGACTTGCAAAGAACACATGCGAGAGAATTTTTTAGGTGCTGTAAAGTGTTGAGAGAAGAAGAAGGCAACCTATACAATAATGAATTTAGTAATCAAGCTTAGAATGAACTTAGAATATGAGCTTAGAATTTGCAAGAATTGTGGCTGAGTTTTAAGTAAGGGATGGACTTATTTGCCTAATCTGATGAATCTGAAAGAAAGAAGTGCGACAGATGGAAGAGATATGGAATTTGAAGTAAAGGTTTTCATCAAATATGACTCCAAGGTTTTTGGCTGATCGGGAAGATGTAAGAGCAAGATTTTGAAAATGAATAGAGTTACTAGTAATTTTTCTTCTTTTTATAGGATTGCCAATGAAAAGCTATTCAGTTTTGGAGGGATTAACAGTTAGACGATTAGCACAAAACCAGTAATAAACCTGGTCTAGAATGGATTAGAGATAGTAGCTTCTGGTCGGAATCATGATTAGAAAAGGAAATGTATAGTTGTGTGTCGTTTGTGCAGAAATGAACATTTATGGAGGATTGAGCAAGCAGCTAGCTAAGTGGAGTAATGTATAACGAAAAAAGCAATGGACCTAATACAGAACCTAGTGGAACACCGGGTAAGTGCGATAATGCAGAAGAGCGACCTTGACCTATAACAACAGATTGTGTACTACATGAGAAATATGATGTGTGAAGAGAAAGAGCAGACTCAGAAATGCCAAGCAGGATTTTAGCCTGTTTATTAGATTATCATCCTCTGTTGTATATTCATGTGCTGTGGAAACTACTGTGGTTTGATATGACATGTGATATGAATTTAGAATTATACTGTTAGATTAAAAGAAAATGAGTGTCAGTTTGTAATGTTTTTATGAGCCCGGTTTATTAAAATAATATTACATTTCATAAAGAACTCCAATTTATCACGTTAAATGTTCTAACTGCATTAATATACAGAAAAACCTTTTACAAAAACCCTTGTGCTTAATGTCTCCATTTCGGGGACGGCACTTTCGTGACTCCTAACTGTCTGTTGGTGCATTTAAAACGAAAATATAAATTATTTCTCTCAATTATGGGTGATTTGAGACAAAAATACCCAATATGGTTAATAAATGCAATTTTAGAAACTAAAGGTTAAGAAATCCATTAATGAAATTTGCTACACTTCACTTACATGTATTTAATAAAGAACTCGTTAACTGTTCCATATACCAGTTGTTAATGTTTTATTTTTAGTGTTTAATGTCTGCTAGTCGAAATTGTAGTTCCAGTCATTCCAGAAAAAGAGTTAATGAGGCCTGTGACTCTAGTGACCTGCGTATGGGAACTGGTTATTCTTACTCAAACTCAGGGCCAGATAATTCATATTCAGATTGTGCCTTGTTTCCGGATAAAACATTCACATTGAGAGGCTTCATACAACCAATGCTTATCCACTCTTGAAACATAACCTAACTGTTGCCAAGATTCCAGCCAGTTCTTCCTATGTTCAACAAGTCATTGATATGAATGGAGATTTGCATGAAGACTATGTCGAAAGTGGAAGGAAAATATCAACCCTACCTGCATACTTACGGTCTAAGTTTGATGAAAAGAGATTTTCTGATGGTCTTTCATCAACGCCTTCCTATAGATCTGAGATACCGACTTTTCAGATTGCTAGCAGTGCAAACCGACTCAAGAGCTCCAGATCACTGCAATGTTCTACAAATATATATGCTATCCCCAATCATGATCAGCTGTTCAGTTCCGACATAAATAATTACAATTCTATGCCGCGGGAATCTTCTTCAGCCAAGTTCTATAATAATTACAAAGATGTTGCTCCTATTGAAACAGATTGTGGTAGTGATAGTCTGCTTTTGAGACAGAGTTCACTTCATGATGGATTACTGATGAGATCCAGGTCATTTGACAGGTTCACGAACGGCCTTTCCACTCTGCGAACTTCAACTACGAACAGTACTCCAATCCCAGTCAAACATTTCAGATCTCATGCTACAGGTTTCATTAATGGTCATGCCTTACCTCAGCCTATATTCAATCAACTCGTTGTTTCTGATTTTACTAAGAACCACATTTCCTCGCATCCTTTTGCTTCACAACAGCAGATTAATTCACTGAATACTGTTGCAATGGATACCTGTAGTCATTCTACTGTATTACCAATCACAACTGATGAAAGTTATGCTATTAAATTCTCTCCTTTAAGTGCCATTATAAATATTGGGATCGCTGGTGGTAGTCATAATTTGAAAGACAGGAGTATCATGCATGATGGCTCTATCTCAGCGGAAGGAGTGGGGGTTGAGAAAGAGGTGGATGAATTAATGATTGAGCTGATGAAGAATATGGGCATAGTTGCTAATAACAAGAAGAATTATAGTAAGTTTGATCAATAATTATTGTTGTTAATTAATATTATTAGATATTATTTATAGCTCTATGTTTAATTTACATACACTAAATATTGATCTTTAAAATGTATGTGTTTTGTTACGATACTACAAAGTCGCAAGCCAAAAGGAGAGATTGAGAATATTTTGTAAAATTTTCTGATTTTACTTTGAATATTTGGAAATGTATTTATATATTTCCAAATATTCAAAGTAAAACCAGAATATTTAGACAATCTCCTTTATAAAGGAGATTGTCTGAATATTCTGGCCAAATTTCAATAAAATATATACATATATACATATATATATATATATATATATATATATATATATATATATATATATATATATATATATATATATATATATATAAACATTATAAGCATTACCATATTTAGTTAAAGCAGGTAGAACTTATTAAGTGCTATGCTGTATATTTAGGAGGTCTGTAGGCTGCGTATTGACAGATATAGCTGGTAAAGCTAATATAAGCGTCAGTTTCCTCGAAAACGATGTCAATGATGGTCGAGCCCGGGATTTGAACCCCGCACATACTGATCCGCTGTCGAGTATCTTACCGACATCGCCACTGGCTCCAGCCAGATAGAAAGAGATAAAACATTATAAAATATGTGATAGACAAGCTGCATTTGGTTTTGAGAGTTAACATCACATCAAAAAGAGTTTTAAGAGACAAATTTTGATTAAAAAGTGACTGATGTGCGTGCCTTGACCATGACCAGTTGAATGGGAATGTGCTGCATAAATTATGAGGAGGAATACCTAAATTTATAACAAGACATCCAAGAGAAAGTCATGAAAGTCCAATTGACTTGTCAAGGATACATTTTTTTATTAGCTGAAGTTCATTAATTTAAGTTTGTCAGTTAAAGGCTCTCACAATCACAGACAATTAACCGTCGACTAACGGCTCTGCCAAACAATATTGATTGGAAGTGAACCTACACAGTGACGGATCCAGGGGGGGTCCAGGGGGCCTGGGCCCCTCCTTAGGCTCGATAATAAAAAAATGTAAACTATATTTTAATTGTTTCTATGGCAATTTTTATGTGTCACTACGTTTTTAAGGGCGGTGATTGGGAGGGGGGGGTGGTACGAGAGGGAACTTAATTCCACTAGCTCAATGTTTTTCTTTTATGGGATTAGGAGCCCATATTTGGTATCCTGGGTGCCCTGTATAATGGAAGGGGGCCCGGAAATTGTTGATCGTTTCACTAGCTCTCAATTTTCACTTTAACCACTGTATAAGAGTAAAAAGGGTATAAGTAAAAAAATTTCAACTGTCCCGGAGCAGTGGTGCAATCAGCCTTGGCTGGGAGGGACTTAAGCCCCCTACCACCAAAATTAAGACAATTTTGCAATCTGAGTTTCATCAAAGGTGAAAAAATTCACCTACTTTTTTGCAAAACAAATGTAGAATTTTAGTCATTTTAGGTTTTTCCTCTCACTTTAGTACGGGTATGAAGGGGGGGGGGTAAGATACGGGGATACACTCACTCTATGAGCCGAGCGCAGTAGTGAGAAAATTTTGAGCCCTCCCCCACAGCATTTTTCTGATTACTTCACATGTCCCGAAGAAGGCGGGCGTAAGCAAAAAACCTGTACACTCTCAAAAATATTTCGGGCACCCCCTTAAAAAATTTCTGGATCGGCCCCTGAACCCACAATTTTTAAAGCAAAAGAAACAGTTCCAGGGTTAAGCCATATATGAATTATTAGCAAGAATTAGAAGCGAGCAAAGAATAAAATGAGGTGTTTTGCGATATTAGGCTAAGGAAAGCTAGAAGACAACGTTTATAGAAATGGCCTAAAGAACCAAAAGACTGCTCTTCATTTAGATGTATAGTTGCTAACAATACAAAATATTTACTCTTACTGATGTATCTGAAGAAAATTTGTAAAGTAACTGATTAGTCTCTCAAAAAGTGTTCTTCAAATACTAAGAAAGATATAATTTATTAATTTATATCATATATATATTTGATTAATTACTTGTATATGATATATTTAGATTATTCAATTCAAAACTTACCAGATTGCATGCTATGGAGTAAATGATGGCCTGAGAGATAATCTAATTTGATTGATTTATTGATTGATTGTACTAGATAATACTTGTGCTAAATGCTGTAAGATGATTGAGAGTGCTGAGTCCGGCTGCAAAGCTTTCAATCATGTCTTCCATGTGTCGTGCCTCATTTGTTCCAATTGCAGTAAGTATAATCTTCCGCTTATATTTAGTTCTGATAAAGTTCAGATGGATTGATCTATTCCATATTATATCCTTCAACTTTATTGCGCAGTACTGTTGAAAAAGTAATATTGTATAATTTTCATCTGTTACAACTAGATATGCACTAAATTAGATATGCATTAAATTAGGGTGTGGAGCTAAAGAAGGTCCCAGATTTTAAGTATTTGGGATCTGTAATAGAGGATAATGGGGAGTTGGAAAAAGAGGTTACTAGTAGGATTCAGGCCAGATGGGCAAAGTGGAGGGCTGCTAGTGGAGTGTTGTGTGATAGGAGAATCCCACTAAGACTGAAAGGCAAATTTTATAGTTCTGTGGTAAGGCCAGTAATGATGTATGGTTCGGAATGTTGGGCACTAAAAAGGGAACATTTGCAGAGTTTGCATGTGGCAGAAATGAGAATGTTGCGTCTAATGTGTGGAAGAACTAGGAAGGACAGAATGGAAAATGAATATGTGAGGATGAATTTGAATGTTGAGGGGATGGGGGATAGGTTGGCTCAGTCGAGATTGAGGTGGTATAGGCATATTGTGAGAAAGGCAGATGAGGATGTAGTAAAGAGAGTTTGGAGGGAAGAACTGGATGTTAATCTTGAGAGAGGTAGATCACAATTAACTTAGGATGCGGTAATTAAGAAGGACATGAGAAATAGGCGATTGACTGATGATATGGTGTGGGACAGGGAGGACTGAAGAAAGTCTATTTGTATCCCGACCCTGGTTAAACTGGGATTTAAGGGAAGATGATGATGACAACTAGATAATGCATCCTCGTACTTGGCTCTATATTAATAATTGGTTAAGTGTAATACCAATAAGAATTTTTTAGCTGTTTTATAGAATGTACATGTACATGCTGGATTGTGCCAATTGGTGATTTGATTTGTAAATATTTAGTCATATGTTCATGGGATGTCTGAAAAAAATTTAATTCAAGAAAAGAAAAAGATGAATGCTACTCTCAAAAGTGACACTTTTTTGAATGACTAATGTGAGAACCTGATTCGATTTATGTAGTATGTATTTGCATTTGTAATTGTATTCCTGGTAAAGTATTTAATAATACTGCTGGATAAGTAAAGTTGAGATTTAAAGTATTGAGTTTTATTAAGGTATGAGCCTAGACGATAGCTAAGCTAGGGCAAGTGACCAATGAGGGCATTCCTAAACATGGAGAAAGAGAGATCCAAGATGGAGGAGTGAACACAAGGACGTAAAACGTGCCATGTTGAAAAGAGATTTTAGGAGATTTGAAGAATCTCAGTGGTAGTCGAATTTCAGAATAATTTGAAGGATTCGGTTATTCGAACTCTTTGTAGTCCATCGAAAATCGATGTGGAGAGTGATCTGTAGATGACCAATCAGGGAAGCAAGTTCCATTGATATATTCTAACCTAGGGATTATACTAGAAGGAGTCTTAGTAGGCGAATAGTCGTGAGGAAAGTAAAGTGTAGGAATTTGTGCTAGAGAGTGATGTAGTAATTTGTGTGTCGAAAGTAATTGTATTTTATTTAAAGTACTTGCTTTTGCGATATTTAAAGTGAACTTTAAATATCGATAGAAAAGTATAATTTTAAGTTATACGAATTTTGCTTACATGTACGATTTGGAGAGAGCCTAAGCTGAGCCTAACGGATGACACTTTTATTTACAAACAATATCTTTATATAGTTTTTAATTTAATATTGTATCTTAATTCGTTAAATTGTTTCTCATATATTATACTCTACTATATTACTTATAATTTTCTATATTTCAATATACATATATTTTCTTCTAATTTACGATAAAGGTTTAAACATATTTGTTTTTAACAGTTTCATTTTTTACCGCGCTTTTTATCCTAATATTTAAACACCTTTTCATCCTAGAATATTTTTCCTTTATTTTAATTGGTTGATTTCTTTCTGCTTCACCCACAGAAAGAAATCATTTCCCATTTTTCATGCTCTACATGTACTTTCTTTGCCTTTTCTTTCCATTTATCTTGTTTTAGCCCTCACTACTCCACAAATAACCAACCATTTCACTGGCAGTTCCATTGACCATATTTCTTCCTCATGCAAACTCACTTACCAACCTATACCGCAAGCCTCTGTTTGTCAATACCTTGATTCTTTACCTTTGCCATACTTTTCCAAATCCTATCTTCATGTTGTTTCACTTAATCTCACTTCTAAATGACATTCAACTTTAATACTTTCCTTTCTCTTAATTCTTGCTGGCGATATTAAATTGAATCCTGGCCCTGTTTCTTCCTTTAACTTATCCACTTACTGTCTCAATATTCGATCTGCCACCACAATTACAAAAAAATGTAAACAAACCTGAGTTAATACAACAGTACATTCTTGATGAGTCAATTGATCTTCTCTTTTTAACTGAATCATGGTTATCTTCTGACTCTCCACCCCCAGTCCTTAACTCTCGTACTCCTCCTGGCTATTCCATTCTGCACATAGGTCGTTCTTCTGGTCGTGGCTGTGGCATTGCTGCTATTTTTAAGTCCTCTTTTTCTGCGTCCCTTGCTAAAAGCTTTTCAATCTTTTGAGCACATGTTGCTTAGGCTTACTTGTGCCGCTAAATCCTATCTCTTTCTAACTGTATATAGACCTCCTTGCTTGTCCAAGTCTGACTTCCTTTCTGACTTTTCCTCACTTCTTGAGGATATTGCCTCTTCACCGTCTGATCTTATCATTATGGGTGATTTCAATATACATATTGACTCACATATCGATCACTATTCTTCAGCTCTTTCTACTACACTCGAGTCTTTTGGCCTCAAGCAGCATATTTCTTCTCCTACCCATACATCTGGTCACATTCTTGATCTGTTAATTACCCGTGACATGACGAAGTTGATTGACTTCTGAGTCTCAGAGTTGTCATTGTCTGATCACAGTGCAATTTTCTGCAAATCACTCTATGCCAAATCCTCCTCTGCTGTTAAATTTTAAACCTGCTTCTCTTGAAGAAATCCGTCATCTAATACTCTTCTCTACCGACTCATCTTGCTCGCTAGATGCCATTCCAACCAAACTACATAAATCTTGCATTGATGCCCTTCTACCTCCAATTACCCATCTGGTTAATCTTTCACTTTCTGAAGGAATTTTTCCATCTACTTTTAAAAATGCTGTTGTTTCTCCTCTGCTCAAAAGCAATCACTTCCTAAAGATGATCTTTCTAGCTATCGTCCCATTTCCAACTTAAATTTCATTTCCAAAATCTTGGAAAAAATAGTCTACACTTGCTTATGCAGCCATCTTGAATCTTTTCCTTCTCTATCTTGTTTCCAATCTGCATATCGAAAGCTTCACTCCACTGAAACTGCCTTACTCAGAATTCATAATGACCTTTGCTTAGCCTTAAACTCTCAAAAGGTATCAGCCCTTGTACTACTTGATCTTTCGGCTGCCTTCGACACCATCGATCATAACATTCTTACCAGTAGACTTAAAACGTGCTTTGGTACCTCTGATTCCGCTTTCTCTCTGATCTCCTCCTATCTTTCTGGTCGCACTCAATCTGTTATTATAGACAATGAACGCTCCCCTGAACTACCTCTTCTTCGTGGTGTGCCCCAAGGATCTGTACTTGGACCTTTACTTTTTTCCCTCTACACTACCCCACTCAGTTATGTTTTAGACAATGCTTCAATAAAATTTCATTTTTATGCTGATGATACTCAGCTGTACATCTCATTTTCTAGCTCAGATTGTGACTTGAAATTGCAACACCTTTCATCTGTTCTTGACAAAGTGTATTCATGGTTTTGCAGTAATCGTCTCTCTGTAAACCCCTCTAAAACCGAGTATCTTCTAATCGGCACTCCCAGCAAAGAACCAAAATTGCCAATTCCTCCATCTTTTTCAAAATCTTGCTGTCACTCCTACTCCCAAGGCTAAAAACTTGGTGTCATGTTTGATGAAAATCTTGATTTTAAATCTCATATCTCATCTGTCTGTTGTTCATCTTTCTTCCAGATTCGTCAAATCAGACAGATACGGTCATCTCTTGATAAAAATTCATCCATAATTCTTGCCAACACAACAGTTCATTCTAAACTTGACTACTGCAATGCATTGCTATATGGTTTACCATCTTCTCTCATGCTTTTGCAATGCGTTCAAAATACCCTAGCACATGTTGTCTGCCGATCCTCGAGGCTTCAGGCCACCTCTAGTTCCTTGCTTAATAACCTTCATTGGCTTCCTGTAGTTCAAAGAATTAAGTATAAAATTGCTCTTTTAACTTACAAAACGCTCCTTTTTGGTAAACCTTCTTACCGTTCTGGTATCCTAATCCAATATCAACCTTCTCGTAAGCTTCGTTCTTCTGATACCAAACTGCTCAAATTTCGTAATATTCTCACTTCGTTAGGTACACGTTCATTTTCTTTCTCCGCTCCTACTGTTTGGAACTCTCTGCCTCTTGATCTTCGCTCATGTTCTACTACTTCCACTTTCCTTTGTAAGTTGAAAACACATCTCTTCCCACCATAGATCTTATTTCATCTTGCCTGACTTTTTTTTATCACCGGACTGGCACTGTTTAGGATCTTTTATTTCTCTTCAGCACGTGTTTTTTAAGATCGTTTGGGGTGAATCGATTTGTAGTAACATATGATGGGGGGACGTCCCTGACAACATCCTTGTATGAGGAAACGGACGTTAAACCTTTATTATTATTATTATTATTATTTGAAATCTTTTTAATTTTCGTTCTACTGTATTTCCGTATGTTATTTTATTTCCTTTCATATTGCAATAATATCTAATTTCATACAGTCATTGAAGTTATTAATCGACTAGTAGGATATCTAGATCCAGTCAAAATAGAGGACAGGTATAGATTCCAAAATAATTATTAGATGCATATTATTAGGAATTTAAGCCCTGTAACATTTAATCTCAGGACCTCATTTTACGTCAGACAAATTTGTAGAATCAGGTCCCTGACAACCAATTTAGAAACTGAAGAAATTTAAAGGTCTACATCTTTCTTTAATAAATGTAATATTAATATTAATGCAGATATTAATTAATTATATGTTCAGATAAATATATATATATATATATATATATACATACATATACTGTATACATATATATATACAGTATATATATATATATATACTGGACCATCCTGTATATATATATATATATATATATATATACAGGATGGTCCAGAGTAAATGAAACTGCTTTGAAGGCTAATAACTATAACTTTGACAATTTTTATCCAAACGTCTTACTTTATACATTAAATTAAAGTCAATTCTCTTTTCTAATAATTTGCTAACTATCTAAAAGATACTATTACATATATTTGAGAAATTATCATTAGTCGCCGACTTATAATTTTCAGTGAAATTGCGTGAAAACTCAAAATATAAAAATCAGGAACTCAGGATTATGCATTAGCCCTTAACTATTTCAGAAAGCGCATTGCATTTTCTATGAATGTCCTAAATGAATTGAGAATTAATTGAACAAATGTTCAATGTGTCTACCATATGCCCATATAACTGCATTCACCCGCTGGGACCACTGATCAATTGCAGAGTCCATGAGTGTTTGACTGATTTCAGCCCAACGGAGGACAATGACTCGTGTCAAATGTTCAACGTTCACGATAGACTAATAGCTGAAGACAATAGTAAATGATGGATTAGTGAATTGGTTTCAAACCAGGGCTGGGGCTGTTAGGTGGCCAGTTCTACGGTTGAATAAACTCTGGCAGGTTTACTTTCATACAGGCGATCATATAACATGAAAAACATGAAAATTACATATCGGCGACTAATGATAATTTCTCAAACATGTGTAAACTATTACACATGTTAGTATCTGTTAGATATTTAGCAAGTTAATAGAAAAGAGAATTGTCTTTACTTTAATGTATAAAGTAAGACGTTTGGATAAAAAAATATTTAGTGTGTTGAGCTACAAGTAATGCTAGTAATTTCTAAATGGCTGTTCCTGAGATCGTACGATCGTTACCTGATTGCGCTGATCAGAGAGTAAAAGTTATGGAGTAATTATTTGACAAATTGGGAAGTAATTATAAATTTTTTAGCTATATGTAGATTTTTTGTTCATTTGTTTGCACATAAGACATGCTACACGAGTTACACAGTACCCTTGCTTAGTTTATGTCTTTTGTGATTTTCGTTTCTTCATCCTTCTCCTTACGGTTATTATATAACTGCCTGTGGCTGGAGCCAGTGGCGATGTCGGTTAGGTATTCAACCGCGGGTCAGTATGTGCGGAGTTCAATTCCTGGGCTCGCTCGTCACTCACATCGCTTTCGTGTGAGGAAACTTAAGTTAAACTTAGCTTTTTTACCTTTATCTTTATTTATGACTTCGATTGCAGGCAGTCAGCTTTAAATAATTTTTCATCACCGTTGGATTTTTGTTCAAACCTCTTAGAGATTACTCGACCTTCTAAACTGGTTTATTTGTTTTTTTAAGGTGCATTCCATACCAAGAGCGCTAACTTCATGTTGTCGACATGTTGATGTCCGTATTTTTTTTAAACAAATTTTGCCCTTGGAGGGATTGAGGGTCTCAGTCTGAGGTTCAGTGTAATTTAATAAAAATTATACAAATGTTAGAATTAGGTAAACGTACAGGTATTAAATATTAATGGCTGATGATCATTAAATTGTTGCAGAACAAGTTGAAGTTGAAGACTATCGCATTGTTCTGTGCTATCCATTGGAACCTTTCTGTAGTTGAGCAGGACACCTGATATTGCTTCTTTGTCTTGTGTGCCAGTTAAGGGATATCATATAATTATGAAGGATATGATATGATATATAGTCAGGATATATTGGATATCACGCTTGCCCTGAGAATCGGTAGATCATTTATTACAATTCCAGCCTATCATGGTTACAAACCATCGATGATAGTATCCCTGGTGAGCGGTAATACAGAAACAAAGTTAAACTTAGCTAGTGAAGGTCGTTTTTAGGCAAAAAAGTTTAATGCTTATAATTGTTTGCTACTTTAAAGTGCTATATCTCATCTGTTTATGGTCTTATCTATATGAAACTAATCCAAAATACTATAAATATTGCATAGATTCATCATATGTACCAGGGTTGGGTTTTTGCCATGGCAAAAAGGGTTTTTGCCAGGA
This sequence comes from Enchytraeus crypticus, assembly GCA_905160935.1. Taxonomy (NCBI): domain Eukaryota; kingdom Metazoa; phylum Annelida; class Clitellata; order Enchytraeida; family Enchytraeidae; genus Enchytraeus; species Enchytraeus crypticus. The sequence continues at coordinate 4,537,356 of CAJHZI010000873.1, read as the reverse complement.
CACCGGCAAAAACCGGTAAAAACCATGTTAAAAACTGGCAAAAACCGGCAAAAACTGGCAAAAACCGTCTAAAACATCAAGACTGGAATAGAAATATTTTATGCTTGTAAATGTATTATATCGTCTTCAACATAAACTTAATAAGTTAAATTTGATGTTAGAAATGTTAACAAACATTTTAATATCAATTTGCCACTCACATTAAATTTAAAAAAACTAATTCTTTACAACTTGCTTCACAGTATTTGAAATTCTAGGAACTTAACTGGCTTGTTAACACAAAATTACTGCTAATTATATTAATTATAGAACAGCTTAGGCTCTTAACAGATTTTTTAATTTGCAGTTCTTTGATTTCTATCTGTTATTTTGTATTATATTTTTGTTAGTCTCTGATGAATGATTGCTCGATGTGCTTGAAAACTCTCTGTATTCAATAGTGAAAACCATTCATGACAAGTATCTGCTAAACTCGCTTTGTCGTTTATTAATCTATCCAGAGCTGCAGCAACTGGTCGAAGCCTTTATATCAAGTCCTTAGTTTGTCAGTAAAGGTTGAAATAATTGACTAGGCGACAAATTCTTGCTTCAATTTCTTGTTCATGCTCTTCTGCAGTACTGATATAAGCTTGTTGATTGCGAAGAAATGCATCAATACATGTCAGCTGACTATTCCATCTGGTGTCACCAGGTAACTGAGGCTTCACCGAAAGTGGTTACTCTTTCAGCCATGCACCAGGGGCATGATGGTTCTTGAAATATTTGTGCACTTCAATGATCTGTTTCATCATAGCAGACGGTGTGAGTGCCTGTTCAAGCAAATTCAGTGTATGTGCCGTACAGCCATACACAATTAATCCCTGATCTTCCTCCTTTAAAAGTCGTCTCATTTTAACCATATTTTTAGCATAATCTGTGACCACATTTTTTACATTACATCCAATTTTAACCTTTAATTTAGCTAGTTAAATATTTTTAATGTCACCACTGACCACTGTGTGCTACTTTTTGTAATCAAGTTTTTGAAGGTTGTAATTTTATGCCTCACGGATTTGCTTTTGTTATGGGGTGTTACACTACTAGTTTTTCAACATGTGCTGGCAGAAACTTAATAATTCTGTGTATGACCAATTAATGGGACTGCAATATGCAATATAATGTAGTTGTTACTAGTTTTTATGTTTTAGACAAGAAAGACTTTTGCCAGGAGGGTTTTTGCCGCTTAGACGGTTTTTGCCATGGCAAAAATTGGTTTTCGCCGGGACAGTTTTTTCCATGCAAAAAACCGGTTTTTTTCACTTAGTGGCAAAAATTTGCCAACCCTGATATGTACTCATAATTCATGTGGCATGTATATCTAGGCAATTGCACCAGCTCAAATTTTATGTTTGTTTAAAGTTTAGATAAGATTGAAATTTGACGGAGGCTAACTTTGAAACTCAATAATTCTGAAAATTTACAAAGCAGATGCAAGAAATCCATTTAGTTTAATAATTTGGACATCGAAATAATATAAAACACTTATGGACTTCAAAAACAGCTTTGGAAAAAACAGCTTTTCAGATTGGGTACGCTGTGAGAGGTATGAGGAGAGGAGGCCATGAGCCTTGTCAGAGATTCTGAAGCAAGAATTAACTCAAGAAAGGAGTATATTGTGGTGTATGGTTTCAAAAGCAGCTGAGACATCAGGAAGCACTAGGGCAGATATTTGGTTCCCGCTAGGATGACACTGTGCGTCCATGGCAAGACAGAGATCGTTGTGGATCTTGGTTAGTGCAGTTTCAGTTGAGTAGAATTTACGATAGGCTGATTGAAAAGGTGAGAGTGTTGAGAAAGAATCTAAATGAAGACAAAGATGTGAGTATATAATCCTTTCCAGGACATATTGGTGATTAGAGTTTAGTATGGTCTTGAGCTATGAATTATTTTTTGGCATTAAAATGCACTTGTTTGCAAGCATATTTGTTGTTTCTGTTTTCAGGTTGTATGTTAAGTGGCAGTCCTTTCTATGCTTTGGATTCTAAACCATTCTGTGAGTCTTGCTATCAGGTATTTCTAATCTATAAAAATTAATTGTGCTGTCTGTTTTACAAGCTATAGTTTGTCTATATGTAAAGAGTTTTAGTGGTTATTTTCTTTTAAAAGAGAGTATATGCCAGATTGTGTGAAATGTGCAAGTGTATATAAAGCAATGCGCATTCGTAGTGATTTGAATTAGAATTTTCTCGTCTGTGAACCTAATTAGAAAAATTAGGGATAATCTAAACAAATTATCTGTATTCTTGTGTGTCGGTGGCTTTTGTTTATAGCTGCTCTACAATCTTATAAATATAATAAGTATAGTGCACAATGACACCAGCTTCACTTCTCTGTGTCATTATGCACTGCCTATTTTATACGGTTCATGGCATATATCTTATCCACATATTTCTATCCTTTGCCTTCTTCTTCATATCGACATGAATTACTTATCAAATCATCCAACATTCCAAGTCACGGTTTTCCTCTGAAATATTTTTTTCTTCCATTTTTTCCTCAGTTACCCCTTTCTGCAAGCTCTTCCCTCTCAGTGCATGACCCATCCAGTTCTTCTTTCTATTCTTTGTGATATCTGTCAATTGTTTATTTATGCCAACCCTATTTAGCACTTCTTCGTTTATAATTTAGTGAGACCATTAAGTTCTTTATATTAATTTTCATTCCATACTTTAATGCACTAATGTTCAGGCCTGCAGTACAGATTCACTTACTGATCCAAGTTGCAACCATCTTGGTCCACACAGCTCTAATTAGTGCTCCTAGTCTGCGTAGTAGTACGCTGCATTTCAAAGTCATCTTGGCCTGACAATCCAGGGCACTCTATTATCAAACATTAATTACATTAAAATCTGCCAGCAATATCTTAATTTTCTTCAGTAATTTACCTCCAGGTTTTACTTTCTTTAATACCTTATAACTAAACACACTATAATTTTTAATGCCATATAACTTGCCTGATAAGTTTTTGTACTTACTGCCATTGTGCAGAGATTACACTGTACCGATGAAATGAAACAACCTTTTACTACCTGGTGTATTTCATCTTCTGAAAATTTTTATTGATTTTTTGCCACTTTTTTCATATGAAAATTTTGTCTATTTTACTACTGTATATTTGTGCAAACTTTAAATTAGACTTCTCTCCTTTTAATCCACTCTAATCTTTCCTCATCTACCATCTCTCTCACTCTCTCTCTCTCTCTCTCTCTCTCTCTTACTGCATTGCCAGCTGACAGATTCATGATATATAATGCCTTCACCCTTCTCTGTCTTCTGTTTTTCTCTTCATGTCGACAGGTGAGTCGATCTTTAAATAATCTAACATTCCTGATTCTGGTCAGCCACTGCTTCTCTTTAGTTCCATTCCACCCTCTGTGACCTCTCTTAATAAACTATCCCCCATTAGAATGTATCCTGTCCCGCTCTTCCTAATTCTTAAGTCATTTATTAACTCTCTCAGTACCAACTCTCTGCAACTTCTTCACGGGTACCTTTTTGTGTCCAGTTAATCTTTTCCATTCTTCTCCATAGCCATTTTTACTATGCTTCTAGTGTCCTGATATCTTCCTTCCTTAAGGTTAACGTTTCAAATCCCTATAATAATAGAGTAGCCCATACTAAGGTTTTCAACTCAATCGGACACAATCACAATCGGAGAGTTTTGAGTTGAAAATTGGGGTACATCAAGGATCAGCCCTAAGTCCAAATTTATTTATTTTAATTATGGAGGAGTTGCTCAAGAGAGTTATTAAGGAGGCCCCATGGTGCACGTTATTTGCAGTTGATCTGGTGGTAGTAGGAGGCACTGTGGAGAAAGTAAGCGAGATGTTGGAAAGGACTGAGCGTGAAATAAAGAAAAAATGGAGCATTTGGAGAGTAGATGGAAGGTTGAGATGATAAACAGAAATAAAGAAAAAATGGAGCATTTGGAGAGTAGATGGAAGGTTGAGATGATAAACAGAGCTAGAGTAATAAGTCAGGGGGACGGGGTGGAGCTAAGGAAGATAACAGATTTTAAGTATTTGGGGTCTGTAGTAGAGGATGACGGAGAGTCGGAAAAGGAGGTTACTAGTAGGATTCAGGCTGGATGAGCAAAATGGAGGGCAGCTAGTGGAGTGTTATGTGATAGGAAAATACCACTAAGACTGAAAGGCAAATTTTAAAATTCTATGGTAAGCCTTCTTAGATATCATTGCACAATACAGCAGAATAAGTCAGTTATTAGCGAAACGAGAATGAGCTCAAAGTATAATTTGATAATTATCAGGAGAATGACCAGCAGATTTCCTAATAATTATCAGGAGAATGACCAGCAGATTTGAATCCGTTTCTTCCATGCTGGTATGGCATGCCCACGACGTCTTGAAGAGAAGCCCTTTGGGCTTTTGACCTTAACATTAAACCCGCATCATCAGCAGTGAACTATGGTTTTCATGATCTTCTCTTAGTTTTTATCTGTTGCCGAAGGCCTCCTTTGCTTGTGAAACTCTTTACATATTTCTGTCTCACATTTTCCTTCATCTCTTATAATATAACCTAAATATTTGAAATTCCTTACCTTTTCCAATCGCATACCGTATATTATAATATTGACTTTACCTCTTTCATGGGACACTCTTATCAATTTTGTCTTTTTGGTGTTAACCTTCATACCATATTTCTATACCGTATCGTTCAGATTATCCATATTATTATGATGGAGCCAGTGGCGATGTCGGTAAGTTAGTCGACTGCGGATCAAAGTGTGTGGTTCAAATCCTGAGCTCTCCCGTCATTGACATCGCTTTCGAGTGACGAAACTGACATTGGCATTAGCTTTTAGTTTTTATCTTCAGCAGTCCATTTTCGCTTCCCACTATTGTTTGTTGATCATCTGCAAATCTTAAATCTTGCTACAATTTACCTCGTACTTTATTCCTTCTTTGATGTCTTATAATTCCTCCATCATTGCTTTTGCGTAAATGTTAAACAGCATCATTGGAATGCTAAAATATTGTGAAACACCTCGTCCAATTTCTCCCTCAAAGAATTATTGTTGGATCTTTTTTACAGCCCTTTGATCCATGTACAGGTTAAGAATTAATATCTATCTCCAATCAATTCCTAGTTTTTTTTAAGATATTCAACATCGTTATCCAATCAATTCTGTCAAGTGCCTTCTAATAAATTTACAAAGCTTGCAAGCTCGTCAGTCTCATTTTCTAAGCTTTTTCAATAAGGATGCCGAATTCCCCTATTGCTTCTGGTGTGCCGCACCCTTTTCTAAAACCGCATTGTGTCTTACTCAATAGCATGTCGGTTTTCAATTGAATACGATTGTCTTATATCTTTAATACGATCTTCAACCCATCATGCTTCTGAACACTCCACAGCATGACTTTTTTAGAGGTTTGGATCATCTGGCTGGAGCCAGAGGCGAAGTCGGTAAGATACTCGACCGCGGATCTGTAGGTGCAGGGTTCAAATCCTGGGCTCCCCTGTCACTGACATCGTTTTCGAGTGAGGAAACTGACTTTAACCTTAGCTTTACCTTTATTTTATCACTGACTTGCTAAAGTCCTCTGGCCATAAAAACTATATAAACCTAAAAATATAAACTTCCTTTGATATTTTTACTAGCTTGCTGAGTGTTTCTATTTTCAACATTTCCAAGATTCCACTGAATATCTTCTAATCGTGCAGCCTTTACTTGCTTCATTCCAGTAATTGCAGAATAAATTTCCTACATTATAGCAGAGCCCATTTCATCAATTCATATTTAACTTTCTTCTTCAAACAAAAAAAAAAAAATTCTCCTGAACTTGCTTTCCAGCCATATATTGTAAACTTCCTCTGGATATTCTCTTTAGCTTTCCTCTACTTTCATACAGCTCTGCCTTTCACTTTAATATATTTAAAAAATTTGTATCCTTACATTCAAGATGACTGCCATTATCTTTCCTAAGTAGCCTATGTTTTTAGAAATTTTTATATTACATGATTAATGATGTATTCTTCATCATATTATACTCAAATATTTGTAAAGTTTGATATGAGATACTTTGAAACTATTTTTAATTACTGCCATTAGCGATACTACAATTCAAGGAATTAAACTGTTGTCATGATTTTGATAGCCTGATGTTTATATATATGTAGATGTTTTCTAATAGATGCTTTCTATACTTTTTAAGGGCAGTTTAGAGCACTGTGCAACCTGTCAAGAAGTTATAACTGATCGGGTAAGTCTTTTACTTCTGGTTTTGGTATCAAACTTTGTAGGTATAAATTCAGCACATTTTGGCCAACTTGTCATTAGAGCAAGTTTAGCATTAGTTTCATTTACTTACTGTGGATGTTTCTGTTCCTCGTGTTCTGCCATTGGACATGTCCAAGGTGCATATTTTAGTGCCCGCTTTCACGCTCACTTAGAGCACTCCATAGAAAAATCACGAAAGCAAAACTATAACTATAAGCACTTAAGGTATTTAAGTCACTCTTGCTGTCACAGTGGCTTATTGCTTAAGAGCTAACGGATTTGTTTAAATTTGCATTGTGAAGTTCCTTACTCTTTGCATATGGCTATTATATGACGTCAGACTTGGTTTCTCGTTGGTGTTTAAATTATGTTTATGATTTTATCCTTGATCGCCTACAAAAAATCAAGGTAGAACTCGGAAGTTAATTGCAAGCCCACGGAGGTCTCACTCCAAGCAGAACTTAAGGTTAAAGTCCAGAAGGGTCAAAGCTAGGGATTTAAGGAAGGGAGCAACGTCACACACTGTCGTATTGACAGACGACATATGTACAAACTATGAAAAAATTCCCCTAGCGAAATCTTAATAACTTCAACAAAACTCGGAATATTTGTACAAAATTTGTGGAGATTTTAGAGGAGGAATTTCTGCATATAACCTGTTAATTTAAGTGAAAATCCATTCAGTAGTAATAAAATTACAGCATTTCTACAAAATAGTGTTCTTATCAATTGTAACGTGGCTTATTTAAACAAAGGTACTGGAAATTTTCTTCAATTTAGGAATTATTTTAACAGAAAAACCAATTTTAAATATCTTTTATTAGTTAGAGCAGCTGATAAGTATTGTAGGCTGCAGCTCTTCAGTCTTCATATAGCTCCAGCTATCGTCAGCGTAGTTAGGCCTGGCCTAAGCTGTTACAAAGCTGACGTAACAGTTGCAAATTACCGCGCCTAAATATTAAGCCTGGCCTGGGCACTGCAGCAGCAGCCTGCAAAATTATCCAGGACGAGATAAAATAGCAAACTCAGTCACAATGACAAAATGCGCCCTCAAACTTTGCGTGAGCAAAGCATGGGTGCTAAGGCAATAAAGTTAGTCTATCCTGATAAAAATTAGAATCTTAGTACTCTGTAAGCAATCTGTCGAAGATTTGATAAACAGGATCGACAGTTAACAGAATGTTTGGCAGCAGCTGATAACATTGCGAGGGTTCAGCAACTTAACTGCTCACAAGAGGATGCACCAGAAATAAGTACGAGTACAAGACAAGTGGCGACAGAAATAGGCATTAGCAGGCGATCAGTTGGAAAAATTGCCAAGCAAGATCTCCAGCTATTGTCATCTAAAAGAGTGCCTTTTAAAGTGCCAGTTCTAGTTAATAACAGACACTACTAAACAGAAACGACTAACATGCTATAGGACCCTGCTAACGAAGAGGACAAAGACAGTATTTGTTTCTGAAGAGAAAGAGTTTTGCTTTAGTCCTCCTATCAACAGTCAATGCACTCGTGTTTGGTCCAGAGGCATAAAGCGGGATATTAAAACATGACGCCTATTAATCCAACGGGCCAAGTTTTCGCCTCATGTTATGGTATCTGCAGGAATTTGCTTGTGGGGGTAAGGACAGGCTTCACTTAGTCCTAGAAAAGGTGAAGCCAATGCTGAAATCAATGCTGATTTCTCCTTGCTCACTGACTTGCTCCTCAAGCTCATTGATGACTACAACAGCCTGCTGCCAAATGAGTCACATTCAAGCAAGACAGCTCACCGACCCATTCATCTCGCCTCGCTCAAGAATGGCTAGAAGACCACATTATGGAGTTTATAAAAAAGATGAATGGCCTCCTAATTCTCCGGACCTCAATCCTTTAGACTACTGTTATGAGTCACAGTGCTTCAACAATATAAATTGTTCAAGTCTAAACCAACAATGCTGAACTCAAGGAATTCTGGAGGAAAAGGAAATATGGCTAAACATAACATAAGAGACAATAGAGTTATTCTTGCAATTCAAAAAAGACTGCAGGCAGAAGGAGTTCATGAAGTAGATGACTCGACCGCATAAATTAATGGCCCTTCTCAGGGCCATTAATTAAAACTTTATTATAATCATTAATTATAATCTTAAAACAATTAAGTATTGATATCCATAGTTTATGGAACATGTGTAGGCGACCATGGAGTGGTCATATTAATGAGGCTCGACTTAAAATTAAATATGAAAACAAAAAAGCTATAAAATGCTGCATTGGTAGCTGAACGATGGAGTTAGATAATATTAATTATAGTTTTATGAATAGGGATTCGAAACAATTCTAGAACTGCTGAAATTCTCCTCAATTAAAAAATAATGCATTACTAATGAAAATTTGTGAGGAGCCCTCAAAAATTGCAGAGACTTCTCAAAACTACTTTAAGAGCACTTTTATAAACTCTTTATATAATGAAAAATGTGTGCATGAATTTCAATTGATATATAATAGCTATAAAAGCAGTGATGAGGGTGGTGAAACCTTGCTATTGAAGGTTACTATGCAGTCGATTGAGAAGATAATAATGCAACTTAATTCTATAAGGCGCCTGCTAAAGAGGGTTTGACTGCTTAACACATTCGACATGCACATCCTTCGTTGATAATATTCATATTACTCTTTTATTTCAAATTATTTTTAGGCATAGATATGTACCTAATGATTTCGATGATGGTGTAATTTTTCCTGTACCCTCATCATCATCAGTTCCTTGCACTCTGGAGAGAACATAGGGTGACAACATTCCTCCTTCTTTTCTGTCTTTAGCAACTGTCACAACATCTTCCCATGAAATGTTCAAAGTTTTCAAATCTTTGTTGATCGTGTTGAACCAAGTACTTCTAGGTCTTCCTCTTTTCCTTTTTCCTTGACTTGGCTTCCAATTCATTGCAATCTTTGCATATCTATCATCAGGCATTCTTAATACGTGGCCCAAGAACCTTACTCTTTTTTCCGCAACTATTTCAACTAATTTTCTTTCTCCAAACCTTTCAAGTACTGTTTCATTTTTTGTGTGCTCCCAATAATGAATTTTAGGATTCCTCTGAGACATCTTTGTTGAAAACAGTTAATTTTGTGTTTTATTAGACTATTAGTACTTTCCCAAGTACTTACTTTCCGGGCTTACTGCTTCCTCTACCATCCCTGCCAGATCTTCTCTAATTAAAGTTTTTCAAACAATTTTCAGCTTCATCTCTAAAAAATGCTGCCAACTGATGTATTTTCTTCCATAATCCCGCATTAAGCCCAACTCTTGTATTTAACCACCATTCCGCCGATCTTAGCCAAATTCGAGCATTTTCTTTTAATGTTCCATTGAATAAATATGGACCTCTATCTGCCATTTTTATGGTCTGAAAACTCATCAAAATGTTTTGATACTACGCTAAATAAATTACAAGAAACTAAGATACAAGATTACTGCGTTAAAGAAATTACTAAATACGAGATACTGCTTTAAGTAAATTACTACATGATTTAAGGATATATTTAAAGTACATATACGTAATTCTTTTCCCGTGTTGTGTCCGGGTGGCTCGAAGAATTGACCAATCGGTGACTGCACGCAACACAGAAGGCGATTTAAAACATTAAGATCCACACCAATGCCAGAAAGGGCATTCGGTTGGTGAATGTGTAGGCTCCAAAACTAGAAAAACTCTTAGAAAAACTTTAACGATTGGATAAGTTTCAAATAGAAGATTGACTTCGTGTCATAGAACCAAAGCAGCAGTCATACTTGTGTGAGTGATGATCCAGTTTCACTAAGAAATACATGCCAAATATGGGTACTCATCTGATTATATGACATATTCTATTAGTGGTTTCTTACTAAGTCTGTTCTTAATAATAATATTATTAGTAATAATAAAGGTTTAACGCCCGTTTCCTCAACCAGGGATGATGTCAGTGACGTCCCCAACAGCACACATCAAAAGAAATGTGCTGAGGAGAAATGTGTAAGGTCCTAAACGAAAGCCAGAAAAAAAAAAAAAAAATGGTCAAGGTATTATTTATATTCCTAATTTCAGAATTTTCAATTTCCTAATTTCTGAATTTCCATGATCTTCCTTCATGATCTTCTTGAAAATAAAAATATTTTTCAAATTTTTAAAACAAACTTTAAAAGGCTCAAACTTTAAAACTTTAATTGGTTGAATTAAGAAAGGTTTCATAATTTTTTGTTATGCAAAATCTAGATTTGCAGTATAGATTTCATCTTCAAAATAATTTTTAAAAATTAAAAAGCACCTTCTTAATTTCTGTAGGATTGCTAAAAAACATCTTCAAGCTTCGTTAATTAATAGCAAAGAAGATTGAAAATCTATTTTTGCTCCACATGACTAAATTTGAGAGAATTTTTTTCTTAAAAAATATTTTCGCACCTGAAATGGACACCTGAGTGACGTTCAGTGTTGTAAGAAATATTATAGCAGACGTCTTCAAGTTAAAGTAAATGCTTTATGACAGTAGTATTACAAGTGAAAAGTACTTGATCAGTAGTTAACTTAAGTACAAAGTACTTGGCAAAAAAGTAGTACTTTTGAGTAAAAATTTGACGGAAAATATTAAATTTAATTAAATTAAACAAATAGCTAAATATGCTTTGACCTCCTAAGAAGCTTAAATTTTTAAAGTAATTCAACCATGATTAATTTTTTAAAACACATTCTGTCAGCATTGGATTGATTCAATTGGTACTGGTGGTTGAGAACTTGTAATTTGATCTTCCATCAACTTCCGGTAGTAGACTAATTTTATGGCCCGACGACCGGTTCTGATCTCAGCCTCCTGCTGACCCTGCCCAGACGGGTCGAACAGCTCAGAAACCGATCCACCATAGCCGAAAGGGTTGTAACGCCTGTGCTGCAGTAATCTATCAGGTCATCTAAATCCAAACCCTTTTTGCGTCTGAGTTGCTTTGCCCTGATTGTTATCGCAGTGATTAGAATATGAAGAATCTGCTTTGAAGTTCTGATTCTCCAAGGTGTAGTGTAGAGTAGAGTGCTCTATTTTCTAAATCCACTATTTTCCGGTATTTGAGAGCGAAGATTCTGGTAGAATAATGAGTACTATTAGTTGTCTATCTACTTCCATCCTCCTACCTATGGCTATACATGTAAGTCTACCATAAAAATCAGTTTCTTAATCATGTCAGGACAGTCTCCATTCAGTATTGGTGAAGGCTGTGAGCTTGAGTAGCAGTAATTATATGGCTATGCACTTGCTTTGTTTGCAATCTAAACGTAATCATTGGATTATCTTTAGTTAAAAATACTCTTAGACTGTCAGGACAAAATTAATGGTTGGTCTTAGCAGACCAGTTTTAATTCTTTAAATATAAAAAAACTTGCTTTGTTACTATCCATCGGCATGGCCTTTTTAAGCAAATTTTGTCCTACAAAAGTACCATCTTTTCGTCGTAAACAAGATGACTCATTCGAAATGTCTCAAATTCACAATCACATGATGTAAATAATCATGTAAATAATCATGTAAATAATCGAGAATGTAGATATGAATGTATAATGAATGTCGCAATCTACTTGCTTTGTTGTGAAACCTTTGTAAGCATATTTTATCTACACTTTTCAATAATCTACTGAGGCATGTATCGATTATTAATGCCTTTACTAAATATTTTTTACTTAACCTTTAATTTGTAACAGGGTTGGCAAGTTTTTGCCACTAAGTGGAAAAATCCGTCCCGGCAAAAACCAGTTTTGCCATGGCAAAAACTGGCGAAAACCGTTTAAGCGGCAAAAACCTTCTTGGCAAAAGTCTTTCTTGTCTAAAACATAAATACTAGTAACAACTACATTATATTGCAGTCCCATTAATTGGTCACACACAGAATTATCAAGTTCTGCCAGCACATGTTGAAAAACAACACCCTATAACAAAAGCAAGTCCTTGAGGCATAAAGTTATAAACTTCAAAAAAGTTGGATTACAAAAAGTAGCACAGAGTGGTCAGTGGTGACATTAAAACATATTTAACTAGCTAAATTAAAGGTTAAAATTGGATGTAATATAAAGTGTGGTCACAGATTATGCTAAGAATATGGTTAAAATGAGACGACTTTCAAAGGAGGAAGATCAGGGATTTATTGTGTATGGCTGTGCGGCACATACACTGAATTTGCTTGAATAGGCACTAACACCGACTGCTATATTGAAGCAGATAATTGAATTGCAAAAATATTTCAGGAACCATCATGCCCTGGTGCATGGCTGAAAGAGTATCCACTTTCGGTGAAGCCTCAGCTACCTGGTGACACCAGCTGGAATAATCAGCTGACATGTATTGATAGATTTCTTCGCAATCGACAGCTTATATCAGTATTGCAGAAGAGCATGAACAAGAAATTGAAGCAAGAATTTGTCACTTAGTCAATGATTTCAACCTTTACTGACAAACTAAGGACTCGACATGAAGGTTTCAACCAGTTGCTGCAGCTTTAGATAGATTACAAAGCGACAAGACAGTTTAACAGATACTTGTCATGAATGGTTTTCATTTTTGAATACAGAGAGTTTGCAACCACATCGAGCAATCATTCAACAGAGACTAATAAAAATATAGTATAAACAACTGATAGAAATCAAAGAACTGCAAATAAAAAATCTGTGAAGTGTCAAAGCTGTGCCGTAACTAATTAATATAATTAGCAGTAATTCTGTGTTAACAAGCTAGTTAAGTAATGGTAACCTAGAATTTCAAGTACTGTGAAGCAAGTTCTAGAATAATTAGTTTTTTTTAAATTTTATGTGAGTGGCAAATTAATATTAAATTGTTTGTTAACATTTCTAACTTCAAATTTAATGTATAAAGTTTATGTTGTAAACGATATAATACATTTACAAGCATAAAATATTTCTATTACAGTCTTGGTGTGTTAGACGGTTTTTGCCATGGTTTTTACTGGTTTTTGCGAGTGTCCTGGCAAAAACCCAACCCTGATTTGTAATTATAACTTGCAAAAGTTTTAACAATTCTAATTGATGTTACTTTGAAATTAAAAATTCCCTGGATATGTAATAAAACTTCCGTTTAGCAAGCCGTATATCTCTATTCGGGGTTGACGAGGGGGCGGATTAGATAGTAAATGGGACATTAAGGTCGGCTATCCATCGGCCTAACAGCAACAAATATACACCATTATACAAATATACACGATCTTTTATAATACTTTTTATTCGCCCTTCGGAAGAGAAAAACCACGTCGGAACAGAGTCTCAAACTCGCGACCTCTTATTCAAGATATAATTTTTCTACCACTGCACCGCGAGACGTCCGTATTAACTGTAACCGTACTATCATATGTAATAATGTGTTTAAATTGTGTTGATCGTTCTCATAAATAGTAGTGTTGCATGCATTCTTAACCCATACACACTGTCATGCTTCAGACCAGTGCCAAAATTTATTTTATCATAAAGCACCTTTTAATGTGTGCTAGTTGTAAATTGATGTTCTGTTCCATGATCAAGCAAAGTGCTTATTTTGTAATATAAAACTCTTAGAACAAAAGCAAAGCAATGACTAATTTTTTGTTCTTTTAATTTCTAAAAGGTATGATGGTTGGAGATAAAAAGATAGTATGAGATGCCAAATTAAGATGTTACATGTAGTGGGCATGCAAGGAATACAGTGCCTTTGTGTTCTCTATCCTCAGAGTTTTCTTTGTCATATTTCAGTGTGAAATGGGGCTGGGATTAAAAATCATTTGGGTCGAGAGTTAGCATACTCGGTTTAGCTCTGAGTCAATTGAACGAAGTTAAAATTACATTGCGCGCAATTTGCGCCCGGTTAGTACTTTGTGGGAAACCACATTGGAAGACCAGTCTTGACTACTTTGTATGAAACAATTTCCTGGATATTGGAAGGTTATTCTTAAATTTTTGCCATCTGCAATTGATGTGCCATCAAAAGGCTGCGATTACTATACTATTAACCATGGAGAGAAATGAGTAAATAACGAAAACCACAAGAACAGCTACCAAGAAAGGAAGCTTTGTAAACGCATGCGGTTGTCATGAATATAACTGTACGAACAAAAAATTGTAACAAAAGGTACTGTCCTACATGGCCCCCATTAAGTTGAAACATTTGATTAAAATATACATTTGTTTTAACAAATCTAGTTTCTCTTTATTGCTTTCTTTTTTCACGCTGTATACATTGATGTGTGTGTTTTTAATATGTACACTATTCTGAGTATAAAGCAGCTGTAAACTGCACCTATCCTAAGAATCAATAGAGCAAGAACTGAAGAAATAAAAGAGGAAACTACCTCAGAAGCCATATATTTACCAATCCATAGGCTATGTTAAGGTGTGGGCAAAGCATAACCTATGGGGAAGGGATTCCATTTGGCAGATCACTAGAGAGAGAGAGATAGTATGTGCAATATTGTGCATGTTTGTATGTGTGTAGTTGCTTAGGGCTGTAGGCAAGGCTTATCACCCGCCGTGTTTCAAGTGTGTGGAGTGTCAGCAAAATTTGGATGGGCAGATGTTTACTATAGACTCTTCATCACAGATCTACTGTATACATGACTTCCATAGGTTTGTCTCACTAGAATGTCACTAGGATAGTCAAAATGACGTCAATAGAGTTGTCAAAAACACACAGGCATGGTTTTTTTTAAAGTTACTTTCTTCTAAAGTAGCAATAAAGTTTTCTGAACTCTTAACTCTGTTACTCTGTTTAATTTTCTAAACATGATGAAATGTTTATCCGCTGTGTAGTAGTCGCGAGATGATGAATGTTTAATACCATGGATATACTTTATGAAGATATGCCAAGTGAAAGTGTTAAGCTAAGCGGAGTAATGTATAGAGAAAAAAGTAATGAACCTAACACAGAACCTTGTGGAACAGCGCTTAGGAGCGATAATTCAGAAGAGCAATCTTGACCAATAACAACATATTGTGTACGACCTGAGAGATATGATATGAGAAGAGAAAAACCTGAATCAGAAATGCCAAAGCAGGATTTTAGCCTGTTTATTAGAATGTCATGGTCTATTTGTGTCAAAGGCAGCAGAGAGATCTAGAAGAACCATGACAGAAACCTGTGTACTACTCATGGCCAAGCTCAGATCGTTATCGATACGAAGAAGAGCAGTTTCAGTTGAGTGGAGTTTTCTATAGGCAGATTGATAATGAGAGAGTGAGGGGAAAGAATCAAGATGCGTGCATAAACGGGTATAAATTACTTTTTCAAGTAGTTAAGAGATAGGTTAAGATTGAAGATTGGATGGTAACTGGAAAGATCATCAGCTTTTTTAGCAAAGAGAGACAACAGATTGCTTGAAGGAGGTTGTGAAGACTCCTTCCGAGAGTGAGAGGTTGATCAAGTAAGTAATGGGAGCAATTAGAACATCAACTATGGATGATTTTCAGTAATCATTTTGATGATGTTTTCAGTAATCTAGTAGGAATGACATCAAGGCAGCAGGAAGAGTCTGTGGAGTAAGGTAAGATTGGAGTAAGAGAATAAGATTGCATATTTCTTCCAGTGTGGTTGGTTCAAAACTAGAAAGTGGGGGTGGCTTAGCCGCTCAGGCATGTTTTCAGAAATGGTGTTGGCGCTAATAATGTAGGAGGTATGGAGCTACAGAGTTAGGCAATTTCGTCATCGAAAAACTGAGAAAAGAAGCAGCAAGAGATGATAGTGAAGTGGTAGAGGGAAGTTACTTGGGAATGGTGCGATGAAGCAAAGATTCAAGTGCACCCCATAATTTTTTAGGCCAATTCTGATTCTGTGAGGTTAGATTTTGATAATAGTAACTTTTCGCAAAAGTAATCATTTTATTTAATCATTTTCTCTTTTTGAGGTACTTGGCCTTAATATTTTAATATATATATATATATATATATATATATATATATATATATATATATATATATATATACATATATATATATATATATCTTAGTGCACTGCCTACAGACAGGTCCATGGTATATAATGCCTCCACTCTTCTCTGTCTTCCGCCTTCCTCTTCATTTCCACATATGAGTGGGTCTTTAAATCATCCAACATACCTAATCTCGGCCTGCTTCTGTCTCTTTTTCTTTCCATTCTGCCTTCTATGACCTCCTTTAATAGACCTTCCCCCCTTAGAATGTGTATATATATATATATATATATATATATATATATATATATATATATATATATATATATATATATATATATAATTATTTATTATATATTATAAAAAATAATATTATTATTATTATTTTATTATTTATTATATTTTATTAATTTATTTTATTTTATTTTTTTTATATATTTATATATATATTATTTTATTTTAATTCTTATTTTTTTAATAATTTTTTCCGCAATTCAGGAGGATTTTTCGGATCCTTCCTGAATTTGAATGTTAGATGATTTGATAACACATTCATAATTATGTTGAGATGCAAAGAAAGTCTGACAGTAGAATTGATTGGAAGTGTTGTATAGCATGGACCTGCCGTTGGGCAGTGCACTAGAAAGAGAAAAATAAGATGTGGCAATAATTTCTATGTTATTGTTTAATTTGTCTCTCGTATTGAAAATTTTGCACATATTACACTTATATTGGTTGCTACACTGGTTGTATCCATTTTACTATTTGGCTATTGACTCCAAATTTGAAGGTTCTGATACATCTCTGGTAGTTAGCTGCTAAATTTCATGTCCTTTCAAACTTCCTGAACTGGAGCATTCTTATGGTCCATGAATTAATAATAAATTACAATTAAGAAAATTACAAATGAAGAAGTTCTTGAATGAGTCGGTACAGACAGACAGTTAAAAAATGGGATGATAAATAGAAAAAACTTGATAGAACATATTAAAGGGGGATGGTTTGCTAAAGGAGGTAATAGAAGGAAAAATGCCTATTTATAAAGTGTATTCTTTAATTAGCTACTATATATATATATATATATATATATATATATATATATATATTGTACGTCCTACACATATATACATGTGCTGTATATATGTGCAGAAGATATTCCTTTGTTCTATTTGTAACGCGACTATAAGTGTGTATGTTTGTAGAAGATATTCAACCTTCAGTTTTTTATGAACTCGACCTTCCATGTAGGCCTATATTATATATATATCCATGTAGGCCTATATTGTATATATGCCTTCCATGTAGGCCTATATTGTATATACCGTGTAGGTTGGTGGTATATACCCCTCTGTTTTGTATGTAACTCAACTATATATGGATGTGTATGTAGGAAATTGTAATGTGTAGGAGATTGGAATATTAGACTGAAATATGTAGTAATATGCACAAGCAGAAGCCGCCTTCGGTAATAGGAAAACGTTTAGCAAAAAGTTTAAAGAAAGCCTTAAAGATGAAGATAGTGAAAGTCTTGATATCGACCACGCTATTATGTGGATGCAAACCATGAACCTTAAGGAAAGAAATTATCAGAAAACAGGAAGCATTGAAAATGTGGATTAGCTAGACCTAAAGAGTTACAATGACGAAATTCTAGAGAGAGTTGGTACAGGTAAAGAGTTGCAAAATACATTAAGAAATACAAAGAACAGCTTGATAGAACACATTCTAAGAGGGATAATTTACTAAAAGGGGTCATGGATAGTTGTAATGAAACAGTAGCAGAGGCACCGGAGATTAGGAATGCTAGTTGATTTAAAAATCCACTTTTAAATGGCTTGAAGAGGAAAACGGAAGACAGACCTAAATGGAGGCTTTATATACAGTTGACCTGCGTACTAAGAGAGAGAGTATGTTGAAGATATGTACCCATCTATTTTATATGTAACTCGACTACATACATGTATATGTTTACAGAAAGCATGCACCACTCTGCGCTCTATGTAACTCTACTCTCTATGTATGTTTGTATAGGAGATATGCACACCGCCATTCTATATGTAACGATCCTATAGTGCCTCAACTGGGTGAGAAAGAAGCCACTCGTTTGGTTGCTCTGGATTGCAATTTCCACATTGAGTGCTACACCTGCAAGGTACCTGTATGTCAGCGTTGTTTCAGTTACAGCTAGTACTTAATTTAAGTTAATTAATATTATTTTTTTCCTTTAAAGTTAGAGTCACTATTAACAAGTATTAACATTTATATAAAGTATTAATTAATATACAGTTTGTTCCCGTATCACCTGCAAACAAGAAGTATTCCAATGTATGCCAATTGGCAGATAATTACTTATAACAAAACATAACATAACATTACAGAGTCAGGAAGCAATTATATGCTTGTTTAAGACTCATCAGGCTCTTAACTAAAACCAATTAATATTAATCAAATCATACAGACTTCATGCATGTCAACATGTTAAATTTATACATAGCCTATGTATAATACCGAACATGCAATTGGCATCTAATTATATGTTCCTATGTTTATCATATTTATTTTTAAAAGCATTCACTGATTTTGCTTCCACAACTTCGCTTGGCAAACTATTCCAAGCATTTACTCTTTGACTAAAAAAAATTTCCTTATATCTAGTCTACTTCTAAATTTGCTAAGTTTATAAATATGTCCCCTTGTGTTTATTTTGTTTGATAAATTAAACCAAATACTATGATTAACTTTGCTGAAGCCTTTGAGTATCTTAAAAAACTTCTAGTAAATCTCCTCTAGTTCTTCTCTCACTTAAAGAGGTTAATCCTACGAATTTTAATCTATTCTCATAACTAAGTTTTTGACAAATACCAGCCTTGTTGCTCTGGCTTGTAGCCTTTCTTATTTATCAATATCCTTCTTAAGATATGGGCACCAAGCCTGAATGCAGTATTCAAGTTTGGCCGTACAAGACCCTTATATAGCCTTACCACAATATCTTTATTTCTACATGCAATTGTTCTTTTAATCATTCTTAATACACAATTAGCACTATTTACAACTTTATTACAATTTTCACTAAATTCAAAAGAGCTATCCACAAAGACTCCTAGACAAAGACTCACTGTTTGTGGATTTTAGTTTTTTATTGATCAATGTAAACTCAATTTCTAAATTATTATTCCCTATATGCATAACTCTACATTTCTCAGCATTAAACTCCATTAGCTAATCCCTAGACCAGTTCTGTAATATTTTTATATCATACTTTAAAATCTCAGCATATTCAATGTTGTTTGCTATCCTTGCTACTTTAGAATCATTTGCAAATTTACTAAATTTAGATACAATATCTATGTCAATGTCATTGATGTAAACCAAAAACAATAGAGGTCCTAAAACAGAACCCTGTGGCCCACCACTCTTCAGTGCTTCGCATTCCGAGAACTCGTCCTGGACACACACCCGTTGTTTTCTATTGCTTAACCAATTGCCTATCCACTTTAAAAGTTTGCCCGTTATTCCATGTGCTTCCAACTTACTAAGCAATCTTTTATGTGGAACTTTATCAAACGCTTTAGCAAAGTCTAGATATAAGATATCAATGCTATTTTTATTACCTACTTCCTTTGTAATATATTCTAAGAAATCTAGCAAATTAGTTAAACAAGAATGCCCACTAATAAAACCATGCTGACTATTTCTAATTAAGTTATATTCTTCCAAGAAACTAATTATTTTATCCTTAATAATGCTTTCAAATGTCTTACCGATTATACTTGTTAAGCTTATAGGCCTATAATTTTCTGCTTTATCCCTATTTTCCTTTTTGTGTATTGGTACAACATTGGCATTCTTAAAATCTTGAGGAACCACCCCTGTTTTCGTTGAAGCTTTTAGTAGGTTTAATAGAACTGGTGCTAATTCATCCCTTAGCTCCGAAATCAGTTTTCCATGAATCTCATCTGGATCTTGACTTTTATTGACATTTAGCAAATTTAATTTATTTATAACATCATCAATATCAAACTCAATAAGGAGCATTCAAAGTTACCTTTGAAGATCCTAGCCGGTACTGGCATATTAACTAAATCTTCTTCCACAAATGCAGACGAAAAATATTTATTAAAATAGTTTGCAGTATCTTTATTATCTTCTATAATGTTGTTATATTCATCTCTTAAAGGACCAATCTTTTTAATAACCTTTTTGTTAGCATTAGCATAGGCAAAAAAGCTCTTTGCATCATTCTTTATATTACGAGCAAGCTGTTTTTCAAATTCTAACTTGGCTTTTCTATTTTCTGCAACCGATTTATTAAGCTTTTTCTTATATTCACAGTACAATGATTCTTCATTATTACTATTTTTATACTTGTTCCAAGCATCTTGTTTGGCTTTTCTTTTTCTTCTTACCTTTTTAGTAACCCACTTGCACATCACATCTCTATTTTTGGCTTTCAATTTAATAAACTCATCAGGAACCATCCTGAGACCTGTTTTAACATTATTCCATAAGCCCTCTACGTCATCGTTATTATCATTATCACTTAAAACCATAAATAAATTTCTATGCTGTATATTTCTTTTAATTTCTTCATAATGTACTTTAAAATAATCAAATTTTTGGACTTTCCTACAGATCCAACTGCACTGAATTACAAAGTTAATGGTTAGATGATCACTTGTCTCAAAAGGTTCACCTATAAGTACATCCTTAATTATTTCTTCAGAGCACAGAACAAGATCAAGGAAATTTTTGCCTCTAGTAGGCTTATTACAATACTGTTCTAAGAAATTATTATTTATACATTCTATAAATAAGTGAGATTCATCTATGTTTTCTGTATTTCCCCAGTCCAATTCAGGATAGTTAAAATCACCCATTATTACAACCTTCTTATCATACAATTTACCAAACACACTAAACATAGCCTCGTCATTAGTTTTTGAACTATCTGGGGCTCTGTACATAACACCAATAATAAGATTAATGTTTTTACACTTGATATTACACCAAACACTTTCTTTAAAGTTAGAAACACATAAATCATTAACTTGACTTGGGTTCAATTCATTTTTTATTTGCAGCAAAACGCCCCCACCTCGTTTCTTGACTAAATCATTTCGATCACATCTAAATACACTGTATCCACTAAAACTAATTTCACTATCACTAATGTCATCAGACAACCATGATTCACTGATTCCCAAAATATCTATATTTTCATCTTTAATCAACAACTCTAGTTGAGACATTTTATTTACAATACTTCTGGAATTAAAGTAAACACATTTTAAGCTATTTTTAAAATCTAAAGGCGACGACAATAGACTCGGCTCTGCAGATCCTAAGTTTTCATCTAATTCCGAGGTGCAAACACTACCACCTCGGCTCCATTTACGTTTTTATTAACTTGCCTCTCTTAATTCTCACATCCGTATCCCCCCGTCTCTCAATTCCTTCAATTTATTTCTTAGTACCTTATCCTCAGCTTGTTGCTTCCTAGTTAGATCAGGCACACAGTAAACCCTCCTGTATTCCTCATACTCCTTCAGGGTTTTGGATTTCCCCAAAATTTCGTACTTTGTTTTGACATTGCTCACGCTAATTCTGATAGGTCTGACTTTATCTGATTTTTTCCCCATTCTATCCAGGCCTACTACTGTGGTTCTCCCTTTTGGTCCAACCAGTTTCACCAGCATGTCCTCTATGACCATAATTATACTTATAGTTATAAGTATAATTAAAATAGGTGCAAAAGAAGTATATATATGGCTTTATTAAAGCAAAATCGGCTAAAAAAACCTTGGATCACAAATGAGATGCTAGACAAAATGGATGAAAGGAGGAAATGGAAAAGTATTAACACCAGTCATGACCGAAGGAAATATAGAAGCTTAAACAATGAGCTTAGAAGAATTACAGACAAAGCAAAAGATCATAGGTGGAGTGAAAAGTGTGATGATTTAGCAGAATATGATAGAAGAGGGAGGTCAGGTCTATTGTACCAAGAAGTCAGGATATTGACAAGAACCAATAAGAAAAAGAAATGAGATGCAAAGAACATTAGTATAATGGGTAAAGATGGGGAATTGAAGACAGAGCTGGAAGAAGTAAAAGAAAGATGGAGAGAATATGTAGAGGAATTGTATGATAAGGCTGGGAAGCTGGTTCAAAAGGATTTTAAAATGGAAGAAGAAAAATAGTAGAAAACGATAAAGGGGGCTCCGGTATAATGAAGGAGGCAATTTATTCTGCAATTAACAGTTTGAAGAAGGGGAAAGCAGCCGGAATAGATGATATCCCGGCAGAATTCTTGAAAATGTTGTAAGGAAAAACACTCAATAAGTTGATGTAGGTGTGTATGGTAGTGTACAAAACAGGTATTTGGCCAGACGACTTCTTTACCAAGTCAGTGATGATCCCAATTTCGAAAACAGCCAATGCTGTTGAGTGTTTGGATTACAGAACAATCAGTTTAATACCTCATTCATCGAAAATTTTATTAAAGATAATAATTAATTGCATTCAGTCGAAAGCAGATATGATACTGAGCAAGACACAATTTGGCTTTAGGAAAGGATGCGGCACAAGAGAAGCAATAGGGATAATGCGGGTTCTTTTCAAAAGAAGCTGAGATTTTGGAAATGACGTTTTTGTAAGCTTTGTAGACTTTGAGAAGGCCTTTGACAGGATTGATTGGATAATGATGATCAATATCTTGAAAAGAATGGGAATTGACTGAAGAGATAGAAGACTAATTTTAAATTTGTGCATGAATCAAAGAGTAGTAGTAATCAAAATCCAACAGGAATACTCAGAAGATGGTGAAATAGAACGTGGAGTAAGACAAGGTTGCAGCATTTTGCCGCTGCTGTTTAACATTTATCCTGAGGCAATGATGGAGGAAGATATGGATGAAGGTATGCGAGTAGGAGGTAAAGTGTTACAAGATGTACGATTTGCAGATGACCAAGGAATGGTAGCTGGCAGCGAGACTGGCCTGCAGAAGATAATGGATAGGCTGAATGATATGGCATTGAGATATGGCATGAAAACTAATATCAAAAAGACCAAGGTAATTAGAGTGGCCAATAATAAAGGTGAAGTTAATATTTCAGTAAATGGTACGAAATTGGAACTGGTAAGGAGTTTCAAATACTTGGGTCATACTATAATCGATGACGGGAAATGTGAGACTGAAATATACAGTAGGATTGCACAAGCAAAAGCGACCTATAGGATAGAACTTTTAACAAAAGGTCTGAAGAAGGACACAAAGATAAAGATAGTGAAAACTTTGGTTTGGACCACGCTGTTGTATGGATGTGAAACATGGAGCTTAAGGAATGAAGAGTTTAGGAAACTGAATGGAGAGGATTAGCTAGACTCAAAAGGTTACAAATGAGGAAGTTCTGGAGAGAGTTGGTACAGTTAAACAATTGATAAATATATTGGGAAATAGGAGGAAGATTGGATAGGATACATTCTAAAGAGGGAATGTCTATTAAGGGAGGTCATAGAAGGTAGAATGGAAGGAAAAAGAGGCAGAGGCAGGCCGAGATTGGGTATGTTAGATGATTTAAAGACCCACTCATATGTGGAAATGAAGAGGAAGGCGGAAGACAGAGAAGAGTGGAGGCGTTATGTACCATGGACCTGCCAGTAGGCAGTGCACTAAGAGAGAGAGAGAGAGAGAGGGACGTAATCATTTGTTTACACTTGTGTGTGTATGTATGTAGGATTGTGGGCTGCAACTCTCCTCTGAGGCTGACTGGAGGGGTTGCTATCCGTTGAATGGATATCATCTCTGTAGGAGCTGCAACACTCATAGACTCCAGTCAATGACGAAGCATACTGTCACTGACCTCTAGTTTCTCACGTGTACCTCTGTCATCTCAGCCTTATAGTCGTTTCATCAGTCCTTGCATCTGATAGTGTCAGAGCCTTGTGGCGATATTAACAGTCATTGCCACCGATTTCATTGCAGTTTGTGGGTGATCGTAATAATAAATAGTTACAACCTTTATTTTCTCGTTCATTGGTATCTCTACATCACATAAGACAATTCAGTTAAAATGATTTGCAATAATTTGTGCTGAAAGATATGTCAGATCCTAATCGGTCCCTGTCCTTGTATAAAAACTAGAAAGGAATATACTTGATTTCATGATATAATAATATTTTTATCCTGTGCTAGGGAGTACTCAATAAGACAAAGAGTGAGATGTGGATGCTGAATTTTGAATTTGTGCAGTTGGATAAGGAAATGAATAGAGCACCAAGAAATCCATGGAATATGACTCTAGGATTTTGGTACTTAAGTGTTAGGGCTAGATTTTGTAAATTGATGGAAGAATAGGCAGTTTTGGCGTTTGAGGTGAAAGGTACCAATAAGAAGTGTTAGTGAACAAAGAATAAGCTTTAATCTCTAATGAACGTGGTTCCCAACAAATTAAGGGTGATTTAATTTTTATTCAGAATCCGAGCTAGAGAAGGACATTTATATGACTGTAATCTTGTACACAAATGAAACTTGTCAAAGTATCACCTAGTCATATGTATGTAGCTATATAAATATGTAAGTAAAGAAGTAAGGACCTAAGCATGGATCATTGTGGTATGTTCCATCGTAGTGGTAATTTTGAAGTGAAACCTGGACGTATACTTGTAACGAAATTTTTTGTGTAACATGTGGAGAAAAATAAGTTATCTTTATATTAATCTTGATATCCTAATATCAAGTAACGTTTTATACTATAATTTTTTCCGTTTTTAATCTCTCTCACTCACTCACTCACCCACTCACTCACTGGTGTTCTTTCAAATGACAGGTCTTAGGTACATGTTCATAGTAAGAGCCTGCTTTCAGGTTCCGTAAAGAGCACACCGGGATCAGCAAGTAGATCCGTTCACAAAGGCTTTGCCTTATGTAATCTATAGCTTGGGGAAAATATGGCTTCTGGTGTGTTTTCCCGTTGCCTTCCTCGGTTTTTGCTCAGTTGCCTCTTACAATGCGTTGCAGTTAACTATAATATAATACTAGTATAATATAATAGTATTACGATTATACATAGTAGTAACATCAGTCTATTATAGTTTCAGTGCCTGTTGTTGTTATAAGAGTCTGTGGTATTAATTATAAGTAATGCTAATAGTACTTACCCTTGTTGTATCCGGGTTACTGAAGAATAGACCAACTGTAGACTGCACATGTCGTAAAAGCACAAAGCATCAAAATCCAAACCTGTGTCAGAAGGGGCATTCAGTTGGTGAGCTCCTAGACTTCAGAAATTACTACAAAGTTTTCTACAACGAATGGAACAGTTTAAGGTCATATCTCAACCCTAGTTAAACAGGGATTCAATAGAAGATGATATTGATCATGATTATGATGATAATTATGAATACTTTATCAATAGTATTTATGTTACTTTCTTCTGAGCCTGGATATGAGAATTTTTATTGGACGGGGGAGGAATATGTTCAATTTATCAGATAGTAAAGTATTCTCGTAAGCTTGAGACAAGGTCAATTTGCCATGAGTTTATTCAATTGTGTTTGTAGATTTTTCTAAAGTATATGCCTGCTGTAAATTTATTACCAAACAGAAACTAAGTAACTGTGTGTAAGCGTTCACCTATAAATCACAGTTGTCGTTTTCTATAGCAATTTAGTCTTGTGGTAGTGATGATAATAATTAGAAAAAGGTATCTGATTCCTCAGATGCGGTTGTTACGGAAGTCAGAGTTCAATAGGATACTATATCGTCACATTTTGATGATCTCGTAATATTGTAATAATATTACTACCGGAGTGTGTTATTGTGTCCCTATCCTGAATTAAGCTTCAGTTAGAATTATTATTATTAGTTAGTATCTGTCCTCCTAGTATATAACCCGGGGCTCGCTCGTCACTGACATCGCTTTGTTAGGAAACTGACGATAGCATTAACTTTACCAGCTTTATTGCCATTACTGCATGGTCTGCATGTGTGAAACTAATCTTTTAACAATGCTAGAAAGATTTTTAGATCAGAGAGAAGTAAGCTTTCCCCAAACTCGTTGGAGTCTTTGGTACATCTGATGTGCTATATTCTTCATGAGTAGCCTCACGACTAGTCATGAAGCTACTTATTGCACTTGACAAACATATCAGCAATATGGATATGTTTCAGATTCAGTTCTGCAGCTTCTGCAATGCTTGTTTCATGTTAATAAGGAAAGCTTTTGAGACATGAGTAACTATTAATATTAGCTAGTTATTGGTATAAAAATCGCTTTTTCACAATTAGTCTTGTTTTATAGACTGAAACTAAAAATGGGATCGTATAACTGACAGTGTTGAAAGTTTATTTAGAAAAAAAGAGTGATGAAAGAAAGTTATTTAATTACCAGTAAACGGAAGAAAAATTGAGATTTATTCAGTGCATCATTTAGTACAGTTTTGTAAATTAAATCCCAGCCGCTGAACCTCTGAAAACAGAGGCGCAGCTACGCCTTACATTGAACGACGATTTAAAGCTTACAGAATACCAAATTGTGACTAATCTGTAGTTTACGCCACTGTTAAGGTTCAAACTGCGAATTATCTCTCTGGTGAATACGAGCATGAGTGTTTAACTGTTAGTATAAGACTAGTAAAAATACTACTAAGTTTCAATTGTGTTACAAAGTACTATTTAATAGTTAAACTACTGAGATGTCAATATATAGATATTTTAGATTTAGATATAATCTTTACAATTAGCAATGTATTTTAAGGGATTTATGAAGCGTGCATTTTAACAACAGTGATTAACTTTCAGATAAAAATTGAATTATATTGAATTTCTAATGATGGAAAAATGAAGTGTACTTGAAGAAAGAGTAATTGTAACGGAATTTAAATTACAGGGTATCAAAGTAATTGAATTATTGAATTAATTAGTTTTTTTATTTTAATTTCCCACTGCCTGTAGGCTGCATCTCTCTCTCTGTCCCTCTTAGTGCACTGTCTACTGGCAGGTTCATAGTATATAACGCCTCTGCTCTTCTCTGTCTTTCGCTTTCCTCTTCATATCCACATATGAGTGGGTCTTTAAACCATCTAACATACCTATTCTCGGCCTGCCTCTGCCTCTTTTTCCTTCCATTCTACCTTCTATGACCACTTCAAAAAGACTTTCCCCCTTAAAATGTGTCCTATCCATCTCTTCTTCCTAGGAAGAAGAATAAGCTACCTAGAGTATGAATATGGCATAGCCTTTTGTGAATAAATTAATTAGCTCAACTGGAGAAATTGATTAGCTGATATGGAGTGCTCTTTATGTAGCATAAAAGCAGACTCTTACTATATATGAATATGTACCTTGGACCAGCCACTTGACAGAGCACGACAGAGTGAGAGAGAATTAAATGATATTTAAACGAAATTTATATAATTGTTTAGATTTTGTAGCATTCTGTTATTTTCTTAAAATTCGTTTCGTTTACTCTGTAAATTACTAGCGTATTTGGTAAATTTAGTCTAAACCATTTTAGCGCGTTATTTATTAGCTTACATAAAAATATTCAAAGAAATAATATATGAAGTTCGTTTAGTTAGTCGGTGTTATGGTTGATCGTAGAATTTAAAAGTGATGGATACTATAATGGACAATCATTTCACTATTGTATGTGTTTTTAGTCATATATTTATTTGCCACTAACTTTCCACTGAATCTCTTCTTTCCAGTTATGCTAGTCCTCTCTGCTGTTTAATTCCATAGAAACTTAACTGGTTCTTAATCTTGGAGTGAATTTTAGCAACACCTGTCACTGTAACTTTCAGTTCTCAAGCCAGAGTTTCACTTTAGAATCGAATTTATGTATAATCAGGACTAACTATGAGATTCATGGAAACTGATTTCGGAGCTAAGAGATGAGCTAATGGAGTTCAATGCTGAGAAATGTAGAGTTATGCATATAGGGAATAATAATTTAGAAATTGAGTATACATTGATCAATATAAAACTAAAATCCACAAACAGAGTCTTTGTCTAGGAGTCTTTGTGGATAGCTCTTTTAAATTTAGTGAAAATTGTAATAAAGTTGTAAATAGTGCTAATTGTGTATTAAGAATGATTAATAGAACAATTGCATGTAGAAATAAAGATATTGTGGTAAGGCTATATAAGGCTCTTGTACGGCCCAAAATTGAATACTGCGTTCAGGCTTGGTGCCCCTATCTTAAGAAAGATATCGATAAATTAGAAAGGGTACAAGCCAGAGCAACAAGGCTGGTGTTTGACTGTCAAAAACTTAGTTATGAGAATAGATTAAAATTCGTAGGATTAACCTCTTCAAGTGAGAGAAGAACTAGAGGAGATTTAGTAGAAGTTTTTAAGATACTCAAAGGCTTCAGCAAAGTTAACCGTAGTATTTGGTTTAATTTATCAAACAATAGAAACACAAGGGGACATATTTATAAACTTAGTAAATGTAGAAGTAGACTAGATTTAAGGAAATTTTTTTTAGTCAGAGAGTTATAAATGCTTGGAATAGTTTGCCAAGCGAAATTGTGGAAGCAGAATCAGTGAATGCTTTTAAAAGTAAATATGATAAACATAAGAACCGTAAATTAGATGCTAATTGCATGTTCAGGGTTATACATAGGCTAGGCCTATGTGTAAATTTGGCATGTTGACATTAAGTCTGTATGATTTGATTTTATTTTATTTATATAATTGGTTTTAGTTAAGAGCCTGATGAGTCTTAAACAAGCATATAATTGCTTCCTGACTCTGTAATGTTATGTTATGTTACGTTAACTAGGTCCACTGATCATTGTGTAAAAGCTTTACTTGCAGTCTTAAAATAGTTTTATGTCAAGTAGTTTCTTTTGTATCTAGCCAATTAGGCTTTCTTGTTTGTTTTCACATTTAAGTTATTCGTTTTGAGTACCGCCCATATTTATTGTATTATTTAGTGTTTCAGAAAAAACGTGTTTCGGTTTGTATCATTGTTTAGTTATATAGGACTGTTGGGCGTCGTTTGCTTGTCTGATTTAGGTGCTATTTTACACTTTATTACAAGTTTGATTTTATAATGCGAACGGTATTATATTTTTAATTTAGCTATTTAGCCCTGGGTTACGTAGCTTACCTTCATAAGATAAGGCATAGCCTTTAATGATGCTATTAACTTGTTGATCAATGGATTGCATTTTATGCAGCCTGAAACTGCTTTCACACAGCAAAGAGCACTGAAACTGCTTTCACTAGAGATACATACTTGAGATCAAAATTAATGTAGCAATGATGTCCATAATGTTATTTGTTAGCAATACGCAGTATTTGAACTAGCAATTTTATCTGTGTTGTATTTGAGAGAGGGATAGAGAGAGAGTGAACTTTGTTTAAT
This sequence comes from Enchytraeus crypticus, assembly GCA_905160935.1. Lineage (NCBI taxonomy): Eukaryota > Metazoa > Annelida > Clitellata > Enchytraeida > Enchytraeidae > Enchytraeus > Enchytraeus crypticus. The sequence goes on along the minus strand of CAJHZI010000873.1, from coordinate 4,507,802 downwards.
TTCAAATTTCAAACGATCAACCACAGATATACATCAGCTACAAGTAAATACAAGATGAATATAACCATTGAAAGTAAATCATACAATACGTGCATAAGAGTGAAACAAACATAATGAATGATGCAATGAAAGTAAAACAACCCAATACTATTCAATCGGTCCCTAGGGGGAGCATTGCTCTATCTAGCTAGTCGCCGAAATGGTATGGGAAAGTGCTACTATCAGTATATTTTACGATTTCCTGAATATAAAAATACCTATATAAAATTCTAAAATAATATACATTTATAGCCGTTTTATGGAATCAGGTATTTGAAAAGATAGAAAAAAACTAGAACAAATAATGGAGTAAAACGTTTTAAGTTTGGAATGAAAATACAAATAGTTAGTCTCCGACAGTCTAATCTCGTACTCATGATTAGCAGTTCAGTTGACAAAAAATTATTTATTAATATTGGATAATAATAACGGTTTAACGTCCGTTTCCTCATCCAAGGATGATGTCAGGGACGTCCCCACAGCACACATCACTACAGATCAATTCACCCAAACCACACTGCAAAATAAATGTGCTAAGGTCCTAAACGAAAGCCACTCTAGTGATCAAAAATGGTCATAGTAGATTGATTATGTCTACGGTAGGAAAAGGTAAGTCTTAAGCTTGTTAGAGAAAGTTGAAAGAGAAAAACAAGAGCGAAGATTAGCAGGTAAAGAGTTCCAGATTGAGGGTACTGCGTAAGAAAATGAACGTGTGTCCAATGATGTGAGAATATTTGAATCGGAGAGAAGATTGGCATCGATGGTACGAAGTGCACGTGAGGGACGGTAGGGAAGAAGTATTTCAGATAAGTAAAAAGGCTTGCTAATTCGCAGTTTTGAAAGTTAGTAGAGCTTTTTATATTTAATGCGTTGATTAACAGGGAGCCAGTGAAGACTGAAAAGTTGAAAGAAAGCGAAATTGAAGTCGAGAGGACTTAGAAACAACACGTGCAAGAGAATTTTGGACGTGCTGCCAACGATTGAGAGAAGAAGTAGGCAACCCATGTAATAATGAATTAAAGTAGTCGAGCTTTGAATGAACTATAGAATTAGCAAGGATAGTGGCTAAATTTCTAGTAAGGGATGGACGTATCTGCCTAATCTGAAAGAAAGAAGCGCGACAAACTGAAGAGATATGAGAGTTGAAGTCAAGGTTTCCAACAAAGATAACTCCAAGGTTTTTGGCTGATCGAGAAGGTGAAAGGGTAAGATTTTGAAAATTAACAGAGTTATTAGTAATTTTACTTCATGGCAAAGGAGTGCCAATTAAAAGGTATTCAGTTTTGGAAGGATTAATAGCGAGACGATTAGCACAAAACCAGGAATAAACCTGGTCTATAGAGTGAATGAGAGATGAGTTAGTTTCTGATCGGAATCATGATTAAAAAGGAACTATATAGTTGTGCGTCGTCTGAATAGAAGTGAAAATTTATGGAGGACTGAGCAAGCAGGTAGCTAAGGGGAGTGATATATAAACAGAAGAGCAATGGATCTAATACTGAACCTTGTGGTACACCGCTTAGGAGGGGTTTTTTAGAAGAGCGACTTTGACCAATAACGACCGATTGTGCTCGACATGAGAGACATGATGTGAGAAAGGAAAAAACAAAATCAGAAATGCCATAACAGGATTTAAGCCTATTTATTAGAGTGCCATCGTCAATTGTACCGAAAGCAGCAGAGAGATCTAGAAGAACCAATGCAGAAACCTGCTTACTACTCATGGCCAAGCTAAAATCATTATGGATTCGAAGAAGAGCGGTTTCAGTAGACTGGAGTTTTCTGTAGGCAGATTGCTTTTGAGAGAGAGAAGGGAAAGAATCAAGAGTAGTGCGTGCATAAACGGGTATAAATTGCCGTTTCAAGAAGTTTAGAAATGAAGTTAAGATTGGAAATAGGAAGGTAAATGGAAAGATCATCATTTGATAGAGAAGGCTTTTCTAGCAAAGGAGTTACAACAGCTTATTTGAATTAATTCGAGAAGATTAGATAAGTTCTGAGAGTTAGACGTTGATTAAAAAATTTCGTATTTCTACCGGTTTAAAACTAGAAAGTAGTGGTGGCTCAGGCATATTTACAGAAATGGTGTTGTCGGTATCAATGAGGTTGGGAGGGTATGGAGTTAGAGAGTGTGGCAACTTTGTCTTCGAAAAAGTTGAGAAAAGAGGTAGCAAGATATGATCGTGAGGTAGTAAAGGGGAGTGATTTGGGAATGACGCGATTAAGCGAGGAATCAAGTGCTCCCCATAATTTCATGGGGAAATTCTGATTCTGCGAGATTAGATTTTGATACTACAAGCTTTTAACAGAAGTAATCATCTTATTTAATAATTTTCTTTGTTTGAGGTGCTTGGACGTAATGTCTGGATTTCGTAGTTTAGGTGAATTTTCAGATCCTTCCTGAACTTTGTTTCGAGTCTGTAACGTTCAGATTTTTGTTTAATAAGGATTTCTTCAGAAATAAAGGGTTTCCTATGTTTTATTGCAGGCCTGTGCAATGCAGGCCTGTTGCAATCAGATTGAATATAGTTATATATTATTTTACCGGTTTGCTAATTTAAATAATAAATAAACTGGAAGTAGCCTACATTTAAATTTTGGTGTAATTCTTAACTTTGGAAAATTTATTTTAATCTTGAATATTTCTACCTTATTCATTGCAACTTGCAATGGATGTAACATCGATTGACTATGATTCACGTGAATCAATAAGTGCGTTAAATAACATTAAACGAAAATTTATGGGTAAGAATTTTTTAAGATTGAATTGCATTGAATTTAAAGCATTACATTTTTAGCTAATTGCTTTATATGTTCACGACATGATAGGCCTAATTTATCATCAATCCAAATACCTAGCTTGAGTGCTAAATGTCAGCTGAGATAGTTTTACGATTGAAACTTTATTCAATACCAATTTTATTAATAGAAAGCTATTAAAAATAGATTTAATGTGGTTTTTTAGTTTTTGAAAATACTTTTAGCATGGTATTTTCTAATTCAAATCCATATTCTTATTGTCGGCTAGTTTGCTTGAAAAGCATTCATAACCCTTCTAAATTTATGTCAAAAATGTTGTTAGCATGTTGTCTGAAATATTGAAATATTGTCAAATGACTGGCTCCTTCAGCGAGCCTAAGCTATATCTATTTGAAGTAGTTATGCCTCCGAAAATTAAAACTCAATATTTATTCTATAACTCAAATTATTCTATCAAGTTATTGGGTTCTCCACTCATCTGTCCGTTATAGGAGTTTGGAAATCGAGTTGTGGGTACGATTTTTGCAACTCTTCATGCTTCGGCGGTATTAACCTGGAGGATTTATTTTATTTTTATTTAAATGATTCAATCATTTCACACGATAGACATATAAAAGTCTCACAAAGTACAGCAATTCACATGAAATGAAAAGGACACAAAGGTCCGAAGACTCTAACATGTGCCCTTATAAGAAAATAAATAATACACGATTTAGCATCATTACTTTATAAAAGCCTTTACACCATTACAATGGTCACAATATTTACAGTAAAATACATGTATATGCTAGACTATAAAATCAAATATTTACTCAAATCAATTTTATCTATATTGCGTTTAAATGAACTAACACTATTCGTCGTGACCACGGAGTCTGGCAGAACCTCTTGATGCAGGAGGATGCAAGAACCTCTTGCTCATATAGCCAGTTAGAGGCTAAATCAATTAGACTGGAGCTGTTACGAATAAAACTCACGTTTATACGTTAAATGTATGTAGTAATTTATATCATGTATGCTATTTGTGTACAATTTCTATTAATTTTTAATAAATTAAAGTAAGAACACAAAATATAGATAGCTTATGGTTTTAACGATTTATTATAAACTAAAACACGATAAAGAGTTTAACTAAATAAAGATAAGAGATAACTACATCATTAAATAGAACAGAACGTAAAACGATAACTACGCCGAATTAAATTACAAGAATAGGCGATTAAATGAATATATCTGAAGCAATATATCCGTACAGCACATTAGGGTTTCTTCATTATACTCTAGCTTCGAATAATATATCTGATCAGAGAAATCTGGTCTAAACACCCTTGCCATATTCTGAAACCATATTCTCTCTTAAAACTTTTCCACCAAATGGTTGATAACTAAATCTTCAATTCTATTTAATATGACTCGTGTGAACACTTAGCCCGATACTAGTGGTGAAAATAACATGTTTTTGCCAGTGTGTTTGTAATTGTTTGTTTGTTCTTTATCATTTCTAAATGTGGTTAAAATATATGCTCTACACTCTTGAGAAGCCGCATTACCCAAAGTGCCACGGATACAGACAGCATTGAAACGCTGGAGAGACAGTCTCTGCCAAAGAAAAGCATCCTGCCTATTTCATCAATAAAGTTTGATGAGACAGAGTTGATGGGGCCCAGGTTCTCAAAAGCAATATGCATGAATATATAATAGCAAGATAGGCCTATTTAGGCATTCTTCAGAGTATTCCTATTAGCAGCGGCCTCTGCAGCAGCACGAGCAGCAGCCAAGTTTGGTCGAGAATGCTTGCTGAGAAAGGGTCCGTCTCAGTAACTTCCCAACTTACACACATGCCCAAGGAATTTGTGAGACACCGTCCGGACTCTTCCTATCAGTGCGGATCAATCCCAGGGGCTCTTTAATGGCTGGGTTATTCGCTGGACTCGGGGCGTCAAATCATATCATTCAGAAATTTGTGTTTACCGATTCTGCCGGCACTACGCTTTTACGACAGACCGTGATACGCTTGTATGACACACCATGAATGCCGTGATACGCTTGACTGAGACACCGCAGATACAGTTGTGTGGCTCACATAAGGTATTCTCCCAGACGGAGATTTTTATTAGAGATAGGAATCGAACCGAACCCGAACCGAACCCAAAATCCAGGAATTTTGACCGAACCGAACCCGAACCCAGACTCTGGCCGAACCCGAACCGAACCCGAACCCAGACTCTGGCCGAACCGAACCCAGACTCTGACCGAACCCGAACCGAACCCGAACCCTGTCTTCATCCAAACCGAAATAACCAAAATCTTGAAGATCCTTTCTCCTTCGCCAGCATGACATTATAGAAAGATAGTAAAAACAATGCAAATATATATTAGTTTTTGCATTTACACGTCTTACAGTATCCAACAGCATATATTCAGGTAAGGCTGGTTCGACACAAATTAAAAAATTAATAACAGATAGCGATACAGAGGAATGGTAGCATTACAAAGGAAAGCGAGACTGGTCTACAGAAAATATAATGGATAATCTGAATGATATGGCATTGAAAGATGGAATGAAGACATCAAAGAGACAAAAGTAGTGAGAGTATCCAAAAATAGAGGTGAAGTCAATAAATGTAAACAGATTGGAACATGTAAGGAGTTTTAAATATTTAAGTCATGCTATAACAGATGATGAGAAGTGTGAGACTGAAATGGGATTGCACAAGCAAAGGAAACTTTTGATAATAGGAAACTTTTAACAAAAATCCTAAAGAGAGACACTAAGATAAGACATCGAAAACCTTGGTATGAACCACGCTATTATATAGATCAGAAACATGGACATCAAGGAAAGCAAATATCAGGAAACTAGAGGCATTGGAAGTATGGATATGGAGAAGAATGGAAAGGATTAGCTGGACTCAATAGGTTACAAGTGAGGAAGTTCTGGAGAGAGTTGGTAAAGATAGACAGTTGATAAATGTATTAAGATATAGGAAGAAGAGTTGGATAGGACTCATTCTAAGAGTCTATTAAAAAAGGTCATAGAAGGCAGAATGGAAGGAAAAAGAGGCAGAGGCAGACCAAGATTATAAATGTTACATGATTTTAAGATCCACTCACATGAAGAGGAAAGCGGAAGACCGAGAAAAGTGGAGGCTTTTTATATCATGGACCTGTAATAGGCAGTGCACTAAGAGAGAGAGAGAGAGAAAAAAAAGAGAGCATTACAAAAATCTCTGGTATTTCAGACACCCATAGTTTATTACTGGTTCAGTTGATAGCAAAATGTATATATTATGATCATTTTTCTGTGGAAGTACATGTGTTTACCAAATCGTCCTTATTTCACATTTCATGTTAATAAATTGCACTTTGTCTCTTAAATATTGCATCAAATTTTAGCCAAGACATTTCCATTTAATTATAAACGCTTTTAATAGATAGGCCTAGTGATAAAATTTATTTTTAAATGGATGAAGCATTCTATTTTCTGGTTATAATCCAGGAGAATATTAACGATAACGTAAAAAAGATAATTATCTATTTTATGAACATTTGTCTATCAACTTTCTTATCAGTATTTTAAGAAATGTACAGGAATAAATACCACTTCTCTCATTTTTTCATTGTCATATTTTCACTCAGGTGAAAAATGTGTCAGTTACTATGACTTCATGTATTTGTTTAAGCACATTTACCCAAAACCATTTTAAACATGTTTATTATAACCATGATTATTATAAGTAATGTTAAACAATTGCAACATTATCCAAACCAAACCATAACCCGAACCGAACCCGAACCCTTGTTCTAACCGAACCCGAACCGAACTTTCATTTTCAACAAACCGAACTGAACCGAACTCTCAAATTGTCAATTTCTAACCGAATCCGAACCGAACCGAACTTTCATTTTCAACGAACCGAACCGTACCCAAACTCTGAAAATTCATAAAATTCCCATCTCTAATTTTTACTACTACTATTATTATTATTATTATTATTATTATTATTATTATTATTATTACTATTATTATTATTATTATTATTAGTAGTAGTAGTAGTAGTAGTAGTAGTATCAGTTGTAGTTGTAGTAGTAGTAATAATAATAATAGCATTAGTAGTAATTGTACTAGTAGTAATTGTAATAATTGTAATAATAACAATTGCAGTAGTTGTAACGGTAACAGTAGTGAAGATAGAAGCAATAATAAGTATAATAATATGATAAGTTTTGGCACTCACTCTTCTCATTAGCTTGATGAAATTTTTAATAGGCCTTTACGGCTTTTATTATTCAGTCCGTTCAGACCATTAGGAAGTTTCGTTTCTAGTCTTTTCTGCCATTCTTCTTCTAGTTTTTTGCTGAAGTATTTGGTTGATCTGTTACCTTTTCTATCGCTATAATTTCCAAGTCCAGAATAGAATGATTTGTGCTATTAAAATTAATAGATATCGGTGTGTTCTCTTTACTTCTAATTAAGGACTTGTGGTTATTAAGTCTGTTCCTTAAGCGCTTTCTGTCTCCCCTACGTACTGAATGCCACACTTTCTACAGGTAGTAGTAGTAGTAGTAGTAGTAGTAGTAGTAGTAGTAGTAGTAGTAGTAGTAGTAGTAGTAGTAGTAGTAGTAGTAGTAGTTGTAGTAGTAGTAGTAGTAGTAGTAGTAGTAGCAGTAGTAGTAGTAGTAGTAGTAGTAGTATAAGAAATCTGGTTTATGTACTGTGAAGCCATTCTAGAGCTATATTTTTTATTCAGTTGGTGATATATTTAAAGTAATTTGAGAAATTAAAATTTTATTCAATAGTCATGGATGGCTCTGTGAGAGCGGGAAGATTTATCTTTTGCTGCACTATTACAAGTAGGGGCTTCAATTTATTCACTTAACAAGTAATCTCGAGTTATATTTACTATTAAAAATCACTGTAAATTGCTCTGAACTGTACCATGTACAAGATGTGGATTATTTCAAATGGCTATTTGTGCATTGAGAGATATTTTAATAAATTGTATATTGTAAACTGATATATAATTTGTAATTTAATCTTAAAGTAAGGTGGGAATAAAAGATGATTTGACGTTTCACTATAATGTAGCGCAACTAAATGGGTTACATAAATTATTTCTCACCCATATGTTTGGAATTAATTTTATTTGCACTCATGTTTGTATTTAGATGTTTAAATTGATCTTTGTGCATCAAGACTTGTATTCATTTCAGCTTATGTTCATTAGAACTTATTTTGCGTTAGAATTGCAAGGTTATGAAACGAGGATATTAAAAATAAATAATGAGGAAATGCAAATTAATATGTTATTAGAAGTTTAACCTTCATATATGATGAGATATGATCTTTGCGTATTGGTGTATTCATGTAAAAACTGATGTTAAATTAAATATGATATGACATTCAGTAAAAACAGTAGATTATGTAAAGAAATAATAAAATGATATGCATAAGATACATGCATGCAACGCAACCACTCGTGGGGTTTGGGTGGAGAAATGCTTATGAAGAGCTCGATTCTGATTGGCTGTTGAGCATGGCCTCGATCAAGACTATATTACCAGAGAACAGGCTATAGAAAGTTAGTTCACTCCTGAACTCTGGCATGTGTGGAATTACTAGCTGAACTTGTCTAAAGATAATTCTGAATGAATTATTGCGACAAACACATAAACTAGTAGATTCCATACAAGCTTCTGAACTTCTGATTGCATTCGTAGAAAGTACTGCTATTATGCACCTTCTATAGGTCGGTGATAGTTAGCACGAAAAATACGAAATCTATATTGAAACGATTGTGCCTCACGGGATTGCAGATTTTGTGTGGAATTGTCGTCTAACCTTCAATGAGTTGGTTAATCACGATCCATTTCAATATCTCAATCCATTGAATGTAAAAATCCTTGATTGTACCAGAAACGCCGATTCCTAGAGATCTATATAAGCGTTTTCTCGTCAATTCAGGTGAATAGCTGCGTTTACAACACTTTGTGTTGGCAGTGAAGATAGAAGACTGAAAATTGAAGAAAGAAATTGAAGAGGAAGACAGAATCAGAAAAGAGCGAAATTCTACGAAGAATACTGATTTTCTAGTGCCTAATCTAGATAGGTGTTGCTTTCATAGATTTCAGCTAAACACCTACAATTCTGAATTCTGCGGAAAGCGCAATTTACTAGTTGCCTACTCTAGTTAAGCGTCTTTTTCACAGATTTAACTGAACGACTGTTAAATAACACCTCACGTGTTATTTAAGTCATAACACCTCACGTGTTATTTAAATAACATGTTATTTAAATAACGTGTTATTTTAAATAACACCTCGCGTGTTATTTAAGTCATACTAAAGAAGAAAAGAGGGAAAGTATCAAATCATATAAGCGAGGAGTGCCTTGAAGCCAATAACTCGTTCCCATTTTCTCTCTCTTATTTTGATTGCAAATGCAGACATTTAACTAACTGATTGTAAGTAAACTGACTTTACATTTATCGCCTATTTTTAGCATTTTATTTAATTGTTACGTATTGTTAGTTTAATATTCTATGCTATCTTTATGTTTAATATTTTAACTCGTTATATTGCTATCGTGTTTCTTTGTTAATAATAAATCGTTTGAGCTAATAAATCACTGGTTTTTGTGTCAATATTCTAATTTAGTTAGAATCTATACAAATAATACACAAATACTATAATTTATCATACATTGAACGAATAAGCATGAGTCAGAACTCATATATATATTCACAGCAGCTCCAGTCTTATTGATTTAGCCTCTAACTGGCTATATGAGCAAGACATCCTTGCATCCTCAAGATTAATACCGCCTAAGCATGAAGAGTTGGAAAAATCGAACCCACGACTCCATTTCCAAACTTCTATAACGAAGAGAGGATTGGAGAACTCTATAGTAGTAGTAGTAGTAGTAGTAGTAGTAGTAGTAGTAGTAGTATATATTTTGTTATTTTTCTTTTCATTATTTTCCTTTTTATTGCCCTGAGCTGTAAAGGGCCCTGGGCTAAAAAATAAGATAAAAGTTTAGAAAAAAGAAGCGATTAAAATAATTCCTCCACACTCTTGGAATCCGCATTAGCTAAAGTGCCACTGAAACAGACTGCATTGAATAGCTGGAGAGCAATAGAGAGTCGCTGTCAAAGGAAAGCTTTTTCGCGTTTATCACCAGTAATGGCTCTGGTCCTCCTGCCTATTTCGTAAATAAAGTCTGATGCGACAGAGTTGATGGTGCCCATGGTCTCAAAGGTATCAATAGTCATGAAAATAAAGTTACTAGAGATTTCGGCATACTTCAGAGTTTTCCTATTATCCGCGGCCTCTGCAGCAGCATCAGCAGCAGCGCACGATAGGCCGATATTGCTTACAGAGAAAGTGTCCGTTACAGTGACATCCCTGATAACACACATGCCTCTGCCCATGGAATTTGTGAGACACCGACTGGACGTTTCTCATCAGTACGGATCAATCCCAGGGGCTCTTTAATGGCTGGGATATTCGCTCGACTCAGGGCGCGCCAGATCAAATCGTTCAGGAACTGATGTCTACCGATTCTGCCGGCACTACGCTTGCACGACAGACCGTGAATGTCTAACACATTGACCGAGACACCACAGATATAGTTGTGTGGCTCACATAAGGTAGTGTCCAGACGGAGACCGGCCGTGATTCTGACTGCTTCGTCGTTTAGACGGGGGCCGCATGATGAGATTGGTAAAGCTTTGATCTCCACTATGTGGGGCCGACACTGCGAGCAGCCGCGCCTTTTCTTGTGGTATTAGCGGCTTCGCAAGGAGTTCCGTGTGCAAAGTGACCTTTGAGTGCAATAGTGACCTTTGAGTCCCAAGCCTTCATGCTCTTAGACATCATACCGATAGGAGCTTCGAATAAAGACAGATCAGCCCAATACCCTGAATCCTGGCTATCTCCAAGTCGGGAAATTGAAAGAAAACAGAAAGGATTGAATCCTGTAAAACGCCAATCCTCGCGGCTGAAGCCAAAAAGGCAGAAGGTGCCAGCGACGAGATAGAGCGTATACCCAATCCTCCGCAGTAGATTGGTAGGCTAGCTTGAATCGATTGAATGTAGTTAACATTAATTTTAACGATGCCACTGAGCGACTTTCGCATGCTGGAATAAGCCTGCAATGATAGATGACCCTCACATGGAGAGGCACGCAAGATGTTTGTAAGCTTAGAAGAACCTACACAGCTCCGTAATATCGTTAGAGCGTCGTGCGCAGAGATGAGCTTTAACCGGCTGGCGGCCCTCACTAGGTTCGAGCATTGAGTATTGAGAGCCAAATCCATAGCTTGACCTGTCTGGTATTGGTTTACTGTGCTCCAAGTAGACTGGTTTCGACGGGCTTTACATGAATGAATGAATTGGTGGCAGGAAAGTTACTGTCAGATAGAGAGCTAATCAGTTTTTACCTGCTACCATCAACCTTAAGATATCATCCGTCACGGTATACTCATCCCGCCCACAGTTATGTCGTCTAAGTAGGCTACTTTCAGCGAAGAGGATAGTGACTGGAATAACGGGTTGATCGTCAAACTGAACAGGAGAGGACCCAAAGGGTCACCCTGTTGTACCCCCTGGCTAGACATGATGATGATGATGATTATTATTATTATTATTGTTACTTTTTTTGGCCCTGGGCTGTATAAGGCCCTGGGCTAAAATATAAGATAAAAAAGACTTTATTTAATTAAAAGAAAGATGAAAAAAAAATTTAAAATAGTTCCTCTACGCTCTGGGAGGCCGCATTCGCCAATATGCCACGAATGCATACAGCATTAAAACGCTGTAGTGCAACAGATAGGCGCTGCCATAGAAAGGCCTTTTCGCGTTGATCGCCTGTAATGGCACTGGTTCTCCTGCCTAATTCGTTTATGAAGTCAGACACGGCAGAGTTGATGGGGCCCAATGTCTCAAAAGCAATTGGCAGAAAGATGTAGCTGCTAGAGACTGCGGCATATTTATTACTATTATTATTATTATTATTATTATTATTATTATTATTATCTTTGTTTATATTTATTTTTGTAAATTTTACCTCGATGTAAAGAACCTGAGGTTTGATAAAAATAATTCAAGCAATACTTGCTGAATCGTCGCCCGGCTAATCGGCTTAAAAGAATTGCTGAAGCAGACTGCAATAAATCTTTGCAAAGTCATGGGAAGCCTTTGCCAAAGAAAATTTTATTATAATAATAATAAAATTCTATTTTAGCCTTGATTTGCCTTGATGATGCATACTCAGACGAACGTTAATCATTTCAAGCATAGAATAGCCTTAAAGCATAGTTAAATTTTATTTTAGCCTTGATGCTTAAATGTTCCATGAATATTAAGCACAGCCAAGCCTTGAGCTAACTCATTTCTATTTTCGGCCTTAAAATATACACCATTACTATTGAAGCATAGCCTTGCCTATCAATAATCTAACACGCAAGCGTGAAATCAAGCGCGCCCACGCTCACAGTCGCGCGAGCTCGCACAACCTTGAAAACTTTCCATGATTCATAATCATTTGACCGAGAATAGAAACCAACGGAAAAACCCAGTTTCTATTCAGCTATAAATAGCTCGTCATATGCGTATGACTCACGCGCAGCGGCAACCCAAGTGTATAAAAGCGAGTCTGCTTGTCATTACTCGATTTGAGAAAAGTTGATTTCTATTTAAATAAATTTTCTTCTATATATAAAATGGAACGTCAAACCGTTGCTCAACTGAAGACTATCGCGAGAGAAAGAGGGTTGCGTGGATATTCAAGAATGCGTAAGGCTGAATTAATAGCTCTCTTAAATCCACCAATTCTTGATACTCACGTTCCAAATATTAAAACTCCACTTCTTCAGCCCAGTGTACCTGTGGTGAAGATGGAGCATCAGTCAGCTGCTAACGTAAAGTATACCGAGGAGGAAGTCAAATCTAAATTACGTGAATTTGCCGATTTTTGGATTAATTTAATACCTGAACCTGCCAGAAGAAAAATTATTGAAAAAGCTGATGAACTTAAATCAGAGGTTAATAGTATTTTTGAGAAAAAAAACGAAATTCGCGAAACTAAATCAGCGCTAAAGGGGTTTACAACGCAATATACCATAGATGGTAGAGAGGGGGTCGATGTGGTGTCACTTCTTAATTATGTTAAGCCAAATGTGGTAAATATGTTGAACAACAATCATCAGACAAAAGTTAATCTAATACTCACATGTACAATGGAAAGGGTAGATTTGAAGACTGGGGAAATTACATCGTCTGACGCCCCTTTTCTTTCAAAAACTGAAATAATTTTACCATCCACAGATACCGCAGAGGTGTATGAAAATACTAAAGGTAAAATGCTAGAGTCAATGGCAGCATATCAGATGCGCGGTAGTAATTGGAGATTTCGCAGGATGATGAAATTAGAATTCAATACTGTTGAATATAAACCACTTAGAGGTAGTTCCTACATTCTTCTTCCTAAAAAATTAGCTGATAAAAAGGCTGATAAATATGAAGAATAAAGACGATCAATATTTCAAATGGTGCATTACAAGAGCCTTCAATCAAGTGGAAAAAAACTCATTGATAAACAATTAAAAGTGCAGGCTGAAAATTTTAACTGACGGGTATCGAGTTTCCGGTTAACTTGAAAAATATTGATAAATTTGAAATAAATAATAATATTTCTGTTCATGTATTTGGATATGAAAAGCTATTGGCGTGGGACGAAAAAGAAATAATACCAATAAGGATTTCAACATTTAATAGTCAAAACGCAGTAGATTTTTGCTTATATCAGAAGGTAAGATTAATCATTACTGTTGGATTAAGTGTCAACATTAATTTTCGTCTTGAACTCAACTCATATATTGCTCATCTTGCAAATATATATATATATATAATATAATCTCGCTAGTTTCAAATATATATATATAGATAATCTCGCTCATCTTGCAAATATATATATATAATATAATCTCGCTAGTTTTAATTCAACTACTTGTTTTTGTCAGCATATATATATTCTCAACTCAATGGGTATTACATTTGTGTTTACTTACACATAGTCTATTGGTTAACGCGTCTGACTCACAGTCAATAGGTCCTGAGATCAACTCCCGCTCAGTCCGAAACTATAATATCGTTTAAATTTTCACACTTCACTGCTTGCGTTGACTAAAATAATTGAAGTCAAAAACAACTTAAATCTGCATTACTTATATGCTTTCACACGCTAATTGTAATATGATTGCTTATTTTCTCAGTCTAGCTTTGAAATAGCTTAATCAATACTAGTTTAATTACCAGTAAATACAATCTTTATCGATCAGATTTCAACTCCTCTGATTAATTATATAATCTACGTGGCTCTATACATGTAGTATTCGCTGTACTATATCAATATTATTCACTGGCTATATTCATCCCATCAGTTCTGTATACGATTTATTCATCCTAACTTCCATACATCAATCTTGCTAGATTATAATCAAATCACGCTCAGTTTAAACTTTACTAGTACTTATGTATCTCTAGTACTTTCATTTACTCACTGTACTTACTTACAGTACTTACAGCATTAAGCTTCTAATCGCGTTTTTTATATTTCTTTTGCTAGAAAAAAATTTCTGACAAATTTTCGTAAAAATCAAATCTCATTTCTCTTCGCTAACTGCTTCTATTCCTGATCACAATATAATACTTTACTGATCGTTAATCTCCGTACTAATCACTGTACTAGTCGCCAGTCACTTAATTAATCACTCAGTAACTGCGAACAAAATTTAAATCAATCAATCAAAGGTTTCTTTCCTTTCTTTCTATCGAGATACACAAAATATCTCCTACAATTTCATAGTGACAGTTATTTAATTAATCGCTAGGTGATACAAAATAAATATTTACCAGTGAAATCCACTCTTACGAGATATTCATACTTACACATCGCGTCAATCCCAGCACCCTGGACCAAGATTCACGTATCTACACCTAAACACAACTATCAAAATATGGTTGTAGACATTTAATCTAATCATTTGATGACAGCTTCCTTTTATCAAATAAGCATCAGTTATTGTGCAATTTATTCTCACAAGATTTTCGTTTAACACTTATTAAATCAAATCGTATTTTCTATACGCTCTCTCGCATTCTACGATATACTTCTCGCCTATAAAGTATTTATATTATATCTAATTTCTATCTGCTATTGTAGAAATTTTAATCGTCTATTGCAATGTATTTAATAAATTCACAGTTAGCATGATCCTCGAAATTCTGTCGCTTCTCATGTCTATACAGAACTCTAAGACGAATGCCTAACATCCTACACAACTCAATGAGCCTGTCAACTCTCCTCAAATGGATCGGCTTGCTTCTCGGCTATACTGAGTTTTAATCCGATATTTCACGCCTTTTCTCTATGATCATTGATTTGGTTCTTTATCTTGCCTTTCTTTATTATTATTTCAACCTCGTCGTTTTCTATCCTTGATATCTCGACATAGTCCACAAAAACTAGTTTATTTATCAGATCCACGAGTTCCTCTCTGGTTTTAATCTTAGAAATTTCCATCTCTAATCTAGTCTTGACATCACTATATATATCAGCCTCTTCCAGTTGATCTACCTTTTCCACACTTAGCATTGCAAATTGTATGTCGTCACCCGTTATCTCTAACTCTTGCTCTGGAATCGGCTCATCTTCTACGTATTCTTGACGACTCAAACAGTCGGCTATACAGTTATCCTTTCCTTTAATATGGCGGAACTGGACCTTGTCGCTATTAATAATTGGGCTCAAATATATAGCCCAGCGCTGTAATCGCAGCGCCCTCTTATCCGATAACGTAGTTAAGTACCTCGCTGTTTGGCTATCGGTCTCTATGATCAATGGCTTCCCGATAATCAAATACCTGTATCTTTCCAGGACTATGATTTTCACGAGTGTTTCCAATTCGTTCGCATGCCATCGTTTTTCAGCACCTTGTAGCTTACGCCCAAAGCAAGCCACTAACTGTCTGTTATTATGTATGTTATTATGTATGTTATGACTGTGTGAAATCCTCAGACATCTGCCAAATCAATCCCGCAGCGGCCTTCCTACTGGCGTCAGTAGTTATTACAAATGGTCTTGAACCAGATTCGTCTGGGTACGTCAGCAAAGGCATCTTAACTAGGCTGTCTTTAATTTCTTCGAACGCCTTCATATGCTCCTTCTCCCATTTAAAACGACCCTTTGGTGCTGCTAGCTCATGCAGATTTGCGGCAATTCTTGAATACCCTGCTATGTAGTTTCGGTAGAAGGCGAATAGACCCAATGCTGATTTCAATTCCTTTCTTGTTTTCAGAATTTGAATAGCCTTCATTACTTCTATCTTCTTTCTACTAGGTTTCATGCCATCCTTAGAAAACTCATGGCCTAAAAACAAGACGCTTGGGCACAGCAATCTCGTTTTCTCCGGATTTAAATGCAAACTCACGGCTCTCAACCTAATGAAGAGGCGTTCCATCATTTCCAGTTGTGTCTCAAGATCTTGAGAAAAAAGCAAAATGTCATCGATATAGTAGACCACGTGACTACTTAGTATCGGGTCAGCTTCTATCGTCATATTTATTGCCCTCGACATCCATGCCGGGCTTATCTTTAAACCAAATGGGAGTCTTGTGTGCACGTAAGACGTCCCAGACACTGAAAAACCTAACAGATGTCTGTCTTCCTCACGTACTTCTATCTGGGAAAACTACTTTTCATGACCCAAACAGAGAACCATACCGGTTTCATTCGAGCTACCTTTTGAATTACTTCTTGTAAGGTACCCTGCGCACTAATTTCGTCTTTCAATAACAAATTCAGTGGCCTTATGTCGTACACTAAGCGCATCTGTCCATTTGCATTCTTTACTAAGAAAGCCGTCGAAGTAAAAGAACTTCCTTTTTGTTCGATAAGCTTATGGTTCACCATGTCTCTCGCCTGTCTATCCATTTCTGCCCTAGCTTCGCTACTTTTGCATGAAAACTCTAGCTCTGACTGGCCTTGCATTAGGATCCTTTAATCTTAGTTCGGCCTTAAATTCAGTAAACGGCGTTTAGCCTGCATTGCTTCTAGTGTATATATCAGAATATTTTTCCTGCAATAGCTTACACTTTTCTGCCATTTCCGCAGGAACTTCCAGACCTTCAATCTTTAGTCCTAACTGATCAAAAATTCTTTTCCCAACTATTCTTTCGTTTGATTCACATTCACTGACGTTAATAGTTGTTACAATTTTCCTTCCTTGTCTCTCCCGTTCTTTTATTTTAGGACCCTCCGTTTCAAAACGACTTTCATTTAGTAGAACTCTTTCAGGATTAAGTTGAATAACCTTCTTAAAATATTCAGCAGGCAATGCTCCCAGAGTGTTACCCGGGCATAGAATTACATTATTCCAAGAACGATAAAATTTATATCCATTCTTTAATGCCTTTTCAAAATTAACATAGATCATTATGTCGCAACCCAGTCTTATTCCGGAAACCGCGCCCCTTTTCCTGGGCTCCACCGTTGAAAAATGTATGTGGTTTCTCCCCATCCTTTTCAACCCATTCCGCAGAATACTTCGCCATCTGTTCTTGAAAGTGCCATGTACCACCACTGGTAATTACCTAGCATTCCTAATCTCCTCGACTTCCATTTCATCAACTATTAGCAAATGACCCTGATTACATCTGACTAGAAGTCCCTTAAAATTATCACACCTCATCCTAAATCTCTGTTTTCTATCGTGTTCGACTGCCCAAATCACATCCCTTTCCGTGAACTTGTTGCGAAATTCCCTGAAGCGAAGTAGGTCATCCACGCGCATGTAGGCATCTCTACCTATGGGTAGCCTATATTTTCTCGCATCATGCCTCAATATTTTGCACAGTTTAATGGAAAGACACAATCTATTTCTATACTTCCAGCCATCCTTGTTATCCATCATCAATGCTGGTCAGCGAGCTGGACGTTAAATTCTGTCTTTTATCCATTCTCTCAATCCGTCTCCCTTCGGTTACAGCCATAATGTCATTAGTCACAGTTGTGCTCGGAACGCACTCGCCAATTTGCAGTGAGCTGTCCGCTGGACTATAACTAGTCTTTAGATTATATAGAAACGAAATTTCCCTCTTTTGTTGTTTACTAATCTCTTGTATCGCATCCATATCCTTTATTAAATCTTCAGTGGAATGCTGTACCCTGTACGTATTTACTCCCCATCTTTCCTCCGCTTCTTTGATGCCACCTTTATCTTTCAACTACGAGACTCTTTTATCTGTTAAAAGTCTTATCCGGCCATCATCACCTGAAGCTATAGCTCTATCTAACGCTGTAGTAAATACTGTTTTACTGTTATCAATTTGACCAGGCTGAGTATCTTCAACAGCACTTGTTTGAGTAGAACCGGACGTTAAACTTCTCAAACTATCTCTAGAATTGTCATTGGCAACCGCGCCGTTGACCTTATTCAATAGTAAACTGTCATTATTCAACTGATCTGACTTGGCTGTCCTTCCATTAGTCGGCTGTTCGAAACTTACATCATCGCTCTTATTATCACCATCAAATACGTTGCTACTTCTACTACACACTGAACTAGTCGGATGCTTAGAATGCCTATCCCTGCTTCTATTAGAGTTTACAACATCATTGTTGTCTCTTGCCTTCACTAACCTATTCGACTGGTCACATTTTACTCTATCCCTATTCGTAAATTTGCTAAACTTCTCTCTCTCCACTTTATTAAATCTATTCGCGCAGCTATAATTGCTTCTATCGCTATGTTGTTGACTCGACTGCCTACGACACGCCTGACTGATTTTATCTGCGGTGGTCGACCTCTCATTATCACTAACGGTTCTACGGTTCGATTTCTGACCTCTAACGATATGGTTATCCATATTCTTAGCTCGACGTAAAGAATCGTAACGCATCAACCTATTAAACGTTAAACCACGATTAACATCAACATTTACATGGTTAGCATACAATGAATTAGACACAGAATTAGCACGTTTAGAATTTAAATATCTGCCATGCTATAAATTCATCGTATTATTTCCAATGCGTGTGGAGTTATAATAGTGCCCATTGTCCTGTGATTGATCATTCACTCTATTGTTACTCTGCGTAGCCCCAAATCTAGTATACTGATTGCAAGCTGGCCGGTTTACAATGCTACAATTGCTATAATTTCTGCTATGATAATCCTTCATTGGAAATCTCCTATGTTGCCCTACGGCTCTGTATTGTTCGAATCTTAGCTTCCTACTATTGTTTGTTATTACATTGATCCCCAAATTAGCCTTTTCACACACCACTTGCGCTATAATCTCATGTACGTTCTTGTTTAACCTGATCAATTTGCTCTGCAATACAATGTTACCTGGAAGTTGTCCCAGAGGCTTTAAATTCGAGATTTGGTCACTCTTAAACCGTGTATATACTGATATTGAAGTGACGCTCATCGGTTTTAGTGTAACCTGCTTTTTTATTTTCAACAGCACTACGAAACTATGGGTTGGTGTTAATGGAATCCTAACCTTATGGTTAAACATCTCGCAATAACCACGCTGGTAGTCCGTTATTATACCATATTTCTTATATGCAGGTCCTAGAATGGCCGGGACTATCAGTTGATCCAACACATAGAAAGTTTCATTAACCGTGATATTTCCAAATTGAACAGGCAAAACAACCTTAGCCTTCACATTAATTAGACTACTATTTGCACCACGTACACGACTCATATCACTATCTTCGAGTATTAACAAATTATGTGGTACACGTCGTAAGAAACTGGAAGAAACACAAGAAATCCCGCTTCCACTGTCTAGTAAGATTTGAGTATAAACATTGCACAAAGGCACTCGAATAAGACTAGAGTTTGTGTTAACAGAACTATTAACACAGTCATCTTTATGCACATCATTATCGCCGTTGTTAAAAATATTAACATTGTCATTGACATTAACTTGCATATGATCCGAATTCTTTAATCTTATCCTCCCGTCCTTATTATACACTTTCTTCAGTGATGGACCACTAAGAGAACGGGTAGGGCCTCGTCATTCTTGTTTAGTTTTCAATCTGCACCCTATACTGAAATGATTTGCACGTTTCCAAAAGAAGCAAAACTTACCAAGAGCACGACATTTATCATTAGGCTCATGCCTATCGCCACAGCTATTACAAGCATTAACATTACTAGCACTTCTGTTTGAAGAATGAAATTGTGACGTCATACCTTTACGTTTGTCATTAACGTGCCTACTGTTGTCGTGGACAACATTAGTATTTTGCCTATAATTACCCACTGGCAATCTTTCACGTTTCGGTCTCGACTAAATCGAAGCACATTGGTTTGAACCTGCTGCTTCTAGATTATCTAATCTTCATGTTAGCTGGTCACACACAACACTCAGATCAGTCGGTTTTGCCGTCTTAGTCGTCGCTTCAGTTACACATATGGCCTCCGTCGTATCGCTATCGTCCCACAAACTCGACCAACGAATGATGTCTGGTAAAGACTTTAAGTCATGTTGTTGAACCATTCTCCTTATATCAAGTTTAAGACCATGTAATACGACGTTAAACGTTTTGTCCGAATTTGCTCCTGCCTCGGAAGCTTTCAATCTTACGTCCGAAATATAGCTTTCTACGCTCTGTCCTTCATCTTGATGAAGACCATATAGTTGTGGCATTTTTCTCCACTTGTTAGTTTTACTCGAAAGAAATTTCTCTGTAAACGCAGTCCGGAAATCATTGTATGTGGCTACTTGAGGTTGTAGCCCGTCACTTGTTGACGTTACGGACATAAACCATCTTTCTTTCTTCCATTAAATGCTCGCAAATATATCCCAGTTTTATTTTGTCTGTCAAATTTGGCTTTGTTTCCAAAAACCAATCAAGTCGTTGTAGAAACATAGTAGTACTCTCAACCCCAGACCACTAAACGGATTAAGTTGCCTCTAAGACATTGTTAAGAAACAACTCTCCTCAGAATCCGAACTTTCGTTCAACGAATTATCTAATGAAACGCTGTTTTGACTTACCGTTTCACTATTTGCTGTTATAGCTTGGTCGTTTCCTTGATACATGTCACCAGTCACCTGAAAAATCTCCACTACTCCAGAAGTTGCACTGCTTGCACATCCAACCTGACTGCGTGTGACTATTGACGTAATAAACTCACGTCACGGACATTAAATTTTTATTTTTTTTATACTTTCTGTACTTTCTATCACAGCCACTATAATACTACACTAGAGCGCATAAGCTGCTCTCTATTCAGAATGTAAAAATTATCTTAATAAGACGCACAAGCTATCTTTTTAATTGCTTTTAGCACTGCACTAGCATGTTATTACTCAGATAATTCATTCAGATAATGGCGCACAGTGCAGCCGTAAACATTTGATTTACCTGTGTTGCAACATAGAATTCTCAAAGAAAGGCATGTTAAATAGTCGTTCAGTACAAATTAATAATAGTTTACGCACTGTTACGACCAGCTTTTAATTTTAAAAGGAGATATGCCGTAATGTCGTTGACTCTAGTATTTTTACTTCTCAATTCTTCAACGTTCATACTTGTCTCGGTAGTTGTTATTTTACACAGTTGCACTTCAGTTTGTGCCTCCAAATTCACAATTTGTTTCTCACAATTCGTAAATGTATCATACACTTAGCCTAACTGCTATATAACATATAATTAATTTACTCTTGAAAACACGTTCAAGTTACCTGTAAGCATACCACTCTTATTTTAAAACGTTAAATCTTTAAATCACAGATACACACTGTTACACGTAAGCTTAATTTAGTTACCTAGTTCCTTTATAGCATTAAACTTCTCTCTCTTATACAACTTGGACTGGTAACACGTCTATTCACTTCAGTGTATATTACCCTAGCGTATATTATTAGCTGCTGTTCAGCTAGTGCTCTAACTTAAATTCGGCAATTATCACTGTTCTAAAATTGACAGTCGTTCAATGGTCAAACCCACCGAATGTATTGCAATATAAATGACACACGCTGTTGTGCTAATTTTGGTCACAACACAATAGACTCTAATTTCTCAATTACTATTTCCATAGTTATTACATAACTTGCTGTACTATCGTTAGATTAATTACGTTTTGTAGCTTTTAAACGCAAACGTGATTCTATAGTATCTTAAGTATTATGTTGAAGATATTTTCAACACAATTTCGTATTTTACACTATCCAAACTTTTAGTGTATTACCAGTTTCGATAACTGATCTTCGTCAGATACACATGTATCATTAATATTTGTATTAAATTTGTGTTTTGCTTATACGCTACTATTATTCTGTCCTTCTTGAATTCTGTGTTATTTTGTATTATAGATTTGAATTTTTGTTCTATTTTGGTACCTAATGTGGAGAAGTTTACAATTATTTTCTAATTAACCTTTTCTCTTTGTTATTTTGCTCCAGCTGTTTGTTTAAATTCGCTAACAAGTCTTGGACGAAACGGACGTTTTTAATAAGATTGAAGACATTTTATGACTGTAGTTGGTAAGATACTCGACCGTGGATCAGTATATGCGGAGTTCAAATTATGGGTTCGGCCGTCAGTGACATCGCTTTCGAGTGCGGAAGCTGTCGTTAACCTTAGCTTTACCAGCTGTAAGCTTAGTTCAAAACAGTATTTAAAACTTTCACTACAGTTAGCTAAATATTTACAAAGTTCAATATAAGTATACGGCAATCTTTAATTTACAATGCCGTTTGCACAGAACTTGAGAATTTTTTTGCTGTGAATGCTGAAAAATTTAGCCTTTGTTTCGGTTGATTCAAGAGACTGTTAGCAAGTCTCGTGAGTTATTTGCCTTTTGCGAAACGAGTTTTGACTTCCTATCGCAGTAGACTTGCAACCATTTATGAGTTGGAGACTGTAAATATTAGCCCTCAATTCTTCAAACTCGAGTGGTTGCAACCCTTAGCAATCATCTTTGAAGAATTGCAAATTTTCTATCATTAACGTTTCTTAAACAGGGGTTGGAAGAAGGGAAGTTATAGGCGCTTATGTGGTCCACAAATCTCAACATATCTTAATTCAGGTGGTTAGTTTTAGTGTGGTAACAGAGTAACGTTAGTGAAGTTCAGTGAATAACAACCGCGCATTATTGCCGTACTTCGTCTTTATAACGTCTTAATCTTTATCGCGTGAAATTTAAAAAAAATTGTTTTTTTTCCTAGTTCGGATAAATCTAAAATACATGCTCGTGTGACAGTCCATTTACTCCGAATACGTGGACTTGCGACATCTATGAATGATTTTATAGGGAGTTTTTTCTGTGGAAAGAATGGTATTTGGGCTTAGTGATCAATTTCTTTGCCTACTTATCCGCAATTTTAAATATCAGTCTGATTTCCCAAATTCTGCATGATTTTACAAAGTAGGGCAATGTAAAGTAATATGAAAAAGTTCTATTCAGAGGGGGCCTTGGAATTTTAGAGTAGGATATTGTTTATATCGATGAAGTTCTGTTTCTTGTATCATGTATCGTTTGATGTGTTCATGTGTTTATGTTTTATGTCGATGTAGTTCTTTATCATGTGTTTCACACAAAGTCCCATCCGACACATCCGTCCCATCCGACAACGATACATCAAAAGATGTATCGTTTGATGTGTTTTACACAAAGTCCCGGGAACAATAACTTCATCGACATTGTCTCTGCAAGTAAATTGCAAGTCTTTCTTCAAGTAATACCTTAAATTCCTATAACGGAGCACGAAGCGTTACTTTGGCCAGAATTATGGTACCAATTTCTCCATGTTCAAATTTTGCTATCCTCCAATGTTTTAACAAGGTCATTTTGGTTGGGAGAGTGGAAGGGGTCGAGTATAGCAATTCTTTCAGGGGCTGGGGTAGTTCGCTATGTGTTTCGTGAAGCTCGTCGGGTAACATCAAGTCCACTTCTAGTATATAGGCCTATCCAGTCTCGGCGTCGTCGGGTAGTTTCTTAAAATTGAAAGTTTAAATTTCTATTTTTTGTCGGAAAAATTTAAATTCTCGGACAGGAACATTACGAATGCATATCCCATCATAGAATTATATGAATACAATACTATGAATGAATGGAGGCGATTAGCGCCCCCATTCATTCATAGTATTAAATGTTTAACCAATAATTCATAAGTAGTAAATGTTTAACCAATTAGCGCCCAATGTTCCCATTTGGGAACATTGGGCGCTAATTGGTTAAACATTTAAATAATCTTTAGAACTTATTACGCTAAATAATTTAAATACGTTGAATAATTAACGTTATACTTAAAATTTCTATACATTGTGTATAATTTCGATATTACTGCAAACGCTTCAATAACGAGATATTTAGACTATTACTTATAAATTAATATTACATATTTCTTAAATTCAATAAAAACAGTTACTTAACAAACCAAGTTCTACAAACAAAGCACTGTGTTTGTATTATATTACACGACAGAATTTCACAGTTATAATGAATCTTCCTAATTTAATTAAATGACAAAAAATCATTGAAGCAGTTGCCACTAAAATGAACATTCCCAATAAAAGAATTGGGTGTTGTAGGCTAAATGGCATGAACACAATTTGTGAAAAGTGATATTATAGTCAGTATCGCACATGAAAAGCCCATCTCAAATGTAAAAATGTGTGAGAAAGGCAGATGAAGATGTAGTAAAGAGAGTTGACATTTTCCAAGTGAGTCCAATGTGGGTATTGTCCATCTATGACCCATCAGTGGGGATATCCCCATTTTCCCATGTGGGCCCATAATTAAAGTTTTTCCTACTTCCTTTTCTTCTGATTCTTGTTTACTACCACATTAACATTAACAGTGCTTCCAGTTATGCTAAGCTTTCTTCCTGCTTGTGAAGTGCCATTTATCACTCTGATCAGCCCACTTGCGACAAAGTTCCCCAGGCGGTTACCGACATTCCCGGTCATATTGAAAGAGTAACGATGAAAGGGTGTACCTAGACGACGAATAATCGCGGCCTTGGAGAGTCCGCGATACTAAAACAAATAAATCATTCAATAAAAATGTAATATCCGGTTCTTCGCCAAAGTAAGACCATGTCAGGAACATCTCTTGCACACTCTACACAAACAGGCGCCAAAACACCACGCGATGAGACTGAGTATACATAGACAATAAGAGAAAGCAAGATCAAAACAGTGCAATTTCAAAATCCAAGGAAGTTGGTCAAAATTCAGTGCTATGGCAGAAAGATATGTTTTTAGCTTGCCCAGGAAAGTATTAATACAATTAAAAAATCTAAGATCTTGTGGATAGATGTAAGCTAGAACATAGCGACATAAGAATCAAAACAATAGAACGAGATATAAATCTGGGCATCATCAGTGTAAAAGTTAAATTTCAGCGTTGAAGAAATTAGCAAATTCAAAAGCACTGAAAAAGCTAACACATGTTAAAAGTAGCACACTAAAATTATGTTAAAAGTATTGTTATATACAACTAAAAGGTCAATAGTGAAGATCCAATTTAAACAGTAAGTAGCTTTATAAGAATACGGCGCCATCGTATCACCTACGGGGACGTTCTCCAATACGTCGCAGTAGACGTATAGTGTGTGGCGACCAGCATTTACATCACATATTCTGTCAGAGCGACATTCTGTCGAATCATTGCTCAAATTTGTTAGCGGCATATTATGTCTATCGAAACCCAATATATCGCATAGTTCACCGCCGATGGACACTGTCGTATGTGGTGTGACTCTAAGATATGACTTGTAGTTATTTGGGTTACACAGAAATTTATGGAATCCTTCTCTTCGGATCCGTTTGCGTATCTTCCCAGGCGACAATTTGGCAAATGACGAGTTGAAATAAGTGTCTATTTTCGAGTTTATTTCGCTAACGAGAGCGCTCACATCAGCACAGTATCCCACATCTATAGGAATATCTATAATCAATATTTTTTGAGCATCCTCGACTTCTTCCTCACCGTTTCTTTCGGCCGTATCGCCACTAGTGCACAGAAAGCTAATTCGCTGAAATTTTCCAACTTCGATCTTTGATTTAGCGTACGGGCTAGTTGGTGCCCCAGGGGCTGTTCTGCTTCGTGCAGCGGCATACGAACAACAGTTCTTCTGCATGAGATCTGATGGTGCTGCCCACCCACAGCGACATGAACGCGCCAAGCAGCTACTGCCATAAAGTCGATATTGTTGACTAAAAGTGACCGCCAACACTTATTGGAACGGAAGATCGGCCGGTAGGCTGAGAGAAATCTGCCCAGGAAGCCCACTACACCTATATGGGAGTTTTGACTCATGGCTGTGCCATTTCAAAAGACGCCTTTCTTGCAGAGCTGCATCTTTTCGCTTTACCCAATGGTTCCACATTGTCAGAGTTGGTCGCCACAGTAACGCATTGATCATAATGCCACTTGACGGCCATCACAGACTTGTTACACTGTTGTTGAAGCCAAAAATCCCATGATTTTCCTCTTTCAAGAGCTTTGTGTCAAACAAAGAGCGCATGTTCAGCCTAGTCTCCCTGACCGTACAGGTAGCTCTCATGTTAATGTATGGGAGTGACACTAGTAGGTCATATGAGGTGAAGAAGTTGTCAAAGAATACTTCGTAGCTTGCTTGATTATTCACGAATTTTAGCAACGAAATCACTACTTTACGCCCTACAAATAGCGTTGATTCTCTACCCCTTACATACTACCATTCTTTCTTCCCATTACGTTGTGCTGGTATCCGCTGTAGATCAGAAGCTAACACCCACAACTTCAAGCGGAAACGAATTTCATTGCGCCTCAGTTTATACAATTGCGATACATGCCCAAAACATTGCCGATGATCGACGTGAGAAAGGCAGATGAAGATGTAGTAAAGAGAGTTGACATTTTCCAAGTGAGTCCAATGTGGGTATTGTCCATCTATGACCCATCAGTGGGGATATCCCCATTTTCCCATGTGGGCCCATAATTAAAGTTTTTCCTACTTCCTTTTCTTCTGATTCTTGTTTACTACCACATTAACATTAACAGTGCTTCCAGTTATGCTAAGCTTTCTTCCTGCTTGTGAAGTGCCATTTATCACTCTGATCAGCCCACTTGCGACAAAGTTCCCCAGGCGGTTACCGACATTCCCGGTCATATTGAAAGAGTAACGATGAAAGGGTGTACCTAGACGACGAATAATCGCGGCCTTGGAGAGTCCGCGATACTAAAACAAATAAATCATTCAATAAAAATGTAATATCCGGTTCTTCGCCAAAGTAAGACCATGTCAGGAACATCTCTTGCACACTCTACACAAACAGGCGCCAAAACACCACGCGATGAGACTGAGTATACATAGACAATAAGAGAAAGCAAGATCAAAACAGTGCAATTTCAAAATCCAAGGAAGTTGGTCAAAATTCAGTGCTATGGCAGAAAGATATGTTTTTAGCTTGCCCAGGAAAGTATTAATACAATTAAAAAATCTAAGATCTTGTGGATAGATGTAAGCTAGAACATAGCGACATAAGAATCAAAACAATAGAACGAGATATAAATCTGGGCATCATCAGTGTAAAAGTTAAATTTCAGCGTTGAAGAAATTAGCAAATTCAAAAGCACTGAAAAAGCTAACACATGTTAAAAGTAGCACACTAAAATTATGTTAAAAGTATTGTTATATACAACTAAAAGGTCAATAGTGAAGATCCAATTTAAACAGTAAGTAGCTTTATAAGAATACGGCGCCATCGTATCACCTACGGGGACGTTCTCCAATACGTCGCAGTAGACGTATAGTGTGTGGCGACCAGCATTTACATCACATATTCTGTCAGAGCGACATTCTGTCGAATCATTGCTCAAATTTGTTAGCGGCATATTATGTCTATCGAAACCCAATATATCGCATAGTTCACCGCCGATGGACACTGTCGTATGTGGTGTGACTCTAAGATATGACTTGTAGTTATTTGGGTTACACAGAAATTTATGGAATCCTTCTCTTCGGATCCGTTTGCGTATCTTCCCAGGCGACAATTTGGCAAATGACGAGTTGAAATAAGTGTCTATTTTCGAGTTTATTTCGCTAACGAGAGCGCTCACATCAGCACAGTATCCCACATCTATAGGAATATCTATAATCAATATTTTTTGAGCATCCTCGACTTCTTCCTCACCGTTTCTTTCGGCCGTATCGCCACTAGTGCACAGAAAGCTAATTCGCTGAAATTTTCCAACTTCGATCTTTGATTTAGCGTACGGGCTAGTTGGTGCCCCAGGGGCTGTTCTGCTTCGTGCAGCGGCATACGAACAACAGTTCTTCTGCATGAGATCTGATGGTGCTGCCCACCCACAGCGACATGAACGCGCCAAGCAGCTACTGCCATAAAGTCGATATTGTTGACTAAAGTGACCGCCAACACTTATTGGAACGGAAGATCGGCCGGTAGGCTGAGAGAAATCTGCCCAGGAAGCCCACTACACCTATATGGGAGTTTTGACTCATGGCTGTGCCATTTCAAAAGACGCCTTTCTTGCAGAGCTGCATCTTTTCGCTTTACCCAATGGTTCCACATTGTCAGAGTTGGTCGCCACAGTAACGCATTGATCATAATGCCACTTGACGGCCATCACAGACTTGTTACACTGTTGTTGAAGCCAAAAATCCCATGATTTTCCTCTTTCAAGAGCTTTGTGTCAAACAAAGAGCGCATGTTCAGCCTAGGCTCCCTGACCGTACAGGTAGCTCTCATGTTAATGTATGGGAGTGACACTAGTAGGTCATATGAGGTGAAGAAGTTGTCAAAGAATACTTCGTAGCTTGCTTGATTATTCACGAATTTTAGCAACGAAATCACTACTTTTCGCCCTACAAATAGCGTTGATTCTCTACCCCTTACATACTACCATTCTTTCTTCCCATTACGTTGTGCTGGTATCCGCTGTAGATCAGAAGCTAACACCCACAACTTCAAGCGGAAACGAATTTCATTGCGCCTCAGTTTATACAATTGCGATACATGCCCAAAACATTGCCGATGATCGACGTGAGAAAGGCAGATGAAGATGTAGTAAGGAGAGTTGACATTTTCCAAGTGAGTCCAATGTGGGTATTGTCCATCTATGACCCATCAGTGGGGATATCCCCATTTTCCCATGTGGGCCCATAATTAAAGTTTTTCCTACTTCCTTTTCTTCTGATTCTTGTTTACTACCACATTAACATTAACAGTGCTTCCAGTTATGCTAAGCTTTCTTCCTGCTTGTGAAGTGCCATTTATCACTCTGATCAGCCCACTTGCGACAAAGTTCCCCAGGCGGTTACCGACATTCCCGGTCCATATTGAAAGAGTAACGATGAAAGGGTGTACCTAGACGACGAATAATCGCGGCCTTGGAGAGTCCGCGATACTAAAACAAATAATCATTCAATAAAAATGTAATATCCGGTTCTTCGCCAAAGTAAGACCATGTCAGGAACATCTCTTGCACACTCTACAACAAACAGGCGCCAAAACACCACGCATGAGACTGAGTATACAATAGACAATAAGAGAAAGCAAGATCAAAACAGTGCAATTTCAAAATCCAAGGAAGTTGGTCAAAATTCAGTGCTATGGCAGAAAGATATGTTTTTAGCTTGCCCAGGAAAGTATTAATACAATTAAAAAATCTAAGATCTTGTGGATAGATGTAAGCTAGAACATAGTGACATAAGAATCAAAACAATAGAACGAGATATAAATCTGGGCATCATCAGTGTAAAAGTTAAATTTCAGCGTTGAAGAAATTAGCAAATTCAAAAGCACTGAAAAAGCTAACACATGTTAAAAGTAGCACACTAAAATTATGTTAAAAGTATTGTTATATACAACTAAAAGGTCAATAGTGAAGATCCAATTTAAACAGTAAGTAGCTTTATAAGAATACGGCGCCATCGTATCACCTACGGGGACGTTCTCCAATACGTCGCAGTAGACGTATAGTGTGTGGCGACCAGCATTTACATCACATATTCTGTCAGAGCGACATTCTGTCGAATCATTGCTCAAATTTGTTAGCGGCATATTATGTCTATCGAAACCCAATATATCGCATAGTTCACCGCCGATGGACACTGTCGTATGTGGTGTGACTCTAAGATATGACTTGTAGTTATTTGGGTTACACAGAAATTTAGGGAATCCTTCTCTCCGGATCCGTTTGCGTATCTTCCCAGGCGACAAGTTGGCTAAGGACGAGTTGAAATAAGTGTCTATTTTCGAGTTTATTTCGTTAACGAGAGCGCTCACATCAGCATAGTATCCCACATCTATAGGAATATCTATAATCAATATTTTTTGAGCATCCTCGACTTCTTCCTCACCGTTTCTTTCGGCCGTATCGCCACTAGTGCACAGAAAGCTAATTCGCTGAAATTTTCCAACTTCGATCTTTGATTTAGCGTACGGGCTAGTTGGTGCCCCAGGGGCTGTTCTGCTTCGTGCAGCGGCATACGAACAACAGTTCTTCTGCATGAGATCTGATGGTGCTGCCCACCCACAGCGACATGAACGCGCCAAGCAGCTACTGCCATAAAGTCGATATTGTTGACTAAAAGTGACCGCCAACACTTATTGGAACGGAAGATCGGCCGGTAGGCTGAGAGAAATCTGCCCAGGAAGCCCACTACACCTATATGGGAGTTTTGACTCATGGCTGTGCCATTTCAAAAGACGCCTTTCTTGCAGAGCTGCATCTTTTCGCTTTACCCAATGGTTCCACATTGTCAGAGTTGGTCGCCACAGTAACGCATTGATCATAATGCCACTTGACGGCCATCACAGACTTGTTACACTGTTGTTGAAGCCAAAAATCCCATGATTTTCCTCTTTCAAGAGCTTTGTGTCAAACAAAGAGCGCATGTTCAGCCTAGTCTCCCTGACCGTACAGGTAGCTCTCATGTTAATGTATGGGAGTGACACTAGTAGGTCATATGAGGTGAAGAAGTTGTCAAAGAATACTTCGTAGCTTGCTTGATTATTCACGAATTTTAGCAACGAAATCACTACTTTACGCCCTACAAATAGCGTTGATTCTCTACCCCTTACATACTACCATTCTTTCTTCCCATTACGTTGTGCTGGTATCCGCTGTAGATCAGAAGCTAACACCCACAACTTCAAGCGGAAACGAATTTCATTGCGCCTCAGTTTATACAATTGCGATACATGCCCAAAACATTGCCGATGATCGACGTGAGAAAGGCAGATGAAGATGTAGTAAAGAGAGTTGACATTTTCCAAGTGAGTCCAATGTGGGTATTGTCCATCTATGACCCATCAGTGGGGATATCCCCATTTTCCCATGTGGGCCCATAATTAAAGTTTTTCCTACTTCCTTTTCTTCTGATTCTTGTTTACTACCACATTAACATTAACAGTGCTTCCAGTTATGCTAAGCTTTCTTCCTGCTTGTGAAGTGCCATTTATCACTCTGATCAGCCCACTTGCGACAAAGTTCCCCAGGCGGTTACCGACATTCCCGGTCATATTGAAAGAGTAACGATGAAAGGGTGTACCTAGACGACGAATAATCGCGGCCTTGGAGAGTCCGCGATACTAAAACAAATAAATCATTCAATAAAAATGTAATATCCGGTTCTTCGCCAAAGTAAGACCATGTCAGGAACATCTCTTGCACACTCTACACAAACAGGCGCCAAAACACCACGCGATGAGACTGAGTATACATAGACAATAAGAGAAAGCAAGATCAAAACAGTGCAATTTCAAAATCCAAGGAAGTTGGTCAAAATTCAGTGCTATGGCAGAAAGATATGTTTTTAGCTTGCCCAGGAAAGTATTAATACAATTAAAAAATCTAAGATCTTGTGGATAGATGTAAGCTAGAACATAGCGACATAAGAATCAAAACAATAGAACGAGATATAAATCTGGGCATCATCAGTGTAAAAGTTAAATTTCAGCGTTGAAGAAATTAGCAAATTCAAAAGCACTGAAAAAGCTAACACATGTTAAAAGTAGCACACTAAAATTATGTTAAAAGTATTGTTATATACAACTAAAAGGTCAATAGTGAAGATCCAATTTAAACAGTAAGTAGCTTTATAAGAATACGGCGCCATCGTATCACCTACGGGGACGTTCTCCAATACGTCGCAGTAGACGTATAGTGTGTGGCGACCAGCATTTACATCACATATTCTGTCAGAGCGACATTCTGTCGAATCATTGCTCAAATTTGTTAGCGGCATATTATGTCTATCGAAACCCAATATATCGCATAGTTCACCGCCGATGGACACTGTCGTATGTGGTGTGACTCTAAGATATGACTTGTAGTTATTTGGGTTACACAGAAATTTATGGAATCCTTCTCTTCGGATCCGTTTGCGTATCTTCCCAGGCGACAATTTGGCAAATGACGAGTTGAAATAAGTGTCTATTTTCGAGTTTATTTCGCTAACGAGAGCGCTCACATCAGCACAGTATCCCACATCTATAGGAATATCTATAATCAATATTTTTTGAGCATCCTCGACTTCTTCCTCACCGTTTCTTTCGGCCGTATCGCCACTAGTGCACAGAAAGCTAATTCGCTGAAATTTTCCAACTTCGATCTTTGATTTAGCGTACGGGCTAGTTGGTGCCCCAGGGGCTGTTCTGCTTCGTGCAGCGGCATACGAACAACAGTTCTTCTGCATGAGATCTGATGGTGCTGCCCACCCACAGCGACATGAACGCGCCAAGCAGCTACTGCCATAAAGTCGATATTGTTGACTAAAAGTGACCGCCAACACTTATTGGAACGGAAGATCGGCCGGTAGGCTGAGAGAAATCTGCCCAGGAAGCCCACTACACCTATATGGGAGTTTTGACTCATGGCTGTGCCATTTCAAAAGACGCCTTTCTTGCAGAGCTGCATCTTTTCGCTTTACCCAATGGTTCCACATTGTCAGAGTTGGTCGCCACAGTAACGCATTGATCATAATGCCACTTGACGGCCATCACAGACTTGTTACACTGTTGTTGAAGCCAAAAATCCCATGATTTTCCTCTTTCAAGAGCTTTGTGTCAAACAAAGAGCGCATGTTCAGCCTAGTCTCCCTGACCGTACAGGTAGCTCTCATGTTAATGTATGGGAGTGACACTAGTAGGTCATATGAGGTGAAGAAGTTGTCAAAGAATACTTCGTAGCTTGCTTGATTATTCACGAATTTTAGCAACGAAATCACTACTTTCGCCCTACAAATAGCGTTGATTCTCTACCCCTTACATACTACCATTCTTTCTTCCCATTACGTTGTGCTGGTATCCGCTGTAGATCAGAAGCTAACACCCACAACTTCAAGCGGAAACGAATTTCATTGCGCCTCAGTTTATACAATTGCGATACATGCCCAAAACATTGCCGATGATCGACGTGAGAAAGGCAGATGAAGATGTAGTAAGGAGAGTTGACATTTTCCAAGTGAGTCCAATGTGGGTATTGTCCATCTATGACCCATCAGTGGGGATATCCCCATTTTCCCATGTGGGCCCATAATTAAAGTTTTTCCTACTTCCTTTTCTTCTGATTCTTGTTTACTACCACATTAACATTAACAGTGCTTCCAGTTATGCTAAGCTTTCTTCCTGCTTGTGAAGTGCCATTTATCACTCTGATCAGCCCACTTGCGACAAAGTTCCCCAGGCGGTTACCGACATTCCCGGTCATATTGAAAGAGTAACGATGAAAGGGTGTACCTAGACGACGAATAATCGCGGCCTTGGAGAGTCCGCGATACTAAAACAAATAAATCATTCAATAAAAATGTAATATCCGGTTCTTCGCCAAAGTAAGACCATGTCAGGAACATCTCTTGCACACTCTACACAAACAGGCGCCAAAACACCACGCGATGAGACTGAGTATACATAGACAATAAGAGAAAGCAAGATCAAAACAGTGCAATTTCAAAATCCAAGGAAGTTGGTCAAAATTCAGTGCTATGGCAGAAAGATATGTTTTTAGCGTGCCCAGGAAAGTATTAATACAATTAAAAAATCTAAGATCTTGTGGATAGATGTAAGCTAGAACATAGCGACATAAGAATCAAAACAATAGAACGAGATATAAATCTGGGCATCATCAGTGTAAAAGTTAAATTTCAGCGTTGAAGAAATTAGCAAATTCAAAAGCACTGAAAAAGCTAACTTTGAAAAAAGTTAACTCAAATTTGTTAGCGGCATATTATGTCTATCGAAACCCAATATATCGCATAGTTCACCGCCGATGGACACTGTCGT
This sequence comes from Enchytraeus crypticus, assembly GCA_905160935.1. Lineage (NCBI taxonomy): Eukaryota > Metazoa > Annelida > Clitellata > Enchytraeida > Enchytraeidae > Enchytraeus > Enchytraeus crypticus. The sequence goes on along the minus strand of CAJHZI010000873.1, from coordinate 4,473,676 downwards.
ATGTGGTGTGACTCTAAGATATGACTTGTAGTTATTTGGGTTACACAGAAATTTATGGAATCCTTCTCTTCGGATCCGTTTGCGTATCTTCCCAGGCGACAATTTGGCAAATGACGAGTTGAAATAAGTGTCTATTTTCGAGTTTATTTCGCTAACGAGAGCGCTCACATCAGCACAGTATCCCACATCTATAGGAATATCTATAATCAATATTTTTTGAGCATCCTCGACTTCTTCCTCACCGTTTCTTTCGGCCGTATCGCCATTAGTGCACAGAAAGCTAATTCGCTGAAATTTTCCAACTTCGATCTTTGATTTAGCGTACGGGCTAGTTGGTGCCCCAGGGGCTGTTCTGCTTCGGGCAGCGGCATACGAACAACAGTTCTCCAGAATAGTCATTGAGTGTATAAGTACGAGGTTCTGTCGGGTAGCGGAATCTGACTACGAAAACTTCTTTTGTCCATCCATCTTCAGCGTCGCTCTGATAATGATAATCCATCTCGCTGGGACCGGTACTGCATGAGATCTGATGGTGCTGCCCTTGATATCTTCTCCAGAATAGTCATTGAGTGTATAAGTACGAGGTTCTGTCGGGTAGCGGAATCTGACTACGAAAACTTCTTTTGTCCATCCATCTTCGTATCCCTTGCTAAATGCTTCTAAACGTCTACTTATGCGAACGGTGTCTCCGACTTTTCCATTCCTTACTCGTCCTTTTTTCTTCAGCGTCGCTCTGATAATGATAATCCATCTCGCTGGGACCGGTACATCTGACGGATGGCCTGATTCATCGACATGGCCCACGTAAATCCCCTTGTCCCGGTTCTGGTCAGCCGCCACTTGATCAACATCTTTCTCTCAACTCTCCTAATGCTACATCCTCATCTTATCAACCGTATCCCAGCCAGTCAGTCATTTATTCAGATGGAAGCTGCGATCTCTTGGAACAAGCAGATAAATATTGTTCAGATTCTAATCATCCAGCTAGTAGTAAACATAAGAGCAGCAAAACAAGTAAATACACTGCTGCTAGCTTAAACTCTATTGTCAACAATTTCGATTGCAGCAGTATAAGCAACGCCAAAGCAGGTAGCAATGAAGCATCTGTCATCTTATCTTCCACTGATTTAGTATCCGATAATTTAACCGTTCAGCATCCCACTCTGACGCAACCCATCATCAAGCACATACCAAGATCTGCCAGAGCTCCCTGTGCTAGGACTCTGACCACTATACTAAAGAAGGTCACTGGTAACACTGAGGAGATAGCTTATTGGAATGAACTTCTTAATTTTGCTCCTACTACTCTAACTGTTCCTGCCAAGATGGGAAGGAAAGTTAGTATAGTAGCCATCATTCGAAATCGTCTGTCTAAAGTTCCTAATTCTGAAAACTTGCAAAACACCTAAAGAGGCTAATTCTGTCTCTAAAAGACGTGCTCCTAAGCCTTCTATTTCCTCTTTGGTGCAGTCAAAGTTAGAGGAAGGCAACATTCGCGCCGCTGTCAGAATCCTCTGTTCTGATGATTCTTTAGCGGAAAACAATGAGAAGACTTTTAAACAGTTACAGGATAAGCACCCTATTGCTGTTGAGTCTCCTGACAATCAAGTACATAATTCCACACCAGCCGTTCAAGTACAGGAAGATGTTGTTTTGAAAGCTGTACATAGCTTTATAGCCGGCACCGCGGGCGGCCCTGATGGTTTACGTCCTCAACATCTCAAAGATTTAATTAAATGTAAGGAGGCAGGTGCCAAGTGCTTACAGTAATCACTGGCTTTATCAAAAGGCGGATTTTTCTGTGTCGAATGCTACCCTTTTGGAGAAATCAGTGTTTATTCCTAGATTTAAATTTTTAATATTTACATTATTATGGAAAAATTATTGAATTAAAGAACAACAAATATGATTCAGTATTTTGTTTGTTAGAGATTGTCGCAAACAAATTTATGTACGATAGTATCGTTTAGCATAGTGTCATTCGAAAGGCAATTTAAAATGGAGTTCAATCTATAATCGAGTTTTTAAACAAGCAATGAAATACACAATAATGTCTGCAAAATCTGGCAAGCACACTCTGCAATTGTTCTTCGTTGAACATATCGGTGCAATGCAATTCCAAAAAATTACGAAAAATTGGACGAGGCGCTCTCTAATTGAATCAGAATATTTTCCAGTTTCATCACAATTCAGACAAATAGCAATCCAGTCCTCGCCGGGTCTGTCATGCGGATCGGCGCTGCATACTAGCAGATAGGGACTTCTCGCAGGTATGCGACGAGGTTGTCTATCAGCAGCAAATATTCCCATCATACTCCCCGACATTTTCTCAATAGATGTCTTATAAGATCTCTTGCGTTAATATTTCTGATTGCCTTCGTTGCTAAACTGCTTTTCAGTGGCGATAAACAGAGTCATGTAGGAAATTATTTACTGATTATTGGAAAAGTTCGGCTCCAACAGTGTGATAATCTGCTGCTGTCCATCCAGATACACTCTTAGTTGCGACAGACTGCAATGTGTGAGAGAGAGATATGTGTTTATTTCAGCATCAACACCAAATCACTGACAAATACAAAGAGAAATAAACATTTAAATGAAACAAAATTAAAAATTCCCAGAAACACAGTGTGTCAAACAGTCTATAAACACCGGAACAACGGCCGTCAGGGAAGATAATACACATCTAATCTAGCTGATCACCGTCTATAACTCATGACGTACTAATGACATATATAATGCAAAATCAACTGAAATAAAAATATATATCAGAATTAATGATCAGACAGGAAAATAAATTACAAATTAATCTGATTAGAAAGCAGTTGGCTAAGTCACAATTCTGTCTGAACATTTACACAAAAAACGAAAATATAGACATTTACAAGCAATCAAACAATATACATTTGTAGCGTTTGGTGAATTCAGCCTCGATTGAGACCTCGAACTGCGGATATCAGGAGGAATTTGGTTCCAAGAATTCACATACTTACAGGCATAAGATTAAAAAAATTCTAAGGTTGTTCTAGCACACAAATAATTGGTCTCGGAGAGCTTGGTATTATATACAAACGAAATCTGATTGTCAATCAAAATGCATCTCATGGATTTTGACATTGTCAGATCGGGAAAATTAATAAAATTAAAAACAAGTTTACCAGTATGTAATTGGAATAACTGAAAAATTGGTAATACACATAAAGTTGCTTAACATTATGAAATTTATGTTTGTTCCTTGAAGTTCTTAGAATACGGTTACATGCAGCATGTGAGGGTTGCAGCAACTGTTTGGTTTTATTTGCATAAACTTCAATTCCATATTGAGCCCTTGATTGCACCCATGAAAGGTATAAATTTCTACGACAATTCATAGGAATAAAATCTCTACGATTGTATAACATACTATTAAAATTATTAATTTTAAAAATCAATGATTTAATATGATCACCAAAAGTCAAATTTTCATCTAAAGTTAAGCCTAAGAATGTGGTAACATACGTTCTATTAATGCAGTTATTATCAAGGGATACACTAAAATTGTTAGATCGAATAACAGCTTCATCGTCTTTAGTGGGGTAGAATAAAACATACGAAGACTTCGAGCAATTTACAGTTAGCTTGTTATTTATAAACCATTTACATATTTCAGAGCAAGCTAGATTCGCAGAGATAAACATCAATAGACTTATGTTTAACAAACAAATTAGAATCATCAGCATACAGTTTAATTCAAACCAAATGTAAGGGGCATTATGAATATCATTCATATAGATTATAAAAAGTAAAGGTCCTAAAATGGAGCCTTGAGGAACATCGATACTAAGAGGTAACGCACTAGATATGCTGTCACTAATTAAGAGGTATTGTTTTCTTCGAGACAGATAAGAGCTGAACCAATAATATTCATAAACATAATCATAAAAACAAGACACTGGGCAGTACCACGTACTCCATAAAAATGCAATTTGTGAAGCAGAATATTATGATCAACAGTATCAATGCTTTTTAGAGATCTAAAAATATACCAAGTGTCTTGTTTTTATGATTATGTTCAGTAGATAATAAATTAACACATCAGTGAGAGCATCAAAGAGAATCAGTGGTAGAATGGCTGGATCTAAAACCAAATTGAATTTCATTAAGGATTTCGAACTTATTTAGAAATGTAGTGTTTATGCATGATTTGACATGCGTTTATGCTTGATTTTCTCAAATATTTTTCTTAAATTATTAAGGAGGGAAATTGATCTAGAATTTTCCACTAAGTCATGTTTACCTCTTTTACAAACAAGGATGACCTGGGCTAATTTGAAATCCTCAGGAAAGAGCCTATTTCTAACGATTTATTAACGATAAAGGTAAGTGGGTTAGCAATGTAGTTTGCACATAATAATGAAATTTAAGACTTCATTGTTGCAAGTTGGAGTTAAAAAAATAGAGTGTGGTAGAGCCCTGTTAAGAAAACTCTGATATGATACGTCATTTCGTGGGATCGCATCTGCAAGCCGTACACTATTTTGTATAAAATATTTATTAAATTCTTCCGCATGTTTGAAGTTAAACGGATTCTTCCCGTAATTTCCGTTGTCGGCGTCGTTATCTCCGCAGCCGATGACGAGACGAGTGACAAGTTGCCCGGAGAACAGGTTTTCTTGGCTACAATCTAAATTCCAGTTGGCACTGTAAAGGTTTGCAGACCACACGACGCAGCGGATACTTTGCATTTCCATGCTCAAGGGCTTTGGCGTGAGCGACAAAGACCGAAGGGCTCAGCTTGACTTTTCTTGCTTAGATTTTGCAATCTCGAATGCGTATATTGTAGATTTCGTCGGGAATACCAGACATCAGACAGAAGTTATTCTAGTTGCGCACAAGTCTGATGCGAACGGTTACATCATTAGGAATATATTTCTGCTGAAATAGGAAAACAAAACAGATAAAACAGATCAGCATGAATGCGACCGAACAAGTCGACAGATTTTCCTTCCCTTATGCATTCATATCTCTTTTTAAGTCAAGAATTGGATGCACCTTCCAGCGGGTTAGCATCGTCCATTTTACCCCCATCTTCCTTTATAGAGAGTGCAGCGCTAAGTTGAGTAGACTTAGATTCATCTCCATAGCTCAACAGCATTTCGAGATATGTTCGATAGGCATATCTCGAAATGCTATTATAAGTATTATTGGTTGAAGTAATTGTACGCCGTTAAATTTTACATCCACTTCAGCAAATAGGGAATGAAGAAGCAGATTGCCTAGTGTTGATGATTGCTGCATTATTACCTCTGCGAACATCCATATTGACGTACAGCTGAGTCTTTTCCAAGTCGATGTAATCTCGTCCGCTACCGCTAATGACAAACTCTGTGGGATGCGCTTCGCTGATGCTGCTGAGAGGACATAGCTTCCACTCTCTATATTAGTTAGTGTAGGTAGAAAAGAAAATATATCAAGTTCCGACTTGACACATTCGCAGCTTTGCGGGTGCAAGAACGCCATTATGTATGTATGTCATTGTGTTTCTTTTTAGCTATTCGCCTATTCTTGATCAGTCTTCGTCCGTTAATTCGACTGATTAATGAAATTGTCTGACGTTACGGAGCATTTTATACCATCAGACACTCATCTTTTGCTCGACTAGCCGAGCGTATCGCCGTTCTCTACGTCGATTGCAAATGCTATCTTCAGCGAATCAAAAGTCTTCTGTACTCTAATTAGACTTGACGCTCATTGAATTTTCTTTTCACCTTTATCGTCATTTGTTACCGCTGTAACATTGTTACTCAAGTTAATCTTATCACAATTTTCATGTTTCAGTGCTCTAATTTTATTAAATACCGAGCCCAATCTGACCTCTCCGTCAGCTGTATGCAATTGATTATTGCACGGTGTAATGAGACGAACTAGGCTCCGTCATGCAGCAATGAATCTTGCAAGACAAACTCACGCAAAATGATTAGGTTTATGACAAAAATTACAAATTTTACCTTTCACAATACAAATATTCGCACGCAGATGTTTTAAACCACATCTGCTACAGTTGTCACTATTCGTTCTAACTAATTGAAATTGAGACGTTGTGCCGAATTGTATCGAATTCGCTGTTCTCGGCACATTATTTACAACATTATCACTTTGTACTTTCCGCCGTACAGTTCTATGATTATTACTCTCTGGTAATCGTTTGTTATCATTACGAGGATGTGTCAGAGAATTCAGTGGAGGGTTAGACGTTTCCAGTCTAATTACTCTCCTTGCTAACTCGTTCCATTGTTCAGATAACTTGGGTCGCACTTGGTGTCGTATTACTTTTTGACGTCCGTGGCCTACTTCGTGTCGTCCTATTGACCCTACTGTGTGACATAGTCAAATCTTCAAAAAGCAAACGAGCCCATATCCAAATATCTTCGAGACTTTTAATCTCGTGATACAAAACAGTTAGACTTATTTCATGAAGTAACGCGCTTAAAGCTACATTGACCATCTGACCTTCGGAAGCTGAGGCTTCCGCTCCCGACTAAATTCCGAAAGAAAACTTTCGGCGCTTTGACACGAACGTTGATTGTATCCACTCAGCATACTACCCTAACCATGTCCTCTCTGTCCGCTAGCACCAACAAATACAGGCATTCCATTCCCACTCTGATTCCCACTCTAGCAAAAATTAGCCATTCTCTGCCAATTGTCAGTTTAAGAAGATGGAATCTTTCGAGAAATGACTGTTGAAACTGATCAAATGTTGTTATTTTCGGTGCTTGTCCGTCCCTAGGTAATATTAACCTGGTGCACCATTCGAAAGAACTTCCCGTCAAAAATGTTGAAGCAGTTGCCAATTTGGTCTTATCTGGTAATTCTCCTCTAGTTTCCAGATACAAAGATAGACGTTCGAGAAATATAGTTGGACTGTCAATATCCTCCCCAGAAAATGCTTTTATTTGCGCCGCGGCTGCCATTTGAGAATTTATCTCGTCACTTTGATGAAATAAATTCGACGCAGAATTATTTAATGACTGACCTACCCTTGTAGTCGAGTGTTGAACGTAGCTTTTGAATGGTTGGCGTCGTTTCTCCCTGTCGACTCGTCTCTCCACCTGAACTCACTTGACTTGACCCACTGCTCTTCGACTGCTTACGTGTGACCACTGAAGTCATATGTTAATGTTCAAAACTTTCCTTTAACGCGGCACCTTCGAATTATACCTGTGCTGCAACACTCAAGCAAACTTTCAAAACATAGTTAATAGTCGTTCAATTTAAGTTCTACCCCAAACATTAGCAAAACTAAACTGAGACATGTAAGCTAACTTAAACTTGCATTAAAGCAATGTTTTTATATTGCGCTTCAAGAGCACTACACAATTCACTTTACAGTTTGTTTCACACCCTCGTCTTATTTATTCTAGACATCGTTATTCTAGTTGTTACATTATCATTCTAGTCGTTAAAAAATTCATTTAATTCATATTCCAATTTTACGTACATAATTCAATTTTATGTTAATTTATCGTCATTAAAATTCCGTTCCTATGTCGATTATGTTACTCGTGACCCTTACATAAATCATTAAAATTTTAAACTTAAATATACAATTTCTACGCAAATTTACAGAATTCTTTCAACAGCTTAAATTAAAATTTTCTGCAGAAAAAATTTAAAATTTTTCCTTATATTATAGCAGACTTTAAAATTTTAGTCTATTCATTGTTTCACTATACACGCTTCAAGCTTACAAGACAACTCGTTGAATTCGGCTTCACGTATCAATAATTTTCACATTTAATAGTGATTATAACTAATATCGTGTCACTGCGGTCTCTCAATATGAAACTTCCCTTTGATTAAATAATACATTACAATGTACATTCAGAACTTTCTTAAAATTAAATCTCTATTTTCTGCAGCGCAACGTTGAAGTTTATCAATATTTCTACCGGATAAGCCTTGTGTTATGCGGATAAGCCTTGAAAATCACAATGTTTGTGCTAAACGTTATATTTTAGCATAACGGTTCCTTAACGTCCCTTTCAAATACTATTGTATACTTATAAAGTATAATGTGAGAATTTTAAATTACTGGCTCACGACGATATCGGCCAGTGGCGAGATCGAGACGAGCAGTAAATGCCGAAACTTTTACTGCCGTGCCCGCATCATGGGTTCCTCCTCAGTTGGCTTCATTATATTATATATATATGATATCTGTCGTGATATCTGTTATGGCATGATGTCTGTCTATATCAGGGTTTTCAGAAACACACGCCAGTATATTCTGATGTTGCTGTCAATGTCAAAGGCTTTAAGTATAAAGCCTTTAAACGTCATCTGCGGTATTTGAGTCCTGAAATGGTGCCTCAAAATGCTTTGTTCAGCGACATTGAATCAAATTTTGAACTTCAGCATCTGGCTGAGCGCCTTCTAGAAGTGCAACTTGCAGATCATGTTACACTACCAACGGATAGTTGTGAGACTGGATTTGGATAACCAAAATTTCTCAGCAATATCATCAGTCCGTCAACAAAACTAGGTGCTTTAATTTTCAGTGAGTCATGGTTCGTAATTAGAATTTTGGGAGAATCTTAGAATTCGTGAGACGAACTTCTTACTTGAAGATATACAGACAGCTGGCCTGGTGAACACTCATTTCTGTCATAGAGGGCCAATACTTCAGTTTGAACGTTGTAAATGACAATGCCGAGAGAGATGATTAGTAGTGACTACATAGAAGCTGCTAGATCTGAAGAACACTATAATATAAAAAATAGTATACTACCGGTCGTAGAAGCAAACAGAAATTAGCTTCCAAATCGATGAAACCTAATAACTTGCATCTCTGCATGATATGTGTCAGTAAACTGTCATTGCTTACTGACTACCAATGGTATTTGTTTATCAATTACACAGCATATATTAATATTATTGGATGCTTGTTAAATTGGTTTTTTAGGCAATTATGATAATGAAATTAAATGTTGCCGTAAAAATTGGCGAAAATTTGGAAAAAGGAGTTATAATACAATTTTTGCGGCCCATGTGGACCCAATAAATAAAGACCTGAAATTTTCTAAAAATTTTCCAACTCATGAAAATTAAATACATGCAATCTGGTGATTGGATACTATGCTACGACGTTCCGACAATTCCTATTAGACCCTTCCTCCTACAGTAACCGACTTAGCTGGCATTGATTAAATTCACTAATAAAATTTTGAAGACGGAGTATATTGAACTTTTTTGCTGAAATTGTTTGCTAAAAGTTATCCCAGTTAAAAGCTTTAACATCAAAATTAGTATAACTGTCCCTTCAAAGTTATTATACAATGGGTGTCTTTATAATTTATTTCAATATTCGTATATTTACACACACGACATACTGCATGTGTTTCCTTTCCTTTCTTAGTTGCAGTTTTTGTAGTTTTCGTTATTTTCTCCATTCTCCTCCATGGTAATCGTTGCATTTTGTTGTTGCATCAATTGCAGCCGGCGCGGAAAACCCTCCAATACCCTCGGGATTATTTCTTTCAAAGTGTCAACACTCGATTTTCCAAGGTGTGGGCCCACAAATTACAAACCGGCGCGATGGAGCTTTACTTCGTTTAATTGACGCTGAGCTTAACCGAGTGAGCTGCATCCCGCCCCCAAGTGTACTTTATACACCAAGTGTATGAGTTTCTGAAAGTTTGTACACTTCCGAAAATAGAAACGCAGTCCAACAGTCACGTGAGCGAACATCATTTGCATATTACGTTGTATACAAACATTGTAGTACCAAGTTATCATCAATGAAATATCACGTGCTAGGTCACGTAATAGTGTGACTTAAGGAAGAGGATGTAATGTGAAAGCGAAAGCGAAAACCTACAGTACATGAAATATTTCTTACTCATGAATCATTCATTTGACACCAGTACATATGGATTAGCCTGAAACTTTAATATGTCAAACTTTAAACTTGTTTCTAATAGAATATTAGTTTTATTTGCATAAAATTTGTAGCATACTGCTCCTTTATATCCGTCGTAGGATATGAGGGAGTAAGGATATACCCACAAGCAACTGCAGAGAGTCCACGAAAATTATGCCCTTCCTTTATCACTGGACTTGTCTAACACTCCTCGGAAGTGACTCGAATCTCGATATCCTGTTTGGGTGATGCTGCAAAAAGGTGATTCATTGGCGTCTCTGTCCCAGTAGAGATTAGAGTGGTCATTCGCTGTGGTCAGAGACCACCACCTTGTTCAGGATCCGTCTCAAGCGCTACCAGAAATGAGTCTCTGCAGAAGAAGTTCGTGTTATTTGAATCGTTTCCGTACGGATCATGGTAGATGCACAGAAAGTGAGCTTTGCTGGGGTATTTGTGGTTCGCCATTTTGTGACTGCGGTCATCCTCAAAACATGAAACTTAAGAGTTGAGGAATGCCCTCAAACCTGCCAACCGGGCGGACTGACTATATTGCCTTACAACTGTCGCAACTGATGAAACTATCTGGATTTAATGCATACGCTAAACAAACAAAAACACGCTGTCTAGTGGGCAAATGCCATATTAAGACTTAGCTTAATATGACTCGAGCAAGAAGACGTGAGGAATATGAAACGTATGTAACTTAAGTAAGGATATCTGAGATTTGAACTGAACTGCTTTTTCTCTTGACCAACGACTCAGGCACTAAAATAATTAAAATTTAAAAGAAAGATTAGAACTAATACATTATATTAACATTTCCAGACAATCATACTCACACGAGAATTTAAATAATAATAAGGTTCATATTTAAATCGAGTTTTACAGTCTTTTCTAGTCGATATCTTTTACAGTTTTTTTCCAAAATAGTTACAAAATCTCCAAAAGGTAGCACCTTATTAATTAATTAATACGAAACACTCGAAACATTCAATTGAGCTACTAATAAACTTCTAAAGGAAAAGCACAAAGCAAAAGAAATTAATAGGCCTATCACCCTCCAGAGACAAAATACAGACTAAAGTTTACCACGCTGTTCAACCTTCGAACTCGACCAAATACTAACTAACTCCCCATTCTAAACTAAACTCGAGTCAAAACGCCGAAAGTCCACTCCAGTCGTTTAAATTGAGATCAACCTCATTGAGACCAATAGTGAGGAGAGGAATGACTCAAAGAGAGAAAGACCTACACACCTATGAGCTTAAGCGAGGCCATTCATGTACTTGGAAAACTACCAGCATTGTTGACGTTGCTAACATCGTTGTTAATCTTGTTGTTGTTCTCATGATAACAACAAGAAGAGAGAAACAAACCTAAACTGGAACAGAGGCAAGGATAAACCTACGAAGGCCTTCAAAAATAATCAGAAATGAATATATCTCAGCAGTAAATACCCAAAAATTCAAAACTGAAAATAGTACTGTTATGAATATATTTCAGAAATATACTGATTCTTTGGGTGATTTCAGAATTGACTTGTAAATAATATTGCCTTTCGAACAGCCATTCATAAGATATAGCTTGATCCTGCCTCTTACTCTTAGGAGAAAACACTTTCTGCTAAGTTCTCTAACCAGCCTTCAACCACTGTATGATTCTGGACGTATTCCATCAAGTGTCCCTATTATATTCGGAACTGATGAAGTGGACGACACTTCCTGAAAGTGTAGATATAGGAATATCTTGACTGGAGACTGACGAAAAATAGGATTCATTGATCGTGCTTCTAGACGAGAATTCATTAAGATTTAAAAAACTGACTGGACATGAATTTTTCTCTTTCTTAGCCCCAGAATCTCTGGAAGACGAGTCTGTGAGGTCACCCGATGTTGATTTGAACGATAAACTGATGGGACCGTAAATATCGTGGGAATGATTGGAACTACTGTTGTTACTTAAGTCATATCTCTGAAAATAGCACACAGATACATCATTGAATATGGAATTCTAGAATAATTCTAAGAGATGATTTGCAAACCAATACGTGAGATCTCTTTTATGAAATCCGAGAAATCCGAGATCTCTCACTTATTCGTAAGGCCTTGAGATATTTGCTCCTGCTATGTAAATGCTAAGCGAAGCTGAGAAAATCAGTTGGGGCCCATCTCGTCTTTATCTTTCTGTTTTCCCAATGACTTTAGTTAGCAGTTTAGTTCAGTTTAGTATCGTTTATTTGTTCATCACAGCACAGATAATACAAATAATAGAAACGTGCATGTAGTTACATAAACAAATAACAATACGAATAAGGACAGCATAAAAGAGCCATAGCTCTGTTTTGTAATACCATAATTAGCAGCTATGGCAGAGTCTACTTAAGTCTGAAATACACAAATTTCTATTACATTACTAATTACAGTAAAACCGTTGGTATCCATACAATTGAACATTTTCAAATTAGAAAATGGCCAGACACTGGCAAGTGAAAATCAAAATAAAATGTAAAAAACATCTCTAAATTATTACAAATTAAATAAGTTAACTAAGATCATATCTCCAAATAGCAAAAAGCTAACTATTTAAACTAAACTTTAGAGTGCAAAGAAAAATAATAAAACAAGAAAAGGAAAATACAATGAAACAAATGTAGTGTCTAATTAACTAGTACAAGCTTTCAAGGAGAGCTTTACTAGTATAAATACATAAAGGCTTAATTAATATTGATTAAATATTAAACTAAAAAATTCTTTTTTAAAATTAGAAATAGACGTAGCATTTTTTGCCAGATGTTAATCTGGCAAATTATTCCACAGTTTTGGACCATGTACTGATATGCATTTAGCTCGTATATTTGTACGTGTGAAGGGAACAATGAATTCATTAACTTTTCTCATGTAATAATTATTATTCTCTACAGAAGTGCTAGATATTACAAATTCGTTGCAAGTTAATGGTAGGCAATTATGTTTACATTAATAACAAAAATAACACTGTGTAATTTATATCAGGCAATTTCAAAATGGCAATATCTTTGAATATTGGAGACGTATGTGATAAATAATTACAATTATTAATAATTCTAACTGCACGTTTTTGGGGGACAAATAATTCTTTTAGAGTAGAAATGGATGCACAACCCCACATAATTTTTGCAGTAATTTAGGTGAGAATGGATAAAACTATAATATATGTTTAACAGTGACTGTTTGGGCAATTTAAACCTAAGTCGTCTAAGAATATATAAAGCTTTTGAGACTTTTGTAGATACTTGTGAAATATGACGTTTCCAAGTGAATTTTTGGTCAATCATTACTCCCAAAAATTTAGTGAATTCAACTTGTGCCATTTTGACATCATCAATAAACAAGTGAAGATCCACTGGTAAACCGTCTGAGTCAAGAGGTATTTTCTTGTAACCAAATAACATAAAATTTGCTTTTGATACATTTAGGGATAAACGATTTGCTTTAAACCAGTCAGTCAGATATATTAGTTCAGTATTAATAATTTGCATTAACTTAAATATATCCGAGTTCGAGCATATATTAATATTGGCATCATCGGCAAAAAGTAAAAATTGTAAATGCTTGCTACATGAAGGCATATCATTAATATATAGCACGAAAAGTAATGGACCTAGAATAGAGCCTTGGGGAACTCCACATGAAATTGATTTTAAATGAAATAGAGCAAAATTATATGAAACATATTGATGCCTATTAGACAGACAACTTTTCAGGAGGAGTTTGACATTTCCTCTAATAGCATAGGTCTCTTGTTTTTGTAATAGTACATTGTGATCCAAGGTGTCAAGTGCTTTTGACATATCTATGAATATCCCCATACAAAACTCATTCTTATCTATAGCATAATAAATTCTATTATATAATGTCATTAATGCCATATATGTTGACATCATTATGACATCAAGCTATTTTGACATCCTCAATAAACAAGTAAGATTCACTGGTAAACCATCAGAGTCAAGAGGTATTTTCTTGTAACTAAATAACATAAATTAAATTTGTTTTTGATATTTTTAGGGAAAAGCGATTTGCTTTAAACCAGTCAGTCAGATATATTAGTTCAGTATTAATAAATTGCATTAACGTAAATATATCTGAGGTTGTCTTTATATTTTGAGTATCTTTTTCTAAAACCATATTGCGAGTTAGAAAGTATGTTATATTTATTTATGTATGAAATTAGGCGATGAGAAATAACCTCTTCTAATATTTTGGAAAAACTAGGCAAAATACTCATTGGTCTGTAGTTAGTAAATTCGGTCTTACTTCCTGATTTATAGACAGGACAGACCTTTGCCATTTTAAATTTGTCAGGGATTTTTGAGGGATTTGTCCCTAACTTTGGAAAACATTAAAAATTACAGACAGAGGATTGGCAATGCAGCTATAACGTGTTTTAGTAAATTCATAGATTTTTCATCATAACCAGTGCGTTCGATATCAATACTGTTGATCATTTCACTCTACTGCGTGTGTTTTTTTTATATTCATACTCAGCCTGCTTTCTTGCAACATAATAGCACTCCTTAGATCAAGTTAATCCTTTCACAAAGTCTATGCCATATCCATACCTTATGTTGCCAATAGCTTGGGAGAAGTATGGCTTCTGAGTTGGTTTCCGCTTGCCTTCCTCTGGTATAAAGTATGATATAATAATAATTTAAAAATAGTAATATTCAGTAAATATAACCATCAACCACAACATCGAGCACTATTGAGTCAAAAGTAAATCAGCGTGCAAAAACTAGGTCGAAAAACGGTGAAAAAAAAATACAATATTACTGAAATTAGCCCCTATTAGGCTTGCCAAATTTAGGCATGGCTTCATTGCATTGAATTGATGAATGCGATCATGTATTTTTTATCGTATCGGCTTTATTAATGTATTTCATTGTTTACTACTAACATTTACAGGCAAATGGTCACAATTTATCATTATCACTTGACTGACTTTCCGGAATTTAGAATTTGCAACATTTTGAACCTGATGTCTCACCTAAAATTTATGGTATTGAAATTAGTGGAATTATATGTGGAAGTGTACCACAGAGGAATTTTTCTGATTTAACCAATACAATGCAAAAGCCAAATTCCAAAAAAGCCAATGAAATGAATTGTTCAAATTATAGAACAATCAGTTTAATGCCTCTTATTAAATAAATTAATTTAATACCTCATGCATCTTATTTACTACCTCATGCATTTATTATAATGCATTTATTGTCTTATTAAAGGTAAAAAATAGTCGCATTCAGTCGAAGTTGTAATGAATTTCTATAGATCGGATAGTTGTGATGAATTTCTTGAAAAGAATAGGAATTGACAGGAGAGCTAGAAGATTAATTTTAAACTTGTGCTTGAATTGCAGAATATTATTTAAGTTATCAAAACAAAACAAGAATACTCAAAATAAGGTGAAATAGGATGTGGAGATTATGACAAGAATGATGACACGGATGTAGTATTTCGCTGCTGTCATTTAACATTTACGCTGAGGAAATAACGGAAGAAAGATATGCTTGAAGAAATGAAAGTAGGATTTAACTGTTACATGATGTACAATTTGCTGATAACAAATTAATGCAAGCCGGATGCCAGACTGAACTGCAGAAGATAATAGATAGGCTGAATGATACTTCATTGAAATAATAATGTAAATAATCTTATAAAATGAAGATTAATAACAAAAGGACAATGGGAGTGTCCCATAATAAACGTAAGTCAATATCACCAGAAATGGTACTCAATTTAAACTAATATTGGAATATAGTTAAAAATATTTGGGTAATACTAAAAAAAATATTTGGGTCATACTAAAACCGATGTCGAGAAAAGTGATACTGAAATATGCAGTAGAAACAAAAATAAAGAAAATATATATAAAAATAAGCAAAATCGGTCATTGGTAATATCAAAAAAAACATTTACAAAAACTCTGAAGAAAGACACAACTATAAAGAATGTGAAAATATAAGAGTGTCTTACCGACTTCGCCACTGGCTCCAAGTTGGTAAGACACTCGACCGCGGATCAGTATGTGCGGGGTTCGAATCCTGGGCTCGCCCGTCACTGACATCGCGTTCGAGTGAGGAAACTGACGTTAACCTTAGCTTTAGCTTTTTAAGGAAAAAATGGCAGGGCAAGCCGAGATTTGGTATGTTAGATGATTTCCACTCATAATGATGATCTACTAATAATCATAATAATGATAATGATGATGAACCACTCATATGCGGAAATGAAGACGAAAGTGTCAGAAGAGAGTGGAGGCGTTATATACCATGGACCTGCCAGTAGGCAGTGCCTTAAGAGAGAGAGAACGAGAAAATAACATGGACACCTTTCAAACATACCTTACTGCTAATTCTTGATTTTAAGTAATTTCTCAGGTACTCTGTGTTAAACAAACTACCGTCGGCTCTGTGTGGAACGCGCCCGTCAAATGAACAGCCACTACACCCGGCGTAGCTGATTAACTGCAGAGAGACTAATAGCACGGATCCCACGGCATAATTCACCCATCCCCCAATCAGTTTGTCTGAGATAACGTAAGCTGCTGTAAGGTTCCATACCCCACGCCAAGCGAACACTTCCGCACAGAATATCAGGGCGTACACTGCGTCTTCGTACAAAAGCCACACCCAATCGCGCGGCCATCGCTGGTGCAAGACGCTACCAACCTGTAAATGTATTTTTAAAGTGGAGCGTTATCAATATGTTTAGCTGAAAATGCGAGTTGAATGTAAGGTATCAAGAAGAACAAATAGTTAATCTTCCTTTCCTTTTCCCACCATAGACGTTATGTCTATGGTGGGAAAAGGTAAGTTTTAAGCTTGCTAGAGAATGTTGAAAGAGAAAAACAAGAGCGAAGATTAGCAGGTAAAGAGTTCCATATTGTGGGTGCTGCGAAAGAAAATGACCGTCTGCCCAATGACGTGAGAATATTTGGAACTGAGAGAAGATTGGTATCGGTGGAGCGAAGTGCACGTGGGGGACGATAGGGAAGAAGAATTTCAGATAAGTAAGAAGGCTTGCCAAATCTCAGAGTTTTGAAAATTAATAGAGCTATTTTATATTTTATGCGTTGATTAACAGGGAGCCAGTGAACACTGCGAAGTAGAGATAGAGAGCGAAATTGAAGTCGAGTGGACTTAAAGCAACACGTGCAAAGAGAATTTTGAACGTGCTGTGAACGATTGAGAGAAGAAGTAGGCAACCCATGTAATAATTAATTACAGTAGTCGAGCTTTGAATGAACTATAGAATTAGCAAGAATAGTGGCTCTATTTCTAGTAAGGGATGGACGTATTTGCCTAATCTGACGAATCTGAAAGAAAGAAGCGCGACAAACAGAAGAGATATGGGTTTTACAGTCAAGGTTTTCATCAAATATGACTCCAAGGTTTTTGGCGGATCGAGAAGGTGAAAGAGCAAGATTCTGAAAATTAACAGAGTTATTGGTAATTTTACTTCTTTGCAAAGGAGTGCCAATTAAATGGTATTCAGTTTTGGAGGGATTAATAGCAAGACGGTTAGCAGAAAACCAGGAATAAACCTTGTCTAGAATGGATGAGAGATGAGCCAGTTTCTGATCATTCAACGAAGTGTAAATTAAAAAAATTTAGAAATAGGATTCAAATATGTATTTATCGCAGACTCTGTTATATCATGTCTTCTTCCGTTAGAACTGCAGTGCAGATATTTGTAGAGATTTGCGTACATATATCTTTAAATTTATTACATATTACTGAACGATATTTATAGTTTTCGTTCTGTAAATCTATTCCAAATTTGAATTACTGTTTTCCTATGGTTACATCTAACCTGAAAATTATACGTAGTACCGACAGTGCCATGCAAATATGCTGCGTACAGAAATAACGCAACATTATGTTCACTGGCTCTTTTTGGTACTTGTATAATGTAGTTTTATGTTTTATATTGAACTATGTGTTATTAATAAAAAAATAATTTTAGTTAACCGCAATAGTTAGCTATTCAAGCATCTAAAGATCCCTTTTTACAATTTTGAATATCCGAGAGCGAATGCCGGCCGTGGCTGACATTTTAATGAATTTTTTTTACTGTTTACAGAAGTTATATTTACGAATATCCTAAGATAGTCATATATATTCTATAAAATTTTTAAAAATAAACTTTATAAATTATTAATATTAATAATCAATATTAATAGTTAATAATGAATTATTTGAAAAATGTCTAATCCGTGCAATACAATAAAAAAAGTAGTTGACCAATGTTGTAAAGAAACAATAGTTTTAATTACAGACTGCAAGCATAACCACTATATTAACCATTGAGTCGGGAAAATGTTTTCTGCGCGTTTATATTTACCTACTTAGCTTAACCTACAGCAAATTGTATGGTTATACGCATACTGTATGGTATGCATTCCACCGTCAAAAATTATTTGATTACTTTCATCAAAGCTATCAATAGCTATAAATTACCTAGCTATTGCTAAGTAATTTAATTCCACTGTATACATTTCATGCAGTTGTTATATCAGAGTGATGAGTGCTTCTAATTTCCAATCACTTTTCGCAAACAGGCAATCATTTTGTTATGTGTTGTTTACCTTTCAACAACTGTCCATTTAAAATTTTGCTTTTACTTTTTTCATCGTCTGCTGCTGTGTTACTTCTAGCCTACAGCTTTTTTTCAATCGAACAAATTCATCAAATTCCTTTCCTTAAACTTAATATTTAGCATTTAAAATTGTTTTCTCCTTATTTCCAGCCATTGTGCCTAATTAAGGCCACCAAGCCATCGAGCCTCTAGTTCTCGATTATCCGGTGTCCTCGTAATGTCCACATACCACAAAAAAGTATAGTGAAGATTACATCTACAGTTGAGTGTTTGAAAGTACACAAGTTAACTTAAAGCTTACCTTTCCGAGCAGCTCTTCGACGGAGAATATGAGCACACAGGCACTCAATCCAAGTGCGGCTGATATCAGGTCAGCGAAAAGTGGTTCTTCAGGGTAGAGCAGGCAGTCGACTATGTTCATAGCACTGCGCCAAGTGACCACAGTGAGAGTGAGCACTACAATTTGGGTTAAGCAGCAGTCAATTATGTACAGAAGCATAGTCTTCATTCTGAACGTAATCGTATCGACCTGCCAACAAAATCGCAACAGAATATAATGGCAGTTATCCCATTTATATTGGCCAACAATAATATTCTATAACCGATGATGACGGGAAATATGAGAGTGAAATATGCAGTAGGATTGCACAAGCAAAAGGGGCCTTTGGTAATAGAAAAGAACTATCAACAAAAAGACCGATTGATATTAATCTATCCAATATCTAATTGATGTCTTATTGATATTAATCTGCATCCCATAACTCAATGCCGAATTCATTGTCTTCTGCAGTCATGTCTCGCTTCCCGCCACTTTTCCTAGGTCATCTGAAATCGTACATCTTGAAATAATTTTAATAATTTGGGTGTTCGAGTTCGTTATCCACATGTCTTCCTCCATAATTGCCTCAGCGCAAATGTTAAACAGAAGCGGTTAAATGCTAGTACCTTATCTAACTTCACGTTCTATTTCACTTTCTTTTGAGTATTATATTTGAATTTAGATTACTGCTGTTTGATTCATGGACAAGTTTAAAATTCGTCCTCAATTAGTCTTTTATTAGACTTCTCCAATGCATCTCCTTCATTTTTATAATTCGTTCTTGTCAATATTATGACATCTTGGCACAAGTGATCCGACCTCCCTCTTTTATCATAATCATCTATCATATTCCTCGCAATTTTCACTCTAATCTCCTGCTTTGTCACTCTATTCTTCACTCTATTATTCTAATATCTTGCTATGTCTGTAATTATTCTGAGCTCATTCTCTAAAGTTCTATAATTACTTCAGCCATGACTGTGTTAATACTTTCCCATTCCCTAAGTTAATCCAATTTGTCTAGAGTTATAGATAATGATTTGCATTTTATAATGTAATGCTTTAATGTGTAGGATTTTTTAGTAAAATTTAATTAGAAAACTTACAAGAAGTGCTTGGGAACATTCCTTTCTTATGGGAGTTTAGGCAGAGTAAATGATATTGAGGAAATAGACCTATATTTATAAACCTAAATTTTGTGTGGGAAAGTAACGACCAGTAGGCGTAAAATCTATTTTAGCCACAGCTTGAGGCCTCCACAATATATTGGGTTGAGCCTTAGCCTGATGGGACCTTTTACTCTCTTTTACTGTAACTGTTCACTTCATTACCAGTACTTTACCTTTTTCTTCGGTTACTTCTACATACTGAAAGTTTAGTATTAAATCTTTCTTTTAAGTTAATTCGAAACCTGGACTTATATCATGTTTTAATCAATTATGTATCTAATCTATAGTTCAGTAATTCAATATACTTCGTTTTACTTTGTTGAATTTATATTAGTTCTTTTGTAGGAGTAAATGATAATTTGAGTTACATTAAAAGATCTTTCGCCTCTCTGCAGCTGAAAAAGGATTTGAGCCCAAGCCTTCGTTATAGGCCTATACCACAACATTCAAAGTGTAAGTCTATAACTCTATCATCTCACTTGTGATCCAAGGTTATTAAAGCCGTTTATGCTTAAGAAAACCATATAGGACTTCTCATCTACTTTAATAGCCTCCTTTTAATGACAAATTCTTTTATTTACACATCTTTCTGACAAAATCTTTCCTTTAATCAATCTTCAATCACAATCCTTCATTTAATTCAAAATTATGGAATGCAATGGATTCTCTTCTCAGAATAAACATAAATAAATCTCTTCCTTCCGAAGTAACATCAACTGAAGCATAGAGACGCGAGTGTTCGCCTCGTCATTCCTCTTATGTGATAATTTTAACACTTAAGTGATAAATATACCAATCTTTATTATCAACCTATACCCTCTTCTACTTTAAATTTCACATGTGCTAATAATTGCACTTCTTCTCCATCAACATTAGGCTATCTTGTTTTCTGTTGGCAACTCATCAAGAAATTGCGGTAATTATTAACTGGTCTGATTAACTGTCCTCTGGATCTCATTACAACTAAACTTATCAATTCCGGCATCGCTGCATTTGTGCCTCCTATTACTCATTTAATAAACAGTCTTAGTGATTTTGTCATTCCTTCTCATATTAAAAAAGCCGTTGTCACTCCTATTTTGAAAATGGATTCTTTACCTAAAAAATAGCTTTCCAACTATCGACCAATTTCTAATCTAAACTTCATATCTAAAGTCCTCGGAAGTATTATTTACTCACGTTTTTGTCTTTCTTTAAATTGTTTCTCATTACTCTCACCTTATAAATCTGTATATCGTAAATTCCAATCAACTGAAAGTGCACTAACCAAGATCCACAATGATCTCTCTCGAGCTGTGGACGCACAGCATAGATCTGCCCAAGTTCCTCTTGATCTCTTTGCTGCTTTTGACATATACTCCTGACCACAATATACTCCTTTCTAGACATGATTCTTCCTTCGGAATACCAGACATTGCTCCTGGCTGTATATATATATATATATATATATATATATATATATATAATATATAAATATATTTATATATATTTATATATATACACATGTATTTATACACGGACAAAAGAGTACATTACTTGTGTACCAATGAGAGTGCTGGCGACTAGAGCGTCCTCTCGTGTATCGAGTGACACGATGAATGGGGGAAAAATGAGTGTTCGACTGACTCTTAGTCCGGTCAACAGGCTGAAGCAGCTAAGCAGTCCAGCTAGCCCCGCCAGCCACCCGTATTGGAGAAGATAATAATCAGCTAGGCTCCACACACCGCGCCAGTAAAACATAGCCAAGACTGCGTACACGTACAGATACGTCCGAGAGAAAATGATGTAGAATACCTTCCTTTCACGTCGTAGATAATGGTTTATAAACGGTACCACTATATAACCGATAATGGTACAAAGGCCTATACTGACAGCTGTCCAGTGGCACAGTGGTTCTTGCTCAGGAAAAATATACACACCTATGAGATCCCAAATTCCTCTCCAGTACAGAACCATTGAGGGAAAAAAAACAAATATGCACAGTGCAGAATCGACCATGCGCAGTGTACACAGAAAATGACGTCGAATCATTGTATCTAGAAATTTAACAAACAATTTTATTGATTATGTATGATAAATGATACTATAATGATGCAGATGGTGATACAGATGGCAATGATGATGATTTCGGTTTCAGTCTACTATGCATTTAACGCACATATGTAACAGATCATTATCTGTTCATTATCTGCATTATCTGATCCTCATCTGCATCAATTTGCAGATAACACTGGTCAACAAAAAAAAATTTTTGTTTCCCCCTGACGAAACAAAGCTTTTTGAGCTGATTGCAAATCTGCCAGCAGAATTTTTCTATTATATATAGTTTTTGAGTTATGGCCAAATAATAATTTGTCCATAATGTGTATACGGAGTGAATTTACATGGCGGCCGTGTAGTACCTAAACATTTAGTAACTAGGGGTATGGCAAAACCTTTTAGGGTTGTTTGGGGGTTAAAACCAGGAGTATGGTCTGTGAGTGTTAGGGTTAGGACCAGTAAGCCATAGGAGCCCAAGAACTTAATTAAGCCGTAAGCCTAGCCTACAATATTTGGTAGGGTAAGCTGTTATCATTCACAATGTGCACACGGCTGCAGTGGATATGTGTGGCACAATTATTGTGTTATATTAAAGCTATAAATAAAAATGCTGTGTTATTTTTAAGAATATCATATAAGTTGAATACAGTTGATTCAAATTAATTTGATTCAAAATGAAAGGAACTAGTCGATCTTGCGTTAACCATCCGGACAATTTTTGTTACGTTTGTGGAAAGCTCACTACAAAGGACCAAAGAAAGAATTTAGCGAAAAAACTCTAAGTTGCATATTACAGTTTCTTTGGCTAATGTCTCAATGGCGCAATGGTTAAGGGTGTAGATAACGTCATGAAGTTTTAAATGACAGACCCTGAGGTGAATCGAACTCTCGTGGGTTCGAATCCCAACCGCGCTGATCTGAGAGTAAAATCTCGGACATTCACTGGACTGGCTACACGGAAAATGGACTAAATTGCCTAACGGATATAACATGTGGTATTAAAAGTGATAGATATCAACTTAGTTGATCATTTCACGATAATGTGTGTTATTAATATTATTATTATTATTATTTGGCATCAAACTTGGTGATGAGTAAGTATGTATGATTCTGTATGCAACTAAAATTTAACTTAAACGTAAAATATGGCCTGCGCGTTGCAATTATAAAACTTAAACTTAAGAGAGTAACTTAAAAGTAGAATACGTAGTCTCTATATAAGTGTGAAATATACATTCAATGTCATGTATGTTACAATTATGGAACATAAAAAGAAAAGTTGTAGATTTTCAAAGGTAAATATATAGCCTCTCTGTGTAAAAGATGTACTCTAAATATGTCACATACGTTATGATCATGTAGTTTAACCTTGAAATAATTACTTAAAATGCAAATGTTTAGCCTCTGAGTTAAAATTATGCAGTCAATATCATTGTACATTGCAATTATTTAACTTCAAAGTAAAATGTGTAGTTAGACATTGAATTATATATCAGGTGTTACTTTGTAATTATCTAACTTAAAGTAAAATATGTTGTTTTTCTCTTCCCAAGCATGGTAGAAGCAGCTGTTTGAGTTAGAGGAGCATGCTAACGGCCACGTCTACGATGATTAGGGCATATGACTATATTAAAGTATTGACATTGTACTGTCATTTGCTAAATTTAAATTTATAGAAACATGCTTTACTAAAGCTAAAGTTCATAGAAACATACCTTCATAATAATAAAGTTGATAAAAACTGAATTTGGTAAAGTTATTCTTGATAGAAACACATCTTCACAATCATAAAGTTGATAAAAACATGACTTGGTAAAATTATGTTTACAAAAACACGCCCTGCTAAATTTGAAGTTAATAAAAACACGTCTTGATAAATTGAAAGTTGATGGAAACGATTTGTTAAAATTAAAGTTGATGGAAATACACTTTGATAAAGTTATTGCTGATAAAATGCACACTGATAAGTTAATGCTTATATAACACGCCTTGATAAATTGAAAGTTGAAAAAAAACACGACTTGTTAAAGTTAAAGTTGATAGAAGCACACCTTCATAATAATAATGTTGATAAAAAAAGAGTTGGTATAATTTAAAGATGTTAAAAAGATGAGTTGATGAAACCATGACTCGCTAAAGTTAATGCTGATAAAATGATGACATGGTAAAGTAAAACTTGGTAAAATTGGAGACGTCTTGGTAAAATTAGTTGACAAAAAGACGAGTTGCTAAATTTTAATTTGATACAAAATATGACTTGGTACAGTTTAATTTGACAAAAAGGTAGTCTTGCTAAAATTAAAGTTGATGCTATTTTATGTAATAAAATATAAATTTATGTGGTGAAGCTCCTGAGAGCCTAGGAATTTTGACCCGGCAGCGGGAGGGAGGTTAGCCGGTCCTAATTTTAGCAATACTCTGCATTTGGGCATTCAACGGCGTCGCCCTCAGCAGTGCGCAGTGTGCCGCTTATTGCCTAGCAGCTACTGCGGGAGGCCTAACAGCTGTCGGACGGTGATGAGCTGCGGCGGTCGGCCTAAGAGTTGCTGCGGCGGGCGATAAATAGATAACCGTAAGGCTTGGATGTAGCATCTTTAAATGCATCTTCCAAAACCTTGCCTTTGACAAACATCTGCCTGAGTAATATAGCGATTTGTCCTACAGCTCTTGGATTTTTGAAGAGCACTATGTAGTGTGTGTTCATGGTTCTGTTGTGTTTAGAGCTGTGAAATATGTTTTGTGTTAGAAATAGTATCGAAATGTTTCTGTGATGACTGCCTTTTGTGAATATTTGTGCAACTTTTTCGCTTGCTTCATGCATCAGATCGTCTATTACGAGCAAGATGCGATTTGTACCGTCAAATTCATTTATGTCAGGTAAGCCTTCGATGAAACGGACAATTTCAATAGAGTTGAATACACCTTGGTAGACTCCATAGCACCATACAATTTCCTGAGGAGGTGGAGCAATTATCTCGTTCGCGTTCTGCATTAGTTTTAACGTAAATTGGGTCTTCCCACAGCCGGTTGGACCCGATATCATAGCAGTAAATGGATGTTGCATGTTTGATAGATGAAAGCGACTGACGTTAAACAATAATTGTTAGAGTTTCTATAGAAACACACAAGTCATTTGCTAATATGGTTTCTTGTTAACCCACACGAGTCTTTATGACTCTACACATATTCAATAAAGTCTTTAGTGACTATTTCTAACACTTACAAGTCTGTATTTAAAATATTTACAATAGTCTCTATTTACAACAATAGCCACCGTCAATCTCTAATTACAGTTTCTATTTATAATATATAAAAGGTTATATACAGCAGTCTCTATGTACAATATTTATAATTTGCTCTATTATACAATAATTACAATATTTCCTAATTTTGAGAAGATGAAAAGCGCTTGGTGATGGAATTTTTGCGCCACACCGGTACCTGTATAGGCTGGAATTTTGAAATGTCCGTATGCATATGCCGTGTATCCGTCGGGAAGAATGTAACGTTTGTCGTCGTAGGGATTCAGCCCGTCTTTTGTCAGAGTTTGAGTTCATAGAACGTGGTCCTCACTGCGAATGCTGCAGAATTCAGCTCTCGTTTTCGTTTGTTGCACGAGACTACCTACAAAAGTGTCATGCGTTATGTGTTTTTTACGAAACGAGTTCTGAATTCCTTTCGCAGTGCACTTGTTTCCGCGTGGGAGCAGGAGGCTATACATTTTCGATCCTAAACCTACAAACGCGAGTGGTTGCAGCCCTTCGCACTCGTCTTTAGAAACTCCCAATTTTCTATCATTTACTTTGCTAAAACATGGGTTGGAAGGAGGGAAGTTGCTGGTGTACATATGATTTACAAACTCTTTCATGTCATTGTACAAGTCGTCCGTTACGATGTGATAGCAGAGCGAGTCGGTGTCTGTGAACAAGAGCTGAGCCTTGTTGCCGTATCTCTCCTTTATCACATCGTAATGGAATTTGAAAAGATCTAGTTTAGAAAGGTCTAAAATACAGGCACCGGTGAATGTCGGTTTATCCCAAAATACGTGTACTTGTTTCATTTGCACCGCTACGAGAGAATCGTTTATTTTGTGAAACGACTGATAATTGGGTTTGGCGACCAAATTCCTTGCCTGTTTATCTTATTCGCAAATTATACTGGTCTGTTTTCTTAAATTCTGCATTGTTTTTCCAAAAATGGCAAAATTTAAAAAAGTTCTTTTCTGAGGGGGACTTGGCATTTTGGCGCCGGGCTGTATTAAAATCAATGTAAGGCTTGATCCACGGACTTTGCGAGAAACTCATGTATCTGCTTGCAGATCAAGCCTTTTTCTAAATAGTATTGAAAATTCCTGTAATGAATCACGTCTCGGGTCTTTGGCAAAAAATTCGGCACCAACTTTTCAATTTTTGAATTTTGCTTTCTACCCCAATTTTGTCAAAAGTTCGAGTTGGTAAGGAGAGAGGAATGATTCGAGTAGAGAAAGTCTTTCGGGGGCTAAGGGAAGATCGTTGTGTAGCTCGTGCAGCTGAGCTGGATATTCTAAATCCACCTCTAGCATGAAACCCGTTTCGGCGTCCTCTGGGATCTGCGAGAAATTGATTGTCTGAATTTCTATCTTTGTTAAAAATGTAAACTTTCCAGTCGGGCTGAGACATTGCCCACCCGTATAGGTTACTGGAATCGCATTACTGTATGTACGAGTGGGCTACCCGAGGATCATAGCTCTGCCGACTTGAGTTATTAGCTTCGGCGTACCTATGTGTAATCACGGATACGCCTCCGCGGAGAGCCGACTCGAAAAGAGAAGATTATCGGGCTCTGTTAGTAGCTCGATCTTTGCCTCTGTCATTTTCAAGAATGCGTCAAAAGATAGTCCGGGGCTGGTGTAGTAGAGAGCAGGGTCAAGATCGTAATTTGTTATCGAGAATGTTCGAAAATTTTCAAACACGTCAGCCAGTAGAAGGACGTCGGTAAGAAGGTAAAGATCATGATACTCTTGCATATCCTTAAAACCAAACGCTTTCCAAACTGACTGGGCGTGTTCGTAATCTTCTTTCGAACACTCTGATTCTCTCAATTTGCTGTAAAATTTCTGGATTGGAGGTAGTTGAGGGTCGTTGAATTTATCCCTAAAACTTATGTATTCATGGGGATAGACTCCTCTCCTCAAGATAAGAGATCTTTCATTAGGGTTTGAAAAGTGGCGTTTGGTATGGACAAACTTTTCCTCGTCGTCTTTCTTTAGACTTTCTACCAAAGAATCAATTGAACCGGGAAGAAATTGGCAAGAGTCTAAGATTCTAAGATTGCCGACTTGGACTGCTTTGAATTTTTCCGAATTTGTAGCGATGACTCTAATTTCGTTCATTTTGGCTAGGGAATTGGACTGCAAAAATTTTAAAAAGTGGTGAGTGTCGTGGTTTTTGAAATTGTGAAAAATGACAGGGACAAAGTAGCTCAACTTCTCTTTCTCGTCAGCCTCTCTATCGTCTGCATCGTATCCTTCCCCGGGTATCTCTTCCATATAAAGTGCAGATTTCTTTGGTTTGTCCCAGCCCCTCGAGTTAAATTTGCGAGGTTTCAATTGAATGTTGCATTTGTTACAACAAGCGGCGATAAAATTGCCGGTAAAATGATCCTGATGTCGTACCTTCTTTCCAAAAGGCTCCTTGGCAGAGGAAACAGACTCATGAAACTGGCGAACTTCGTCGCCGCTCATTTCGTTCATTGAGACATTTGCATTTAATATTTTACAAATTTCCCCATCAATTTCGCACAGCTTGGCGTAAAAAGTCTCCATCACATTTTCTCCGCTATACGTGTATGCTTTTTTGTACTCTACATTTTCATGCATACATACACGTAGTATGCAGAAGCCGCTAGGTGTATGTATTTCATCTTTGTCTATTATAAATGATTCAAAATCACAGTATAATAAAAAAGGGGCTTTAAATTGTTTTTGAATAGCTGTAAATTTTAAAATATTTGGAAGTTCTTCCTCCTTACGCGCTTCGATCAGGCCCTCAACGAAACTGCGTTCAGGCCCGTCTACCTCTTTTAACCTCTCAGCCTTCTCCTCCGGAGTCATCATCAAAGACTCGTGTTCAGCCCTTTCAGCCTCTGTTTGCGGCTTGGAAACGCTGGGAGGAAAGGATATGGTTAGAGCAGGTTTCGTCCCGCAGTCTCGCTTGTGTTCAATTTGGAGTTTTTCAGAGGAGAAACGGTGGAGACAGTATCTACAGGGTTATCGTTCTGGTTTGTGCTTCTAAATAGTCGTCCTAAATTTTTAATTAGAATATAATGCATTTGTGGACAGCCGTTTTGGTCTATATCAGTTAAGAGAAGGAGGTTAACATGGTGTGGGCGGTCTTCGTGTTTGTTCATGAAAATTGGTGCCAGAATACAGTCTTCTTCATCTTCAATTTAGCTTAGTATGCCGATACTTATTTCAGGATTTTTCTTTTCGAATTTAGAGACCTGATCGATGCGTACGGGGAATTTGATACCGGCTACATTAAATTTATGAGGGTGAGACCTGTAATGGTTAGGACGCTCGGGATTTTTCTCTATTTTATTTTGTTTTTCATTTTCTGGGATCACATACACCGCAGCGGCCAGAAAATACAAAAAGCACTTTTCATCACGATTTTTTATATTAATGGTGGCTTTTTTATTCCTAATAAATTTTGGAGTGGTTATAACGAGGATGCGGATATAGGTTTGTAAGATGCTACTCTCACAAGAACGTCACCCACGAGATCCAGTATCCAACTAGACCCCATCGTAGTGAATTTTTCGAGCATTTTGTTCCACTTGGTTCCTGCGTCAGTGATATGATTACTAATTTCGCTTTGATCCCGGAGACGTTCCACATTAGATCTAAAATTGGCACTCGTCGTGGACTCTGCGCCATCCCCTATCGGACGATACAGATTAACCTGACTCGAGAGGTACCACTTGATGGGGCTGTAAACATGAAATTATCAGTACATATAATTTAAAGTTACGTAGTATACTAGTAGAGTTTAATTGCTATAATAGAAGAAGTATGGATTTTATGGTTCATATTTAAAGATTTTAGATGTGAACATGTAAGTTTATGTTAGTTATATGAATATGTATAATTTACTAATAATATATTATAAGAGGGGTTGCAAAAGTGGGACTTTATTAGATTAATTTCGTAGCATTCATACCCTTGTGTGTCTAGATCCTGCTGTAGGATCTGACAGATAGCATCACGTCTAGCCTCTATGCCATCTCTCAGTCCTTCCTGTTCACTGAACGGTTGAAGGGAGTAAGTTCTGAATATAGTTGTAGGGGCAGACGAACCACCACCACCTCGCTGTATCAGTTTATTTTCACACCCTTTTGCTGATCTTTGACCCAAGGTTGAAGCAGGCTTCTCTTAGCTTACGCCTGCAGGAGGTGCACCGCATCTTGGTGGCGCAGGGGACACATATCTTTTGTCCGGGGGGAGAGATTGCAATGTCAGTCATCTGTAAAATATAATTCTTCCGAATTAGGGTCGATATAAAGGATATGCAAAATAAAGAAAGTGTAAATAGACAATAAGATATGCTTATTGAAATTGAATAAGCTGATAATGTAGTATGAATATGTTACTAGCAAGAGTGATATGTTTATAAAAATTGCACTTACTACAAGTAGAACTTGTATCTGGAGCTGAAGGTGGATCAGGACTTGGTGCTGGCATCGGTTCATCATTACGATCTGTATATAAAATGTGGCATAAAACAATTTATGATAACAGAATTTAGAACAAAATACATGATAAAAACACAGTAGAATAATATAGACACAATATATATATATATATATATATATATATATATATATATATATATATATATATATGTTTATGAATTTATATAACAGAATTTATGATAACAGAATTTAGAATAAAATACATGATAAAAACACAGTAGAATATATATATATATATATATATATATATATATATATATATATATATATATATATATATATACAGACTGGGGCAAAAAATAATAATTCCCTAGCGAAATCTCAATAACTTTAAGAAAACACAAAATATCTCTACGAAATTTACGGAGCTTCTAGGGGAGGAATTTCTACGTATAACTTACAAATTTTACGAAAATCTATTGAGCAGGAAATATATTACAGCGTTTCTACGAAAAAAGTGCAAAATCAGTTTTAACAAGGCTTTTTTTACCAAAAGTCTTAATAACTTGGAGAAAACTCAGAATAGTTTTACAAAATATTCAGAACCTCCAGAGGAGGAATTTCTACACATATCCTGCAATTTTGGTGAAAATATATTCAGAAGTAACAAAAATATAGCGTTTCTTCGAAAAAAAGTCAATTTTAACGAGGCTTTTTTAAACAGAAGTACAGGACATTTTCTTCAAAATTTCGGAATAGTTCTAAAAAGAGAACGAAATTTTAGCATCTTTTATTGGAGTAGCTAAACAAGGTAGTGCAGGCTTAAACTCCACCAGTTAAGTAAAAAGCCCTTTTCAGGGTCGTTATTTTCTTTAAAAGAAACGACTGACATTTCGAAAAGCCTTGTTAAAAGTGATTTTAGCACTTTTCTTTTTGAAATGCTGTAATTTCGTAACTAGTGAAAATATTTTCATCAAATTTGCAGGATACACGTAGCAATTCCTCCCCTAGAAGGTTCGTAAATTTTGTAGAGATATTTTGAGTTTTCTAAAAGTTATTGAGATTTCGCTAGGGGATTATTTTTTGCCCCAGTCTGTATATGCACATTACAGAGTGACATAAAAGATTGATAAAAAAGACAGTAGAAAGTTAGTTATGCATATTGAATGAAATAGATTAAGAAGCGAATGTAGTATGAATCTGTTAATATCAAGAGAGATATTTGTTATAAAAATTACATTTAGTACAAGTAGAAATTGTATCTGGAGCTGAACTTGGATCATCGATTGGTGCTGACGTCGGTTCATCTTCAGGACCTGTTTAGAAAATACAGCATAAAACTATTTGTGATACCAGAATTTAGAATAAAATACATTATGAAAATACAGTGTAATGATATTTCATTTCCAAAGAATGGGGTCATATCCCCGCATCACGAACTCGAATAGAGAAAGCCCCTGTGATATTTCATCATCGGATGATGGATCAGGTTGCACGGTACGAATTTGATCTAGCCACTGAATATCATCTTCAGCGGCCGAAGGAGTTTGAACCATTGACGAGGCGGTAGGTTGCGAAACGCGCTCACTTCCGTTCAACTTCGTTAGGAGTCTCCTCATCCGCAGCTCTCCTTTGAGTTACGGAGCTTTCTCCATCCGCAGCCCTCGCTTGCGTCTCGGGGCTTTCGCCCTCAGCTTGAGGGCGAAAGCCCCGAGGCTTTCTCACGCTAATATTTTAAAAAAGGTTAATTGTTACTAAAGATCAGTTAGTAAGGTGGATCTTTATAAATTCAATATGATAACTGACAGTGGATTATTACTAAATATTATAACACAACAAAAGGTTACTCTATTGAAATCTGGAGGCATTTTAGATGAATGCAATGGAAATCTAGCTTTACAGATGTAAAACAGGATAAACTTAACTTGGACTATTTATTATCAACCATGGATGGTATAATAAACGTTTAACGTTTGCTTTTCTCTGCTGTGTAGGATAAATACTGGATAAAATAGTTTCATAACTATACTTCAACCTATTCATATGTTTAAAAAACTGTTATTTAAAAGTTTTAGAAATTATTTAAGTTAAATAATAATAAATAATTTATTGACAATTACATTTTAAATTCATTGAAAGCTATATTTCAAAATTCTACATACCTCTTCGTAGCGATTGAGAACAGCGATGAACTCTTCGAAAGCAGCCACGACATCAGCAGACAGATATGAAGACATAATGTTAAGTTTAATGTTAATGCTAAGTTAATTTCACCACTACTGCAGATAGAGAATCTCTGGAAGGTAACTTTGCGAATGACCTCTACTTACAATGTTTGTGGTTTTTATAGTGTGGACAGGGAGCCATATGGCTTATATCAAACAAATTTATGAACAATAAGTTTAAGTGCTATAGTCATATGATCTACTAAGCGCTCTGATTCTTCGGGTCAATTAGAAATTAGGGATTGTGTTTTATCAACTGGAGAATTATTAGGATTTGTTTTTACCAAGTTTAAAATTATGAGAGCGTGTTTCTATTAAGATTAAAATTATGAGGCCGCGATTTTATCAACTAGAGAATTATGAGAATGTGTTTTTTATCTAATACAACACTTTGAGGGCGTGTTTTTATCTAGTTTAAAATTACGAGAGTGTGTTTAAAACAAATAAAAATATTATTTCAAACACGTCAAATTATATCGGACAGTTAAATTATTTATACAAGTTCTGCATCTCGTAAAAGAATTACAATAAAATAATGCAGTAAAGGCAAAAGTTACGAAATAATAACTTATTTGAAGAGCCGCCATGTCGATTAGGTTGAAAACTTTTGTGCGAATGACGCAAATTAACTCGCATTTTCAGTTTTACTGAAACTTTGACCTAATTAGTCACAATGAAATAGTTTAATAAATTATTAATAATATATAGAGTGAATCATCTGGTGAGAACCCCCTACCCCTCTTAATAGCAATGAATCATTTAGTTGATGTTAAAAACTTGTTTGACCTACTTAGAATTGCACCATGGATACTTCGGGCTAATTAGTGACACCCACTTAAATGTTCACAGCTGGGTAATTTACTAATTAACATCTAATTACATCTGATTGTTACATGATGTACTTAACGAGGACAATCGCTCTACTCGGGCTAATTAGTAACATCCACTAAGTGCACACGTGACGCATACATCCACTAATACTTCGGGCTAATTAGTACGGGCAAGCATGTATGTGTGGGCGGTTTAACTAGGGCAGCGCGTGACTCACCTTGGAGCTCAAGATCAAATGTGTGGTAGCTCGGGTATCCTTATTCTACTTAAAGGGAATTAAAGAAAAGGAGGTTCAGGCGCAGGTAGCTGCACAAGGACACTGGATGGAAAAGAGAGATGAAAAATATAGGTATTCAACTGCTTATGGAACTGCTCATAGGAAAGCAAAGGCCGATGTGCTTCAAATGAAGATTTCCCACCATTGGATGGAAGAGAATTCCAGATCTGCGGTGCAGCATGCAAGAAAGAACGATTAGATAGCTTAGAGCGCGAAGGTAAGCTAGGTCTTACAAGAGTAGTTAATTTAGAAGACCGAGTAACAGCAGGCTGTTACTCGGTCGCGGTTACTCGGACTTGTATGTCTCACTTTAATCAAGTGAGACACACAAGTTTGTCCAGGGATGATGATGGACATGTAGGTTAACGTAGCTATTTGTAAATGATACGCTCTTTAATTATTTTGAGGTAATTAATTTTTAGCATTAGAAGTGTTACACGTCAAAGTCTGACACGAGCGAACATTAGCTGTTAGTGATAACCAATATCGTCGACGGTTGGATTGGACCTGGTATAATTTCTCTCTCTAGTACACGATGTTGACTACTTGGACCCGAGTAGCAGACTAATTTATGTTGTCTATATCTTGTTATGGTGTCTATATCTTGTTAGCTGTGTTGTCTCTATCTTGTAGATCTACCGCTTTGCATAATTTACTCTAGTAACAAGCTATCTCGGTCACTCTCTCTCTTCTCTTTCTCCCACTCTCTCCCTCTCTATCTATCTCTCTCTTGTTCTCGCTCTCTCTCTCTCTCTCTCTCTCTCTCTCTCTCTCACTTGCACAACTAATCATATCACTCTTCATGCGTTCATTAAATGTGTCTCGATTTTAATTAAATAAATTATTCTTTTACAATTTCACTATGCAATTATATATTAAGGTACTTTGAAATTAGCTATTTAAGCTGAAAACCCATCTCTATTCTCAAAGGTCTATACTGTGACCAGCTTGCCATGGGTCTTGGACTTGACTTGTTTTGACCTTTCTCTTGTGGTCTTTGCATGCTCAGTCGTAATCGTTTGGTACTTTGGCGCCTGTTTGTGAAGAGTCTGCAGGAGAAATCATTGACATTGCCCAGTGGCGAGGAAAAGAACGTTTAATTCTAATTGATTAATTTTGTGGGTGAGTAAGAAAAATAGACGACGAAAATCAGGTACGCAGAGGGTGAAGTGGGAAAATTTATAGGAGAAAGAAACCGAAATGGAGGTTGAAGGTGTTAATAGACGATGGAGAAATTGCGGAAGCTGTGATGAGTATTTTCTGTAATTTGTTAAATAAGGGATTGTAGTGAGGGTACTAGTGAGGGTCATGAATATGAAGAAGGTAGAGAAGAGTTTGAGGATTTAAACTACAAAATGTAACACATGCTGCGAGGGTATTAAAGAAATTGTGTAACGATAAAGCTGCGGAATTTTAGTATCATAAAACCCCAACCACAAATCCATTCAAATCCGTCCAAAAGTTCAACCTCCTCAGTTTTGTGGTGCAAATACACCAAGGATCAGCAAAGCAGATCCGACACCTAGGGCTATTATTTATTTATTTTGATCAAGGAAGTGTTGCTTAAGAAACTTATTATTAGGAAGGCTCCATGATGTAAGAACTTGCAGGTTAAAAAGATTTAGTTGGCTAATCGGTAGTGAAAGAAATCGCTAAATTTGAAAACGTGAGAGAGGCATTGGAAGGTAGGGGACTGAGGGCGAACATGGAAAAATGAGCATTTGAAGTGTAGCTGCCTGGGGGAGATGATGAACGGAGATAAGTCAGGGTTTCTAGTTAACCCTATATTTACCAAGGCATCATAACTGCTCGATACCCACATGTAACAACTTCGTATAGTAGCTCAAATAATAAAATAAGTCAGAAAATTAAAAATTGTAAAATTTTATTAGTCACGTGATCAGAGATTTGGGGGTGTCCTCGTTTGGGGACAGTGGTAAATACTATGTCCAAAACGTATAATACTGAAGTAATAGTTTTTAGCTATGTTGCTCTAAAACATCAGCATGTCTGCAATACAGAGTTACTAATTATAAATTAAAAAATCAAAACATAAATTAAACCATTCTGAAATTGGTGTAGGTGCTTATACTTCTAAAAGTTCTTATTCCAGTTCGTGTGATAGTTTTCAAACAGGATCGGCCTATAGGCCTTACATAGCGTGTGTGTGTGCACTTCTTGCATTTCCAGCGGGCCTTGGCATGGCAGACTACACTTCTGAGATACTTCTCCAACTTCTCAGGATAATGACCCTTGGCATCATTTACAAAAGAAGGTGGCAGTGTTGCATGTTTGGAGATCTTCCCTACATTGAGCGTTGGCTTCTGGAAGCATCGTAGGTAGTGGCGAGTAACTTACCTTACAAAGGAGACGAGCTCTGAGCTCTTGTTGTTGGCCATAGGATGCAACCGCCATGAGTTTACCGTATAGGCATATTGGGCATATGGGTAAATAAAACCCTACTACCATTTCCTTCCCCGTATTGCTATACGATTAGCATTGACAGTCAGATAGAATAGATCGAAACCACCCATTCCACCGTTGTAAGAGGCAATCAGTTTAAGCTGTTGGACTTCAACTTTCTCCATCTTCTTGGAAGATCAGTGCTTTACTTTTGTGGTTGGATCATAGCCATCGTAATTGCTTCCAAGAGGTGACTTCGCTATTGTCCATCCATCTGACAAATATGAAGGAGTTGTCAACGTCAAAGCGGTAATCAAATTCACCACGTGGTGCTCTCTTCAGATCTTTGCTTGAAGGCAATGAACACCTAGCAACAATGTTCTCTCATACTGTACCTGTGGCTCTTATTCCCTTTGTCTTCATGTCAGCTAATATTGTATGACTGCTGAAGAGTTAGTAATTCGCTTTCGGATCATGTCGTTTTCTTTGGAAAACGACATGATGGCAACCCAAGATCTGCGCCCAATGACCAGTAGTGTATTGGTCGAGGAAGAGAGTACTCGTGGTATCCCGACATGAAAGGTATTCCAAAGAAAGCTAGCAATTTGTCAGATGCCAAAACAAACGTATGGCAGTTGTTCTTAGCGACATACAAATTGGTCTTTCCACTATTTGATAAAATATGGCCTTGAATTCGCTGGTCCGTTAATTCAAAAGCGAGATCAAATTATAGTTCAGTTCAAGTTAGAAGTTAATGAACATTAATCATAATTAGCGCTAATTATGTCATCTGTTGAGATGCACTAATGACAGTTTCTTCACTAATTAGCCCAATGACGCGAAGTTCTATCGTTATTTACCACTGTCCCCAGACAGGGACAGAAAATTTTGAAATGCCATAAAAAATTTCCGGAAATACCTTTCATTCAAAGACCTTATCAGTATAACTTAGCGATCATTGCTAAAAAATTATATGATTTGTTGCAATAATTTTGTGACTATATACAGATTTTACAAATAAAATAAACAAGGCACCTTGAATCTGTAAAAAATTCCATATTTTTCGAGTCTCGACCGAAAGCCAAAACGGTTCTAAAAAGCAATGTTTGGAATTTTCAGCAAGAACATCAACAGGACTATAAGAGTAAAGTAGCTATTTTATTATTTTAGAGCAGCAATGTTGCAGAGAATGACCTTTTATGAAGTGTCCCCAAATGGGGACAGTGGTAAATACTGGGGAAGGTTACATACTTTTAGTATTTGGGGTCTATAATAGAGTTGAAGGAGTTGAAAATGGGGAGTTGAAGAAGGAGGTTACTAGTAGGATTCGGGCTGGCTAGGACAATGTGGAGGGCAATTAGCGGAGTGTTGTGTGACAAGAGTATACGACAAAGATTAAAAAGCAAATTTGATAGTTATGTGGAATAGATATGAGTAATACCATGTTATGAGGTAATGTTGTATGGTTCGTAGTACTGGGCATTAAAATGGGAATGTTTTCAAAATTTGCATGTGCCTGAAATAAGAATGTTATTATTAATTTCGCTAACTATGAAAGACAGAATGGAAAATGAATATGTGAGGATGAAATTGAGCGTTGAAGGGATTACGGAAAGATTACATGTAGATCAACCACAATTAAGATGGAATATCTTTAAATTATCTCTACCATTCCTTTGATAGGCCATTATTGTTTTGTGTTTGCTAATGACGAGGTGAAAGATTTTTAGATTTTTTAGATGCCTTTTTGGCAGATTCTTTAACTAATTTTTGTTGAGAAAAGCAATCAGGATGTAGTAAAGAGAATTTGGAGGAATGAGCTGAATATTAAGCTTGAAAAGGTAATTGCTGAAAGTTTACAAATTGAAGCTACACCCAAGTGTTCGTGTCGGGCGTAAACAATCCCTGCCCCGTTCCTCTGTCCATCATACATGAGAACTGTATCAGCAAATCGTGGACAAGTCGTCCTCTTTAGTAGTAAAACATTTAGTAGCTCGACGTACCTTTGCTCCTGATGACGACTTGGATGCCGTCTTAGGGTAAGATGTGTTTCTTCTTGTATTTACGGTTAAATTTACGATAGGAGTGTGGTTTAGGATCTATCGTTGTGGTTGTGGGTTGAGATGGTTTGGTTGTAAGTGAGGTGTTCATGTCTGAGCTAGGGTAGCGGTTGTGGGTTGGGATGTGGTTCTTTTCTTGGTGATATATTAGTCTGGGTTTCAGGAATGGACTTTGGGTTGTAGTTTGGTTTAAGGCTGAAAATATGTATGGGATTCGACGTGTATGTCTGAGTATCAGGGTTAGTAACCTCCTTATCCTATTCCTAGCATTCATTATTGAAGACCCCTAATACTGAAGTCTGTAACCTTCCTTAGCCTAAAACCCCGACAATAAGCAATGTGCTATTATCATCTCGCACTACCAGTTACTCTCTAAATGCTCCGTTTTTTCTGTATTCAAACTCAGTCCTTTAGTTTTCAATGCCTCTCTCGCGTTTTAAAACATCTCGCATATGGTATATCCATTTGTCAATTCCTAGGCTGCATAAATTTCTACACAATTTTCTAGAACTAAAGGAAACCATTATTCATTTCCAGTCACTAAATATACTGATTCAAGAGCATGGCAATGATGATACAACTCCAAGAACCGTGACTAAGACAATACAAGATAAAATAACATATACACTCTTGACTGTAGAATATTAATTATATCAATATAAACTTCCACTCAGTGCCTGCCATCTAGTTTCATAAATATACTATCGCTAAATTGACAGAACTAATGCAGAGTGAACTATAAACCTGTAGGCACGGTATCAGTTACACTGCTCAATATTGACTATCTACTGTGCAACTTTGAGCCATGAGCGTGATATCTGCATTCAGTGCTCAGCCTATTATCTAGCCTTATTGATATTATACATGTAGTTCTACTGTAATATAGCCAGCGACTATCGCTTTTCAGAGTAATCACTGAGAGAGCCTAAAATAACCACTACCAAAAAATTTACAGAAATTCTAAGACAAATTTAATCAAATAACGCAATAGAAATATCTAACACTCGACATACTACAGAATATCTTTAATATAAAAAAAACTAAAATATCAAATAAATATGCCAATGATAAATAATAATAAAAAGTAAAAGCGAAAAACAAGATGTTAATAGGGGTAAACAGGATTGTTTTCTCAAGGAATAACGCCCCTAATCAACTGATTAGGGGCGTCATTCCTTGAGAAAACAATCGAAGCTGAGCATTGCACCTCGACATAAGCAGATCTCCCAAGAATAATGGTATCTCTCTCTCTTCAGAGCACTGCCAAGTGGCAGGTTCAAAGTACATATTCATACTCAAGGTCTGCTTTCTCGCTCTATAAGAGCACTCCTTAGATCACCAAGTTAATCTCTTCACAAAGTCTATGGCTTTTCAATACCTTATGTAGCCTACGGCTTCGGAAAAATATGTCTTCTGAGGTGGTTTCCCGTTGCCTTCCTCAGTTAGGTGGATTACTTACCATTTA
Source organism: Enchytraeus crypticus (assembly GCA_905160935.1). NCBI lineage: Eukaryota > Metazoa > Annelida > Clitellata > Enchytraeida > Enchytraeidae > Enchytraeus > Enchytraeus crypticus. Next base: position 4,434,676 of record CAJHZI010000873.1, on the reverse strand, counting down.
ATCCTGGGGGAAAATATTTCATGGTGAGGTGGGTCCCATCTTGCCAATAATGGTATATCAAATGGAATAATAATACTCCATTTGATATACATATATATATATCTATATATATATATATATATATATATATATATATATATATATATATATATATATATACATATGTATGTATATATATATATATATATATATATTATATCTCGTACAAAAATCCATTCGTTCCAAACTAGAATCAAAATATAGGAGAGATAAGAAAAATCCTCCTGAAATGCAAAACCCCACGATCAAGGCTAACTACGTTAAACAACGTAAGCTACTTGATCATATGATCTCCTCCGCCAAAAGTTCTTACTTTAAGAACTTGATCTTGCAGAATCAAAACTGCCTCAAAAAACTTTGGGGAACCCTTGATACACTGCTTGGTCGCATTATCCCTAAGTCTCTTCCAAATTCCAATTCTCCGTCAACTCTTGCCAGCAATTTTCTAAATTTCTTTGATGACAAAATCACCAGTCTCTGTTCTTCTATTCCTCCCTGTCCTGAGACTATTTCATATCCGTCTATGCAAAATTCTCCTCTGCTGTTAAATTTTAAACCTACTTCTTTTGAAGAAATCCGTCATCCGTCATACTCTGCTCTACCGACTCATCTTGCTTGCTAGATGCCAGTCCAACCAAACTACTTAAATCTTGCATTGATGCTCTCCTACCTCCAATTTCATTATCTGGTTAATCTTTCACTTTCTGAAGGAATTTTTCCATCTACTTTTAAAAATGCTGTTGTTTCTCCTCGGCTTAAAAAGCAATCACTTCCTAAAGATGATCTTTCTAGCTATCGTCCCATTTCCAACTTAAATTTCATTTCCAAAATCGTGGAAAAAATAATCTACACTCGCTTATGCAGCCATCTCGAATCTTTTCCTTCACTATCTTGTTTCCAATTTGCATAACGAAAGCTTCACTACACTGAAACTGCCTTACTCAGCATTCATAATGACCTTTGCTTAACCTTAAACTCTCAAAAGGTATTAGCCCTTGTACTACTTGATCTTTCGGCTGCCTTCGACACCATCGATCATAACATTCTTACCAGTAGACTTAAAGCGTGTTTTGGTATCTCTGATTCCGCTTTTTCTCTGATCTCCTCCTATCTTTCTGGTCGCACTCAATCTGTTATTATAGACAATGAAGCCTCCCTGAACTACCTCTTCTTTGTGGTGTGCCCCAAGGATCTGTACTTGGACCTTTACTTTTTTCCCTGTACACTACCCCACTCAGTTATGTTTTAGACAATGCTTCAATAAAATTTCATTTCTATGCTGATGATGCTCAGCTGTACATTTCATTGTCTAGCTCTGATTCTGACTTGAAATTGCAACATCTTTCATCTGTTCTAGACAAAGTGTATTCTTGGTTTTGCAGTAATCGTCTCACTGTCAACCCCTCTAAAACCGAATATCTTTTAATCGGCACTCCCCAGCAAAGAACCAAAATTGCCAATTCCTCCATCTATTTTCAAAATCTTGACGTCACTCCTACTCCCAATGCTAAAAAAATTGGTGTCATGTTTGATGAAAATCTCGATTTTAAATCTCACATCTCATCTGTCTGTCGTTCATCTTTCTTCCAGATTCGTCAAATCAGACAGATACGGTCATCTCTTGATAAAAATTCATCCATAATTCTTGCCAACTCAATAGTTCATTCTAAACTTGACTACTGCAATTCATTGCTATATGGTTTACCTTCTTCTCTCATGCGTTTGCAACGCGTTCAAAATACTCTAGCACGTGTTGTCTCTCGATCCTCGAGGCTTCAAGGCCACCTCTAGTTCCTTGCTTAATAACATTCATTGGCTTCCTGTAGTTCAATGAATTAAGTTTAAAATTGCTCTTTTAACTTTCAAAACACTCCTTTTTGGTAAACCTTTTTACCTTTCGGATGTCCTAATCCAATATCAACCTTCTCGTAAGCTTCGTTCTTCTGATACCAAACTGCTCAAAATTCCTAATATTCTCACTTCGCTAGGTAGACGTTCATTTTCTTTCTCCGCTCCTACTGCTTGGAACTCTCTTCCTCCTGATCTTCGCTCATGTTCTACTACTTCCACTTTCCGTTGTAAGTTGAAAACACTTCTCTTCCCATTATAGATTTTATTTAATCATGCCTGACTGCTTTTTTTATCACCGGACCGGCACTGTTTAGGATCTTTTATTTCTCTTCAGCACGTGTTTTTCAGATCGTTTGGGGTGAATCGATTTGTAGTGACATGTGATGGGGGACATCCCTGACATCATCCTTGTATGAGGAAACGGACGTTAAACCTTTATTATTATTATATATATATAATAATGCTGAGTGTATATATATATATATATATATATACATACATATATATATATATATATATCTTAGTGCACTGCCTACTGGCAGGTCCATGGTACATAACGCCTCCACTCTTTTCTGTCTTCCGCCTTCCTCTTCATTTTCACATATGAGTGGGTCTTTAAATCATCTAACATACCTAATCTCGGCCTGCCCCTGCCTCTTTTTCCATCCAATCTACCTTCTATGACCTCTTTTAATAGACCTTCCCCCCTTAGAATGTGTCTTATCCATCTCTTCTTCCTATTTCTTAATACATTTATTAACTGCCTATCTGTGCCAACTCTCTCCAGGACTTCCTCATTTGTAACCTTTTGGGTCCACCTAATCCTCTTCATTCAAATCCAAATCCACATTTCCAATGCCTCCAGTTTCCTAATATGCTTCCTTAAGGTCCATGTTTCATATCCATACAATAGCGTGGTCCAAATCAAAGTTTTCATATATATATATAATATATATATATATATATATATATATATGTATATATATATATATATATATACATGTATATATATATATATATACACACACTATATATATATATATATATATATATATATATATATATATATATATATATATATATATATATATATATATATGCATAGTCGATAATGGCAACCCCGTGTATACCCAATATGGCCATGTGGGCTGAGAATTAGGATAATACAAATTACTAGCGACCCAATATTAAGTAGTATTTACGGGGCTGAGTCCCCTATAACATCAGTATATTAATTGTGTTGATTAATAAGACATGCATTGCTCATTAAAGCATATCACAACATTCCTAGGCACAAATTCAGTTAATATGATATGGGGAGAGTGCAGTTTCTGTGTGAACTGTAGCGCAATGGTTAGCGCGCTCGAAGCCAATTTGAGAGGTCCGTAGTTCGATTCCACGTGGTTCGCGAATTTTATTGCACTCAATCCCTATAACTGTATAATCCCTCCTCTAACTGTTTTTCTCTTACTTTTTCTTAAATGCTAGCAGACTATCGCTTTTTTCTATCAAAAACTTATACTCCCTTTGATCATCTCGTCAGATACACTTACCGCGGACCACGTTAGCTTGCCACTCTGACTCTCTCCTAGAACTGACTTGACACAATTAACAGCCGCAGGTGAGGCCGTAAAGTTGTCCTTGAAAGGTTAGGTTTTACGCACTTCTGACTCACGTACCACTGGCTTATGTCGAATTTCTAATCCTGACGCACCGAACACAGCTGTTATGCCAAAAAGAGGTGCCTGCACAAACGTAGGAATCGGAGTGTCTCTCCCACCTTAACTTCTGAGGAGCCGTTGATGAACAGGGACATGCGACCATTGATAGACTGATTTACTGGCATAGAACCGGCAAATCCAGACTTTCTCTTGTCGGACTTAAGCCACTTGTTAAGGATTCCTGTAGAAACAGTTGATTGAACTGAAGTTCTGAAGACCGACTGGGAAAGTCCACCTCCAGGTCAGCTGTGGAAGCGAAAGTAAAAGCTGCGTTGACCACTATAGAAGTCTAGACGACGTTAGATATTTCAGAGTCCTTGACAAATTGTTATTTGGAATAATCTTAATGATAGGATTCAGTTTTTCGTATGCTTGGAGAATCTCCAGCAGCTCCATTTAAGGATTCCCTGTATAAGCCAGATGATCTGCTGTCTGGTGGGGAGTTTTTCTACACTATCTTCCGACTTAGGAAATTTTTCGTATCAACACTCTGCACTTCAAGATGAAGCCTCTTCAACGACTCTGCATCCTCCTCGTTCAGAGCTTTCCTCATTGCCTCCATCATCCTTGAGCTGTCCTCTACAACCTTTTGTCGTTCTGATCCAGACTCCTCGGAAGTGGCGAGATTCGAAGTTGGATTAGACAAACCGCCAGAAGCTGTATGAACCGGAATCGGAGGGCCAGTCTCTGTATTAATGATTTCCTAGTTTATCAATGCTCTGAGTGTTCAGCCACGAAAGGAAACCCGAAGGGTCTTTCGCCTGACATTCGCGTATTCGTAACAATATTTACATTATTATATTTTATTTATATATATATATATATATATATATATATATATATATATAAAAGAAAGTCGCGTTCGTAGTGGACTTTATCAGTCAAGAACGGCTTTGCTGATTTTAATGATCTCGGATATTCTGGATTCGTCTTCAGCAGCTCCTGCATAATATCCAATAAAATATTTAAAAAAATAATATGACCAAATCAATATGACCAAAAATAATATGACCAAAAAGCAACCGACAAAAAAAATCGATAAGCTAAAACATGTCAAAATCGTAACATGCTCCCATCTGTCGAGTGACTTGCATCTCTAAAGACTTTGATTAGAATACGATAATTGGACTTCGTCTATTCAACATATTTCTAACGGAAGCATGGATAGCCCAGTGGTATAGGTGCTAGACTTTAGGTCATGTGTTCCGAAGTTCGATTATGGCTCGGGTCACTTTTATTTGTTAAAATTTGATTAAATTGTATAAGTTACTTGAGATTAAAAATTGTGTAATTTTTTTCAATCTTAATATATCAAACAAAATAAAGAGATAGATAGAGAGATGGATAGAAATAGTGAGAGAGAGAGAGAGAGAAAGATAAATGGCGGACGGACGGACAGACAGACAGACAGACAGACAGACAGATAGAGAGATAGATAGATAGATTTTTTATTTTTATATTTAATTACTTATTAAAACTGGTCTAAATAGACCAACCATTAATTTTAAATTGACCATATTGAACATATTTAACTACACGATATAATGCTAAAATAAATCCATTGATAATTATTTTAGCTTTAAGACATAATAAGTGATAGTACGTCTACTTAGCACTAACGTTCAAATCATAGATGCTCTCAAAGAAATAGAATAACTACATAACCTTAAACTACTAAACCATAAATAGCCTGTATAGTGTTTATACTGTACATGAATAGACTGCATACTGTTTAAACTTCACGATCAAATGTTCTCAAAGAAATAAAATAATTAAATATCCAACATAAACTACATAGCAATAGACTGCATACTGCTTATTCTATAGCATGCGTATGAACCCATGTTCTTCACAATTCTAAAGTTTCAAACAAAATCTAACAAAATCAAACAAAATGCAGTTTTACATGAAAAACAAAATTAGCTTGACATATTGGCACTGCTCCTGTCATCGGGTATTATCCTCAATTCTACTATAACATTAATGCATTTATGCAAGCAGAGTAATTAAGAAGCTTAGGATATTGTGATTCTGGATTCGCTGGACTAAACGAGTTCAAATGGTTTAGTTCTCTTTAGTCTTCTATTGAGATTCTGATTATCCAGTAATTGTATCGCTTCTACATTTATATGGTGTAGAAGTCTTAGTTCGTGCCTGCCTGCCGCCTTCTTTATTTGATCTGCAACCGAGGGTTCTTGTAGATCAGGATGTATATCACATCTAACTCTGAAGGTTCATTCAGTGAGATACGACGTTAGAGTATCTGCGTATTGCTTGGGCAAAAATTTCTTAAGCTTGTAAATTAGTCCTTCATGCCAGACTTTGTCGAAGGCTTGGGCTACATCAAGAAATATTGCAGTGCAGACTAATTTATCCTCTAAAGAACGCTCAATAACATCCGTGATGCGATGTACTTGATCAATTGTTAAATGTTTCTGCCTGAATCCAAACTGATAGTTTGGAATTAGGCTATTATTTTCAATGATTGGTTTAAGTCTTTTAAGGAGTAGCTTTTCGAAAACCTTACTTATTATGGGAAGAAGCGATATAGGTCTAAAAAAATTGACGTCATTTCGTGGTTTACCTGGCTTTGGTATCATTATGACTTCTGCTACTTTCCAAATGTCTGGGACGCAACTAAGTCTGAATGCTGCGTTAATGAGGTAGGTTTAGCATTACAATAGCTTTGACAGGCAATTCTTTAAGGATTGCCCCAGTGATCTAGTCGAAGCCTGGAGCTTTGCGAGCAGAGAGGTTTGTTTTAATAACCAGTGCCACTTCCTTAGGTGTGGTGAATTTTATGCTTACACTACTTAAACTCGAGAGGCTATCCAGTTCTTCTATATTTGATTTATTTGGTTTGAAAATATCAGCAAAAACTGTCTGCAAATAGATCGGTCTTTTGTTTATTGTTTCGGGCCCATGGACCTGCGCAAATTCTAATTGGAGGAACTGAGACAATAGGCTGCTTAATGTTTTTCGTTGCTTTCCAGAGTGAGTAATCTGACTTCTTATCTGCAGATAGTTCATTCAGATAAGACCCGATTGACTCATCTTTAAACTTTGAATTTCTCTTTTAAGTCTTTGTGAACTATTATTGAGGATATTTTTACTCGTTTGGTTCCTGGATTGTTGCCATTTTCTTCTTGCTCTTCTTTTCTTAGATATCAATTTCACTATATCTAATGGATAATTATAAGGGAAGCCTTTGGCAGTTTTGGTTATATGTCTAGTGTTGTTAAAAGCTGCTTTCTGCATTGCAAGCATAAATTTTTCAGACTCAACATTTAGTAGCTGATTCGATTTAAGGCTTACTTTTTAAGTCAATTTCATTATGTAAGTCTTGTCTAAAATCTTCCCAATTTGTTGTTTTGTTGACTAGAGTTGGTCTAGCTTCCTTCGTCATAGCATTTTCACTCAATGTTAACAAGACTGCCAAATGATCTGAAGCTAGGTCAAAATTGTCTTCTATTTAATAAAATTACTAGAGACTTTCCTCGTAAGGAAGAAGTCTAATAGATCAGGAATTTTTAGAACATCAGTAGGCCAATATGTAGGCTTCCCTGTTGAATGGAAGTTACAGCCTAGGTCGTTTATAGCTGTTCTTAGTTCTTTACCTTTCGGGCTGGTTAGTCTAGATCCCCAGTCAACGTGCTTAGCATTAAAATCTCCACCTATAATAAACCTCTCACTTGCTTGCTGTAGTATTTCTCTATATTCAGAGGATTTCAAATTAGGTCTGGGAGGGAAATATGCCGCTCCCAAACATACAGATTGCTTCAAGGTTTTAAGTTGCACGAGGGTTAATTGAATTTCTTGCTTTTGGATATTTTTTTCTTCATAATGAGGTTCCTTGATCACAATAGCACTACCGCCTTTGGCTTCATTATCTGGGTGGTATGTTTGATAAGTTCTATAGCCTCTTACTTTAAAATGGCCTTCTCTGGTAAAATGAGTTTCTGAAATTAGACAAGCAGCTATACTGTGAGTGTAAAGAAATGCTTCAAATTCTTGTTTCTTGTATTTGATGCCATTAGCATTCCAAGTTGCTATTCGTAGACCTTTATGATCCATGCAATGAAATGGATTTTGATACCACTGGCGCAAGTCTGGATTCCAGATTATTTAGTCTAGCGCATATATTGCTAAATGACAGCATGACTTTCTGCAGTGTCTGATTCACGTCTAGTTCCTGACTTTCTGCATTAGTTGTAGTGGCAAGTACTAGATTATCCTGAGATTGGCCGCTTGCAACCTGGGCATATGAGGTTTCATTTCTTGTAGTACTATTAGTGTATTTGTCGATTTTTTCTGAGTGGCATCCCTTCGCTGCTGCAGCTGCTTAGCAATTATGCAGCCTCTGTAATTAGCTGGATGTGCTTCGGCGCAGTTAGAACACTTAGCTGGGAGATCGTTGGGTTTACTACACTGCGAGGAAAGATGCTTTCCTGCACACTTCACACATACTACATCTCTATTACAAAAATTCTGCGTATGTCCAAATCTCTGACATCTTTTACATTGCGAAATTTGTTTATGCTACCGTTTCAACTTTATATATAGCACAGGTACTGTATGTCATAGATGCGCCTGACGTCTTCAGATTTATCAAAACTTTGTAGAAACATAGGCAGCGGTCTTTTCCCCTCTGGTGTTTTCTTAAACATCGGCTCAACCGTCAAAATTTTGTAATTCTTTGTGAGCAACTCAGATTTTATATCTTCAGGGTTGTATGAAGAGTGCACATTTTTTGTCACAACTCTTATCTTGCTTGTTTTCATACGTATGCCACTGAAAGTTGTTCTGTACCAAAGTATCTCTTAGCACTCTGTACTCTTCCGGTTTGTCTACATTGATTTTAATCTGACTTTTATTCATATACGCTCTAAATGGAAGGTTTTCACTTTCTAGTATACTTATATATATATATATATTTTATATTATACTTTCTTCACCTCATCATATTTGACAACTTGGCTGACAATGATTGGAGGTGGTTTTACAATTTGAGCCGGTTTTGGATTTAGCATAGTTGCTGACCATAGTATAAATTAGTTGGTGGGGAACTCTGAGATGATTTTTCAGCTTTACGATTTTCCTGGGTTTGCGACCAGTTAGCCAAGCAGTTTCAGAGTTTACAATTTCCTCTTCTTCGGAGTGAGTAGGGCTATCGAATTTATCTGAAGCTATCTTGCTCTTAAATGAGGCAAGCTCCATCTCCAGTTCTTTAATTCTATTGAGAGCATTCTCGAGTAGCTTTTCAGTGCTTGGAGCTGCCATCTTACGAATGACAATATGGGCACAATAGGATTATCAGTGATTCTACAGCAGCTATTTCTGTAGGAACCAGTGATGCATGACGAAATTTTGAGTAGCAAATCCAGGGAATATTATGACTGAGGGTTTTACCAATCTATCTATTTAGAAAGAATGGACCGGTAAAATATTTCTTCCAAAATATGTCTGGGGCTGCAGGCGCTTAGAGCCGCCACTATCCAAATACTGCCGCAACGGCCTACAGTCGGCCGGGCTGTAAAGACGGCCGTAACCTCCAACGGAACACAGAAAGTTTATTTATTTATAAAATTCTAATTTCAGCGTAAACTCAGTATTTTTAGACTGTCATTCGTTTGTTTGGCCTATCTGTTACTCGAATTTTGACAATAATTGTTTGACTTATCTGTAATTTCACATTTGCCCTATTGCGTAAGTAATTGAACTCTATAGAATGCTACTACAAGCAGATAACAATAATACAAATAAATTATATAAATTCTAATTATTTTAATATATTAATATGCTGGTTTGGATGGATGGATGGATGGATGGATGGATGGATGGATGGATGGATGGATGGATGGATGGATGGATGGATGGATGGATGGATGGATGGATGGATGGATGGATGGATGGATGGATGGATGGATGGATGGATGGATGGATGGATGGATGGATGGATGGATGGATGGATGGATGGATGGATGGATGGATGGATGGATGGATGGATGGATGGATGGATGGATGGATGGATGGATGGATGGATGGATGGATGGATGGATGGATGGATGGATGGATGGATGGATGGATGGATGGATGGATGGATGGATGGATGGATGGATGGATGGATGGATGGATGGATGGATGGATGGATGGATGGATGGATGGATGGATGGATGGATGGATGGATGGATGGATGGATGGATGGATGGATGGATGGATGGATGGATGGATGGATGGATGGATGGATGGATGGATGGATGGATGGATGGATGGATGGATGGATGGATGGATGGATGGATGGATGGATGGATGGATGGATGGATGGATGGATGGATGGATGGATGGATGGATGGATGGATGGATGGATGGATGGATGGATGGATGGATGGATGGATGGATGGTGTTGATAGGCGGTACGAAGTCCGAAGGGTCAGCCAGTAATATAATTACATAATATAATGCCAAACTTTATTTTAGCATTGCATATTTATTTTAGTACATTACATTAATATATTATTAGTTAAATTATAATACTTTATTACATTATTTTACTATAGTTACATTTGTTTAATATGGGTCATTTGAAATTCATGGTTGGCCTAACTAGACCAGTTTCATTATGTAATTAAATATCAAGGAAAGAACTAGTTGACAGCGATCTTATGCGAAGGCTAACCCTAGCAAAACGGCACTCGGGAAGATACTGTCAAAACATGCCTTTTAATAATAATAACAATTACAGTGCTACAGTCATCAAAGACAACATCGAGCACTATTGAGACAATATCAAGCCCGTGAGCAAAAAGAAGGTTCAAAAACGATGCAAATTCAAAATACAGATAATCAGTCCAAAGTAAAGGGAATTAAAGAAATGGAGGTTTAGGCGCATGGATACTGTGGAAGGAAAAGAGAGATGGAAAAGATAGGTCTGCAACTGCCAATGGAACTGATCATATTAAAGCAAAAGGCGATGTGCTTCAAATGAAGATTTCCGAAGATTGGAGGGAAGAGAATTCCAGATCTCCAGTGCAGCATGCTGGTAAGAACGATTAGATAGCTTAGAGCGCGCAGCTATGCTAGGTCTCACAAGAGTAATTAATTTACCGAGAAACAGCAGGCTGCACTTTAATCAAGTGAGACACAAGTTTGTCCAGGGATGATGATGGACTTATAGGTTAACGAAGCTTCTTTTGTAGATGATACACTCTTTAATCTTTAGCCAGTGCAAGGACTTTAAAATGAGCGTACCAAGTGAGTACTTGGAACTACAGAAAATTGCTCGCGCAAGAGATTTCTGAGCTAACTGCAATCGATCAATCTCACAGCCAAGGAGAATTAAAACAGGGAATTGCAGTAGTCTAATTTCGATTGCCCAATGGCAGAACCAAGTTCCTTCACATGAGACAGCAGCTGTCTCACGCGAAGGAACTGCACAGACCTGGTATATTCTTGATGTCGGTGCATTGCTTCATCGAATGTGGCATCTACCAAAGAAGGATCAGAAATACTTCCCTATTTTGTCAGCAGTATATTGTTTTTATTATTCGTAAATAATATAATGATGTCCCTGACAGGGCCTTATGGCTAGGAACAGGACGTTAAATTCTTACTTATTGAGTGATTGATTGATATTGAAATATGGCAGCCATGTTACAGTGTATTTGATGATCATTTATGTGGACCTTCATCAAATGATCCGGAACCTCCGAGGAGATCAGGGAAAGTTGCACCAACAATTGAAGTTTAAGATGAAGTGCTTGCTTCTTCTGCTCATATTCACTTCCAGGCGAGTTATGAAAATATTGTCAAATTTACTGACCATCTGATTAGTTATATTAAAAATAACATCGATGTAGTGCAAGGTCCAGGACACGCTGTTACTCTTGTAACAGCGTGTCCTGGAGCTTGAAGGACTAATGAGCTTGCTAGTAATCTACAGCATATTATAGTTGTAGCCGATGATACAGATATATTAGAACTGTCTTTAACTGCAGTTCAACGGTTCCTGTTCTTATGAGAAGAGAATTTAGAGTGGCTCAGGTATCAAGGACATAGTTGAAGGTCATAAATCAACTGAAGTTGGTGTCATGAACGTAGAAGTAAATAAGTCTGGGATTCATTATCATATCAGAGGTAGAGCAACTGATTGGCGAGACTGCTAGGAAGAGTCTTCTTGTAATTCATGCTCTCTTTGGCTCTGATGCTACATCTGCGCTTGATGATCATGCTAAATCTATGGCTGAGTTGTCGGTCAGCCCTTTTCAATTCTCGTGATTAAGTAGATTATAGTCCACGTATGAGTGGATCTTTAAATTATTTACAGCATATCTTGTGTCATACCATTATTCTTGGGGGATTCTGACTATAAAGAGGTGGGCCCCTATGCCTTCCTCAGCTTAGTCAAATATAATTGTTTAATATTCCAATACAAGGTAACCCTGATCCTGCAATTCTTCTTATCCGGCCTTGCAGAGTCAGCAGCGAGACCCTGTGTCTTCCTCAGCACAGAGAAGAGGATATTTGGACATAAATGATCACTCCTAGTTGCGTACATGAAGGTTCCTA